>JADLZK010004734.1:0-739034 GCA_015847255.1 Hyparrhenia diplandra
TCATATATCACCGGCTTAAAGTTCTGCTTTTTGTGTTTTATTACTTTACCAAAGGGTGCAACATGAGAATACGTGAACTAGTATATATTTATGATTTATTACTATTTTAATTAACTTTATCAAAAGACACACCATGAACAACCGGTCTCTCCTTCGGGTGACCTCAAGGGTCTGATGATGTGGCAGATCAATATATTGTTGTGTATAAGACTTATGGGGTATAACCTAGATAACTCCTTTGATTTACAAAGGGCACAAAAAATTGTTACTATCTCCAGAAATAGATATTAGTTTTAAAAAAGCGGACAGTCAAGACTCCAGTAAAACTAATCTCTATGAAATAAACTAATTAATAGAGATGCATCTCCAAAGAAGTTTGTCTTAAAAAAGAGGTCCATTTTTCAGGCGAACCACTTAGTAGTAAGACTCACCTCTCTGAAAAATTGATATCTGTCCATATAGCATTCCAAAGAGGCCTTTCGCATAACCCCCCATTTACCCACCTTTGGATATAGTTTTTTGTAGTAGTTGGTTAGTGCCCACCTTAACATACACAAAAGTTGTAGCTTTCAAACCATTATAAAAACCAAGCCTTTCATCAAATGGGTGGTTATAGATGGCATTTTGGTGAACCTATTTTCACACTACAAAGGGAATCCAGGAAAGAATTCTTGTGACTAGTAGGGGATGGTTTCCGAACCAGGTAGTAATTAAGCAGACCTTGTGAATGATCTTGTGAAGCAAATAAAAGAGTGCACCAAATAAATACATTGATCTACATCAGTGACATTAAAGTTTATGAAATTATTGACGGCACTTCTCCAGTAGATGGTACGGCGTCATCAGTTCTAGGAATTGAAGTAGTCTTGGTTTGTGGGGCTAGTAATGAACTATTCTGAATTGTTATGGTTTGTATTGATTATGTGTGTAATGAACTATGTTTGCATGAACAACTTTTAAACCACTTGACACATCTTGTGTGTAATGACTTTATTTAAATTATCATAATTTGTATGAACCTCATGAATTGGTGCGAAGATCTTTGTAATTGCAAAGAAACTAAAATGAAATAAGAAAAACAAATAAGAGAAAAGAAAATAAAAACAAAAAAAGGGGATATGAAGTACTGGCCTGGAGCCTAATTTGGTACCGTTTGTAAAATGAACCATAATCGGGGCTAAAGGGGTGACCTTTTAGTCCTAGATCGCAACTCCGGTTGGGAACCCGAGTAAAGAGGGTTTACCAATCAAGATTATAGCCCAATACTATATAATTATATTAGTGACTGGGCAAAAAAAAATTGTTAATATCTCCAAAAATAGATATAAGTTTAAAAAGTGGACAAATAAGACACCCAATAAACTACTCTCTATGAAAATAAACTAATTAATAGAGATGTGTCCAAAGAAGTTTGTCTTAAAAGAGGTCCATTTTCCGACTTAACCACTTAGGATCGAGCTAGACCTACCTCTGAAAAAATTGATATCTGCCCATATAGCATTCCAAAGAGTCCTTCAATACAACCCCATTTACCCACCTTTGGATCGGATATATTTTTTTTTCTAGTAGTGATGCCCACGACAGTTGTTAAAACAAAAGGATGAAGGATTATATTGCTAGCATTCGATTACCTTTTGTTTGGTGATGAATTCTTAATGGGAGCCTAACAATACTATCCCAAGCTTTTTTTAAACCTGTTTCCTTTTTTGAAGGACTTATTTATGATGAGAAGAAAGTAGCAAAAGATAGCGCTGACTCAAAAGGTAGGTAATGCATGACCACTCTTTTCGTTGCCCTCTCCTTAAGTGGTTCTAAGCCAGTCATGTTCCTAAAGGTGCTTTTTATTACATTACATATTTGGATACTCCCTCCGTAATCATATGGCGTTTAGGACAACGACACGGTCTCTAAAAACACAACTTTTTGATCTATTGTTATTTTAAAAAATATTTATAAAAAAAAATGATATATGTATACTTTTTTTGATGAATATGTATACTTTTTATGAAAGTATTTTTCAAGACAAATCTATTCATATAGTTTTCACATTTGCAAACTCAACAACTTAAAAAATTATTGATGATTTATATTTCCAATTTTTTGACTCAAAAACCTTTTCCAAAAACGCCAAGTTTTTATGAGTACAGAGGAAGTATCTAATAACTTGTCAAGACTCATCTTACTAATTTATAGTAAAAAGGTTCATTATTCTGACTTACATCATCCTTTCATTTACAATTTGCTGAGTCAAGTAGTACTGCTACGCTAGCTGTAAAACCAAACCTATACCTCCTTTTAATTTGTCCCCAAATATAACACCACACAAATAATTACTCTTCCATCGTGAAATATAAGGTATTATTATTCTAAGAAATTTATAATTCTCCCGCTGTTTCATTTTAACACCTAAGGAAATTCTCGTCGCCAAAGGCAACATTACATTGGAATTTAGATGGGCTTGGCCCAATAACAAAATCCTGAAATTCCTATTAAATCTCAAAGGCCCATTCCATGAATACAAAGGAGGGAGCGTAATTCCTTTAGTACCACATTGCTAATGGAAGGTGGAGAACCAACTTAAATATGAAAGTGTGGTTCTATCTTCAAGTCTAGTAGTGTGAGAAGGAGAAAGGGAACTCCACAAGCTCACTTCGCCACTGCCAGGGTGCGGGCGCATGACATACGCGCTGCAATGGTCCGCTGAAATCCAGCTCCCTCCCTCACCTTGGCGGGCTTGCGCCTCCCTATGTAGTTTTTAGTTTTGGTCTTTTGGTTTGCAGAGTTCTCAAACCTAACACGATTTGTAGAGTCCTAATCGGGTTGCCACTCTAGGTCGGTTACTCGACTATATAATCAAGCCGACCATGCTAAAACGCATCCAATCAAAAGCTTAGGGTTTTGCCTCTTCTCGGTGTACGCCGCCGGCCTAATCTCCAACCGCACTTGCGCACCAAATGAATCGGAACCGTCGAACCGTCGCCTTTGTGATCTTGCAATCGAGAAGGCCGGTAATTTTTGGGGAAGTGCTCTTGGCGCTTTAATCGCTTTCCTCGATCTTCGCCACGCGTCGTAGGGAAGGATACGTGGAGGATCGTTCGCTGCCGCCTTCATCGCCAACTTCGACTTCTTCTTCGCTACGCTGATCGACGATAATCCATACAATGACCGGGAGGACCTCGGCTTAGCTTTCGTAGAACCTCTCCATTACTTTGTCCTCAATGTCAAGCGTGTATCCCCAAGATTCAATCTTTTGTGTTAGTCTCGTTCGATCTATTCAATCTATACAACATGCTAGTTGTGTTTGCGACCGGTCATGATATGCTATTTGCTATTGAATCATGCTATGATACGTAATATCTTTTTTATCTTATGCTAGTATGCTTCACATGCTTTATCAAGTAGATCTGTTCATTATGATTTATATTATGGAATTAACTTGGAAATTGTCTAATATCTTAACACATTACATTTCCTATAGTGTATATTATATACGACCAGGACAAAGCTAATGTCACAGTAACCTCCCTTAATATGGTGTGATCAATTTGCGACATGAACTGTCAGAAACAGAAATAAAATAAAAAAAAACTGCTTACAATGTGACTACCGAGAAGTAATCAGGTTGACGTAATATTCACCAAACGAAGCCTCAAATATGCTACAGTAAACATCAACAAGATTGAAAGCACACTATTAAAGTTCCATTCATTATACATGGCGTCTCCAATATATGCTCGTCCTGAACAGGCCACTTAATAAACAAAAATTAAAGCAATTCATAAAAAGGGGATCCCACTGCAGATGGCTTAGAATTGTTTGTGCTACGCCGTGCTGTCGCGTCCGTTAAGCATTTGAGTATCTTTGAGGCATTTGGTAAAACTGGCGTTGCCTAATAGGACTACGTGTACCCATGTCCATGGAATCTGATTCTTATCTGAAATAAAGGGGGATCCTGTTACAAAAATTGTCACTAATGAGCATCTAGAACAGGTTTTCTGTTACAAAAATTCCCATACACACACTACTGCGCTCACCATGCACACACAAAGTTTTCTCTCTTTAGTATACCACAACAAAAGAAAAATTAGAAAGACCACAAACAAAAATTTAAGAAGGGAAATATAGTTTGAGGGAAAGAGACCGGACAAGAGGAATTCATGGCAGAAATCAAAGAGAGGAGACAGCAGGAATGATAAGGGTTATCAGCAGCATTGTCATGTTATAAAATGGGACTCGATCGATTCTGGTCTGATAATGAGTGTGATACGCCAAGAATTATTTGGACGGAGAGGACTTAAAGAACAGGTGAAAAAAGCATCATGATTTTTTTGGAGGGAGGGGGGCTAAACAACCTACAAAACCCACTACAGAGTTTTGAATGAAAAAACCCATTACCATATGCATGTGTAGTTTAACGACTGAGCTTTTTTTTTTTACTTATAGTTTAAAAAGGCAGAGAAATTATTGTCGTTCACAGAGATTTGTTTGAGGTAGTATCCTTTTCTGACTCTGGGAAACAAACACTTTCGTTCTCTTTTTCAATTTCATGGGAGAGTATGACACTGCAAGGTTGAACTTTCGAATAGTTTTCTTACTTTTTTTGGGGATTTGGTTTCCTTTGGCGATCTCATCTGACAATCATACACTCTATATTTTATTTGTCTTTCTTTTTTCAATCATGCACTTGTGTTTCTTATTATTATTTCATATATATAAATGGGTATGTCATCGGGAGTCATACATATATAGGTATTCTAATTCCTTCCTTTTATTGCGAATCATACGCTCGTGTTTCTCGCCTTTCAATATCATAGTGTAGCCTATACAGAACGAATAAAAGGTGATGTTCTGAACCTTCCTCTTTTTTTATCCCTCCCTTTGATCATATTGTACCCTATATAGAATAAGGCATCATGAATTATTAAAAAGTATACTTGATTAGCAAGGCAACACGCTAGAACCATGCCTCTGTCCGGGTTACTAAAACTAGTTTGACGTGTTCATACTGCAGTGTAGTGTCCTCGGATCTATATTATGAGTCATTCTACCTTTTTCTAGATAACTTTTTACAATGTATCTAGACATAACTACCTAGGTGCTTAGCCAAAGTTATGTATCTAGAAAATCTGAACAACTTATAGTTTAGAACAGAGGAGGGATAGTGTGGTTCCTAGGGGTGTTACAAGTAGTGCGTAATTTTGTAAAGGAAATGGTGAATGTAATATCATATCTAGGTAATAACTTGTCATTTCATAGAAATATTTCATAGTTCGTGATAAAAGATATTTCTGTAATAATCTCGTCAAGAAATATCAATGATTCAGATATTGGCAACACACGGTAGTTCTTACTTGTGATGTCCCTTTTTTTTTCAACCTCTAGAAAGCATATGGAGAATGCTAACAAAATGAAAAAACGCAATGTTAAGTTGATCGAGATGGATAGGTATAGATTCCCCGGCGGTGCACCATATCAGGGAAATTCGATTTTAATTTTCCTGACGGTTTTTCCAATTTCTCTGACGTCTTTTCACACCGTCAGAGAATTTCGATTTTCGCCTCGCTTTGGTATGTAGCAGTGTGATCGAGCGATGTGGTAGAGCTCATAGCAGTGGCGGCGCTTTTTGCGTGCAAACAGCAATACAGCAGCGATAACACTGCCGGCGTGCAGCTACGATGATGACTCCAGCGTGGTCTCGTGCATTTTGCTCTGATTACCGTCACGACCAAGATGTCATGCTTGCGCCGAGAGTTGGGCACGACTTGGTGGCCTCGCATAGCACGACCACGACTAGGATATAGTGCCTAACCGGTAGTGCCCAATAGTACCATATCTAATAGTGCTACTAGAGTCGTGCTAGTACAGTCCTACCAATTTTTGAGATCAATATTAATTTGATCCACCTCATCACATGAAGTTAGATGAAGACAAATTTATATCAAATTTATAATGCTTAAAGAGATCTACAATTCTGTAGTTGATAATGTTTTTATTAAAATCATTTAGGGTGCCTAAAAATTATTTTAAGTTCTTAGGTTTTGAAATTTAAATTTATAAAATTTTCAAGTGACTTTTGGATGAAAATACAATTTATACCAAAGGTGTAGTACGTACTCAACAAGATCAAAAACTTTTCTAATTTGAGAGTGGTTAGTAGGAAAAGAAATAGTATTCATTGAACTTAGATGTTCATAGGAAAGAAAACCATCCTTCACTTAGTCACAAGAGACTTTATGGCGTAGTGATAGCGCAGATTTGCGTGAGTCAAGAGGACATGAGTTTGGTTCCTTGGAACTACATTCTTGAAAAATCACATGACTTGCGACCCTGGTGCTTTACTAGTGTGGGCTTCTCACGATACTAGTGGGCTAGCTTTACGATTATAGTTTGATGGAACACAAGGTAACATATATATAGTTAGACCAAAAGAGAAGGATACATCAAGAACATTTCTCCATGAGGCTAAATATATATAGGCGATGGCACCAAAACAAATTTTAACTTTGTTTTTGACAACCTGAATCACTGTGTTAGTTCTAACACTTGTAGTGGTACCTTGAGAAACAATGGCGATTCTTATTCAAAAAGAAACACTGGCGATTCCAAATAGCGGCAGCGATGATTGGTTTTGGAGAAGTAGCATTGATCTTCAGCTTTGTAGTTGTGCTTGCTAATAGCCTAATAATAAGGATCGAATTAAAGGGAGCAAGGACCAAGCTTTGGTTATTAATTGCCGCTCTTGTAGTGCCTATATATACATGGCCATGCCATGCCAGAGAGGCAGAGTCCATGGGAACTTGATTGGAAGCATGGTTGAGCTGTAGCAACTAGCTAGTGTTTTGCAGGAAAACATATAGCTATTCACTCAATGCTAGCCATGGCTTTTCGTTTTTGGTTCCACTGTTCCTTGTCTTGCTTTTGTCCTTTTCCTCCTCTTTGTCCGTGCAGCAGAACGTGAACATGGAGACGACTACTACATGGTCGTGGCCATGAGCTCGCTGAAACCGAAAGCCTCATCCTACTGCTTGGGACACAGGGGTATGTAGATATATGTTGGTCAGGCAATGGAGCATGTGTGTTTTATTTTATATAAGGACCTACGTGCGTGTGAGTTGTGTTACATCTGACGACATGCGCATGCAGTGACTCCGCCCCAACCGCACGTGGATACCAGTGGATCTCCCTCACGGCCCGTGCTCGACATCGTCGTCGAACGCGCCGCCGTCCATGGCCGAGCTGCTCCGCCGGGACCAGCGCCGCGCCGATGACGTCCAGCGGAGGCTGTCTATTAGCAGCAACGGCACCAACGAAAGCAAGAAAGACCACAAGGGAGAGGCTAATACTACTGAATCGGACCTCAACACAGGGGCATATTTGCAACTCCAGCTTGGCTCAAGGCCGCAGAAGACCGCATATTCAACGGCGATGAGCATTGACCCCTGCAGCGACCGGCGGAATTGGGGCGTCGTCGGCGCTCCCTGCCGGGCGTGATCCAGACGGTGGTGCTGGACACGGCGAGCGACGTGCCGTGGGTGCAGTGCGTGCCGTGCCCCGTGCCGCCGTGCCACCCCCAGACGGACACCTTCTACGACCCGACCACCCCCACGTACGCCGCCTTCTCCTGCGGCTCCCCTCCTGCCGGCAGCTCGGCCCCTACGCCAACGGCTGCGTCAACAACCAGTGCCAGTACCGCGTCACCTACCCCGTCGACGGGTCGTCCACGTCGGGCACGTACAGCTCCGACCTGCTCACGCTCAACCCGACCACCAGGATCAACGACTTCAAGTTCGGCTGCAGCCACGTCGACCAGGGCAACTTCGACAACACCACCTCCGGGATCATGGCGCTCGGCGGCGGCCCGGAGTCGCTGGCGTCCCAGACCGCGTCCACATACGGCCACGCCTTCTCCTACTGCATCCCGCCGTCGGCGAGCTACTTTGGCTTCTTCGTCCTCGGAATGCCGTCGTCCACGAGGTACGTGGTGACGCCCATGCTCAGGGGACAATCGGGCGCCGGCGACATTCTACCGCGTGCAGCTCCGGGCCATCACCGTCGGCGGGCAGCGACTGAGCGTGCCGGCCGCGGCCTTCGCCGCCGGCACGGTGCTGACCCCGCACGTCCATCACGCGCCTGCCGCCGACCGCGTACCAGGCGCTGCGCGCCGCCTTCAGGAGCAGCATGAGCATGTACCGCCCGGCTGCACCTAAAGGCAACCTCGACACCTGCTACGACTTCACCGGCGTCGGCAGCGTCAAGCTGCCGAAGGTCGCGCTGGTGTTCGACGGCGACGCCACCGTGCAGCTGGACCCATCGGGCGTCCTCTTCCACGACTGCCTCGCCTTCACCTCCAACAGTGATGACCGCATGCCGGGGATCCTCGGCAACGTACAGCAGCAGACCATCGAGGTGCTCTACAACGTCGGTGGAGGGTCCGTCGGATTCCGCCGCAACGCCTGCTGAGAGCTCAGGCTGCCGCTGCTCTACTACAATACTCGCCAGTACCTCGTTGGGCCGGGATCGATATGCAGCTGGTAGCTTGTTGATTGTTCCATTAAATAAAGCCAAGATGCGCAGCTTGTGCACATGTTTGTGGCTATATGTATGCTTGTTTCCATTTACAAGACTGGCTGTAAGAATTTCACTACTACACGTATAATCGGATTTCAAGAGTCGGACACGATAATGATGCACCGTCTCTATAAATCATGTGTGTATAGGAGAAACGGAAGCACATCTCGATAAATTGATCGGAGAGGCTAGCGCCCGGATATCCGCACCAGACTGCACAAGACTCACAGATGGTGAGTCTGGTCAGTTCAACAAGAGTGCACATTGAGTCTCGCAGTTTATAGGTGGTGAGTCCGGGTCAGTTTAGCAGAGTGCACCATTAAACGACTCTAGACTAGGTCGGGTTCAAGAACTGCACCATCGACCATACTTTGCACCGCTCATAGGTAGTGAGTCCGGGTCAATTTAGTAGGAGTGCACCATTGAATACTCCTCGACTAGGTCGTTCAAGAACAGCACCACTGACCCATTCTCTGCACTAAACTTCACATGTGGTGAGTCTGGTCAGTTTAGCAGAGTGCACCATTGAACAGACTCTACACTAGGTCGGGTTCAAGAATAGCACCACGCCTGCTTCTCAGATCGACTCACAGTGGTGAGTTTGGTCACTTAGCATGAGTGCACCATTGAATAGACTCTACACTAGATCAGTTCAAGAACAGCACCACTGACCGCACTCCTCTGCACCGCACTCACGG
The DNA here is from genome assembly GCA_015847255.1 of Hyparrhenia diplandra. Taxonomy (NCBI): domain Eukaryota; kingdom Viridiplantae; phylum Streptophyta; class Magnoliopsida; order Poales; family Poaceae; genus Hyparrhenia; species Hyparrhenia diplandra. Next base: position 9,267 of record JADLZK010004734.1, read on the forward strand.
GTCAGTTTAGCAGAGTGCACTATTGAACGTAGACCGCACTAGGTCGTTCAAGAATCGCACCACCCACTGCACTCTACACCGCATCTCACATCCAAAGAAGGTCCAGAGCATTTTTCGCGAACCGCACACGCCTCGCGTATATTGACCGTACTCATGATGTGTCTGGTCACTTTGAAAAGTGACCATTGGGGAGTGACCGTGACTCTATACCGCACGCTGATCCGTGCGACGGGCAAAGTGAGTCTAGTCAGTTACAGAAGTGCGGATTTCATTTACAATGGCTATTTTCTCCATGGAGCTTATAAATAGACCCCCAATCGCCATTTGAGGTGTGTGAGAGTTGGGAAACATATCTAGGTTCTCGTGACACCATTTTAGTGCTCTCCATTTGCATAGTGCTTCAAGAAATATTTGGTGATTAGTATATGTGTGCTTTGGCGGTGCTTAGGTTAGTTAGGACATCGCTATATGCGCTTGCTCTAGGCTTAGGCTTAGTGTTTAGTGAGATTTGTTAATCTCCAAGAGTTGTACATGGAGGGGCTCAAAGTCTTGAGAGACCACACCAACCGCGATGACAGGGGGGCCACCACCGTACCGAGGGAACAAGGCTCGCGGCAATTGTCGGAAGCTTGATAGTGAAGACGGCAGGAGCATCCGGGGAGAGGCTTGCCGGAAAGGCACATCGGAGACCTACTTGCATGTGGCGAAGGCCCGAGGCTATCCATGGAGTTACCCGACCGAGCTAGGACCTTTGAGGGATTCCTTGTGAGGGGCTCCAACGAGGATTAGGGGAAGTTTCATTTTACATCGATACCTCAAGAAAAATACCGCCAGAGTCATTTATTTAGAGTTTGCATCTCTATCTCACTTTATCTTCCACATTTATATTCGCCATCCTAGTTGTGTGGTTTACCTTTCCTAGCTTAGTTGATTGGATTGGAACTAGGTTGCAAAACTCTTGCGGTAGAGGTATAGCAACACACCTACAAAATCATATAGTTACACACATATAGATAGTTTACTTTATTGCAATAGGTTTTGGATTATGTGAAGTTAGAGGCCATAGTTAGAAGTAGAACGTTAAGTTGCCTAATTCAACCCCCCTCTTAGGGCGCCACGATTCCCTCTTCAGGCTTGATAGATCGTATTCCTGTAAAATCGGTTAGGCATCATCCCTTTCTATTTCTCTCCCTTAATTTTTTGTCCTACTTTGTCCTCGATGGATGAGCCACCTACAAAGTAGATCGAATCGGCAACCCTATCGTAGCTTACGAGGATCATTGGGAGGTGGATAAGACGAAGGAAGGAAAAAAGGAGGAGTGGATCGATCACCGGGGCTGCTTGTTGTCATGCCCAATGTGGTTGTCCATAAACCCCATATGCTTATTTCCACCATCTCCGTAATTTGAGATCTGATGATGTTTTGGGGATGAGAACGGTAGCATGCATTGATGCACACATGTTGTACACTTCAAACAATGTCACGCCTTGGTTCTCCAAAGAAGTCAGACTGGGTCATATGTGTGCCCGGGGAAGTCCACACATACAACACAAAACAGATAAAATATCGAAACAATGCTTTATAACGTAAACATAACTATATTAACACTTACAACTTATCAGAGTAACGCGGAACGGTTGCTAAATTTCTCGAGCTCCATTCTTATCAGGGACAGTTGACTGGGGGCTCCGTATGCCAAGCAAGTCCAAATAGTATCCCTCAACATCTTCATCCATCTTCTATGGAGCTTTTTGCTAATAGACCGGGGAGGGGGGAAACAGCAAGAGTGAGTCCATGTCGAACTTCAAGCAAGAATAGCTAGGTAAGAACTGCCCATAGGTCATGATCAGTGTAACTTAAATAATGTAAAGCATAAAACGATAAACCATAATCTTAGCAACATTAGTCATCATCTTAGTGCAAAGGTCCAAGGCCGCCGCGGTCCTTGAGCAAGGCTAGTATACTAGTTTGATAAACTTCCCGCGAGAGAGGTGTACACTTCCACCATGAGCCGTGATTTACCCTTTTGCCCGAGGTAGCTAGTCTCTTAACCCTCTTCCAAGGAAGGTCGCCGGGGTTCACTATGAAGCCTTTCAAAGGTCCGATCTAACAAGTTAGTGGCCGCTAGGAAAATCCGTCCAGTCTATGCGATACAACCCTTCGGGGATCCATACCGCGGCAGTTCCGTGTGATACAACCTCTCCGGGATCCACGGTGCCGCTTGACCCTAACGCCTTTCAAGAACCACTAACAAGCTAGAAAGGATCCTCTTTTGACTAAAGCCAGTGCCATGTAGCACTCATGGTTGTACCGTAAGTCTCGGATGTTCTGTTGCAGATAATTTCTTATGTTGATAAAAGTCATGGTTTATGTTTTATGGCATAAACATTAAATAGGTCACATGATCATGAACTTAAGCTAGTAGATCCAAACTATACTTGCCTCAAATAGTGCTCAAACTTCTCCAACTTCCCTTCCGATCATCCTTGTATAGCCTCTTCTAACGATCGCAACAATCATCATAGACAAAACCTAGAAGCAATACATCATTCAGTATATATATAAAATAAGACATAAAGGTTTAAAACACGTAGGGCTTGTAGCTACGATCGTTGAGCTTTAAAAACAACTAAACAAAGCTATGGTTCAGAAGACATGAAAGATCAAGGTAGAATCTAGAAGGTTTGATAAATGCAAGGAATGAAATAAACATGATGGATACATGCTGACTTGGAAGATAGGTACATGTATGGAGCATGTTGTGGCAAACTAACATGATATTTTGATCACTGGTTAGCTGGGAAACACAATTGGAAAAACAGGGTAGTTGCTGTTCGGACAGCAGGGATAGCAGTTACTATGGCCTCGATGTCTCGACCATTCTTTATTGTATATACGAATCAATTTGTGGAATCATGTGCAGGTATATAGTGAACATGTACATTCAATGGCTTGGTGATTTCAGCACCGGATTAGCGGGGAACGCCAACGCAATGCAGAGCGATACAACAGCCAAGACAGCAGAGCAGTGAATACATAGACAATGATATCTCTGGAATTTGAACTCATATGACCAAGAAACATTACAGAGGCATGTGCAAGGATGTTATAAACACTGTGGTAAAAGGGTTTGATGAATGGATTAATGGATTTTGGGAACACGCTTGCCAACCAGCAGCAGCGAGGCAGTCGGGACAGCAGTCACAAAAAAGATGATATCTCTTTCATTTTTGGATTGTTTGGCTAAACTGTTTTGCCTAGACATGTTCAACTTCAATATCTTCTCCAGAATAAAAGGGCTCGGTGAATAGAGGCATGGATCACTGGGAACGCGAATACCAACCGGCAGGAACTCTGCTGCAGGGCAGCAGGGACAGTGATCACAAAATGGGCGATATCTCTTTGATCTTGGATCCTATAGACACGAGATTTCTCATAGGTGTGTGCAGGTATATAATTTGTGTTCTTGATAAAGGATTAGACTCGAATTCAAAGGATCAACAGGGAACGCTGTTGCCATCAACAGAAGCATGGCTGGACGTAGGGACAGCAGAGCATATTGTTTTGCAAACCTCGCCAAAACTCGATTTAACTAGATTGATAATTCATGATTTACAACAGGGGACATGTATACAAGATGTATAAAGGGAAAAGGGCCTCACATCATGGTTGGAAGCATATGTAGATGAGGGTGATGCCAGCCGACATCGACGAGCGGTGACACGATCGGGCCTGCGATCAACAAGACAACGCCAATTCCATTTTAGAGATGATCTACGCCACACACGAGAGATCAAAGCGATGGTTGAGTGGGGGTTAAGCAGCAAGATCAGAGAGGGAATTGGCAGGGGCGTCCTCACCATGACCTGTACAGCGGCGGCAACGAAATTCAGCATGGTGTTGTTGCGGGATCAGGGAGACGGCAAGATACATCGGGATGATCTCCATGAACTGCTGCTTCACCATGATGTTTCCTTGTGGCGTCACAACAGAGAGGGGAGGGTGAATATGAGTTGCATAGTAAAGAACAGAGAAGTTCATGACCCTTACTGCAGTATGATGCGAAGAATTCCCAGATTCCGGTGATGAGGACAGATGTGCAGCGGTAAAACAGAACCATTAGCTGCAGGACCTCTGTGTTTTGGTCGAGAAAGTGGTGAGGATGAAGGGAAGAAGAATGGGGCGTCCATGGTGGAGGAAGGGGAAGAGATGGGGCGTCCATGGCAGATGGGAGTAGTAGGAGAGCAGGCACTGTAGATGGAGAAGTAAAGATGCATGGCTGCTTACTCTTGCTGTTAGGGAGTGGTAAGGGAGAATAAAGAGGGGATTGAAAGGGGAATTAGGGAAGGAACATTTGTTGCAATTTTGCATGGGAGAAAAGGAAGAATCGGCAGCATGTGGACAGGATGCCGACTAGGGAGGTGTTGTCCATTTGTTTGTGCGTGATGGAGGGTGGAAGGGAGAGAAGAGACGCATCTATGTTGCATGTGTGCATGTAGAAAATTAAGAGAGATGGGGGTTGTTTTCTCAGGCATCAATCAAAGTAGTAAAGTGTGATTGATGGAGAGACGAAGGGATATTCTATGGCTAGGAAATTAAGATAAGAAACATTATGTGTTGTTGTTGTTGCATGTGAGGAGAGAATGGAGGCGCCCTGGGAAAGATAGGAATAGTAGAGAGGAGGCATGGATCTGTTTGTGCATGATAGATTGACGGAGGAGAAATATATGGCTCATGTTTTCTTCATGCATTGATGCAATTCAAGATGAGAGGAACCCATGGAGTAAAAAAGTGGTCTAGAAAAATAAAGAGATGAAGGAATTGGTTCATCTATTTCTGCATGAGGAGTAGAGAGGCTTGAGAGTAGCAGAAGAATTGGGAGGCCGGCCATGCTGGTCATGCTCTTTAATTGCGTAAGAGCACAAAATAAAAGGTAGAGAATGAGGGAGAGATAGGTCTAGTATTATGTGTGGCTGTTATTTTTGCATGAGGAAAAAGACAGAAAAGAGAGATTTAGATACTGCAGTTACATGCAAACAATTGATGGAGTCAAGGAAATAAAGAGAGGAATTATCAGGAAGGGGTCATTCTAGATTTTTGTAGGATGTCAACAAATGACTTGATAGATACTGGTTTGGTATTTGGGGAGATCAAGGTGGGATCAAACCCAAATGAAAGATACTCGCTGGTTTGGTATTTTTGAAAAATGAAATTCATTTTCCATACATAAACACAATGCAAAAGCATGAATGCAACAAAACCATTAAATTAAATTGTAAAAAATTTTAGAAACTCACATTTTCTACTATCTAGAATATCGGCAACTTAACTAAAGTTTGTAAATTTTAGGAAATAATAAAATCATTTGTTGTTATTTAGTGTTTTCTACGTCACATCCTAAAATAGGAATTTTTGGGGTGTGACAACTCTAACCCCTTAACAGGAATCTCAATAAATGTCCCAAAAGATCCTCGCTGGCTACACTCAATAAATGTAGGCACAAAATCCTGCTCTCCTGACAAGGAGGTAAACGTGAGATCACACATGCCCGACCAAGACCGCAATAGCTAGGCTTTAGCTTGGTCGACCGCCCTAACGCCTTGAGGTGTGTAGGTCAATTTGACCTGTTAATTGACAAGGAGGTAATTGCATAGAGATCTACAACATGATAAATAAAAAGAAGGTAAAACCATAAATATCATTATTGATACCCATTACACGTGAAAAGCATAAGCGTGTTCGGCAAGCCTGCCGAATCGGGATCCATGAAGAAGAAACTCATACGTGAAAAAACCTATCGATTAAACTGCATCTCTAGTCCACCGGATGACTAGCTCTAGAAGTAACCCAAAGATCTATATCCACCGGATGATATAGTCCTGTCAAGATCTAAACGTATACGAACCCATTAACATGTGACAACTTAGATTGATCTATATATCTCGGTTATGATAAAACAGATAGATCTAGTAGCATGCTGAGATAAACAATGAAAGCACTAAAAGCAACTAGATCTATGATAAGATAAAGCCGAGACTCTTCAATCTAAATTGGGCAAAAAGTGTATGCAAACATAATTAAATAATAAATAAAAGCATTGCAACACGTGGTAACTTAATGAATTCATTAGATCTTGCCAAAATCTAATGAAGCCGATAACTAGCTCTTAGCCAGACCTTAGCCCACCGGATGGCTCATGATCGACAAAAGAACCCTCTTGCCCCTGATAGCTTAAATCCGCCTGACGATACTAAGCGTGAATAAGACTTCTTGCAATAATCTAAATCCGCCTGATGATACTAGACATGGTGCAAGGTTGCCGGTACTTACGGAGGTCGACGGGTCGATGAATCCTCTCGCAGTAGATCGATGACACGACTGGACTCGAAGGGTGGCCGGAGCCAAGGCACGGAGCCGGGTTTGTTGTATTTGATTTGGTAGATCGTTTTACAGTTGCCGGGGGTCTTATATTTATACCCTGGGCTTGACGAGTCCTAACTAATTACGAATAAACATAATAAAAATATCTAGCTAAGATACATTGTCCTCCAAGTCTTCTTGGAATCGTGAGACTGCACGTGACGTGGGCCCTCATCCTCAGATATCCTCCTTGATGCTCCACGCTTGCCGAACCATCTCATGCTCAGCTCCTTCTCGAACTCAGGCTCCTAGCCGAATAACAGCGGCTTCCTGAACGCTACAGTGTTGCTGCTAGCCGAATGACTTCTTACCGAACAATCATGCACTGGCCCATCTATCATCCAGGCTCTACCAAATTTTGGTGTTAACATACGCCCCCTCAATTTCGGAGTAAAAGATCCCTTTTGCTTCGGAATTGACCACGATCTGCTAAAATCCAGGCCAAGCTTTTAACTGGGCTAAAAATTACTGAGGCCCACTTTCTGGAAGTTTCCCGTAACACTGTGTAATCCTTCAATTTCTTCTTGGGACTCGCGCCACCGAAATTTCCACCAATGTGAATCGGCAAGCCAGGTCTCTTCCGCTTCTCAAGACAAGCATCGATTAGATCTTTTAGTTTTCTCACGGTCAGTTTCAATCTCTTCCTTGGCCTTTCTTCTATATATAAAAATACGGGCGAACTCCCTCAGCCAAGAGTAGCCATCCGCATTTCTTTTATACTCTAGATCTCCTTTTCTCTCTCTCTTTTAAATCTGAAGCATTCGGCTAACCCTGACCTTGAGTCAATGGAGTAAGTTCTCTTTCCGGTGTGCCTTTGATGCTTTCCTTACACCGACCGACCTATTCTCTTCAATGACCTCTCAAGTCCCCGTGATCTTTGAGATTGCGGCGCTTCCGTCGTCAGCCGCAACGGCCACGAGGAGGCGGGTGGTAGAGCGGGAAGCACATGAGCGAACCATTGAAGACATAGAAGATGTAAAGGAGGAATATGACAAACTCGATGAAGCCCAAGAGCGCTATGTGCAGAATAGCAATAGTAAGCTTCACTGTAACCTCTGATGGATTTCTCCTTCATGATTTATTTTTCCTGAAGCAACTCTCCCTTGTAGGCGTGGCAAGGAGGTTCAATCGCTTGATCGAGGCGACCGACAGGTGATTGAAGCAAATGGACACACCAAGATCCGGACAGACGCAGAGGATGAACGCTGCATTTGGTCATCTCAAGGCCGTTCTTGATAGTCTTTTCAATTAAGAATAATGTAAAATACTATGTAACCCTTGTGTGGCGGCCATCCCATAAATAAAAGTATGTTTGCTTTCTTGTTATCCCTCTGCTGGCACAATCTCATTGTTGAGTTTCCTCCAATCCTTATTTGCCTGGTCAAATATCCCAATATGAATCCGACGATAACGCATTTGGTGGGATTTTTTGTTCTAAAGGCAACATACCACCTGTATGCTGGCTATTCCCCATCCTTGGGAGTGTTTTTTCTGCTAGAGGCGATGTTTTCATACATCGGCTATATCGGAATTTTAACCTCATCCTTTTAGGCTCCAACCTCAACGCTAGGGTAGTATTTCTTCAAGAATCTCCCGTTGATTGCTGACCTGAATTCTTGCCCTTGTAAAGATATCAAGATATATGCATTTCCAGGTACACATCTTAATACCCGAAAAGGACCTTCCCAATTTGGAGACCATTTGCCGAATGCTCTCTCTTTAGTTCCAAGTGGTAACAATGCTTTCCAGACAAGATCCCCTTCGGCAAATTCCTTAACTCTGACTTTCTTATTGTAATATTTGGCGACACGCATCTTATTTTTCTCAATATTTTCCAATGCTTTTAGACGAATTTGATGTAAATCTTCTAACCCATCTATCATAAGATTTCTATATTCTTCTTTCGCCAAATCTTTTCGTAATGCAACCCGTCTAGATCCTGATTGCATCTCCCACGGTAACACTACATGGTGCCCATATACTAATTCATAAGGAGATGTCTTAGTAGATCCATGACATGCCATCCGGTAAGCCCATAATGCTTCATTGAGAACCGGATGCCATCTTCTAGGCTTCTCTTTGATCTTCTTACGAATGATTTTAATCATAATTTTATTAGAAGCTTCACCGACCATTGGCTTGTGCATAATAAGGGGATGAATTGTACAACTTGATTCCCATGTCCTCAGCAAAGTCACAAAATTCAGCAGATATAAACCGACTCTCTTGACCGGTCGTTATAGTTTCGTGAATTCCAAAACTCGTAAAATGATATGCTCTTTGACAAACTCAACCATATTCTCGATGTGACCTTTTTCAATGGGATAGCTTCAACCCACTTAGTAAAATAATCAGTGGCCATGAGTACAAACTTATGGCCTTTGCTCGATGGAGGGTGGATCCGCCAATTAAATCTATACCCCATCCTCTGAATGGCCAAGGCTTAACAATGGGGTTTAATGCTGATGTGGGGAGCTCTTTGAATATTACCGAATCTTTGACAATCTTGACATCCTTTGTAATACTTAAAACAATCCTCAAGCATAGTTGGCCAAAAAGTACCCTGTTTCTCCCGATTACCCACTTCATTTGGTAGGGTCGATTGGTGTGCACCACATAATCCTTCATGTACTTCATACATTACTTTTTTAGCTTCTTCTTGACTCAAACATTTAAGCAAATTACCCCATCCAGAGATTTGTAATATAACTGATCATCAAGAAGCACAAACTTAATAGCTTTGTACCTGAGTTTTTAGAAACTTTCTTCGAAGGATTTTTGAGGTATTCGGTAATTTCAGTTCTCCAATCATCATCGTTTGACTAGTACCTTGATCCCCACAAAGCGCACACAAATAAATCAAAGAACAAGAACTTTTGATTGTCCTTATATGGAAGCACTTTGGGCTAGTTTATTAGCTTCTCCATTTTGCTCCCTGGGAATATGATGAAAGATCACAATCTTGAAAGTTCTCAAGTATTTTCTCGACATTCTTCATAATAATTTCTCGAATGTCATTTCTTGCATTCATATTCGCCAATCAGTTTAATTTTGATCACTAACTCAGAATCTCCAAAGATTTCAACCGCAACGGCTTCCATTTCGACAAGAAGTTGGAGTCCTCTGAGTAAAGCTTCATATTCCGCGGACGATTGTTTGTGACAATAGCATCAATAGGAATAGCAAACTCAAAAGATGCCCCCTTGGGTGAGATCAGTAGAACACCTGCACCTCCTCCTTTTTCACAAGATGATCCATCAAAGAATAAAGCCCAAGGTGTAATACCAATCATGTCAGTGGAAAGGTCACGATGTTGAGTAACAAAATCAGCAATAATTTGACCTTTTAATGACCTTTTGCCGATTCATACCTTAAATTAAACTCGGATAATGCCAACACCCATTTACCGATCCTCCCTTTCAAAGTCGGCATTGACAACATGTGTTTAATCACATCAAATTTGGAAACTATTATGCATTCGGCATTTAGTAAATAGTGCCAAAACTTAGTGCATGAGAAGTAAACACATAGACACAATTTTTCTATAGCCGAATATCGTGTTTCGGTCTAAAAGCTTTTCGGCTAAGATAAGCTACCACCGCTCTTTTCCATCCTCTTCTTGCATAAGGGCCGATCCTATGGTTAAATTATCGGCCGCCACGTACAACTTGAAAGGTTTATCTAGCTTTGGAGGGACCGTAGGTGTGGCGTCTTCATATATTCCTTTATTTCTTCCAAGGCTCTCGATGTACGTCACTCCAAATAAATTTTCGAGCTTTCTTAAGTTTTAACAAAGGAGAAAATGGCAAGACCCCTTCTCGATAGATTGGAGATGAATCTTCTCACAAAATTGATTTTGCCAAGTAATGACCGCAACTCAGAAGATCAAATAGGAGGAGCAATATTTTCTATAGCTTCCATGCTTTTCTTCCCCACTTCAATCCCTCCTTTATGAATTAAGAATCCTAAGAATTCACCGGCTGTGACTCCAAAAGCACACTTTATTTGGATTCATCTTTAATCCATGTTTCCTTGTGCACTCTAACGTCTTCCTCGGGATCAGCCGGTGCTTCTTGTAACTCTTTGACTTGACGACCACATCATCAATGTAAACCTCGACTATTTTGCCGATCAGCTCATGGAAGATATAATTCATAGCTCTCTGATAAGTTGCACCAGCATTTTTAATCCGAATGTCATAACAATCCACTCGAACAAGCCAATATGGCCAGGACACCTGAAAGCAGTTTTTGATATATCCTCAACGGCCATAAAGATCTGATTGTATCCAGCATTCCCATCCATGAAGCTAATAATCTCGTACCCGGCAGCGGCATCTACTAATAGATCAGCAACTGGCATGGGATATCCATCTATAGGAGTGGCTTTGTTAAGATCTCTGAAATCTATACAAACCCTCATCTTCCCATTTTTCTTGTAAAGCGGGGAACTATGCCGAAAATCCATTCCCGCATACCTACACGGCGAATGAAATTTGCTTCTAGTAGCCTTTCAATCTCTTTTTCATGTCGGCCAATACCTTCTCTTCATAAATCTTTCGAGGAGGTTGTTTGTAGGGCTGGAATCCTTCTTTGATTGGTAATCGATGTTCAACAATTGAACGATCCAAACCCCGTGCATCTCTCGAATAATCCCAAGCAAAACAATCCCCGAATTCCTTGAGGAGATCTATTAGTTCTTTCCTAAATCCCGGATCCAATTGAGCACTCGATATAAGTCGGTCTTGGTTTGTCACCATTGCCAATATCTATCTCTTCCAATTTATCGGCCGACTTAAAACCATGCCCAAGCTTTCCTTTGCTACCATCAATTGGGTTCCCCATTAAAAACCATTATGAATGCCGACCGCTTGGATCGGGTTGTTGATCCCGGTGATGAGGACCTTCTTTCAACTCTTTTCCCGAGAAACACTTGACATCATCATATCGTTGAAACAACGACTCAAAGGCTGCAATATCCTGAATAATCATCTCGCTTGAACTATCTCAACTTCATCACCATCCCATGGATGAGAATTTGATGCATGGTGGATGGAACACAACAATTAGCATGGATCCAATCTCTCCCAAGAAGCAAGCTGTAAGGCCCTTCACTATCGATCACAAAGAAGGTAGTGATTAAAGTTTTTGAGTCGATCGTCAAATCAACACAAACAGCTCCATGGGTATCTAAAAACTTGCCAGCAAAGTCTCTTAGCTCAATGTCTGTCTCTAGTAGATCTTCATCAATCATCCCTAGCTTTCTGAATGTTGTATATGGCATGAGGTTAATAGCAGCTCCTCCATCGACAAACATGTGAGTCAGAGGCTTCCCGTTGAGGTACCCTTTCAAGTAGAGGGGCTTCAGATGATTATGCTCTCTCGGCTTATCAAACACCGCTTGTCTTGATAAGGTCAATTATGCCAAGAGGTCCATCATCTCTCTACTATCGAGATCGAAAAGGCATCATCGTGCCGGATAAGCGTCTTCCTTCTCCGGATCCTGATAACTTGCCCCATAGGAGCTTCAAATTTTATTGGGATGAAGAAAACCATGCTAACATCTGCCGAATGCCCATTTGCCGAATACTCCTCCGCCGAATGACGGCTTCCCCGAGTTTTCTTCTTTGGGTGCCACACTTGTTTGCGTTCGGTTGTTGCTTCTTTGAGCTCCTTGTGTAATGCGAGGCGTTGGACTCTTCTCTTTCTGGCTCTTCCTTAGACCCGGGAGGGCACCACTGTCCCCTTCGCCACATGTACTCTTGAGGAGAGTCCAGATCATTATCGAGAATCCTTCATGTCATCCCAAGCTTGATTACGCAATTCTTTTTACCGACATGAGGTTTGCCGTCTTCATTTTTAGCACCGATCATCCTGCGGGAAGCGTGCCCCAGTCTTTCTTGGATGGGACGGCGGTTGACTCGTGCTGTCTATACCGCGTGATACCGCTCACTTTGCATTCAAGGGCAGTTATTCCTAGCGTGCAGCTTCAAGCCTTCGTTCTAGCAATGCCTAAAGAAAGGGCAGTCCCAATGAGACTCCTCTTGCTCTTTCATGTACTCCTCCTCGTTCTCGGTGATACATCTCCTTCGTACCTCTCGCTGTTCTCTTGCAAGTTGCCGATCCCTACGATATTGCTTCTCTTGCCGTCTTTGCCACTTGTTCAGCGGTATACGAGATGTCACCCTTGGTTTGGAGGTTTCTCCTTTCTCCTGTTCGGGCTATTTGGAAACCGAACACGACGCTCTTGGAGCTCTACACTAGACACTTGCCGACTAGGGTCAATCGATCCACTTTGCTTTGCCCTTTCAGAAGTCAGCACTTTCATTGGGCCTTTGCCCTTAGAATCACTGGCAGAAACCATACATGTATCGAAAGCAACCATGCCTGCAGGGAAGGGCTCCTTATCCACCTTCATGTTGTTGTTAAACTTGAGGAGGCCCTGCTGTATAGACCTCTGAATCTGCTATTTGAAGATTTGGTACAAGTGATGTTATGAGTGATCATATCATGGAAGCCACAATATTTGCCAGTCTTGACCCAATCTGGACATCTCATAGAATGATTCTCTGGTAATTTGATATGTCCTTCCTTGACTAAGAACTCAAAGAGCTTTTTCGACTTGGAGACGCCGGGGTCATATGCCCCCTTGAGTGTCTTCATCCAGTATTTGGTTAACTTGGGACAGGCTCCTTGCCCCAAGCGAATTCGGGGTTTTGCTATGTTCTCCCGGCCATCATCTTCATCTTCTCCCTCTTCCAGAAGTGGTTGTATGTCCGGTAAGACATGTTGCCCCTTTTCAAAAACGGGTGTCCTTCTTGATGCTTTGAACCGATCGGCCATGAGTGTGACGCCTTGAGAGTTGTCCTAGGTCATCAAACTCCATGCCGGCTAGCTTTTCCCTCGATGGTTGGATGCATACCCCGAATGGCCACGCCCGGCAACCGATGGTCCGCAAGCTCAAAGAGTAGCAGGAATTCTTTGTCTCCCTGAACCTGCGCAAGAACTCTTGTGGTGTCTCATTGTATTTCTGTGTCAACCCCATCAAGTCAACGAGTTCTTTCTCATTGGAACCACTGTAGAAGTATGAATGGAATTTGTCTTCTAGTTCAGACCATGTTCCAATAGAGTTGGCCGGCAACGTAGCAAACCATGTGAAAGCCGGCCCTGTAAGGGATGATGGAAAGAAGCGAATCCTCCATGCTTCATCATTGGCAAGCTCTCCTAACTGAATCAGATATCGACTGATGTGTTCGGTAGTAGAGGTGTCGCCCCGCCCGAGAGAACTTGGTCAAGTTGGTAGGAGGCTTCAATCTTGAAGGAAGCGCCACTCTGTTGTACCAATCGGGATATGGTGACTGATACACATAGGGCCGATTCTTGGGCTTAATCCCAAATTGGTGTTGCATCATATCGGCCATCCTCGCTAGGAGTATATCCACATTTGAATCTTGTGGTCCATGAGATTGTCCTGACTGTCCAGCTGGCCTATATCCAGGATTTGGCATAGCATGAATAGTGGAATAGTCAGTGAACTCTGTATAACCAGGGCCAAAGGGATTTCTCTATAACCCACTGGCCATTGGAGCTATTGAGTAAGTATTGTATACTGGAGGATTCCCAGGTGCACCGAACGCCGCTTCTCCATGTGTCTTGGCTCCGGATCCCCCTGACTTTTCTGGTGTCTTGTTCTCCCCTCCAGCTTCTTGATTTGTAGCTCCTTTCTTTGGTGGTGGCTTTGGTGCATGTATGTATCTAGGTCCTGAAAGCTCACCAAGCCGCCTCTCAAAGTGCTCATCAAACTCGGGTCCAAAACTACCCTTCATGATATCACGGAAAGTATTGAAGAACACCGTGTTGTGATTAGTCATTGCTCTCCCAACGGCAGCTGCAACAATCTCTTCCATCCGACGAATTTCTTCGGGTGTTGGTTCTTCATCTTCCTTTCCTGCCCCCTCTTCTTCATCAGAGACTTGTTGAGCATATCCCTTGTCACCGGGCATCACTATCTTTGGAAGATCTATCTTTACGGATGATTGTACCGCTCTTGTGCTTGAGAAGCATGACATGCACTTTTGCGAGAAAGTTGCACACATATCTCTCATTGTGGCCTCTAGGTCGAGGCGTGTCACCCATCCGAGCCGGGACGACATTATCCTTGTCGACGTTGTCAGGCATCGTGTTTTGATCTTGAGTTGTCCCATTGGGCGTGCCAAAAAGTGTGTAGGCACAAAAATCCTGCTCCCTGCGCCGCACACACTGACAAGCCGGAATAGCTAGCTTTACTCAACCGCCCGAGCGTCTTGAGGCGTGCCGATCAATTTGACCCGGTTAATTGACAAGGAGGTAAACGTGAGATCTAGAACATGCCTTGTGAGACCAAGACAGTTCGCATGTATGGCTCCAAGGCCGATGTAAAGACATATAGCTATGAGAGCTATCCGTCGACAAATAATGAAAGCATTCCGTAAGCGTATATGAAGATGTAATGTAGTAACAATTGCTGAATGATCATAAAAGGCATGTTCGAACAAATAAAGTCGATCATCGAGATGTGCTATCGTAAAGCTCTATTGCATAGATTGAATTAATTGACAACATGATAAATAAAAGAAGGTAAACCATAAATATCATTATAGATACCCATTACACGTGAAAGCATAACCGAAAAAGGCAAGCCCGCCGAATCGGGATCCATGAAGAAGGAACTCATACGTAAAAACCTATCGATTAAACTCGATCTCTAGTCCACCGGATGACTAGCTCTAGAAGTAACCCAAAGATCTATATCCACCGGATGATATAGTCCTGTCAAGATCTAAACGCATACGAACCCACAACATGTGACAAATTAGATTGATCTATCTCGGCTATGATAGATAGATCTAGTAGCACTGATGAGATAAACAATGAAAGCACTAAAAGCAACTAGATCTATGATAAGATAAAGCCGAGACTCTTCAATCTAAATTGGGCAAAAAGTGTATGCAAACATAATTAAATAATAAATAAAAGCATTGCAACACATGGTAACTTAATGAATTCATTAGATCTTGCCAAAAATCTAATGAAGCCGATAACTAGATCTTAGCGGACCTTAGCCCACCGGATGGCTCATGATCGACAAAAGAACCCTCTTGCCCCCCGATAGCTTAAATCCGCCCGACGATACTAAGCGTGAACAAGACTTCTTGCAATAATCTAAATCCACCCGACGATACTAGACATGGTGCAAGGTTGCCGGTACTTACGGAGGTCGACGGGTCGATGAATCCTCTCGTAGTAGATCGACGACACGACTGGACTTGAAGGGTGGCCGGAGCCAAGGCACGGAGCCGGGTTTGTTGTATTTAATTTGGTAGATCGTTTTTACGCTTGCCGGGGTCTTATATTTATACCCCGGGCTTGACGAGACCTAACTAATTACTTAATAAACATAATAAAAATATCTAGCTAAGATACATTGTCCTCCAAGTCTTCTCGGAATCGTGAGACTGCACGTGACGTGGGCCCTCATCCTCTTATATCCTCCTTGATGCTCCACGCTTGCCGAACCATCTCATGCTCAGCTCCTTCTCGGACTCGGGCTCCTAGCCGAATAACAGCGGCTTCCTGAACGCTACAGCGTTGCTGCTAGCCGAATGACTTCTTACCGAACAATCATGCACCGGCCCATCTATCATCCAGGCTCTACCAAATTTTGGTGTTAACAATAAAAAGAACCAAATCGGGGCAAATTCATAATAGCAATGCAAACATCCTAGCGAAAAACACACTAATATGAAAACACTATCACTTCCCTTTGCGTCGTTACTAACGTTAAAGCGCTCGGGGATAAAAACTTCCTAAAGGCATAGGGTTAAATGGGATCTTTAGACTTTGAGGTGATGGCCTTCTTCCCTATGCAAAAAAAGTTGATCACCGCAGACATCTTTGTGGATCTTTGGGAAGGAAGGGGCTTCGCAAACAATTTTGTTTTTCTTTTAGAAAATAACAAGGAGTAGGAATACAAGATTAGTTTATACCAAAATATGTTTATAAAATCGACCATTTCTAACTGGGCATACGCCCTCTGATCAACCTTGCTCTGATACCATTCTGTCACACCTGGTTTTCCAAAGAAGTCCAGACTCGTCATATGTGTGCCCAGCAAGTCCACACATACAACACAAAACAGATAAAATATCAGAAACAATGCTTTATAACGTAAACATAACTATATTAACACTTACAACTTATTAGAGTAACGCGGAACGGTTGTTAAATTTCTCGGGCTCCATTCTTATCAGGGACAGTTGACTGGGGGCTTCGTATGCCAAGCAGTCCAAATAGTATCCTCAACATCTTCATCCATCTTCTATGGAGCTTTTGCTAATAGGCGGGGGGGAAAAAAGCAAGAGTGAGTCCATGTCGAACTCAAAGAAGAATAGCTGGGTAAGAACTGCCCATAGATCACGATCAGTTTAACTTAAATAATGTAAAGCATAAAACGATAAACCATAATCTTAGCAACATTAGTCATCATCTTAGTGCAAAGGTCCAAGGCCGCTCGTGTCCTTGAGCAAGGCTAGTATACTAGTTTGATAAACTCTGCGCAGAGGTGTACACTTTCACCATGAGCCATGATTTACCCTTTTGCCCGAGGTAGCTAGTCTCTTAACCCTCTTCCAAGGAAGGTCGTCAGGGTTCACTATGAAGCCTTTCAAAGGTCCGTCTAACAAGTTAGTGGCCGCTAGGAAAATCCGTCGGTCTATGCGATACAACCCTTTCGGGGATCCACGTCTGCTTGGCAGTTCCGTGTGATACAACCTCTCTCCGGGATCCACGGCATTTTGACCCTAACGCCTTTCAAGAACCACTAACAAGCTAGAAAGGATCCTCATACTTGACTAAAAGCCAGTGCCATGTAGCACTCATGGTTTATCTTGTAAGTCCCGGATGTTCATTTGCAGACAATTTCTTATGTTGATAAAAGTCATGTTTTATGTTTTATGGCATAAACATTAAATAGGTCACATGATCATGAACTTAAGCTAGTAGATCCAAACTATACTTGCCTCAAATAGTGCTCAAACTTGTCCAACTTCCCTTCCGGATCATCCTTGTATAGCCTCTTCTAACGATCGCAACAATCATCATAGACAAACCTAGAAGCAATACATCATTCAGTATATATATAAAATAAGACATAAAGGTTTAAAACACGTAGGGCTTGTAGCTACGATCGTTGAGTTTAAAAACAACTAAACTAAGCTATGGTTCAGAAGACATGAAAGATCAAGGTAGAAGCTAGAAGGTTTGATAAATGCAAGGAATGAAATAAACATGATGGATACATGCTAACTTGGAAGATAGGTACATGTATGGAGCATGTTGTGGCAAACTAACATGATATTTTGATCACTGGTTAGCTGGGAAACACAATTGGAAAAATAGGGTAGTTGCTGTTCGGACAGCAGGGATAGCAGTTACTATGGCCTCGATGTCTCGACCATTCTTTATTGTATATACGAATCAATTTGTGGAATCATGTGCAGGTATATAGTGAACATGTACATTCAATGGCTTGGTGATTTCAGCACCGGATTAGCGGGAACGCCAACGCAATGCAGAGCGATACAACAGCCAAGACAGCAGAGCAGTGAATACATAGACAATGATATCTCTGAATTTGAACTCATATGACCAAGAAACATTACAGAGGCATGTGCAAGGATGTTATAAACACTGTGGTAAAAGGGTTTGATGAATGGATTAATGGATTTTTGGGAACACGCTTGCCAACCAGCAGCAGCGAGGCAGTCGGGACAGCAGTCACAAAAAAAGATGATATCTCTTTCATTTTGGATTGTTTGGCTAAACTGTTTTGCCTAGACATGTTCAACTTCAATATCTTCACCAGAATAAAAGGGCTCGGTGAATAGAGGCATGGATCACTGGGAACACGAATACCAACCGGCAGGAACTCTGCTGCAGGGCAGCAGGGACAGTGATCACAAAATGGGCGATATCTCTTTGATCTTGGATCTTATAGACACGAGATTTCTCATAGGTGTGTGCAGGTATATAATTTGTGTTCTTGATAAAGGATTAGACTCGGAATTCAAAGGATCAACAGGGAACGCTGTTGCCGTCAACAGAAGCATGGCTGGACGCAGGGACAGCAGAGCATATTGCTTGCAAACCTCGCCAAAACTCGATTTAACTAGATTGATAATTCATGATTTACAACAGGGGACATGTATACAAGATGTATAAAGGGAAAAGGGCCTCACATCATGGTTGGAAGCATATGTAGATGAGGGTGATGCCAGCCGACATCGGCGACGGTGACACGATCGGGCCTGCGATCAACAAGACAACGCCAATTCCATTTTAGAGATGATCTACGCCACACGAGAGATCAAAGCGATGGTTGAGTGGGGGTTAAGCAGCAAGATCAGAGAGGGAATTGGCAGGGGCGTCCTCACCATGATCTGTACAGCGGCGGCAACGAAATTCAGCATGGTGTTGTTGCGCGATCAGGGAGACAGCAAGATACATCGGGATGATCTCCATGAACTGCTGCATCACCATGATGTTGCCTTGTGGCGTCACAACAGAGAGGGGAGGGTGAATATGAGTTGCATAGTAAAGAACAGAGAAGTTCATGACCCTTGCTGCAGTATGATGCGAAGAATTCCCAGATTCCGGTGATGGGGACAGATGTGTAGCGGCAAAACAGAACCATTAGCTGCAGGACCTCTGTGTTTTGGTTGAGAAAGTGGTGAGGGATGAAGGGAAGAAGAATGGGGCGTCCATGGTGGAGGAAGGGGAAGAGATGGGGCGTCCATGGCAGATGGGAGTAGTAGGAGAGCAGGCGCTGTAGATGGAGAAGTAAAGATGCATGGCTGCTTACTCTTGCTGTTAGGGAGTGGTAAGGGAGAATAAAGAGGGGATTGAAAGGGGAATTAGGGAAGGAACATTTGTTGCAATTTTTGCATGGGAGAAAAGGAAGAATCGGCAGCATGTGGACAGGATGCCGACTAGGGAGGTGTTGTCCATTTGCTTGTGCGTGATGGAGGGTGGAAGGGAGAGAAGAGACGCATCTATGTTGCATGTGTGCATGTAGAAAATTAAGAGAGATGAGGAAGCCACGGTTGTTTTCTCAGGCATCAATCAAAGTAGTAAAGTGTGATTGATGGAGAGACGAAGGGATATTCTGTGGCTAGGAAATTAAGATAAGAAATATTATGTGTTGCTGTTTTTGCATGTGAGGAGAGAATGGAGGCGCCTTGGGAAAGATAGGAATAGTAGAGAGGAGGCATGGATCTGTTTGTGCATGATAGATTGACGGAGGAGGAATATATGGCTCATGTTTTCTTCATGCATTGATGCAATTCAAGATGAGAGGAACCCATGGAGTGAAAGTGGTCTAGAAAATAAAGAGATGAAGGAATTGGTTCATTTATTTCTGCATGAGGAGTAGAGAGGCGTGAGAGTAGCAGAAGAATTGGGAGGCCGGCCATGCTGGTCATGCTCTTTAATTGCGTAAGAGCACAAAATAAAAGGTAGAGAATGAGGGAGAGATAGGTCTAGTATTATGTGTGGCTGTTATTTTTGCATGAGGAAAAAGACAGCAAGAGAGACACCGCTGCAGTTACATGCAAACAATTGATGGTGTCAAGGAAATAAAAGAGAGGAATTATTCGGAAGGGAGAGAATAGGTGTCGGTGGAGCACAAGATGCCAATTTGCCATGCATAGTCCTCGAATTGAAAAGAAGGATTTAGATACTGCATTTTGTGCATGTGGGGAACAAATAAGGTGTCATCAAGAAGAGAGAGCTGCACGCTCGTGTGAAAAGGAATATAAAACAAAGGATGTGTGGTTTGAGCTGGTTCAGTTTGGGCCAAAGCAAGAGGAACAGAGAAGTCTAAGCCCATTAGCAGAAAAGAAACAATTTGGGCTACTATTCATTATGAAAAAGAGAGTGGGTCAGCACAGATTTAACCTATTAAGATTCCTTTGTATGAACAAATGAGAGATGGTAAAAGATTGGTCCAAAGAATTCATAGACAACAAAATGACTGAGACCTCGAGCATGAAAAGAAAGGAGAGAAGGGGTCATTCTAGATTTTTGTAGGATGTCAACAAATGACTTGATAGATACTGGTTTGGTATTTGGGGAGATCAAGGTGGGATCAAACCCTAAGTATATTTTGAAAAATGAAATTCATTTTCCATACATAAACACAATGCAAAAGCATGAATGCAACAAACCATTAAATTAAATTGTAAAAATTTTAGAAACTCACATTTTCTACTATCTAGAATATCGGCAACTTAACTAAAGTTTGTAAATTTTAGGAAATAATAAAATCATTTGTTGTTATTTAGTGTTTTCTACGTCACATCCTAAAATAGGAATTTTAGGGTGTGACAAACAATCACTTTTTTTACATGCTGGTTCGTTGTAGAGTCATTTGTATGTTGTAATAAACATTTGCGGGTTGTTGGTTAGGTTTGAGTATGCCATTTCTTATGTTATCATAGAAGACTTAATTTGATGTTTTCAACTTAGATGACATTTGTTGCTTCCACATTCTTTGATGTTGTGTTCTTGTTAGATTGTAGTGTGGTAAAACTCCAGAAGGAAATTTATGATGTTATTCTCTTCTCGGGTGTTACACCCCCACTTAACAAAACAAAAAGGAGTGTGTACATGTGTCTACTCGCGGTGGCTCATCCCACACCGCACCACCATCCCCCGCCACACCCCGTTCCTCGTGCACCTTGTTCTCCTCCGCACTCCATCCCTAACTCTGTCGTGCCTCATCAATCACTATGCGCCAAATGTCTCATATCCCTACATCATCGAGTTCCCCTCTAGGGCATCCTCCTCCGTTGATTGTTGAGGACCACGAACTAGATCTCTGGTTAGAGGGATCCAATGATGGCTTGATCAGTGGCATCTACAATAGATTAGACTCTCATGTTGCAATGGCCATGGGCGAGATGGATCGAGGTGCCTGGAACAAACCCTTCTTCTACAAGACAACAGGTAAAATGTACATAGATGTCTCAATTTCCTTGGATTGTGTTGTTTGAGACAACAAATTTCTGAAAATCAGCGATTACTTTTGTAGTAGATGCTTTGTTTTAGCACGAAATATGTGCTACATTACTTTTGAAACATGAACCAACGCCAAGATTCAATCTCCAACGTCTATCAAGTGTGGCGGGCAATCTCCAACGTCTAGCAAGTGTGGTGGGCAGAGGTCACACATAGGTGGTGTAGAATAGGAAAGAAAGAGAAGCTAGAGAAAGAAATAGCTTATACACAAGGCCTTGTTGTGTTGGTGGGTGGTGCGACAAGGCTTGTCACGCTAAGCTAGGTGAGGTAGCGCAATAGAGTAGGCCCCACCATACGACAATGCTTGTCATAATCGTCATAGTCGACCGATGATACCCGCATGGCGATCTTCGACACGCTAGCTAGATACATTGGAATGACAATAAAAAGTTACATCCAGACGTATTTTTTTGAAGAAACTGGAGGCCGAAGCCCCTACAGAAATTTATTTAAATAAAAGGAACCGCAAGTTTCAATGTTACAAAGTGACAACAAAGTCCTCAAGAAACAAAGAAAGAAACAAAAAATAAAAGGAGGAGAATACAGGCTAAATAATACTTTGGCTCCATTGGTTAAACTGATGTAGTTTGCTTGCTTTGATTCTCGTACTTCAACGTAAGTAGTTCTTTCTCAAAGGTTCCCCGACATATCATCAAAGTAGGCTGAATACCGTTAAAGATTAGTCCATTTCTTGCCATCTAGATTGACCAGCAGATGAGGATGATAGCATCCATGAAAAACTGTGATCTGAACTGAGCCTTAAGCTGAGTGCCCAGCTCCGGGAAGGAGACTCCATCAGGGAGCTGAATTCCAAGCCAATCCCAACACATGGCTGAAAAAGAACATTCAACAAATAGATGATCCACTGTTTCCTCATGGAGGCTATTGCAGAAGACACAATAATAATTATCAAGCTGCATATTTTTCCTCCTAAGGATATTCCTGGTACTGAGCCTATCTTTTACCAAGAGCCAAAAGAAGACCTTGTGTTTTGGCTGACAATTGGATTTCCATATCCAAGAGTACAAGGGATGAGCTACTGAGTCACCAATCAATTTTTTGTAGGCTTTGGAGGCTGAATAAACGCCAGAACCCCAGCTGTAAGTCCAAGCATCTTTACTTTCTGAGGAATCATGCGAGTGCAGCAAGTTCTCAACATTCTGGAACTGGTTAAAAGCCACTTCAGATAGAGGGAGCTGGAAGAGATCTTCAAAGGATTCAGAGACCAAGGTTCTTTGGAGGGTGACAGATTTGTTCAGAGCAAATGAATGCAACTCAGGGTATGCAAGAGCCGAGCCCTGATCGTAACCGGTTGTCAAGCCGTAACAAAGACAAAGTGTCTCCACAATTACCAGTAGGCTTAGCAAAGGATTTATATTCAGGCAGCAACTTTAAGATATCTCTCCACCAAAAGGAGCCCTTCCTGACATGACTGGGTAGCTTACCATTGCTATAATGTTTTTCCCATATCAAATTGACCCAGGGGATGTCTTCTTTATTGAAGAATTTGTGCAAATTTTTTATAAGCAAAGCTTTATTCTATTTCTCAATATCAAGGATTCCCAATCCACCATAGGCTTTAGGTAAGTTGGTCATTTTCTAAGCAGCCTTAGGAGGAGCATTTGCATTGGCCTCAGCTCCTCTCCATAGACAATATTTTCTCTGCTTATCAACCTCCTTAATGACACCCTTGGGCAAAGCAATGGAGCACATAAAGAAGGTGGGAAGAGCTGTGAACACAGCATTAGTCATTTCTAATCTGCCAGCCTGATTCAGAAGTGAGGAGATCCCCCCTAATCTCTTTTCACACTTGGAGACCAGAGGCCTAAAGTCCAGACTCCTAGGCCTATCAATGGAAAGTGGGAGGCCCAAGTAGGTGAAGGGAAGACTACCTTTAGAACAACCAAAGGTACCAGCCAGCAGGTTCAACTTGTCCTCAGTGACATTTATTGGAATCATCATGGATTTGTTAAAGTTTACTTTCAATCCAATTGCCATGGAGAAACTGTTAAGCAAAGATTTTAGGAAGAAAAGTTGCCTAGCATCACCTTTAGCAACAATAAGTGTGTCATCAGCATACTGGACCACAGGAAAATCAGTTGAACATTCAAGAGGGATTGGCAGTTTCAAGAGTCCCATACCTTTTGCCTTGTTGATCATGGACTGTAGAAAGTCTACAGCAATAACAAACAGTAAGGGAGAGAGGGGATCCCCTTGTCTAACTCCTCTTCTGCAGTGAATGGTTTTTCTAGGAGCTCCATGAAGAAGAACAGCAGAGGTCCCAGAAGAAAAAATTGACTGCATCCAATCTAACCATTTCTGCCCAAATCCTTTGGCTCTCATGATATCTATCATAGCTTGATGCTCAATTGTGTCAAAAGCTTTCTCAAAGTCGTATTTTCTAGTTTATTATAAGAATTATGATTGAACATTTCCCAAAAAAATGACGGAGAGGGTGTAGGAAATAAAATGGAGTTACACGACATCATCCTCTCTTGTGGATTCTCGCTGGGCGACTGAAGATCTCTAGATTAGTTTTGGCTAATTAGTGACATCCTTAGGACTAATCTCTCTATGCTAAGTGTTTGTTTTAGTTGGAGATTGGTCAAGCCAAGGTTGGTGCATGATGGTCATGGTGGATGGATCGAGATGATTCAAATGATGATCAAGTGCATGACTTGGAGTGGATCGAGGATCAAAATGGGCTCAAGGCAAAGGTATATCCATAGGGCCATTTTGATTTTACACTCAAGACACCATAGAGGGTGTGAGTGATTATAGGATCGATAAAGCCGTACTATAAAGAGGGGGAAAACTATCGCATATATCGGTCCTCATGTGCCTCTAGGTTCAAAATCATTTGCATGCATTCTAACCTAGAGAGCTAACCCAACCTTCGAAATTGATTGTGAAAATGCTAACACACATGCACATGGTGATGTACACTTGGTGGTGTTGGCACATTTGCAAAGGAGAAGTTGTTTCGGTGTTTCTCGGACACTTGGACTGCTCTTAGAGTGGAATACTGCTTTGATCCATTGTGAGTTGGATCAAGTAACCATGTGGTTTGTGTAGCCCTCTGAGTAAGCTTTCCATAGAGTCCAAGATCATCGAAAACGGAGTTCGGATGAAAGAGATATCGCCGTTTTACCGAGCAGTGGCGCGACCGGACGCACCGACCGGAGGCTCCGGTCCGTGCGTCCGGCAGAGAGCTCTGCAGAGGGAATTTTGCCGGACGCGTCGATCGGACGCTATGACTGGACTCGCGACCGGACTCGCTGGCGCGTCCGGTCAGGCTGTTTTCAGCGTGTTTTGCCCCCAACGGTGGGATTTCGTGATGGGAGCTATATATACACGTTTCGCTGGCTTTGTGAGGCCTCTTGGTCATTTGAAATCATTCCTAACACCTCTAGAGCTGAGCATACTCCCTCCTCCTCACTCCTCTTGCTTGTGAGCATCATTCTAGTGAGTTGAGGTGATTCAAGTGCACTTTGCTTTGATCTTTGCATCTAGTGGCACTTGGGGATCGTTGTGAGCCAGTGGTTTTCTTGTTGCTCTTGGAGAGCACCACTCCTAACTGGCTTGGTGATTGGTGGAGGCGTTGGCAAGAGAAGGTGAATGTTCTTGGCCACCTCCGGTGATTTGTGAGAGGGTCACACACTCCTCGTCGGGAAGACAAAGTGTGAGTAATTCATTGCTCGTGTCTTGGTGTCAGACCCCCATTTTTGAGGATCCTTAATCACACGTATTTGTGCCAGGATCGCACACAAATACGCCCAATTAACATAGAGTTGATATCAAAAACCATACTTTTATTACTAATGGGAAAAACTCGTTACATAGTTTGGGTTTACATGCTTAGGCCATAGGCCTTATACCATATATCAGAGTTTCCTAATACAGCGGTCCTACAACGTCATGGTTCCATTCCTACAGGCAACTTGGAGTGCAGACAAAACCCTGGACTTCTTCCTTAAGCGTGTTCCTAACGTAGCTCCTCCGTGTAGTCGAACGGCTCCGTGTTCGGGTGTAATCTTCCTGGCTTTAACCTTGCGTTTTCCTTGGTAGCTCCATCCTCGGATATACTCCTGTAGCTTCATCCCTAAAAAACATAAAATAGAGGGGGGTTGAGTACTTACGTACTCAGCAAGCCCTAATTTGGGTAGAGGTGGAGTAGAGTGATGGAGGCTATATGTGGAACTGGTAGTGGTGGTATGAAGTGGTAGGTGGTAGGGTAATTAAAGTAAGTATATAAAATATAGGGTTGGGCCCTAGGAGGGAATTACCATCCTCGCTAGTTCGGTTAGTTATAACTTACATAAAACATAGGTACATCTTACCAGATCATCAGTTGTGGAAGTCTAATCATAGGGGACCTCATCCTAGTATTGCCCATTCCAAGGACGTGGCTATTCGAATAGATTCAATAAAACTCTGCAGAGGTTGTACAAATTTCCCACATGATAGGCACAGTCCTACACCGAGCTCTTTGGTTCGAGATTGGCCCTAACGAGACCTCGTGACCGAGAGGGCGCTACCTTAGATTTCCATATAATCCTACTACGGCTTCTCAGGGGTCGGACCCACACAGCATTAGGATGATCACACAGCATCCCAAAAACATCTAGTGGTTGGATGATCACTTAGCATCCATGGATGATCACTCAAAGATCCGATTCGATATTAAAAGGGTGCTCGCGACACGGCACAACAATAAATTTTACATGGAAGACCACTCAAAGAACCATGCCGACTGGACCACGGAAGATCACTTAGCAACCGTGTCCTCTCCCCGATAGTCCGTTGCCTACACCGGCCTCCTTAGTAAGGATTATACTTCTATCTAACGGGGTGTGAGATCAAGTCTACCCATATAGACATGTGGCTGTATTTAAATATCTCACTAGGCGAGATGGCCTACGAACCGGTCCTTATGTGACCAAGGCAAGTATCTCCCAAATAGAACCCACACAGCGAACCTGCCAAGGTAATCCATCCCAAATGAATTACCCCTCACTGCGCCCCAATCGAGGTTAGTCCAGTTTTACCAATTTAAGTTCCATAGTCATTATCTTAAATTCATAACACATCTCATAAAAGGTAACCATTACCTTCTCACAATTAACAGTATCATAAACAATCTCATAAACCATCATAATTCCATATTAATCCATGAATGAGAAATTAAAGAGTATATAAGTAGATCATTAGTTTGTAGGGTTGGATATGGTGGATTTGTGGTGGAGGCTAGCAAAATGTAGAGGTGGCGGTAATGGAGTAATTAATGGAATGGTAATGTAGGGGATATGTGGGGATTAGGACTTGCCTCAATTTGCCGATGAGTATATCCAAGGCTTCTGATTCTTGTGCGTCTGGCTCCTTTGTCCTCGTGCAGTGGTGGTTTGGGATCCATCGGGTGCCTTCACGCCTTCTTACGACGATCGATCACTACTACGCGATTAATATATATTATATATATGAAAAGGAGAGCAAACAAACTAGAATTTAAATGGGCACCAAATAATATGAACAAGGATATGAGTATGAGGGGTTTGATTTTAGAAGGATTTTGGTGTTGGAATCAATTAAGTTAGAGCTAGGATGAAAGAGATGAATTTACAAGGATTTAATATGGGGAAAATACGTGAAGTATAAACTTGGGAATTAATTTCTGGAAGACTGGATTGACAGAATTGAGATGGAAAAGATTAAGTAGGATCTAGAGTGTACCTAGTTTATTTATAGGAATTTTCTGGGACAGAGAAAGCTTCTTGCATGCATTTTCCAGATGTAGGTGGCAATTTCTACCACACAGTACAATTGCTTTGCATGGTTCTGTTAACCATGCTCGTGCATTATGCTGATGTGGTGTGCTTCCATTAGCTCCAGCGACATGGCGGACTTTTCTACCGAGCAGATGGGAAAGGAACAGCGCAGCGCCCCGGTGGTGTTCTTCGGCACATCGGCCGTGCGCACGTACGTGCTTGGGCAGACGATGTGTGCCATCTGAGGCGTGGTGTCGTCATGCGTGGAGTGCTCAACGGCAGCTTTCCGGTCATGCTCGGCTTCAGCGCAGTGGCCGGCGGCGAGACGCGAAGACAGCTCCGGCGCGCCGGTAGTGCTTGGCTACGGCGTGTGGAGAGGCAACAGTGACTTCTGCTCCGGCGAGCGCGGCTTCGACGGCTGGGCGACGGTGGTGCCGACCATGGCTCCAGCGTGACAGCCTGCAATACGTGGCTGGGCGGCGGCGGTGCCGACCATGGCTCCAGCGCAGCGGCCTTCAACGGCTTGCAACTCACAGAGCAGAGCAAAGTCGGGACATCTCCTGTGGGGCTCTCTTCAGCGCAGTGCTCGTCCGTTCGGTGGCGGTGCGAGCTTCGTGATGGGCGAGTTCTGTTCGCCGTCACTCCATCGGAGAGGAGACAAGGCGCTCGCTCGTCTCCCTTCCTAGCTTGGTGTACGCCCAAGCTTCCCCGAGGTGCCCCTCGACGATGGCCACGGCCAGCTTTTATAGCCGGAGTAGGTCGGTGCTGGAGGAGGAAATATCTCCGGCAAGGCTGTGTAGAGCTAGCACAGTAAGGCGGTCATGGCTTGGTCAAGACGCCGGCGAGATTCGCGGCGGCGTGCACCATATGCTCGGGAAGGGACACAACAATGGCATGGCAAGGTGAGTGCGTGTCGACGGAGTTCGCGGTACAGAAAGACGGTGAAGGCAGAGGGCTCAGCTCGGCGCGAGCTGGACGACGAGATTCGCGGAGAGAAGCGACATTGTCCATGACCAAGCTGCTGGCAGTAGTGCCAACGCTCTGCGGCTTGATTGATTGTCCTGGCGCTCGGCGACAACACACAGAGGCGGTTGTGGAGATTTTTACCGGCAACGATGCAAAGCTGCAGTGTCCATGCGGAGCTCGCGTGCGTGAGCTATCAACGGGGATCACGGAGAAGGCACCAGGAAGACGACACTGAGGTTCTGTAGTTGTCGAGAGCAGCATGCACCAGTAAGATTGTGCCCTGGATATTCCAGCTGCAATAAGACGGCTGCTCGTGCTTCTCGACGAGAGAGTTCGAGACTCAGCGCGTATATGTTGGAGCCTTACACTCTTGCTAGGCTGGGTTGGCGTACGTGAGCAGCAGAGGAGGGATGTGGCTTACACGTAATTGATCCCATGGGAAATGGTACATGTATACACGCACACACGTATATATGTAGGTGTATACACACATATGTATGTATCTGTATACGTGCAGGACGGTTTTTATTTTCCCAGAAATAAACTAGGACATAACCTACTTGAAGATGAATTTAGACTTCAAAGATACGTGGTGGTGGACGATTGGGATAATTCAAGAATTTACAAGGAATTGTTTTTCAAGAGGATGATCAAGGATATTTGGATAATAAGCCAAGGAGGATTATTCGGTGCCAAAATAAATCCTAGAGCAAACACACATGCAACATAACATAGAAGCACTCAAAACAATCCTAACATATTCTATATGGTGAATTTTCGTGCAGGGTTTTAGAAAGCATTTTATTTTGAAAACGGTTTCACGGAAAATAAATGGTCAAGTTTTAATTTGTTGTAAAGTTTTAAAAAGTTCAAATTTTTAGTGAAATTTATAATGATACAAAAACACCTCGATCTGTGACAATGTGTCTTGGTGCCCCATGTAGACTGAAAATTCTATGGACATATAGCTTGGCATAGTCTACGGCCTTATACTTATCATTTACTGGGAGAAAATGGGCTATCTTGGTAAGTCGATCAACTACAACCCAGATAGAATTGAATCCTCTTGATGTTCGGGGTAATCCAACAATAAAATCCATACTGATTTCCTCCCACTTCCAAGAAGGAACAGGCAAGGGATGCAGTTGCCCTGCAGCTTTCATGTGCACAGCTTTGACTCGCTGACAGGTATCACACTCAGCTACATATCGGGCAATTTCAATTTTCATTTTTGTCCACCAAAATCTCTGTTTCAAATCCTGATACATCTTGGTACTTCCGGGATGTATAGAATATCTGGTTAAATGTGCCTCATCCAGGATTTGTTGACGTAACTCAGGATTCTTTGGTACCACCAACCGATCTTTAAACCATAGCACATCGGACTCATCAACTCTGAAGCATGTGGGTTTTCCACTTCTAACTTTTTCTTTGATATGTGCTATGCCTTTATTGACCTTCTGAGCATCGATAATCTGTTTCTTGATAGTTGATTCTGCTGTGGCATTGGTTACCATGCCATGCTCAACGATTCCAATATTCAACTTCTCTAATTCTTGGCATAGGGTTTTATCCCTTATATTGGCTATAAGACAATTACACTGAGGATTCCGACTGAGTGCATCAGCAACAACATTTGCCTTTCCAGGATGGTAATGCACTTCTATGTCGTAGTCCTTAATTAATTCTAGCCATCTTCTCTGGCGCATATTCAAGTCTGATTGGGTAAAGATATATTTCAGACTTTTATGGTCTGTATATACATGACAAGTGTTACCCAACAGATAATGACGCCAGATTTTTAGAGCATGGACCACTGCTGCTAACTCCAAATCATGGGTTGGATAATGCTCTTCGTGGCGCTTTAGTTGGCGTGATGCATAGGCGATAACTTTGCCTTCTTGCATTAACACACAACCAATACCAATACCGATGATCGTCACAAAAAGACGTCAAATGGTTTCTCAATATCCGGTTGGGCTAAAACTGGGGCAGTAGTTAGTGCTTTCTTCAAAATCTGAAAAGCTTGTTCGCACTCTGGTGACCATACAAACTTGGTCTGATGCTTTAATAATTCCGTAATAGGCTTTGCCATCCTTGAAAAATCAGGAATGAATCGACGGTAATATCCCGCCATTCCAAGGAAACTACGAACCTCATGAACAGGTTGGTGGTGGTTTCCAATTGAGGATATCTTTTACCTTGCTCGGGTCAACGGCAACTCCTTCAGATGATAGTACATGACCCAGGAACTGTACTTCTTTCGGCCAAAAGGCACACTTGCTAAATTTAGCATAGAGGTGATGATCTCTCAATCGTTTCAAAACTATCCCGAGATGCTCGCATGCTCTTCTTCATTCTTGGAATAAACAAGAATATCATCAATAAACACTACCACGAACTTATCCAGTTCGACATAAATACCGTGGTTCATCAAATACATGAAATGAGCCGGGGCATTGGTTAAACCAAAGGACATAACCAAGTATTCATAAAGACCGTATCGAGTGGTGAATGCGGTCTTCGGAATGTCTTCGAGGTTTAATCCTGATTTGATGATACCCCGATCTCAAATCAATTTTGGAAAAGACTTTGGCTCCGGCTAATTGATCAAAAAGTAAATCAATCCGGGGCAAAGGGTACTTGTTTTTGATCGTCACTTCATTGAGCGGACGATAATCTATACACATCCTCAAAGTCTGGTCCTTCTTCTTCACAAAAATAGCTGGACATCCCCAAGGTGAAGAACTTGGCCTGATAAATCCTTTTTCCAATAACCCTTGTAACTGAGTTTTCATTTCGGCTAATTCCTTGGGTGCCATTCTGTAAGCTCTTCGAGAGATGGGAGCAGTTCCCGGTTTCAATTCTATGCTGAATTGAACATCTCTCTCCGGTGGTAATCCGGGCAAATCATCCGAAATACATCCGAAATTCACATACCATTGGAATGTCTTTAATCTCCTTAACACAAGTTGCGCAAACTTTTTTTCAACCGCCCTCTTCACAATTGGAAGTTGAATAAGAAGTTCTGAATTTCTCTCGAGGTAACTTTACCTTGACAGATTCTATTGACGGTATCTATAATAGTACCGTATTGGTACAACCAGTTCATACCAAGGATCACGTCTATATCTTGATCCCTTAGAACTATCATATTGGTGGGGGAAATCATATCCACCTAAGGTTATGGGGATCCGATATACCACCTCTTTAGTACTCATACGCCCCGGGTGAGTGTATAATAAACTCATCCTTCATTTCCCCAATGGCTATCGCATTTTTCTCCACAAATGTTTTATCGACAAATGTATGCGATGCACCGGAATCAAATAATATTATCAGGGGGTGTCTTGCGGGGGGGAACATACCCATCATAATCGGTTCCCCGCAGAATGTCCTCCACGTTGGTGTAATATACTTTTCCGGTTCTCTTTTCCCTTTTCCCTTCCGATCGCTCGGATACTATTCTTGTTACGTGATTGTGGCTGACTTCCGGAAGGGACTGAAAACCCGGGTTATATCTCCGAGGACCGGGGCATTCTCGAGTAGTGTCCGGGCTTTCCCACGATTATATAGCAGATGGGTGTATGGCCTTGAGGGAAGGATTACGAATGCCAGGGGCATTCGGCCGATGTGGATAGGGGAAAAGTTGCAGCAGGTCGAACAAACGACTCGCTGTCTAGGTTGGAATTGTGGTGGTGGGCGATGTGAGGGTCGGAAATGATTCACGGGATGGTAAATCACTTTCTCGGCGCTTTGGATTTGCCACCAGAATAACCGGAGGAGAAATTCTTCTTGTTCTTATTTTCCTTCGCTCGTATTCTATCGAGAACACGATTCTTTCTTCACATGATATGGCCATATTCACCACATCATGATAAGAATCCGTGTCACGGATGTTCATCATGGCATGGAGTTTTGGATGAAGGCCTCGATAAACCACTCCTTCTTCTTCCCATCGGTATTCACAAGTTCTGTAGCATATTGTGACAGATGGTTAAACTTGCCCACATCTTGTAACACTGAGTCTTCTCCTTGTTTTAAGGCTAAGAATTCATCTAACTTCTTAGCCATAACCCCCGCTAGAATGAAATGGGCACGGAAAGCATTTTTGAATTCCTCCCAGGTAATTCGGTGTCCGGCGGGCTGCTCAGCTTTAAAATTTTTCCACCACACTCCGGCAGTTGTTCCAAAGTTGTTGGGCGGCAAAGAAAGGCTTCTGGTAATCCGTGCAGGTCATTATCTCAAATTTTTCTTCCATAGCAGTAAGCCAATCGTTTGCCTCTAATGGCTCATCAGCCCTACTGAAAATTGGAGGTTTTGAGCCCGTGAAGTCTGGGTAGGAAATATCATCTCCATCGTCGTTTCGACCCCTATGGCCACGACGGTTGTTTTGATTCTGTTGAGCTACTTCTCGCATCAAGCGAGAATTCTCCGTGGTAGCTTGAACCAGAGCCGCTATGGCATCAGTCAGGTTCGCTGGGATTGGTGGAGAGTGTGGAAGATTATCCCTATTCAGGAGGCGCAATCGTTGCCTTGCGACATCCGCTTTTGAAAACAAAACTATATAACATCCAACCAACTTTATTGAACTTTCAGAAGAAAACAAACATAAACAACATAAAGCATTAATCCTAAGACAAAGGTTCCATTCTACAACCATCCCGGTTTATCTAAGTAGCTTACTATTAAACAAGCTATATCACATATTCTACAAAAATTCTCGTTCCTCTTCAAGGATCGTTTTCCGACTCGTTGTCGCTCACATGAGGCTCCGCTGCTTCTGGATTTTCTTCTACTTCCATATCTTCTTGGATCACTTCACCCAAATCTTCCTGTATTGCCCGAGGTTGATGGTCCGGGTTGAGAAGATTGTTCAGTGAAGAATTTGCATGTTTGATTAACCTCTTGAACTTCCATCCGAGTTGCATAAGCCACCAGTTGATGATTGTCTTGAATGAGGTGGTCACACTGATGTTGGAGTGCGGTCTTCTCATGGACCGTCTCTATCAGTGCCTGACTGCATTCACCATACTTTTGAACACTTCGATGCAACTCAACTTGTAATCTTCTAATCTGAATTCCATCGCGACGCCTATCTCTAGCGGCTTCATCTAAATCCCGGTCGACGCCGATTTCTTTTCGAAGGTCTTCTTTGGTCTTGCCATCGCTGGTGCTTGTGCCGAGGATCATTCCTTGCCGCAACCTTTGGTGATGTGGGACGCCCTTCGGTCCCTGTCTTCTTCCTAGGGGTCGGTTTGGTACAGGGCCATCCTCGTAGAAGAGTTAAGATCGATTACAAAAATTCAGGTGGAGGATCTAAGGGTTAGCAAGAATAGGGTTGATATAACTTAACCCAAACCACATTAAAGGGAAGGTAACATTTATAAATGATTTAAACATGATGCATGAATCGATCCTACGCAACAATCAGATAAAGCTTTTGCATGAAAAGATTTTATGAATAGGGCAATATATAATGCTACTCCACTTATATCCTTTTGGATTTAGATAAGAAAGTTTTTCAATAGAATAAGATAAGAGAATAAGCAATTTGGACCAAAATAAGAATAAAATTAGTTTGACCCAAATCATTTTGAAGTTTTATAAGTAATGCTACAGTAACACTGGTAACGGAGGCTCGATGCAGTAATGTAACCTTCCAAATTACAGGGCCCACATGTACCAATTTTCGGTTTAACAACCTTTAATAGTCACATATGTGCACCTATAACTTGAAAAGCACTATTAACTATTCCAACCGGGATCCGTTACAAGGTCATTGCAAAGTATTACAACATTTTTCAAACATAATCGAGTAAACAGCGGAAGATGTATATTACAATACTTTTAGAACCATTTATTTGAAACAAGTTTACAAAACTTATAAGTATGAGTAGCGAAGTTTTTCTACAAATATTACACTCATCGACCCTGCCCACGGGTCTCTCTTCTCACTCCTCGTCACTTTCTTCCTCGACGGATCGTCATGCAAGCACGGTCCGTGCAAACATGACTCCCGGATCCCCGCAACATGGGTCAACAAACCCCGAAGCACGGGGGTACTCAACAAGACTTACCCGACTAAAGAAAATAGGAGAAGACTCAGGAATCTTTGGTTTAATAGGATTCAAGGTAAGGCTTTCGGCAAGAATCAAGGACTCTTTTGCGAGAAAAGCTTACTAATAGTGAATCCTTACTTTCCACATTTTAATCCCAATTTAGTTTCTCACCTACTCTAGGTGATCTTATACTATAGCAAACACTTGTAGAAGTTCCATCACTTTTTCCATTTCTTCCTTGTTCCATAATTAAACTACGATGTAAGGGGAAACCAAGTCTCCATATCCGAGAAGCACGGCGATTTCGAAATCGATTAACCCAGTGGGGAGTTCTTTTCACACGACATATGTAGCACTTAAGCTTGCATATATATCAACCCTTTCCCGATACTCAAAACGGAACGCGTCCTACGCCACCGAGAATACCGTACACCTCCAATGCGGGACTTTAACCCACGAGGGTAACATGTACTCCCGCCATCTCTCCACTCCCGGGCGCGGTTATGCGTTTCCGATTTGACACCCCCAAGATTGGGCTTACGGAGTATGCGCCCGAACTAGGGTCGACTGTGATGGGATAACACCCATGACAGACGTGCCATTGGTCCAATGACCTCAGGCGCAAATTGCGTTCCATAGTCTCAGTCCACATTGCTTACAACGCACGGTCCTTAATCGACAAGCCGGAGATACTACATTGAGACTCCATTCTCAGTGCAAATCACCCGACCGGTCTCAATTTCAACACCATATCCCGGTATGGTTTTCTCATAAAGCATCCTTTCTCATCAAATGCCACTTCGGGCTATCATAAGGGACTTGTCACATTTTGACTCAAAAGTCTAACTAAATTAGCGTGGCTAAGCATTACTAAGCATTTTACCAAAACGGGTTATCAAGGTAGATATTGAAATAAACAAGGATGGATAATGCATCAATTAGGTTGTCACTCAACTCCTATCACCTAATGCAAAATATAAAGCAAAGGTGATATAAAGCTTTGTAAAACACAAGGAAGGTTTAAATGCACCGGGGCTTGCCTTGATTGATGAAATATCCCGACTTCGGACGAAGGATCACAATAATCAGAACTCGGATCAACAAGATAACCCTCTTCGGAAGCTTGATCAACGATCTCTTGCTCACCTTCGCTTACTACACCTAAAAGAATAATGTATGCTTAACATGATGCCATGCATAGAAACATGGGGTGCAAAGGAGTGCATGGAATGATAAACAACTCGAGTACAACTTTCCTTCACGATAAAGTTGCAACCCAACAAAACCAACTTGTTGGACTACCCTACGAGATATCATCACCATTGCCTACGGAGTTCTCAAGGACCATCCGATAGTGGTGTGGTTTAGGGTTCACAAAACAACCCAAAATCTACCCAAAACCCTAATTTAGAAAGCATTAAACAATTTTCTTTTCACATGAAATGATAGGGCATAAAATAAATAAATTTTAACTTTCTCAAAAACAGGCTCAAAAATTTTTTACAGGTAGGTCATGAACTAAAACAGTATCAAAATAAATTTCATGATTTTTGGATAATTAAAATAATTATTAAAAATCAAGGAAGTTGCATTTTTCAATTAAAATTTGTATTTTTAAATCATGCCCAAACTATTCAAAATGCAAGTTTCAAAATTTTCATGGATAGACATACCCATGGAAGGCTACACAAAAATTTTCAGAATTTTTGAACTAGTATTTGAATTTATACAAAATTTAGAAAATCAAACACTATTCAAATAAAAGAAATTGAATAAAACATTTTATAAATAGAAAATTGGGTTTTGGGCCGAATCGGCCTTATTTATTGTGCAGCCCGATTATCGTTCACGGCCCACAAAGGAACAAAGAACGGACCGCCCTTGATGGAACAATGTTGGGCGGCCTAACATGAACAGTGCCTCGCCCAAGATCGCTCACGTGCCGAGCACGGTGCTCATCGACGGCTGCGCGCGCATCCGCGCGGCGGCGCGGCCGTGTTCGCGCCGGCGGTGATCTAAATGGAAACCGACTACGAACGCGTGGCTAGGGGCTCACCGTGGTCCTAAAACGGGGCTTGGTCGGGGTGGGAGGCGAGCCGAGAGGGGTCGCCGGCGCGGCGGCGGGCGGGTAGCGGCAACGGGCGGCAACGGGCGGCGGCGCTCCGGCACGCGGGGCTTTGGCCGGAAAACCAATGGGCCGTTCATGACTACGGTGTCGAGGCGACTCCAAAGAGCTAGCCGGTTGGATGAAACGCTCACCAATCGGCCGGGCGACGGGAGGTCGTCGAGCGCGGCGCGCCCGACCGAACTTGAGAAGACGGCGGCTCTGGGACGATTCCGACGGCGAGGCGGCCTCGTGGCTGGGTTCCAGAGGGGCTCAAGGAAGGCGGAGCGGTTGAGCAAGATGGTTAGGTGAAAGATGGCTTGACGGCGACGGCGACGGCGGCGGACGAGATGACTCCGGCGGGCGGGGGTTTGGAAAAAAGAGGGAAACGACGGCGTCGTCGGCCTATTTATAGGCATGGGAGGGTTGGACGGTGGACAGCGACATCGCAAGGTCCCCGGCCGGTCAGCTTCGCGAGAGGACGGCGGTGGACGGCGGCGCAAAGATTGGCGCCGGCGGTGGCAGAGGAGGATAGGTCGGGTAATCAGAGCGCAGAGAAACCCTAACTTCAAACTTTTCAAATTACTCCCAAAATTTGAACTGAACTCAAAAATTTCCAAAAAGTAACTCCCCTTAATTTTTCAAGATCTACAATTTTCACAATTGGAGCATTTTCAAATTCAGCCTAGATATATGACTTTTTGAAATGCAGGTCAAAATTTTGAAATTTGAATTCAAAATTACTTTTAAAATCATGTAAGAACTTGAAAAACTTTGTACATAGCTTTTTTGTTCATCCCAACAAGATCTACAAACTAGCTTTTGGAAATTTTCTCAAATTTTGCTTAGATTTTGAAATAGAGAAAAGGGGGTAAAAAGGGTTTTGATAAAATTCAAAATTACTTAAAAATTTTGAACTAAACTTTGAAAACTCAAAATACCAAATTTGTTCAATTTTGAAAATCCTACAAAAATGCTTTAATAACCATACCCAAATTCTTGATAGATTTTGAATAAAAGAAAAGGGGACAAATTAGAGTTTAGAAACTAGGGTTTCAGACGGAGGGGGATAGTTTCCCGAATCTGTTTCCTCTCGCGTCTTTTCGACCGACATTGCAACCAAGCATAAAATAAACTTATTTTAGTTCAATGCAACACATGGTGAGCTAAACATGCATGCTTTGCAATGATCATGATGACATGTCATGTTTTAGTGTAATTAACACCGGGGGTGTTACATGATGAACCATCCTCTAATGAAGTAAAATATGATAGTGAGGAAGAATATGATGAATCAAATGAACCCACTAAAGATGAAATGTTTGAGGCAATGGAGCAAGCTAACATTGTTCTCATAGCTAAGGCAAAGGAATGTATGGCCTTGGAAAAGAGAGTTGCCTCTCTTGAAAAGAGCCTTAGGGAGCAAGAAGCCTCTTATGAGTGTCTAAAGGAAGACCATGAGGAGCTTCAACTTGCTCATACAAAGCTTGAAAAAGCTCATTCCTTGCTAGTAGCTAAGAGTGACAAGGTTGTCTTGGTCTCAAAGGGAATGTTGGTTCAACATGTGACATTATAGATGAACCATTCTTGGTTGATGTTGAAGAACCAAACATACCCTCCACATCCACACCAATCCACTCTACCTCCACTAGTAGTGATGAAAAGATTTTAGATTCATCATTATTAGTTGAGAATGAGACTCTCAAGAGAGAGGTGGATGAGCTCACCCACGCCTTGGGTAAGGTATATGGTGGGGATGCCAAGTTGCTAAAGTGCTTGGGTAGCCAAAGATTTTCCCTTAACAAGGAAGGTCTAGGGTATATCCCCAAGAAGGGCAAAAAGGTCTTTGTGACTCCAAAGCCTAGCTTTGTGAAGAGCAATGGTTCTTATTGCCAAAGATGCAAACAAGTTGGGCATCAAGAGCAAAAATGCACTAAAATGAACACCAACAAGAAAGCAAACAAAGTGTATTCGATTTGTTTTGATTCTTGCTATTTGCTTACCAAGAGGGAGAATGGTGTGAAGGCAAAGTTTATTGGTACACCAATTGTGGGACCAAAGAAGAAGTCTATTTGGGTACCAAAGGCTTTGGTGACTAATCTCCAAGGACCCAAGCAAGGATGGGTACCTAAATCTCATTGATTTGGTTTGTAGGTGAATTACAAGTCCGGATGGAGGCATTGGATTCTTGATAGTGGGTGCACTCAACACATGACCGGTGATGCTAGAATGTTCAACTCTTTTGATACAAGTTCAAGTGGTGGTAGTATCACATTTGGTGATAATGGTAGAGGCAAGATCAAAGGTCATGGCAAGATTGAGATTACAAGTGATTTGAGCATATCCAATGTGGCACATGTTGACAAGGTGAATTTCAACTTGCTCTCGGTAGCACAACTTTGTGACCTTGGTTTCAAGTGCATATTTGGGGTTGATGACATTGAGGTTGTGAGCATGAAAGACTCAAAGTTGATATTCAAGGGCTTTTGGCATGACAACCTCTATCTAGTTGATTTTGGCACAAGTGAAGCAAAATTGAGTACATGCTTGCTCTCCAAATCAAGCATGGGTTGGCTATGGCATAGAAGACTAGGATATGTTGGCATGAAGCAATTGAACAAGCTTGTGAAGCACAACCTAGTGAGAGGCTTGGATGGAGTTGAGTTTGAAAAGGACAAGCTATGTGGTGCATGTCAAGCCGGCAAGCAAGTGGGCAACACTCATCCTAAGAAGAATTTCATGAGCACTTGCAAGCCATTTGAGTTGATGCACATGGATTTATTTGGTCCAACCACATACACTAGCATTGGAGGCAATAAATATGGATTTGTGATTGTAGATGATTTCACTAGATATACTTGGGTATTCTTCCTCAATGATAAGAGTGACACATACTCTATCTTCAAGACATTTCTCAACCAAGTGTGCAATGAATATGATGTTACCATCAAGAAAGTGAGAAGTGACAATGGTAGTGAGTTCAAGAATACAAGAATTGAAGAACTTTGCAATGACTATGACATTAAGCATGAATTCTCACCTACCTACACACCACAATCCAATGGCCTAGTTGAGAGGAAGAATAGGACTCTCATGGACATGGCAAGGTCAATGCTTAGTGAATATGATGTGAGTCACACACCACAATCCAATGGCCTAGTTGAGAGGAAGAATAGGACTCTCATGGACATGGCAAGGTCAATGCTTAGTGAATATGATGTGAGTCAATCATTTTAGGCCGAAGCAATCAACACCGCATGCTACTACATCAACCGATTGTATTGTCATCCAATGATGGGAATGACATCCTATGAGCTCTTGAATGGAAGAAAGCCAAGCATTGCTTACTTTAGGGTCATCGGTTGCAAATGCTATATATTGAAGAAAGGCACTAGATTGGACAAGTTTGACAAGAAGTGTGATGAGGGTTTCTTGCTTGGTTATTCCACTACAAGCAAAGCATATAGAGTGTGGAATAGCACTAGTGGTCAACTTGAGGAAGTGCATGATGTTGAGTTTGATGAAACCAATGGGTCTCAAGATAAAGAAGAAAATCACAATGATGTTGGTGGAACTCAATTGGTAGATGCAATGAAGAGCATGGACATTGGGCACATTAAGCCAACTCAAGTGATTGATGTTGATGATGACAAAGATCAAGTGCTTTCATCTCCAATGGGTCAAGCTAGTGGTTCTCAAGTGCAAGATCAACAAGCTAGTACATCTTCTCAAGTGCAAGGCACATCAAGTGATCAACCAAGTTCAAGCAATCAACTACCAATACTCCAAAACACAAGTGTTGCTAGAGATCACCCAATTGATCAAATTGTTGGTGACATTGCTAGTGGAGTTCAAACAAGAGGAAGACTTGCGGCATTTTGTGAGCACTTTGCATTTGTGTCACAAGAAGAGCCGGAGAAGATTGATGATGCCATGAAAGATGAAGAATGGGTATTGGCAATGCAAGAGGAGCTCAATAACTTTGAAAGAAATGAAGTATAGGAGTTGGTGAAAAGACCAACCAACTATAATGTCATTGGAACCAAGTGGGTGTTTAAGAACAAGCAAGATCAAGATGGCATTGTGGTTAGAAACAAAGCAGACTAGTTGCACAAGGATACTCTCAAGTAGAGGGTCTTGACTTTGGTGAAACATATGCTCCGGTGGCAAGATTAGAGGCAATTAGAATTCTATTAGTCTATGCATGTGCCCGTGACATCAAGCTATACCAAATGGATGTGAAGAGTGCATTTCTCAATGGCTTCATCAATGAGCTTGTGTATGTTGAGCAACCTCCCGGCTTTGAGGATTATCACAAGCCTAATCATGTGTACAAGTTGAAGAAAGCATTATATGGCTTGAAGCAAGCACCTAGAGCATGGTATGAGAGGTTGAGAGACTTCTTACTCAAGAAAGGCTTCAAGATGGGGAAGGCCGATACTACTCTCTTCACCAAGAAGATTGGCAAGGATTTGTTCATCTTACAAATATATGTGGATGATATCATATTTGGGTCAACAAATCAAGCATATTGTGAAGAGTTTGCTAAAATGATGGCCAAAGAGTTTGAAATGTCTATGCTTGGAGAGCTCACATATTTCCTTGGACTTCAAATCAAGCAACTCAAGAATGACACATTCATTAGCCAAGGGAAATACATAAGAGACATGATCAAGAAGTTTGACATGCAAGATGCAAAGGGCATTACCACACCAATGGGTACAAGTGGCATACTAGATCAAGATCTCAAAGGCAACATGGTTGATCAAAAACTCTTTCGGTCATTGATTGGAAGCCTACTCTATGTAACCGCATCAAGACCGGATGTCATGTTTAGTGTATGTTTGTGTGCAAGATTTCAATCCTCACCAAGAGAGAGTCACTACAAGGCCGCAAAGAGAATATTGAGATATTTGAAGCATACACAAGATGTTGGCTTATGGTATCCTAAGGGGTCTAGTTTTGAATTTGTTGGATATTCGGACTCCGACTATGGTGGTTGCAAGATCAATAGAAGAAGCACTAGTGGGACTTGTCAATTCCTTGGAAGATCTCTTGTGTCATGGTCCTCAAAGAAGCAAACAAGTGTGACACTCTCTACCGCCGAAGCCGAATATGTGAGTGCGGGGAGTTGTTGTTGTCAACTACTTTGGATGAGGTCCACATTGAAGGATTATGGATTTGACTTCAACAAAGTACCCTTGTATTGTGACAATGAGAGTGCTTGCAAGATGACTCAAAATCCGGTGCAACATACAAGAACCAAGCACATTGATATAAGGCACCATTTCATTAGAGAGCATCAACAACAAGGAGATATTGCAATCCTTCCAATTGGTACCGAAGATCAACTTGCCGATATTTTTACCAAGCCACTTGATGAGAAGAGATTTTGCAAGCTTAGAAATGAATTGATCATTCTTGACTTCTCCAATATGAGTTGAATGCACCCCACATATGTGGCATGCCTCTCCACCGAGCCAAAGCAAAGGTGAAATTGTTTGACATGTCATCATAATATCTAAGGACTTGTTAGAACATATAGACATACAACTTGTTCTTTAGGTTGCATTCAATATCTTCATTGTGAGTTGGTGGTGTTGGCACTCGATTGGTATCACGCTTCAAAGGTCCATTCTTTCACCATAAGCATCATTTTGGTAACATGGCTCACTCCCTAATTTCAATATTCATACATGTATGCAAAGCCTATACCAAACTCTAGGCATACATGTAGGGGGAGCTCATGCTACCAAAACCAAATTTATTATGTTTGTCCAATCCTATGATTGTAAGCAAAATGCTTGGACAACCATGATAGGTTCAAGAACCCTTAATCATAAAATCTTTATGCGGGTTGTCACCAATTACCAAAAAGGGGGAGATTGAAGATCTCTAGATTGGTTTTGGCTAATTAGTGATATCCTTAGGACTAATCTCTCTATGCTAAGTGTTTGTTTTAGTGGAGATTGGTCAAGCCAAGGTTGGTGCATGATGGTCATGGTGGATGGATCGAGATTATTCAAATGATGATCAAGTGCATGACTTGGAGTGGATCGAGGATCAAAATGGGCTCAAGGCAAAGGTATATCCATAGGGCCATTTTGATTTTACACTCAAGACACCATAGAGGGTGTGAGTGATTATAGGATCAATAAGCCGTACTATAAAGAGGGGAAAACTATCGTACATATCGGTCCTCATGTGCCTCTAGGTTCAAAATCATTTGCATGCATTCTAACCTAGAGAGCTAACCCAACCTTCAAAATTGATTGTGAAAATGCTAACACATATGCACATGGTGATGTCCACGTGGTGGTGTTGGCACATTTGCAAAGGAGAAGTTGTTTCGGTGTTTCTTGGACACTTGGACTGCACTTAGAGTGGAATACTGCTTTGATCCATTGTGAGTTGGATCAAGTAACCATGTGGGTTGTGTAGCCCTCTGAGTAAGCTTTCCATAGAGTCCAAGATCATCAAAAACGGAGTCCGGATGAAAGAGATATCACCGTTTTACCGAAAGCAAAGGGCGCCGACCGACGCACAATGACGCGCACGGCCCGACGCTTACCGGCCGGAGGCTCCGGTCGGTGCGTCCGTAGAGAGCTCTGCAGAGGGAATTTTGCGGACGCGCGTCGATCGACGCTATGACGGACTCGCGACCGGACTCGCTGGTGAGTCCGGTCGGCGCGTCCGGTCAGGCTGTTTTCAGCGTGTTTTGCCCCCCAACGGTGGGATTTCGTGATGGGGGCTATATATACACGTTTGGCCGGCTTTGTGAAGCCTCTTGGTCATTTGAAATCATTCCTAACACCTCTAGAGCTGAGCATACTCCCTCCTCCTCACTCCTCTTGCTTGTGAGCATCATTCTAGTGAGTTGAGGTGATTCAAGTGCACTTTGCTTTGATCTTTGCATCTAGTGGAACTTGGGGATCATTGTGAGCCGGTGGTTTTCTTGTTGCTCTTGGAGAGCACCACTCCTAGCCGGCTTGGTGATTGGTCGAGGCGTTGGCAAGAGAAGGTGAATGTTCTTTGCCACCTCCGGTGATTTGTGAGAGGGTCACACACTCCTCGTCGGGAAGATAAAGTGTGAGTAATTCATTGCTCGTGTCTTGGGTACCTCTCATTTGCTTTGGGTGCAAGACGCCTAAAGGCAATTGGCTTGGAATGAGCTCCACCTTGACCCACACGTGAGAAGGTCGGCACAACGGAGATTAGCTTGAGGGTGCTCAAGTGAACTTCGGGTTAAATCATTGTGTCTCTTGTCATCCGTTGGTGATTGGCTTCATTGTTCATATTGATATTCATCCTACGGTGATTGGTTGACTTACCTCGACACATTGGTATAAAACCTCCTCTCTACCTTGCATTTACATTGATATATATTGTGCTTGTGTAGCTTGAGTAGAATTGCTTAGTTGCTTAGTCTTGTTTAGAGTAATCTAGCTTGTTCACCTAGTTGGTAAAGTAGTGACTTAGCCATTGTGTGTGAATTAGAGACTATAGCAACTAGAATTGTCAATGGGAGGCTTGCCGACAAGTAGAGCTAGAGCAAACGCTTTTATCGCCATTTGTTATTCTAACAAGTTTGTCTAGTGCTTTGTAGAAAATTTTATTAGGCTATTCACTCCCCCCCTCTAGCCATTTAGGACCTTTCAGCGACTCACCAGGGGTACAGCGGCAATATGCTGATGAGTGATGATCTAAGAAATCTAAGGATCTGTTGTTAGAAAATGCAACTCAATGTAATCTAAAGCTCTAATTAAACCGAGAAGATAAGAAATCGAAGGATCATTTGTTAGAAAATGCAACTCAATGTAATCTAAAGCTCTAATTAAACCGAGAAGATAAGAAATCGAAGGATCTATTGTTAGAAAATGCAACTCAATCTAATCTAAAGCTCTAATTAAACCGAGAAGATAAGAAATCGAAGGATCATTTGTTAGAAAATGCAACTCAATGTAATCTAAAGCTCTATTTTTTTTTTTTTTTTTTTTTTTTGATAATGGATAAAAACAATCCGGCCTCTACATCTAGGGATGTACACAGCCAATTATTATAGAAATTGGTGAAATGAAAAAAATAACCATAAGCCGAAAGTGTGCGTAACATAGACATAAGAACTAAAAGCAAACGTAATAAATGTTTCCACCCCCTATTGGAAATTTCTAAGGCAATCATCTCCAAATGTTTGCTCAATGCAATCAAGGCGTCCTTTGCTTGCTCAGCATCTTTGTAATTGGGCCCAGAAGCGCAGACCAATAAGCTCCCACGAAGATAACCTGCATAATTGAGTTAGATTTCAATTTTTTAAAAATCGTGTCATTGCAACATCTCCGGATGGCCCAGAATAAAGGCAGCTACACCAACCCAAATCGGTGGCTTAGAATGTTTATGTTGATTGTTAAGCCAAGTACCAAACATATGGCTAAG
The DNA here is from genome assembly GCA_015847255.1 of Hyparrhenia diplandra. Taxonomy (NCBI): domain Eukaryota; kingdom Viridiplantae; phylum Streptophyta; class Magnoliopsida; order Poales; family Poaceae; genus Hyparrhenia; species Hyparrhenia diplandra. The sequence continues at coordinate 54,131 of JADLZK010004734.1, forward strand.
CGAAACAGGTTGGGTAAGATTAGTAGCATAGAAAATAACCCTCCAAATCATCTTGGCAAAAGGGCAATCAAAAAAAGAGATGTTGTATAGTTTCATTCAAGTTACAACACTTTCGCATTTCTGACTTCCTTTCTAATTTTTCCTAGCAAGGTTGTCCTTTGTCAAAACGACACCTCTTTGGTTAAAACAGAGAAAAATCTTAATTTTTAAAGGTATTTTCCATTTTCAGATTCTCTTATGTTGGAACGGTGGATTTGCATCAATAGCATCAAGATACATTGATCGGACGGAGAAAACTCGGACCTAGATAAAAAGCCATTTAAAATAGTCCTTGCCATCCACGAGCCACATTAGAAATCTGAGCTACTAGGTTAAGCCACTCAACGAGGTTATTATCCACTAAAAAGATCTCCTAAATGAAATATTGAGAGGATTAGAGGATATAACTTTCGATACCGTTGCATGACGATCCTCGGCTATATCACCTAACCAAGTATTATCCCAAAACCTTATCTTTGGTTCCATCTTTAATCGAGCTTGACCTTTAGCAATCACCTCATCTTTAATATGCATGAGGCCTCTCCAAAAAAATGAGAGTCGGTGGGTTTGGTGACACTTGGGTTAGAGTCTTGGAATTCAAATATTTATTCCTTAAAAGGATTGTCATGTACCATCGGTGTTAATAAGATTGACAATCCATTTAGCCAATAAACATTTGTTCGAAGGTATAAATCTAAAATTCCAAGACCACCTTGATCCTTAGGGCGACATAGGATATCCCACTTAGCGAGTCTATGTTTATGTTTTTTACGTAGACCCTTGCCGGAAGAATCTCGATCTGAATTTATCAAGATTTTTGGGAACCCCTTTTGGGATCTCAAAAAAGGACATCATGAACATTGGGAGACTACTTAGGACAGAGTTTAACAAAACAAGTCTCCCCCCATAGGATAGGTATTTAGCTTTCCAGCAAGAAAGCTTTTGTTCAAAGCGTTCTTCCACCTTTCTCCATTCTGAATTAAGGAGTTGTCTATGGTGCATTGGGATACCTAAATATCGGAAAGGATATGTCTCTGTATTACATCCAAAGAGTGTTGTTGTATAATAATGTTCCAGCTCTTTGGCAGCACCATAACAGAAGATTTCACTTTTGTGGAAATTAATCTTTAGACCGGATAATTGTTCAAACACGCAGAGCAAGAGTTTTAGGTTTTTTGCTTGCTCTGGGTCATGGTCTAAAAAGATAATGGTATCATTAGCATATTGTAAAACAGATAAACCATCATCAATTAGATGAGGGATAATCCCTCTTATTTGTCCATCGCTTTTTGCTCTATTAATGAGAACAGCTAGCATATCATCAACGATGTTAAATAGAATAGGTGACATAGGATCTCCTTGTCTAAGGCCACGTTTGGTCTAGAAGTAGGGGCCAATATCATCATTGACTTTAACCCCTACACTACCTCCCGGTGACCATGTTCTGTACTCATCTACACCATTTAGGGAAGAACCCTTTCATGCGTAGAGTTTGCTGTAGGAAGGACCATTTGACCTTGTCATAGGCCTTTTCAAAATCAATTTTGAGAATGATGCCATTCCTCTTCCTGGTATGTAATTCATGGATAATTTCGTGTAGAATAACTACTCATCTAAAGCTCTAATTAAACCGAGAAGATATACAAGTACAAAGTTTAAAGAGCTTATAATATATAAGTCTAGTAAATGCATACATCTGGAACAACTCATTGCCTTTTTTTTTCCACAACGGTCAAAATTAAACGTACTAACGAAATTACAAAGATTTGTTTTTTTAATAAAAAGTACGAGCAAAAGAAAACACGAACTAGAAACCCATCCACGATTCCGATGATCGAGTGATCAGCGCCATCAAGAATAAACAACTCGATCACTGGCTGCTGCAAGCCACGTCCGGCCTGTTCTTGAAGGCCTCGTCATCAGGCGACTCCCCGCCGACGAGAAGATGCGGGCAGTAGTAGGTGGTCGAGCGAGACGACGCGTTCCAGCCGGACTTCACCTCGGTGATGAGCGTGCCGTCCAACCGCATCGTGACGTCCCTGATGAAGGTGCTGCCATTGCCGGAGTAGAGCGAGTCGAAGCAGGACCGGTCCATGTTTTCCTTTGGCGCGTTGATCTCCACTGAGGCGACAACCGCCTTTTGCTGCGCGACCACTTTGTCTTTCACGTGGAAGAAGACGATGGAGTCGTCTACCGGATTCAACGACTCCGCCGGTACGTCCTTCTCGAAGAGGTACCCGGTGATGTTGACGTAGTACATCCGCGCCCGCGAGGCAGGGTTCTCAACGCGAAGGCTGAGATACAAAATCAGCTTCGGCGCCCGTGGTGACGACCGGTCGATCCGCACCATGGGCACGCCGCCTTGGGCCACCGAGAAGAAGAGCGATTCCGGCCGGCGAACCACCTTGATGGCGCTGACGATGACGGCGATGATGAGCACCGCCACCACGGAGGCCACCACGTACCGTGCCGCGTCTATCCACCGGAATTGTGATTTCTCGGTGGCGTCAACGTCCGGCGACGGCGCCATACCTCACGGCGGTCGGCGGCGTCACTGTCGGCCGCCTTGGCTTCGTAATTTTTATATATCTTGGTGTCGGTATGTGCGTGAAAGCAATGGACGTGGATAAGCTCTGAGTTCGATCGCCGGCCTACCTACGGCCTAGCTAGTACGTACCTGTTTATATATATGATGAGTAGTTGAGTACCACATCATGCCAGATTTGAAGTTCTGATGGAAACTATAAATTTATATATATATATACTAGCATATATAGCCAAATGAATGAAAAAGATGAGGAATAACCCAGGAACGAAGCAAAGGAATGTATGTTCAGAGATTGATCTGAAGGCGACTCCGATGTGAATGATGTACGTGAATAAATAAACAAATTGAATAATAGCACATTAAGCTTTATTCGAAGTGTAAGCAGGTGGGGTTTGAACTTTGCAATTGTTTAACAGAAAAAAAGGGAAAATAAAGGGTCCGATTTGTGGGCATGTTAATAGTTGCACACCGGCCAGACCATGGGCAGGCACTCTTCTTCTTTGTTACCTCGGGAATCGTGCCAAACCTCTGTCCGTAACGTGCACTGTGGTGCGTGGACTGGATCCAGCTATGCATGCATGATATTCCTTCCCTGCATGCAGGGATAGTACACGTGAATGCAGTGTATAGGCACGTTCAGTCTCAATGGAGAGTTTTACCTTCCAATTTTTAAAAAGTGAAACTTTGGTATGAAATAGGTATCTCCCTCAATGCACAGTTTTATTGTACAGTTTCATAGGCTCAAGGGTCCCACAACCTCTCTCTCATTAGATGGTTTAATTGCATAGTTCCATGGTGAAACTCTATTTCTATCTCAATGAAGGTTTCACACTGTTTCCAACGCATGTGAAACAGTGCCTAAAGGTTTCACCATGGTGAAACTTTCTCCTTCTCTCTCCTAAGAGTTTCACGCAAAAATTAAAGTTTTGTTGATGTGGCGCTGCATTTAATGTGCATGAAACACTCATGAAACCCTCATTGAGACTGGCCTTAGTATAACCACATGCATGCAAATACTATCATCACTGTCTCACGTACCGGTAGTAGGCAAATACTCCCTCCGGGATAGTATTAGAAGTCGTTTTGGACAAGGTTTGGGTCAAACATCGGGAATATAAATCATCAATAACTTTTAAGTTGTTGAGTTTGTAAATATAAAAATTATATGAGTAGATTTGTCTTAAAAATACTTTGATAAAAGTATACATATATCACATCTTCATAAATATTTTTATAATAATAAGATGTCAAAGTTGTGTTTTGGAGACCGTGTTGCTGTCCTAAACAACTTCTAATACCATCCCGGAGGGAGTACTCCTTCTGTTTTAAAAATACAGTATATTCTAGTATTTTAAAAATTAGTCTTGAAATTTTGCACAAGAAGATAATGTTTACTTAAATATAAATAAATAATGTATTGTTTTAATTTAGTATTTGCCATATTCTGTAAAAAAATCAAGAGTCCATCCTTTAATCATATGAAATAGAATCAGAATTTAATAGATTAGAAAGTTGTAAGTGAAGTACATGCGTCTCTTACACTTTATAGCTGCAAGCTTCAAAGTTACTAGTTTCCGTGTAGCTAGCCTCTCCTCCCACCCGCATGCATTATAATTCGACCAAGACCCAGCTATACACACACTCGATCCCGTCCGTAGCAGGCATGGCGATGGCGGCACCTTCGGCGGGCAGTGACCTAGAAGCCAAGCACTACATCCTGGCAGCTCTCGCGGCGACACTCGTCGCGGCGGTGGTCGTCACCGTCGTCTCCGTCGTGCTAAGCCCGGCGCGCCTCAGCTTCTCCGTCACCGAGGCACGCAACAACTTCACGAGCGACCCGGTGCGGCTCGACCTCACCATCGCCGCCAACAACACCAGCCGGCGCGCGGCGGTGCAGTACCGGAGCATCTTCGTCGACGTGAGCAACACCAGCGAGTGGGAGAACTGGATGAGGGCCGACGTGTCGGCGCAGCTGCCGCTTGTCCAGCCGAGGAGCAACGAGACCAAGGTGAGCGCGACGGTGCCTATGGTGGGGCTCTCCGTCGCGAAGGAGTTCACGGGGAACAGGGCCAGCCGCAACTTCAGCGTCATGGTCACCGCCGTCGCGCGCTTCAGGGTCGGCGTCGCGTGGACGAGGCTCTACGACATCAAGGTCTACTGCGGGAACGTCGACTTCTTCGGCGAGGAGAGCGGAAGAGCCGACTGCCAGCCTGCCGCTTAACACACACACATTGTCGTCGTTGTACTCCGTATTTGGCATAATGGTATGCACGCATAGCATGTAATGACCTTGTGTTATTACAGTGTACGATGGGATTTTTTTTTTTCTTTGGCTTATATTATTTGCTGGTTGATTAGTACTAGTAGTGCAATTTTCTACTCTTTCACTTTGGCTATGAACCCTCATATTTCAGGATCGAGATAGTAGTATCTATACTCAATTTATTTCAGCATACTCAATTCGTGAAACCCCTTCTATATTAGCTGTGACGATATTATATGTCTCCTACTCTACATACTCAATTTATTTTTTGCACTCTATAGCTTTCCGATCTCCCTATACAAACCTACCGTCAAATCCCTTATCAAATCAACTAGGAATATTGTCAAAATAAAAATTAAGAAAAACACACTTTACCGTCTCCATATAAACACCTCTGGCGCCTCATTGCCAACAATCACGTCAACAGCAACTGACTTCTTCTTAGGATGAATTTAGCAAAATGCAATGACTACACTCGTGTCAAGCCGAAGACTTTAATACACCATCGGTTTCAAGGGAAGTTGTCGCGCGGCGGTGATCTTGGGCTTGCGTATCCGTCACCAGTCACCACTCTTAGTCTCCATTCCACGAGTTGGTCCTCACACGGAGGACGGCAACGGAGCAGCGTATCTACGAGAAGTGGTGCAGGGCACAAAATTACCACAGAGAAACCAGCGAGTATATATGTTGCTCGACGGTGGCACAAGTCGACAATTGGTCGTGTCTTTCGGTTTGTGTCTAGGATTATTCTTTTTGTTGTATCGATGTTGTTGTTTCTGAGTTGTTGTAATCTCATTCTCTCAGCCCTCTTTCATGCACTTCTTTGACCTTGAAGGGTCGACTCCCTGTATTAGGTGCTTTGCACCCTTCTATCCACTTGCTTGTCACGATCTATGGAAATGAAATTAGATGGGGATAAGTTTGATCCCCCGTAGTTCATCTAAAAACAACTTTTTGTTCATCCTCCTCATTCAACTCCTCTTTCTCCTCTTCCTATTTCTCTAGAGAATTAAAAGAATTAATGCTAAAAATAGTGTCGGGTTCCGGCTAGATTGGGCGGAACCGACACGTGAATTGGGGAGATTGGGAGGGGGATGGCGTCGCGGAGGTGGAGGCGGGTGGGCGGCCGCCGGCGGCGGGCGGCGGTCGGGCGGGCGGCCCGAGGTGGAAGCGTCGGCGTCTTGTGGGCGGGCAGGGGGGAGGGGCGCGCGAGGGAGAGAGGGAGCGGGGAAGATTGGGATAGATTCTTTATTTGCTTGTTGCCCCGAAAGATTACAAGCCCCTTACTTTTATAGCCCGGCTAGTGGGACTTTTATCTCAAGCAATCTCTCTAAAGGTTTCCTTATAGATTGGAATACCTTTTACAAGCATATCCTATTTATTTATTTTCTAATAAGGGTCTCCCTTATAGATGAGATAGCCCCTTGCACACCAAAACGCCTAAAGATAATCCTAGGTACTTTCCTCCTTTATTCCCGAATTAATTGCCGAAAAATCCGCGGAAAGGAGGGGAAGGCGGCGGGGCGGCACAGCCCAGTGGGGCGCCGGCGCTCCCACAGCCTGTCGGGCCTGTCCTTCTAGGCCCTATTTCCTAGGTCATGACATCTCCCCCCCCCCCTTCTTCGACCGGTATTTTGTAACACCCGTGTTTTTACATCATTTTAAAATTCACTTAAAATTTGAACTTTTCGAATTACAACTAAAACTTGATTTATTTTTCCGCTAAACCGAAAACCCCATTTTGAAAAAAACCCCGCATTTAAAATTCCACCATATAGAAAATTAGGTTCCTTGTTGGTTGCTTGTGGGACTTTGTGGTGACCGAAGATGCAAGGTAAGTACTAGATTTTAATTCATGGAAGTGTATTGCATGAGAACCGATTTACAAACTTTATCCGGGAATAAATACGACACCCATGTGTACCAAAAAAATATACATGAATATTTTTATGAGCACAATAGGTAAATATTCTCGACTATAATAGTCATGGGGAATCTGAATGTGCTTATACAAATATTTATAGTATATACACCACACATGAAATAATAACTTTCGGGAAAACATGGGTGCAAATATATATTTATTTATACAAGTACATTTAGATAAACATTTTCATGGATGAGACCATGGGAATATAAAAGTGCTTGTGTGAATAATTACAATATATATATTTTCACACATGAGATAACAAAGGAGAAAATGGGAACTAGGAGATAGAGAAATAGGAAAAGAGAGGAAATAGCAAAGAGTCTCGGGCTCACTTCTTTCCCTCCCTTCCCTTCGCCCGGCCCAGCAAGCTCTCTCTTCCCTCCCGTTTCCTACCGCCCGCATGGGCCGGCCCAACGCCGCCAGAAAGCCGAGCCTAGCAACGCGAGGCCCACTCCCCTATGCTCCCCCTCACCGACGGCCGGGACCCGCTCCCCTTCTTCTCCAACACGCCGAACGCGTGCGGCAGCAGGGCCCGCCCGGCGCCATGACCACCGCCGCCGCCTGAGCCGCACAGGGGCGTGGACGCGAAAGTACGCTGAAGGCACGGACCGCCCCCGAAGCCGTCACATCAAGGCGCAGCCAGCTCACCACCACCACCACGGCGCCCGGCGTCGGCAATGAACCGCACGCGCCACGGCACCATCTCCCTCCTGGAGACGGCGACCATGCCACAGCGCCGCACGAGCCGCTGCCCCCTCATCGCACCGCTCCCCAAAGGGCGGCGACGAGGTCACGCGAGCATTGCCAACCGCGCTTCAACCGTCACATCGTGACCAAGCCCCGCCACCGCCGACATCGGAGCGCACAGGCGCCGACGGCGACCCCGTATGCGACGCCCAAAGTGCCAGCCCTAGCCAGCTAGCCGCTCGGTGCCATGGACTACGGGACAAGTGATGGGACTACACGGCGGTCCGCCAGCACAGCACGAGCTGCCGGAAAAGATCGGGTCGAGGAGAAATATCGCGCCGGCGACGAACACCCGCGGCGCGCCTATAAATAGCCCCCGGCCGGTCCTCAATCCGCCACACCATCCACCCCTCGAGCCCGCCCGCTCTGGAACGCGAGGTGCGCCCTTCTCCTCCCTCTCCTCTCCTCCTCCTCCTCGCCAGCCCGATTGCCCCCAAACCGGTCCGTCGCCGCCTCCATGGCTAGGTCAAAGTGTTCGGCCGATTTGGCCGCGGGGTCGAGGATAAATTGGTGAGTCCGTGATGTCGCCCATCTTTCCACCTTTCGATTCCCCTCCTTCTCCCTCGTTTTGGCATACGGCAGGTGTTGGTATTTATTAAGTGCAAAAAGAATATAAAGGGTTCATAAGTTTACGCGAGTAATATATATACCATTGTAGCTTTTACCCGAGTATTCCGAGTATCGTTATTTATATTTTCCACGAGGAAGCAAGGGTAAAGACTATGATAAATCAAAATCATGTATCTACTAACTTAATATACCAACTAAACTAAAGTGAGGGGATAAATAATGTATATGATATAAATGATAATTAATAGCACTTAACCGGGGAGAATATTATAATATAGAATAGATAGCTAGGTCGAGAGGACAACGGGAGAGATCTAGGTTCCCTGAATACTTCTCTAGTACTTTGGTTCTTGAGTAACTAAGGCATGAAAAGGTATAGCGATCATAAAAGAACACTTCGGGACACGAGAACACTAGCCGCGGAAAGGGATGAGAAGGGGGCTAGGAAGCTCCGACCACGGTCCTACACTACCAATCCGAACGTGGTGGAATACGCGGCCGTTAGGGCTGTCACCACCTAGGGCTACCACAACTATCCGTGGGACTGGGTGCAATCTAAGGTAACCTCTAGTCTAGACACCATGTCCACACTATTAATTACTACTCTAATCATCATGAATAACCGAGCACTCAATACGAGCGAAGATCCCATGCAATTATATAACAACTATATTCTAATCAATAACATGAAAGGCATAAAAGTACTAGAAAAGATAGATCTAATTATGGCATAAAGTCTAATAGAGTTGAGATACAAAGATATACCGTAACGCTGAAGACTTCTCCGAACCTGAGCGCAATTCCGCTCTCCCTAACTCTCTACTAGATCTATTCTATTACATTGTAGCATCTAATCTAATTCTCCAAAGCGCCGTGCCTCCATCGATGAGATATGAAATTGATGTATGAGATGATGACAATTGAGGGGCCAGGGGGCTGCTTATATAATCGGGAGGAGGTGCCGGTGTTGGACTTAGATACATCTCGTACTCCACCGCCGCCCTCGGATCAAACCGACATTAAACGAAAGCGGATTAGATTGCGCCTTAGAGGCGGTTGGCGAAGCTTCGAATCGTGGCCGACGTGGCGAGGAGGGGAGGCCGACCGCCTAATATTTGCCGGCCGCCCGCAGTGGGGCCCACTCTGGGTCCCGCGGCTCGCCGTGGCTTCCGAGTCTTCTAGATGATGTTTTCTTGGGTGCTAAGTCTTGATCACGTCGGGATTAATCCAGGAGCCTTCTAGACTCTTTCTCGGAGTTGGATTGCATTACGCCACGTAGTCGCACGGCTCGCGAATCTCGTGTTTTCCGTTTAGTCCCCGCAATTCACAACTTTACCAAAACTGGTGGAAATATGTTAGTGACACCCTATTCTAGGTTGTTATTATGATTTATACCCCTTTCTCATGTTTATTTGATTAATAAATTTATATGATAACAAGTGTCAACAGCAGGTTCATCTCCGAGCGCCACCGCCGCCAGCTCGCCGGCGTCCGCCGCTCGCCGAGGAAGACGACCTCCTCCTCCGCCGTGATACCGGTAAGCATAACCAGAGTGGCAAGGAGATCCCGACGGCACCCCCGCGACGAGCCGAGAGCTTAGTATGGCCAACTCCGGCCGAAGTCCGGCGAAGATCCGCCGCGACGGGGGCGAACGACGGCGGCAACGACGTTGCCATTGCTCGCCGCGACGCCGTAACGACAAGAGCCAATGATAGGTCGCCACGTCACCACCCCGTTTCCCCTCCGCTACCCACCGCCGTGGTAACCTCGTAACTCACGTGGCACCTACGTGGCGCCCACCGTGGCGCCCACTGACCCACGTGTAGAGGGATTTTTCGTGTACACTATGTAAATTGCTATGCATACTCGAGAAATGTACACGCAGTATTAGAAGTATACCTTCCCGTGTCGAGAAAAATTCCCTTAAAATTTGTAAATTCATTATTTGATTTATAGAATTTTATCATGTAATTGTTTTCAATTTTATTATATGATAAAATTATATTATAATATTACCCTAATGATATAATTGGGGATTAATATTATAAAATCCATATCTCATGCATACTAACTCCGTTTCGCGTGAAACGACTTCCATAATTCATCTAAAATCTAGCTCTATGCATCTAACCCATTGCCACCATAATGTTCTATGTTTGTTTTGGATGCTCTAGTTCAAGCTAGGCTATCAGCGTACGCGTCGTAGTTCTACATCGACCCGATTAGGAGTTTCCGTCCGAAGTAAAGCTAGAGATGTTCGATGCCGTGCCGATTCGTAAGAACCTCCCAGGCAAGTCCTTACCCCTTAACCTGACCTAATTACGATAATAATTAATAAGATGTTAAGATAAGTATAACCAGGGCAAGCCATGCGGGAGTACTCATGGGCTAGGTGCGTGAGGCTTCGCTAGGCTTTGTCGTTAATATAACCTCGTTAATAAAATGAACCATGTCGACAAAAAGGTGAGTGGTGATAGTCTACATGGAGGTGGACTAATCACAATCGGGGATGAATCCCGCGGAGAGATGCTCGCCTCCCTAAGGACCAGTTCATAGACCTTCTACCTAGTGTAGCATTACGTACAGCCACACGCCGGGATGAGGCGGCTTGATTTCACACCCCGTTGGGTTGAGGTATAATTTATAACCAAGGTGGCCGGAGTAGGCAAGCGACCTATCAGGAGCAGACATGGGGAGAGTGGCCCCATGGTCCGGTTGGCGTGAATGCTGAGTGATCTTCCACGTAAGGTGTTTGGGCGCAGTGGCGCAGTGCTAGGTGCACATATTTATGATTGGGTTTGGTGTTTGACAGTATAGGTTGGGTAATAAGGTATTACTTGTAAAGCCGCGGGTGATTTGTTATCACCGTATTGTCTAGGATGATGCGTCATCCTTCCAACCCCTGAGAAGTCGTGGTGAGGATTATACCAATATACCTAGGAGGCATCCAAGCGGGTACGGGATCTTGTTGGACCACCTTTGACCACCGTACATGGGAGAAGATGGCCCATCGTGTGGGAAAAGTGTACAACCTCTGCAGAGTTAATTGAATCTATTCGAATAGCCACGTCCTTGAAATGGGCAAGTGCTAGGCCGAACATCTATGATTAGATATACACTTATGATGACTAACTTTGTGGTGTCATGGCAAAGTGATGGCATGAGATAACCTCGAACTAGCGAGAGCGATTTTAGAGACTACGCTAGGGCCCAAGCCCTTAATAATTACCACCCCCTGGTTGGGACTTGCTGAGTACGTCTGTACTCACCCCTCTATTTTTACAGATATCGGCACATGTGAAGGTAAGATCGACGACAAGGTAGAGGATAGCGTATCGTAGGAGTTCGCGAAGTGTTTGCTTAGGAGAAGGACGTTGAAGCCCAGATTTCATCCATGCACAAGTCACGCCTGGAGATGCGGCAAAGTGTCATAGTTAATCCACCGCTTCTTGGTTGGCCAACTCTGATATTGTAACCCGACTTGGTGACCCTTCGTCGCCACTGTAAGCCCCTTTCCATCCTATATTTTTATAACTCGGTTTACTATTAATTCTTTTTACCGTCATCTGTTACTAATAGACATGTTTGTGGCATGATCTTGGCGCAAACACGTGTGATTAACGACCCATTAAAAGTGGGGCATGACAGGCGCGTCCTCACGCTGGATGAAAGTCCATTCCGTCACACGGGTGGAGATCGGCGGCCCCGGAACAATGAGCTCAACCTGCAGTATGAGTCGACCCTGCACTGGGTTCCTGAGGATCATGTTCTCCCTGGTTCTCTTAGGATCAAACTCCAGGAGGTAGTGAAGGTTGCCGATGTAGCCATGGTAGATGTACCGGTGAACAGCACGTCCCTGCTGTGAAGCTTGAAAGGTCCCTTGTGGTTTTTGGTAATTGAGTGTCAACATTAGGTGAACTAATATGTGTGATTGAGATTATACACGGGGAAATTAGTTCACACATGATGATGCAATGAAGGAGCTTATTGCACATGAGACATGACATGGAGTCATGTGACCGAAAGTGGTGAAGATCAAGACAAGGCTTGGCTTGACGGACCGGTTGCAAGTGTGAAGGGCAAGTCGAGGGACTTGGCGCCGATGGGACCGACGCAATGCTGAAGAGCAAGTGAGGTCAAGATCGATGGATCAAGAAGGTCATGTGATGATATGAAATGGATCATATCATTGTTGATCGTGTTGGTGCATGCGTTGCATCGGCACTTGAAGATGGAGCGGAATGGAAATGCGCAAGGCAAAGGTATAACCTATAGGGCATTTCATTTTCCGGTCATTGGAGCTTAGAGAAGTTTATGACCGGGTTTAGGATAGATGGCCGTACTATTAAGAGGGCAAACCTTTGTTTGCATATCGGTCATCTAGTGCCACTTGAGCGATCTAACTTTTGCGATGTGTTAGGATCGAGTGGCGTGGTAAGAGCTAACCGGGCCTTTGAAATGATTGTGAAAATGCTAACACACTTGCACATGGTGATGTACACTTGGTGGTGTTGGCACATTTGCAAAGGCGGCGGTGTTTGCGGGGTTGAGTTCGGCGCTTTCGAGAAAATGAGATGCATATTTTCTATTACGCCGGATGCAAGTTGGTGGTGAAAACATGCTATTCCTCGTGCTCAAGTTTGGTATACTTGATGGGTAGCATGTCGAAGAAAAGGCGCCGGTGATTCGGTGGAGTTTTATTTGGAAAAACAAAGGACCGGACGCGACGCCTGGAGGCTGACCGGGACGCGACCGACCGGACGGTCCGGTCGGCAAGGCCCGCGTAGAGCTTGTTTCGCCGTTTTGGCCGAAGCGTGACCGGACCCTCGGACGGATGCTTCCGGTGCTGACCGGACGCATGCGCCGAAGCATGCTCGGGTTGTCATTTGTGGGGCAGGGGCCTTGTCCGCTCCGACCGGACGCTCGGAAGCGATCGGACGCTGACCGACTCACCGGGTGAGTCCGGTCGGTCGCGTCGGCCAATGCTAAGCACCCCAATGGCTCTATTTTGGCTTGTGGCTATAAATAGATGGGGTGGCCGGCTTTGGGCGGTTGTCGAGCACATTCTAGCCTTGGTGGCTTGTATTGTGGTGCTTGAGAGCCCTCCCACTCACATATGCTTGATATCGTTCATCCGATTGAGTGAGAGATCGAGTTCTAGTGCGTTGCGTTGAGAGATCGCATTCGTGGCACTAGGTGATCGTGTTGCAAGCCGGTGTGCTTGTTTCTCTTGGAGGTTGCCACCTCCTAGACGGCTTGGTGGCAAGAGACTTCGTGAAGCACGCAAAGGAAGCTTGTGCGGTGCTCGAAGAAGAGGTTGTGAGAGGTTCGTGCTCACCTCGCGGGGGATCGTGAAGAGCAACTCTAGTGGAGCGTGTCATTGAGCTACCACACTTGTGTGTGGGTTCACACCCTCTGAGGGATTGGCTAGAGAACTCACACCGTGTGAGGGTCTCGATCGAGCTCCATTTGTGGGATTTGGCACCGCCATTAAGCTTGAGAATCATCACCGGGTGATTCGCCAAACCGTGGAACCACTAAAATGTTGGTCGACACAACGAGGAGTAGGGGGAAGTTGGCAAGCTTCCCGAGACCTCGGTAAAAATCACCGGTGTCATCTTGTGTCCACACTTCGCGGTGGTTTGCAATCTCTTCGTCTCAAGCTTTGTTCTTACATTCATATATACATTGTGTTTGTGCTTGAGTAGAGTAGTTGTAACTATCTAGCTTGTGTAGCTTGTTTAGTTACTTTGCTTAGCTTGTGTAGCTAGGTAATTTGAGCCTTTGGGTTAGGCGTGTGTTGCCTTGTCCATTGTGCACCTAGTGAGCTTAGGGGCTTTGTGCTTGCGCTTACTAGAATTGTGTAGGAGCTCTCTTGTGCTTGAAGTACTAGTGCTTAGGTTTGTGTGACCTTGCATTAGAATTGATTAGGAGCTCAAGCTAGGCTTGTCACCTCACCTTTCTTGTGTAGGATCTTTTGTGAGGTGATTTAGAGTCTTAGTTAGAGGGGTGAAGTCTTGGTTAGACCGATAAGTTTACTTCCGCATTTGTTTCGGTTAGCCGGTGCGATTAGTTTTTAAAAGGGACTATTCACCCCCCTCTAGTCCCCATCTCGACCCTTCAAAAGCTGTCGACGGCGGGCCGCCGGCGGGAGCTCCGTGGAACGCCCACCTCAAGGTGCCGATGCACCATGTCGCGGGGGTGGGCTCTCCAGAACAAGAAACGCTCATTGGGTGGAGCGTTGACGAAGAGCGGAAGCGGGCGCCGATGGTGATGTCGCGACAGTAGGAGGAGTTCAAGGTTCAACATCGCATCGTACATGAAGGAGCGACGTCGAATAGAGAGGGTGAAAGCTGGTGGACACCCCTTTCTGCATCGTAGCTGATGTGGACATTGTCGACGGTGAGGAAGAGGCGATCCATGCCGTCGAGGAAGACGACCCTGGCTGGGCCGACGTGGTGGCGCCGCCATATGCCGCCCAACAGGGATGGCGGTCGGTGCAGCTAAAGTTGGCTCGGTCGTGTAAGCTCCCAAGGCGAGGAAGTTCGCCCCGCGAACTCCACCCCGGCAAGGCCTCCCAGCAAGTCCGGCAGTAATGGAGAGGAAGCTGGAAGGTAGAATCGGCCGTTGAAGAGGAGGAGGCCGTCCTCCGCGTCCATGCCGGCACGGCGTCGCCTGCGTGGTGACGCCGAGGGCGCGTGCGGCGCAGGTGCTGATCCTCCAATGTAGCCTGGCGTAGGGGCCGGATGAAGACTTCCGGCGGACGTGTCGTAGAGGTCAAAGGCGGTTGCATGCCTTGAACGCGTTCCCAAGCCGAAGTCGCAGCGCACGGGATGCCGGCGAAGATGCGACTGGCGGGCAGGGGCCGGGGCGCGCCCACGCCAGGGGGTGGGGCTGAAGTGAACGTGGTCGGGCGACCGTCGCGGTAGTCTGCGCAGCTCGTGGGTCGCGAATCCCATGTCACGCGGCCCCGAGCTTGCCAACCAAGGCATGCCAAGGATGACATCGACGCCGCCGCCCGGTGGCACTCCCCGCAACGGTGC
Organism: Hyparrhenia diplandra; assembly: GCA_015847255.1. Lineage (NCBI taxonomy): Eukaryota > Viridiplantae > Streptophyta > Magnoliopsida > Poales > Poaceae > Hyparrhenia > Hyparrhenia diplandra. Next base: position 69,271 of record JADLZK010004734.1, read on the forward strand.
GGGATTGGGAGAGACGTGGCGCCGATGTCAAAGGTGGCGGCATTGAGGCGTAGTGGTACGTCGAAGGTGGCGGCGCGGCATGTAGGCGTGGCGCCGATGCCGGTGGTGATCGGCGACACGCACCGGCCGAGTTCGGAGGCTGCCGTGGTTACCACGCGGGGTCGATGTAGTTGTGTGTTGCTCGAAGTCGGATCGATGATGTTGACGCCCGTGCTCGAGATCATACCGATGAGGTAGAGAAAATGAGCACCACGCACGGGAGTCGGGGTCCCCAATGAGGACCTTCGGATCAGTGGCTCCTCTTTAATGTCCGCTAGTGGGGCGTTCGGTCGTCGTCGTCGGTGTAGTCGTTGAAGATCGTGGATGTCGAAGAGATGCTTGCACTTGTGACCCGTATGAACGGTTCGTCACGATTGAAGCGAGTCCAGCCTTGCGTCGCTCCGTCATCTCCTCTCGTGTCACCGCTTGAACGGCCGAGTCGTTGTTGGCGACGGGGTGCTGGGGGGCGGAGGGGGGGGGGGGCGCGCAGCGCCCGCCTTCGCCACGGCTTGGCTTGCATGTGTTGTAGAGGATGGCAAGGGCGTCGCTCGTGACGCCACGGCGAGAGACATGGCGGCCTCCATGTCCCCCAGGGTTTCGCATCTCGACATCCGTCTTGAGCGGTTCGCCCAAGCCTGCTATGTAGATGTTCACCTCTTTGCTTGTCGTCGAGGTGGCTGCCGCGTGCCACATGCGCTAGGAAGCGCTCCGTGTACTCATCGGCGGATTTGTCTTCCTCGGCCCGATACCCGGCTCTCCCGGCGGATTCCGCCGTTAATTTGGGCGCGCTCGTTGGCGTATTGGGCGGCTTCGCCCAATCACCGCCACGGTTTCTCTGTGACAGCCTCATGTACCACTTCTTTGTGCTCCTCTGTGAGATGATAGGATGCATACCGGACTTGCTACGTGGTGGCGTACCTTGTCCCCCGAAGAATTGTTTGCGTGGTTGATCCATGGGAGGGGATCCTCCTTGCCATCGTAGGTTGGGAAGGACAACTTGTGCGGCGGGGGGAGCGAGGCGGGAAGGTGTCGGCTGGAGGGGAGGAGGGGGCGGCGCCCTGGCGGGCGCGCCTTCGCCCCAAGTAGCCCTTCATCGGGTTCTCAGATGTTGTTGTGACTTGATCGCCCCGGTTCGCTTGCCGTCGGTCCGCTTCTTGATGAAGTCGCGGGCTGCTGTCTCAACATCGCCTTCATCGCAATCTCGGCGTCATGGAGCGTTGACGGGCGCTTGAGTGCCTTTGGATCGTCGCCCGAGAGGATAGAGAGCTTATCCTCGATCGTGCCCATCCCGATGTTGAATTTGGCGAACTCGCCCCCAAATTCTTCGCAGCTTCTTCGATTCGGCGCCCATGGTGGTGGGTGGATCGTAGTGGTCTCCGGATACCAGCTGTCGGGTTCCAGCTAGATTGGGCCGGGCCGACACGTGGAATTGGGGGAGATTGGGAGGGCGATGGCGCCGGGCGGAGGTGGAGGCGGGGCGGCGGCGCGTCCGCGCGCTGCCCGAGGTGGGTGGGGCGCGGCGGCTTGGCGGCAGCGGCAGGGGCAGGGGGGGGCGCGAGGGAGAGAGGGAGCAGAAGATTGGGATAAAATTCTTTATTTGCTTGTTGCCCCGAAAGATTACAGAGCCCTTACTTTTATAGCCCGGCTAGTGGGACTTGTATCTCAAGCAATCTCTCTAAAGGTTTCCTTGTAGATTGGAATACCTTTTACAAGCATATCCTATTTATTTATTTCCTAAGAGCAACTCCAGTGGTTTGGCAAATTACACTTGGTAAAAGTTGCAATTTGCCAAGTCCTGAAGATGTTTCCCAAGTTAAATAAAAGCTCATCTCCAATGGTTTGGCATTTTTCACTTGGCAAAATCCAAATTAGTGGTTGCATGTGGCATGCTTGCGAGAGAGAAGCACGCAACGCATCGAGGGAGAGGAGTTTTGCCAAGTTGAGATTCACTTGGCAAATATGCCTAGTTCGTCCCCTCAAATGCCAAGTCTTACCAATTTGCCAATCCAAATGTCAAACCTTTGGAGAGGGCAATTTACTGATTTTGGCAAAAATATAGAATGCCAAGGTCAAATGCCAAACCACCGGAGTTGCTCTAATAAGGGTCTCCCTTATAGATGAGATAGCCCCTTGCACACCAAAACGCCTAAAGATAATCCTCGGGTACTTTCCTCCTTTATTCCCGAATTAATTGCCCGAAAAAACCGCGGAAAGGAGGGGAAGGCGGGGGGGCGCCTTGCGAGCCCGTGAGGGGCGGCGACGGCGCTCCGCCCGGCCTGTCCTTCCGACCATATTTCCTAGGTCATGACAAATAGCTAGGCTACCCGACCCGGTGAAGTTTTTTGCAATTAATAGAGCCTGAAAAAGTCGGGACATACGAGTACTACTACTACCAAAGTCTAGCAATATTTTGTTCTCAAATGGGTATATATGCCGCCGCCATATTTATTAAGGTATGATAATAAGATGACATAAATGATCGTCCACTAGCAATATAATGTCTATTTTCACATTGGATAGTTTAAAATATTTCACATAGGTTTGTATATGATCACAACTAGCTACATATATAATGTCTATTTTTCACACACTAGGTAGCTAGTTTTCACAACTCTTACCCGTTGCAATACAAATAAACCTATGATACAATTAGATTTGTAATCAAATATACTATCCAATAATCATAAATAACGTAATATAAATAATTGAATGATCAAAATGTAATTTAGAAACTGTGGTATTTTGGAAGATGCATATATATATCATGATGTTGGAGCCTAGCTAATTGCCAAAATATCATCCAAAAAAAGTTATGTAAATTAATTTCTAGATATGTCTATATGTCAGACTTAAGTTTTTGGCCGAAGTTTATAGCAAAGGGTGTCAAGATATAGACACTGAATTAGTATCATTAGATAAACCACTCATAAACTATATATTCATACTGTGTGTGTCATTTGATGTCATAAATATTTGTATTTTTTATAAAATCAGTCAAATATAGAAAAAAAAGACTTAAAATAACTCTTCGAATTGATATATTCAGGCATAGAGGAAGCATACGCCGAATTGATGTATTCAGGCATAGAGGAGTATTTGCATAGACATAACTTGGCACTATAAAACATTGCACAGGGAAGGGACCATATGCTTTTGAAGTTTTGCCAGCCACATGACAAATTTAAAAGGTTATATGCATCAGTTTCAAAAAAAAAAAAAAAAAGGGTTATATGCATGGAACACGAGGGTATCCGAGCGGGCCAAGGAAAGGCTAGATGGTTGGTCGTCGGAAGAATCGAATAAAGCAACCCAGATTGCCTCATCATGAACCAGTACGTACGTTACGTGATTGCCCAGTACGGATTTTTAACATAAAAGGCACAAAAGCAAGAGAACAAGCATACTCCCTCCGTTCCAAAATAAACGACATTTTTGGTTTTTCGTCACAAAGTTTGACTCGATTTGTAGAAAATACGTAGAAGATTTAAATCTCCAAATAAATTTGTTAAAAACTAGATCAAAAGATCTTTCCAATGATACTAATTATGTAATATAAATATTAATCCTATTTTAATATATAATTGCCGGCAGATGTTTCTCGAAGTTTAAAACGTCGTTTATTTTGGGACGGAGGGAGTACTCACGGCTAACTCTTTTACCTTTGTTCTAGTATATATAAAGCATAAAAGCACTACTGAACTAAGTACTGTACTACTCACGGCTTTTCAGGGCAGGGCAGGCCGTAGGGAAACAACGCCGGCCACTCAATTTAATGTAATGTAATGTAACGAATGATCCTTCCAATAGCCTAGCAATCAGTGTTCCTGACACTACATCTCAATAGTGACGTGTTCCTAATATTTGAAGTTTAGCACATCTTGATACGATGGTGTTCACATTCAATTTTAAATATATCATGTATCTCGATTGTCCTGGAAAAATCAGCCTAGCAAATGATTGCTTGGCGCGCTTGCTTCGTGTCTGAAACGGGGAAATGTAAGACTGCTCTGGCCCATATGTTCGCAGGCCGAGCTTGTTTCCATGTGTAAACTGGGTTCGCTCAAGCCCAAGACCCGTGTATAGTAGGCTTCCAAAATCCAAATGCATGAGCTAGATGAGCTTCATCATCAGTGGGGAAAAGGCCGAGAACCCCACGTGAAAATGGGCTGCCAAACTAATTATATCAAAATCGGATTTGAAATCTCGCTTCAGATCCCTATTCAAACTCTCACTTGTGTACTTCTCATCCCTGAAGTGAACACATCCTTCATATAACATTCATCACATTTTTCTCTTACCTTATATACCATCCAACCAAGTTTTCTTGCTTGGCTTTGACCTCAAGATGTTAAATGCTTCTTTAGATGTTACTTCATCTTCATACTCATGCATACACGCAAAAAAAAATCTGATAGAATATTCGGTTCTTTATGGTTATATATCTTCTACTTCTTGTTTGGGAGAAACACTTGATTCTTCATCATCTAGTTCAGCTAGATGCTTGACAAAGATTCGGATAATGTGAAAAGTACACATACCATACCATACTTCTAAAAACACCTCTTTCATTGTTTTTCACATTGCATAATCTTGATCAAGTATATATCGTTTTTTAGGTTGCTTTCCATTATGGGCTCTTAGAAAGGTCTCAAATAACCATTTAAAGAATTCAAATGTCTCGTCATACATGAGAACAACACCAAAAACCATAATTTCTCTATAATGATTAAACCCAACAAATACGTCAAAAGACCTACTCTTCTTGTTTGTACCAAAAGTAGTATCAAAACTGACATCACTAAAATATGCGTAGTCATTGAGCATTTTAACATCAACCCAAAATTTGTTTACAATTTGTTCTTGGTCCATCTGCAATGCATCTTAAAATGATGGGTTCTCAACATTTTTCATGAAAATACATGAACATGTTGCCTGCTTGAACTTATGCCATCTCCCATTCTCGCTTACCCGTAAATAGTTCAGGTGATCTTGAATTGTGTAGTTGAGATTCACTTAACCACCAACTTGAATGCAAGCCAACTCATGTGCAGCTTTGGATCCAATTCCTACATCGTTAGCCGTCTCAATTTCAAAACCATATAATTCGACATTTTCCTTTGGGGTGCCATCAAGTGTGAGGTTTGTGGCAAACTGGAGGGTATAATTGTGTTCCAAAATCATATTAGTCACTTATAATTTTCCTTATCGTTGTCCAATATAAGCCCCATGCAAAATTGCAGTTAGCTCTAATTTCAGCTCTTGGACACTTTATTAGGTGATCCCTTTTATTAGGCTTTCTATGGCCCTTATTTGCACAAACATATGTGCAAAATCGAACTTTCCCACCTAACTTTCTTTTTTATTGCGAGGAATCTAACTTTCTTTTGTTTGTCTACATTTTTCTAACTTCAAAGCCTTTTTGACCCCATAGCTAATCCAAAGCATCCAAGCCTTATCTACAGTAGTAAACTCCATGCCAAATTAAAAGATTAGAAAACAGGCCCTCCCTACAAGAAACAAATAAAGATGACATGATATTAGACGGTGAATTCAACAACTAAAATCTATACCCTAATTAGATGGATATAAAGGAAAAACAATGGCATTACACATCCATTTTCTTCCATCTCAAATATCCAAATTTTAATTTGACTAGGTAAATGCCCGTGCGTTGCAACGGGAAAAAACAATATCATGATAATGCTAATTTAAAATGTGTTGTACTATTATAAAAATATGATATTTCAAGTGTGATATTTGCAACATTCCAATGGTAGCTAATCATCAGTATTATATAATTTTCCACCAAGCGTGAACAATTAATTCAAGTGTTTAATTGATGTGAAATCGAAACAATCTAACATCCGTGTCAATTACAAGTGTTCTTTACAATTATCTATTCTATCACATCCCAGTACTTATTCTTATCTTATAAATAAAGGATTACACTAACAAACCAATTCATGCTATACAAATTAGACCACCTTTCATGCAGTTACTCTATGCTATGTTCAATAAGGTGAGAGTAAAAATCTGCAGTATTACTGCTAATTTAAAAAACTACAGTAATATTACTAACTTATCAGAACCGTAGCTAATCCTAGTAGCATCAACAGCTGGCTCCTGCAACACAAATTATAGTAATTCAGATGCATCAAATAAAAAAATCTGAGTGAACCTCGAATAAGAAAATTGATGATATTGTTCTAAATTATCCTCAAGTAAGGCGATGCTTTAGCTGCAGAAGAATACAAAAAACAAATAAGTGGTTGGTGCATGGAGAGGAATCTTATTTGCAAGGTTGATCCCCGGGCTTGTGGTGATTTGCCATTTATGAAATCCGAGTGAACCATATGTGCTGTCAGTGTCATGATTAGCACAAAGCTACTCCCCTAGCGGCAGAGTCAACATCATCACCTCATTGTACTCCACCACCCACACTGTCGTGGTCACTGTCGGCGTCAAGTTGATAATGATGACAGGCCTCCTGAAAAGCCTCGTGCTGCCAAAGAACACAATCACACCATCTAAAAAAAAACATTGCATCAGAAATATCCCCCTCCCCCGGCAGCTAATCTCTAGTGATCTCAGGCAGGACCGCAGGAGATGTGCCGGCTGACTTGGATTATGAATACAAATGGATAAGGATCGAGATCACAGTATCATATTGAACTATCAACTTAGACTATGAATAGACGTAGGAATAGAACAAGATCAAAGTATGATATTTGAATTATCAAACTACTGCACTAATACAAGAGGTCATATGGAGGCTTGAAAATATATGATTACACATATGTAATTTAAATAAATAATATAGGTTAACACTCTTAACTGAAATTTATGCATTCTTTCAGAGCTGGACAAGCTGTGGACAAAGGATGGAGATTCTCTGTTCTGCATCTATCTACCTACACAATGAATGGAGATTGGTCATTGGTGTATAGATGAGTTGGACGTGCTGTTATTTTTTTCAGAGTGTTCCACGGTCAGAAAGGTTCTGAATATGATGTAAGAGGAAAATCTAGGCTGCAAGCAAAACATGTGTATGCCACAAACTAAAACAATTCCCGATCTGGTGAAAAAAGGAAGGTCTCAGCCCAATTTTCTGCATTCTTCCATCTAAAAAAAACTAAGCCAAAAATCAGCACCACTAAAACAATGACCTATCCTGTGTTCTGTGAATTAAAGGGCTATTCACCAAGTCCCGACATTAAACAGTCTTCAGATCTTGAGATATAAATATACAAGAGTGACAAAATGAAATATGGATCGAGTTCATATAAAAACACATGTAGTCACGCAGGTTACTGATAGGCATTCACAAACAGGTTGGCAATTACTTACCATAGTAAGTTATTTGAGTACATAGTGACACCGATGCTTGTATAGCATATACACCATAGAAATGTGGGTCTGTTTTAAAATCTTGGGTCTGTTAAAAAAAAATTGTAAAATGATTATAAGGGAGTATAACATCGATGTAAAATAAAAAAAAATAGTTTAATCGTCATAATCGATATGATGCCATAATCATGAATTTAAACAATTGTAGACTAAATAAGGAAAAGAGAGTAACGAGAGCAGGGATCTAGAATGCATTTAATGGGATCTGATTGAGATGTCCAATGTAGCTTCTGGAAGCACTAAGCAGTCCCCTGTTAGAACTAAAAGAGAGTAAACCCAGAACTTCCAATATATGATTTATCAATTAAACATCCCAAATAGCTATATAATAACCAACATGCATTAAGCAGCTGTCTGCGCTCTTTTGGTTAGTTAGTGGACAGATCACAGATGTTCAACAACGTCCATAATTCAGTCTTCTAGGATGGGACTACTTTTGTCTGAATTATGCATAGTGCCATACTGCACAAATACTCGTAAGAGTATATCCAAAGGAGAGACATCATAATTGATAGTAAATTTGTAGCGCAGATTGTCCTATCCTATTGTTATTGTGAGTACATTTTGGTGCATCTCGTATGGATAATGAAGGCAGCAGGCAGGCCCTATCACATGCCTAAGTAAAAATAAGAATAGAAATCCAGTTACCTTGTGCTCCTCAGTGGCATCATGAATGCAACCTCCTCGTCCTCCAGCAAGCAGTCCAGTACATCCTAGCACAGCCACCATGGGGCCATTGCAGGAAATCATCAGCACCAGCCACCATGGAAAAATCCCCGGCCTCCCCATCCTCAGCAGAGACGTCACATCAAGGAAACACGCTACCCTATGGATTGGCGCTTGCATTACTGGCCGTTGCGGCGCTGCCTGGTGCGGCCTGCGTGCGACCCCTCGGCCCTGCTGCTGCTGCCGGAGACCATGGTGCCGGCTGCCTGTGCCGCTCCACACCTAGGCGCCTCGGCAGGCTGCTGCTCGTCGCCGCCGTCCGCTCGCCGCCGGCTTCGCCGCCCCAACCCTAGTTGCGAGGTTAGCAGCCACCGCTCGCTGCTTCGAGGTCCTGTACGCGAAGTCATGGGGATGTGAAGCGATGTGGTAGCTGTGAGAGCCGGATGCACGCAGCTCCTGTCCTCCCGATGTCGCCCCAATCTCTGCAACTCACGCGTGGGAAGAGAAGAAGGTCGGGAGCCAGGAGCAGCGGTCAGGAGCGCTGGATTGAAGGGATTGGAGGGAGCAGGGGAGCGGGGAGCAGACGCCGGGGCTTGCGGACAGAGGAGTGGACGGTCGTGAGCGGGGCGGCAGTTCAGCGTGCGGGGCAGGAGGAGCAGGGCGGCCGCAGCAGCGCCAACTACGGCCACCGCTGGGGCCCGGTGACGCCGCTAGGTGGCCCGGGACGGCCACCGCCGGGGCTGGGCGGAGGAGGGTGATGGCGGCGGAACGCGTGAGGGGAACGCCGGGTGGGTGTGGGTGCGGGAGCGAGCACCAGTGAAACGCCGGACGGGCCTGGGAGGGAGCGTCGTGTGAAACAGCCGGGTGAAGCGAAGGAGCAGGCGGTTGTTTCGCACGCCGGGTCGACGATTTCGTTTGGTGCTTTTAGTGTTGAGAAACATAACCCCTAACATAATTGTGGGCTCATACCAAATATACCCCGAAGGGTTAAGACTATATAATGGAGCAACCTGCATCCATCTATAATGAATAAAGAATACTAGTTCCACAATATTTGCTCTCTTCGTGTTCATCGGTGTGCTAAGGGAAGGGATACGGGAGATCATCTACACCTTCTCACGCCTCATCCGCTACGGAAGGGAAGGGAATTAGATCGGGGATCCTCAACAGCACCGTTACTTAACACGTTATCAGCACGCTCTACCGCAACTCATCAACGACGGTATGTTGTGCTTGATCCCGATTGGATCCGTCCACTCGTAAATCAGTTTTTGTTTTCAATCTAGTTATATGATTTCGTGTAAAGAGCTAGCATGCTAATCCGATAGCGGATTCTTTTTTCCTGGCTAGTTTTACATGTTCTAGATTGAACCTACGTAGTGGATCTTTTTCCCTGGCTAGTTTTACATATTCTAGATTGATCTTTACAGTTTACCTCACGTATTTTTCCCCCTTGCCGCTGCCCTGATGACAGCCGCCACGTGAGGCAAAGTACCCTAGATTTATAGATTTGATTTTTCTATAGCTTCTGGAATATTGCATCTAGCAACGTAATATCTTGGTAGATTTATTCTACGAGCTAGCAGCCTAGATGTGCTCGATTTATTTATTTTTTTTTCAGCATAGCAGATTCAATTTTTACACACTAGATTTCTTTTGAAGAACCCCGGTAGATTGGTTTTGTTCATTGCTAGTTTCTGTATTAGATTGAATCTTGTGTATCCGGTGATTTTTTTTTCATCGGACTGCTAGCACAAGACGTCGGCCAACCACCATGCTATGCATGCACGCCGACGCATCCTCCCATAATTGACATATTTAGCATGAACGCTAGTCAGCTAGTGTATTTAATTTTATTTGCATCATCGGCCACCACAACATGCTATGCATGTACGCTGGTGCATGGACGTTGGCCTACCCCAAACGCGTTTAACGTGTAAAGCCAACAAACTTCCACGTATTGGGCTACCTGGAGATGCACATTATCTTTTCATGTACTGTATGCATGCATCGTAGCCCCGTTGGCTACTGCATCTTGCGACACATCATGGCTCTGATGGCCATCTCTTGTGATGCCGGCAACTGTCGACCACTGTATACCTTGTATGTATATGTATACATATACGTTTGTTTTGCATTGATATTTCATTCATGGCTATATATATGCTTATTGACCGGAAGTTAATTTGCATGAATTAATAGGCAATGGGTTCGATCAACAAGACAGAATTCAAGGTTCTCGCGCTGAACGGCAAGAACTATCAGACCTGGGCACTCGATTGCAAGTTCCATCTCCAGGCAATGCAGCTGACTTCCACGCTCACTAGGCCTGTAGCCGGTGTTCCTGCTCCGCCACTCCACTAAAGGGCTAAAGCTTGCATCTTCCCGAGGCATCACATTCATGAAGACGAAGATGGAGTACATGGAGGTGGAAGATCCTCTAGTACCGTGGACAAAGCTTCAGAATGCTTTGGCAAGCGTAGGCGGTGATCCTTCCGCAGCGGAGGCGTGATTGGGCACAACTCCGGTTCCTCGACTACAAGTCTGTTGAGGCATATAATACCGCGGTTCACCGAATCGCGTGGCTCGCCGCTTTTGTGGCCAAGTCGTCACCGAACTCGAGATGATTGAGAAAACTCTCGAGACTTTCCACCCCACCAACATGGTACTCCAGCCAGCAGTACCGCAACAACAAGTACGTGAAGCATTGTGATCTCATCAATGTGTTGCTTGCCGCCGAGGCTCAGAAGAATGAACTCCTCGATGAATAATTTCCAAATGCGCCTGTTGGTGCACAGGCATCTCCTGAAGCACATGCCAGCTTGCATAGCAACAATGGAAAAGGTCCTTTCGAAACAAGGGCCAAAAGTTTCATGGTCATCGGGGGGACCAAAGGGGGAAAGTTTAAGAAGCATATGAACGGAGGCAAGAAGCCTAATGGCAATGTCAATGGCAAAGGCAAGTCCCAGCAGGACTCAAAGGGCGATGCAAATGACGGAAAACACTCTAATAAAGGGTGTTTCCGTTGTGGATCCCAGAAGCATTGGTCTCGTACTTGCACCACTGAAAAATACTTGATTGATATATATCAAGAGTGGAAGAAGCGCCAAAATCCGGAGGCACACTTCGTCCAGGCATCTATCGATGCCATGACTGGACAGCTCCTCCCGGAGCCATCAGAGCCTGTAGAGAAGCCTGAATCAGCCCCTATGGATCTTGATCTTACCGCTGAAAAGGAAGATGCCTATACTGGTGATGATAATTTTGACCTCGATGATGAGGATCTCCTCGACGAGGAGTAGAAACTAAGTTATTTACCATTGTTTATTTAGCCAGTGTGATTTATTTTCAGCAAGACAATTAAATTTTGGGTGATCGCGATGTAATAAATGCTCCCGTTGAGCAACTTGGCTCCCCGATGAGCAACTTCATTATTTTAATATTAGTATACATTCTGGTTATACATATTTATTGCTTGATCGCATTATTTATTTAAATATGTTTCGCTCTTGTTTCTGTACGTGTTTCTTTATCCAATATTACCTTGCTCCGGTTGTTTATTGGGCATGATGGATTAAATTAGTACTTACTATATTTAAATAGAACAAGAGTCGTTCTTTTCCCATGGAGGCTGAAGAAGAATTTTGCCTTGTTGATAGCGCTGCCACAAATTCAATACTTCGAGAGACAAAATATTTTCAGACACTGCAGAAAAAAGACTGAAAATATTACCACGATTGCGGGTAAAACAACCAAATCGTTGGCTCTGGTAGAGCCGTGGTCGTACTCCCAAATAATACTAGCATCTTCATCGAAGAAGCATTTTTGTACCAGAAGCTGTAATGTACTCTCCTCACATTCAAAGATATTCGCCGTAGTGGCTATCACGTCACAACTGCTTGTGACAATGGTGCTGAATACCTCTATATCACAGCAGCAGATGAATGTGAGACTAAAGTGGTAGAGAAAGCGCGAGGCACCTCCTCTGGAATATATTACACAAAAATTAAGCCACCTCAAGAACAAATTGCGATGTCCACTATATTTAAAAATCCTGAGTCTTTTACGATCTGGCACGAAAGACTCGGACACCCTGGATTAAGAATGATGCGGAACATCATAAAAGCATCTGCTGGTCATGGCATTAATACAACACAAATTCCTAAAGACTTTCTCTGCGTGTCTTGTGCTAAAGGAAAATTAATAACAAAGCCCTCTTACCTGAAGATAAATGTTGAGTCTCTAGGATTTTTGGAGAGAATCCAAGGTGACATTTGTGGCCCTATTCATCCCCTGTCGGGACCTTTTAGATATTTCATGGTGCTTATTGATGCTTCTACTTGGTGGAGCCATGTATGCCTGTTGTCTACACGGAACCATGCTTTTGCAAAACTAATTGCCCAAATTATCCGATTGCGTGCCAGCTTCCCGGAGAACCGCATAAAAGCAATCAGGATGGACAATGCTGGAGAGTTCACCTCAAAAGCGTTCAATGATTATTGTCTTGCTTTGGGTATAAATGTAGAGCATTCTGTGCCACATGTGCACACACAGAACGGGCTTGCTGAATCTTTAATAAAAAGAATAAAATTAATTGCCAGACCACTTCTCCAAGATAGCAGACTTCCCACCAGTTGTTGGGGACACGCAGTGCTGCACGCTGCCGCCTTAATCCAATATAGACCATCTGCATCTCACTCTGCTTCCCCCCACCAGTTAGCGCGTGGACAACAACCAATGATTTCCCATCCGCGAAAATTCGGTTGTCTTTGTATATGTGCCGATATCACCACCCATGCGCACAACTATGGGACCTCACGGGAAGTCGGGATTTATGTTGGTTATGACTCTCCGTCCATAATCAAATATTTGGAGCCTAAAACGGGGGATCTGTTTACGCTCTCTCGACGCCGATAGCATCTTCGATGAAGAGAATTTCCCAAAGATTAGGGGAGGATTGTACCTTAATAATATAGAATGCCGAGAAATAGATTGACCGCTAGTAGCATTCAATCACTTGATCCACGCACTAAAGATACTTGAACTTGAAGTTCAAAGAATTATAAACCCGCAACAATTAGCGAATAATCTACCGGATGCATTTATCGATATAAGAGGAGTGTCAAAATCATATATTCCTCGCGGCTAATGCACGGGAGAGAGTGGAAATACCCCCTGGAGGGCATGAACACTATCCAAATCCCCAATCCTAGGAAAAGGGGGAGATCCGGATGACTCTAAGACGAGTTAAGCGGGGACGCCCGCAAAGGCAAGTTGCTAAAGAGAATGCATTACGCTCCCATTCAGTCGTCCTTGTAGTGACACATCCTCGAAGATGAAAGTCCTAGTGCAAATGTGCGCACAAATACATATAGTAGCACAAGGACAACGGAACAACCCGTCTCGAGTAATTTGGGAAATCATGACGAAATGGATGATTCAATTGAAGAAATTGCCATAAATCATGCTGAATACGGAGAATCATATAATGTAAAGACTACAGATGTCGACATTAATTTTCGTCTCTAAAATCGCGAAGCGATTGATCGGGATCCTGAACCAAAGTCCATGGCGAGAGTGCCGGAAGCGCCGATTGGGTCAAATGGAAAGAAGCAATAGAGACGGAATTGCGCTCGCTTTCTAAGAGGCAAGTATTCGGGCCGTCGCGCACGCCCCCAAAGTATTCCTCAGTAGGATACAAATGGGTGTTTGTTCGAAAGAGAGATGAGAACAATGTGGTGGTGAGATACAAAGCGAGGCTTGTAGCACAAGGGTTCACGCAGAGACCGGCATTAATTATGATGAAACATATTCTCCGGTTATGAGTGGCATAACGTTCCGATATTTGTATCCATGGTAGCGGGTTTAAACTTAAAAATGCAGATGATGGGCGTAGTGACCGCATACTTGTATGGGTATTTGGATTCGGATATATATATATGAAAGTCCCCGATGGATTGAAAATTCGGATTCTAAAACAAATCGCAACATGTACGGTGTCAAGTTGCGAGAGGGCAACCTTGTATGGGCTTAACGGTTCCGGCCGAATGTGGTACAATCGGCTAAGCGACTTCCTCCCGAAGAAAGGATACGCTAACGATACCGATTCACCCCCGTGTATTTATTAGAAAATTCGTAAGGGTTTTCAGATCATTTGAGGTCTATGTTGATGACTTAAATATCATAGGCAAGTGAAGATGATATTAAGGAGGCAAGCACCTACCTTAAGGCGGAGTTTGAAATGAAAGACTTGGGTAGAACCAAGTTTTGCTTGGGCCTGCCAGTCGAGCATCTCCCCGGAGGAATTTTTTTGTACACCAATCTACCTACACGAAGAAGGTTTTAGAAAGGTTTAATATGTCAAAGGCTCATCCCGTTCATACCCCGATGGTTGTCGATCACTTGAGGTCGACAAAGACCTATTTAGACCAAGAAGTGATGACGAGAAGCCTTTAGGACCTGAAGTTCCCTATTTGAGCGCTATTGGAGCACCAATGTACCTTGCGAATTGCACAAGGCCCGATATTGCATTCGCGGTGAATTTGCTAGCTCGTCATAGTGCGGACCCAACCGTAAGACACTGGGTAGGCGTTAAGACAATACTTAGATACGAACGGAACCCAAGATCTTGGCTTGTATTTCTGAAGAATCAAAATCTAAGATTGGTTGGGTATGCGGATCCGGATATCTGTCGATCCGCATAATGCAAAATCTCAAACCGGTTTCGTGTTTCTCTGTGGTGGTACGGCTATATCCCGGACATCTTGCAAACAAACCTTGGTTGCAACGTCTACAAACCACTCAGAGATAATTGCATTATATGAAACTGCACGTGAATGTGCCTGGTTACGGCGGATGACTAACCATATCCAGAAGTCATGTGGCCTTAGTACCGTTGACACCCCCACTGTTATCTATGAGGATAATGCGGCATGTGTTGCACAAATGCAAACGGGCTATATTAAGAGTAATATGACTAAGCATATATCTCCTAAATATTTCTATACTCACGAACTCCGAGGTGGTGAGGTGAATATATCTTGAAAGTTCAGTCATGTGACAATCTAGCGAGATTTGTTCACTAAATCATTACCAGCTACTACATTCGAGAAAATGTATTCATAATATTGGTATGAGGCTTAATCGAAAGACCTACAAATTTCGGGGAGATCGCCCTCGAAGTTGCCCTTAATGTTGGGTCCGAAGATCCTGAAATTTATAATCTTGAAGATTATAAAATGTCCACGAAGACAATTGTTGTACTCTTTTCCCATAAATGAGTTTTCCGAAGTTTCTCATAATGGTTTTTAATGAGGCAACAAGTGCAATGCATCCGGGCGGCACTATGTACTCTTTTCTCCATATTTTTCCCATTGGGTTTTAGGAGTTTTAATGATGCATGAGTTGACCGCGGTATTCGCCCAAGGGGAGTGTTGAGAAACATAACCCTAACATAATTGTGGGCTCATACCGAATATACCCCCCGAAGGGTTAAGACTATATAATGGAACCTGTACCCATCTATAATGAATAAGAGAATACTAGTTCCACAATATTTGCTCTCCTTCGTGTTCATCCGGTGTGCTACCGGGAAGGGATACGGGAGATCATCTACACCTTCTCACGTCTCATCTGCTACGGGAAGGGAAGGGAATTAGATCGGGGATCCTCAACAGCACCGTTACTTAACATTTAGTAGTAGGATGCAAGCAAGTTGGTGCTTCCTTCAAGCTTCCATGTCAGGTTTCCTTCAATTAGTTCCAAAGACGTACAATCCAAGGAAGGATAAAAAAAAACAAGTTTCCTATCCGGTCGGTTGAAAGAAATCTTCCACCTCTCTCTTGCGACACGCGGCGAGCGGAGGCGACGTGCGGTCCCTGTGCTGATTTTTATTGGGTCCGCTTCTTGTTATTGGGTAATTTTGTTTGGAGAGCGGATCCGTTAAACACAACACACTCCTTCGGCCGCCGGCAACCACTCTCCTCTCTGTCTCTCGCTCCACTCCTCTCCCTCTCTCTCTTCCAGTTCTAGGAGGCCGCATGGCCACACGCTAGGAGCCCGCATGGCCGCATGATAGTCCTAGCGCTAGGAGCCCGCATGGCCGCGACGCGCGGGCGCCGTAGGCCACACTTCGGGCGACCCACTGCGGGCGACCACCGCCTCCCGAACGGCCGCATGCGAGCTACCCCCGCACCGTGCTCGGTGGTGTTCCGACGGATTCCGCTCCGACGCGGCGAGGAAGGCCGCAACGGGCCGCGATCCGCCGGATCCGACGACGGTGGCCATGGATTCACACTAGGTATGCCTCCTCCTCCTCCCCCTCGTCTCGAATTGAGAAATGGCTAGATTACGGTTAGGTGTTAGGGTTAGGCGTGTGTTCCCCCCCTCAATTAGGGTGGGCATGGTTGTCAGTAATGTGGGATGTGATCCCTTATTTTCCCTCATTTTTCGGACTGAATCGCCTAACCTGCTGGCTGCTTTGATTTGTCATTGCGGTGGCGGCTTCCTGGTGGGTCGTCAGGGTCCGATGTTGAAGGTCTTGTAGAGGACCTCCGGTGATGTGCTCTTGTATGTGTCTATTGCATCTCCTTCCTCCTTGGTCCTAGTTGTTGTGTCACTTGTTTGTGTGTGTCTTTGGATCCCATTTCGTGATTGGGAATGGATTTGGTCATCGATTGGTTGAAACCATATCTTGAGGAGGGCATGGGGATGGAGATTTTTACTAGTAAGGTCGGGATCCTTGTGGAAATGTATAGGGTTATACTTATTTGTTGTTGCTGCTCCCCGCATTAGTTAGATTTCTTTGGATTATTGTACGCTCTAGCTAGTTACAAATTTGGTTGGTCAATATCCCACATATGCATATGCAAGGATTTTCATTCGATGGATTTTGCCTAATCATAAGAATTTGTTGGTTCTTGTCATATCTTTTGTTTTTCCTCAAAAGGGAATTAAGAGAGGTTAGGCACCATTATTGGTACCCGCATGTCGCTAATCTTTGATATGCACTAGAGAATGTGTGTTGTGCAATTTTTTCCTCAAAAGGGAATTAGGTGAGGTTAGACCACCATTATTGGTACTTGCATGTTGTTATTCTTTGGTGTGTCTTGGATAGTGGATATTAGAGTGATGGAGTAAGTTTTGTATAGTGTCAACACTATCTCGCATTGTATCCGATATATTCAGAATTTTCGATTAATTGTGTAAGATTGGAGTTATTCTATATTGATTCGAAGTTTCTGAATTTGTTGTGCGAGCAATGCAAGTGCTAGAGTGCAGGAATTAGATAAAATTTGGTTGTCTCTTTTGGGAACCAACAGATCGAATTGAGTACGGTTTGAACAAAGCGCCACCGATCGTTAAATCCATGATGCATCATGTGCTAGCCGCTTGTTTTTTCGTTAAACATCCTAGACGTTGTCTTAGTTTTTTTATGTCTGAATTTGATCCTATAACTCGACAAATTCATACTTTAATAGCTCAGAGTTTGACATTTTACTCTATCCTAAACAGGTTGTATTATCCTAGTTATGCTACACACTCGCAATGAAATTCCAACTTTAGCACTATATCTATGCTCAAATGAGCATCAAATTAAATGGACGATTACTTGCTCGCTACATAAATATATGACCTTAAATTAGCTTATCTATTAGTGGGGTTTTTAGTTGTATCATTGAATTGATGTTAGCTTTTTGTCCCAAAAGGAAATCTCTATCGTTGCATGTCCTATATTGAAAGAGTTTTCCTCTTTTTCATGTTTCTTGATAGTTTACTAGTTACCGGTGTGCTCGCTTTTTTCGTTGATTATCGAAACTTTGTTTGCTTTCGTAGTTCATTCATATCATGTTATTTATGAGCACGAGAATAGTTAGACATTATAGGAATACGTGGTCTTTCCAGATTAATTGTGTGGAAAGCTTAAAGTTGCAATGCATTGTTTTAAAACACTAGGGTTACAATTAAGATGGAAACATATTGTTTATAGTTTTTCTTGTTCACTATCGAGAGCATGTTTTGGCCATTGAAGTTTTGTTCGTAAGACACTCCTTTGCCATATTACACCATATCCGTATGGTGCTCTGCTTTTTGTTGCTCATTTTGTTGGTGGAGAAGTAAAGGGTCACTTTTATTGAAAATAAGAATCTTGTGATGACATTGTTTTGTTGGAACAAACAGAACCCGTCAAATCTGCTAGGAGGGAGATCTCACCGGATATAGGGCAGCTCAAGAGCCTACCGTTCGTGTAAGTGGATGACTCGAAGAACCGTACAATTTATCGCATTCGCATGAGACTTTTTGTGACTATACCCGCATCTCTGTTTTTAATCCTACTTGATCTCATCTAATTTGACTACCCGTGTGGTCGTGCCATGACGTGACACATGCCCCGCCTAAGTACTTGAATCAGGGTTTAAAGTATATTCCAAATTGTTTGCATCTTGTTAGTGTCGGGCCATCATTTTCTATCCAGAAAGTATCCAAATTATTTTCAATTGTTTGGTGTCCTAAATTTGGTTGCTCACAGGTTTGGATCGTACTGGTTAAGTGGTTAGCATCTATTTCTAGATTGCACATTTATTAGCAGATAATTGCACATTTGTGTTACTGTAATTATGGTATTTAACATGCGCAATATCAATTCTTGTCACCAATAATTAACTCAAGAAACTACGTGGCAAAAAGGAATGTTCGTTACACACAAGACTTTACATTTAAACTATGGCTACAAAAATCAACTCCATTCTGTAATTATGCTTCCATAGAAAAACATCATAGCTTTATTTTCTCAGACGTGGGACCGATTGACATGCATTTGTGAGCTCCTTTATTAGTGGTGACTTCTTGTTATTCCAACAATGCTTTTACTTGTCATTTTTGGGAGTTCTTTGTGTGTCTTTATGCCATTATCTATACTAGAAACATCTTTGGGAGTCCTGTTACAAGTGATATTTTCTTTGTAGTTAGATCAATGCTTCTTTCAGAACATACATATTTGTTTTTCAAGGTTCGAGATAGTGCATTTATGCTTTATTCCATAGTTGTTATGTTTCTCGCTTGCACGGTTATAGGATTAACCTTCTAGTTTATGTCTTGAGAAATCCAAAGTTGTTTGCATATGGAGGAAAAAAAAAAAACCACTAGGTGGCTTGCATTGATAACCTCAAGTTGTGGCTCTTAATTTAGAATCAAACTTAATTTAGAATCAGCCTCAAGTACTACCGCCTGGCAGGTTTAAACATCTATTATGCTTGTTGTATGTAGTTAGAGTCACTATAAATAGAAAGGATAGTTTGCCACATTCAAACTTTATAGCTCCCGCTTGCATCCGATTGGAGTGTGTGTGGGCTGTTCTCATCCCCTTGGTTGCAACATTCATAAATGCTTGTGAAATAAGTAAAAATTGCATTATCAGGAAATACTAGTTGCACTATTTTAAATGTGCAATTTGTTTGTTTGGAATTTTGTAATTAGGTTTCTGTAATTCTGATTTGAAGCTGCTACTATTGTTGCATTGTTTTGGTTGATCTCCCTCTCTTTACCCATGTGTTAAACTAATATCATATTTTCTCGATACACGTAGCAAAGATCGGGCACCTTCTCCATACCTTCAAAGACCACAACCCCAAAGTGGAGGAGTCGTGCATGCGCTTATGGCGTTGGAGTAGCGCGCGGGCGCCATCATCCCTCGGCGCGCTGGCTCGCCGGGCTGGTCGTCCCACATTTCGTATCCTCATCCTCTAGTGCAATTCCCCGTTGTTCTTCTCTATATCTATGTTCCTCATCCGTTGCATGATATATCGATCCCCTTTTTTCTATGTGGTGTGGATTTTCTCGATTGGTAAAATCTGAAGAGGCCATAGGGTTATAGATTGGTGGTGATTTTGTTTTGATGTTGGGATGAGCGAGCGAAGCGTTGGCTGACCGCAGCCCCCACCTCTTTGTCCGTAAGCGGTAGCGTCTTCCCTTGTCTATTGTTTGTTGTGTAGATCTGTCGAAGTTCATGGGAGAATGGAGTGTGCTTGCTTTATCCTCATCCGGATGGGGCTTCTCGTCATTGATTTGCCTTGTATGTCTCAATTCGCCGGGGATTTTGTTGGGCGTCTTCTCGCCGTGGGGATTTATCTTGTGTGATGGGGGATTCAATAGAATGGGGAATGGTGAGTGGTACTGTAGCAGCATGTAGGCGAGCGCGGGGTGATCTGCAGCGGCGTGACTACGAGAGCGTTCAGGGGACAAGCTGTGTGTGTACTTGGCTGTCCACGGCCTCGCGGTCCAACTCATGGATGTCATCGCTTCTTAGCGAGCCTCTCGTAGGCGACTAGCGACCGCCACCTGGCTGCTCGAGCTAGCATGGCTATTTTCGGCGGGGATTTTTGGCGTCAGAGATCTCATGTCCACTTGTGGTGGGGCGTAGGAACTCCTCCATCCTCCCCTGTGTTTGTGATTTCGAGAAAAAAAGGAGCTACCGCTAGCTTTTGTTGAGAATGGAGACACGTTTTTGTCGATGTCCGTATATTGGGTTCAAATCCTTGGAGGGATGGTGCTCGGCTAGATTAGTTGGAGGGTTTTGGGGGTTCTCCTCCTGCGTTGCCAATTTCGGAGACAGGGAGCAAAACCAATCTCGATCCCCGACTTCTTGTTGTTGACTGTGGGGGTGGTGACAATTTAGGGGAATGGACATTGTCATTGTCATTGAGGAATCTATATATCGTTTCTTGATTGCACATTTATTAGTAGTAAATTGCACACTTAAATTATTGCAATTGTTGTATTTTTCATATGCAATATCCATCCTTTAATAATAAGTTTCCTGAACTGATATCCTTGTTTGCTTGTCTGGGGTTCTTTGCCATTTGCTATGCACATCTCATATGTGTGTAGCGCTCCACAATTTGAGGTTTCCAAAAAAAAAAAAAAACTATAATATGGAAATGTGCTAAACTGGCATCCATTTAGAAGAGGCCCTTCTAGATTTTTTTTTCCAGAAAGACACCTCCAATGACATCCTTTTTGCTCTAGGAACAACACATAGCGGTGTATTGTCCCTTGTAATAAAAAAAATTGTTTGAAAACAAGCAGAACCCTGCGATACAAGACAACAAAGTACAAAACGACATTGCTTGATTCCCTATATAAACCTTACGCTGAAGGCGCCTTTTGAAAGTAACACTTTCGCTTCGAGGCCGAGTGGGCCGTTAGGCCCTCGAATTGTGTTTTGATTGTCCCTTGTCTTGTACTTTATATTGTATTTTTTTGTTGATTGTGTTGTTTAGTCCCTTGTGATGCCCCTTGTATTGTGCCTTCTATTTTGCCTTGTATTGTATTGTGTCGCTTATCTTTGTTCCCTACCCATTGTTTTTATCTTATATTTTGTCCTTTTTGCTAGGTCATGACTCTCTTATTTGTTCTAGGACATGTCGGACATGGATGGCTTTTAGCTTGTGGATCTTGTTTGTCTTGAAATGGACCTCCCTTACATTAGTAAGTACAAAATGCTGAATTTACTTACTTGTATCTGAGTAACTGTTGTTGATTGTAAAATGATCTATCTTCCATTTAAAGGTTCTACCATTGGCTTTGTGTTAATTACTAAATTGATCAACATTTTTTTCCAGTGGGTGCAGACCTGATGCTAGTGAAGCCGCCATTATTCTTCTACCGTCAAACATTATAGTATTTAGACTGGACTTTTTTGGTCCGGACTCTCTCAAGGAGAGCATGTTACCTTAGGTCGGAACGAAGTGAGTTCTTGTGCTTATAGAGGATAAAAACTAAACTTGTTATAATTATGAAGATTCAGTTTGCTTGTATAGTTTTTGCATTCATTCTTTGTAGAAATATGGCCAGAAAACTTGAGAAATAAATTGTATGAAATATTTTGGCATTTGTTGATTTTTATTCAGAAGTATCTGAAGAAACGCCATAAATCTTTGCGTAGAAGACTAATCAAAGCTATTGCCTGGACCAATTTCTGTTCTCCACCTGATTATATGTTCCCACCCCTCGACCTCGACCCCTTTGTTTTTCACTCTTGTGTTCTGAAGTAACATTTCTCTGTCATGGCATATTTTCACGAAGTAAATATCTTAGTAACAGCATATTTTCATAAATGGTTTTGTTGTTATCAAAGCACCTACTGATGGACTCTCTTTTGTTTAACAGAGAGAAGATCTGAAAGCTGTGGTTAACTATTTGCGAACAGATGGGAATGTATCTTGCATTGGTTTTTGGTTTTTGGGGTCGCTCAATGGGTGCTGCCACAAGGTAATTCCTTGTGTTCAAATGAATCTGGTCTTGAAGTAATTCATGATAGCACTTAGTTCAGCCATAATATGATTTAGTGTTAGACCGCTGTTGGTTGAAAATCTGATTGACGTGTTTGGCCTGAAGCATTCTGTTGGCCAGGAATTAAAATATGACATGTCCAAAGTTTCTAAGAGAAGGAACCTTTTCTCCTTTATCATCATAATTAAAATATAAATAAGGGGAAACTATAAGGATTTTGTTTCCACAGCTCAGTTTTGCTTCCACTGCCAAAGAGCATATATGGCATACTAGGGGACAGATCATCCTATCTTAGCCGATGGTGCAAAAAAATCACTTGCTTATCTTTTATGTTTGTACTTGACGTTCACCTTCTTTTTAAAACAATATAGTATGTAACTTTACTCAAAAAGAAAACAATATATGTAACTTTTCCCTCCATGTGTGTCTCCATGCTTTGAACCCTGCCCGTACATCTTGATACCTCTTAAGGCACATTCGTCCTTTGACTCTTATCTTTATTATTTTCAGTCTAATGTATGGAGCGGAGGATCCATCAATTTGACTCTCCAACTTGGTTGACTTAATGATGGAGCTAGTAGACACCTACAAGTATCCACTGCCAAAATTCACTGTAAGTACAATTTGATGACATGGACTTGCCATTGTTACTTTTAGTTGATTTGTCCATGGGCTTGTTGGCCTAGGCAGCTATTATAGCTAACTGTGTGCTTTTGGCTTACAATGTTGTTTCTACCATCATGTCTTACTGTTACATATACCTTTATTGCACCACATCAGTGCATGAGTGTAATAATGCAGCGGTTAGAATGTGCACCAATACATCTAAACAAGAACCACATGAACAAGACAGGAAGAGCTAGATGAAATCGAAACTCACAATGTCCTAGTATTTATAAGTAATAGTCAGTGATTTTTGCAATCAACTATATTCTCAAAAATGAGGGTCTCGCATGCATGGACCGTGCATGACCAACTAGATAGTATCTGGAAAGGCTAGATAAAACCAAACAACTTAACACTGGGACTATTAATGTTTTTAGCCAAACAACTACTGGGAGTAGGACTATGTGGTTTGCAAACCTCCTGTTGGACTTGTGCATGACCTCTGCAATCTCAGACTCAATTTCTGCGCCCTATATCAATTCTGGTGCTGGATATCTCTGTTACTCTCCACTCTTCTGTTTACCACCAGGATTCATAGTTTTAGCTTCTAGTTTTTGGAAACTTAACTGTACACCACTTTCAGTTGACTTCTATATTGAATTTACTTTATATATATGTATACATATCTGCAGCTTTAAGGTCTAGATATAGCTTTCAGTAGGAATCTTGTATTGTTCCTATGGAAATAACTTGTGTTCTTGATTTGTCCAGGCCCAAAGCCTTATGTTATTCAATTGTAATACTAATTGTATATCACTGAGTCCAGAAGCATGGGAGCTGCCATTATCGTCTTCAGGCATCAAGCTTGCATAAGGAAGTTATCAAATGTGATGGTCAGACTGTCCATATCATTAACTGCAATTTGAGTGATGAGTATATTAAATTTTGATTCCTACTGATTGTTCGTTGGGTATACGTGTTCAGATTGTACAAAGTTGGAAGGAAGGAAGGACAGATGCACGGACGCGCACAGTTGGTGTTCAGATCGCAGAGAAAACAAATCGTACAGAGGACAAGCATGGATGGTCACGTACAGTGGACAAGCATGGACGGTCACATACATTTCTAGTTGCTTGATCTTCTTTCCCTTCTTGTTCATCTTCTAGATCTAGATTTCACCCTTTTCTCCACTCAATTTCCACAAGATCCAGTTTAGATCGGGGATTTCTTTCTTGTTGGAGGGTCCAATTGGCACAGCTGTAAATATTGTTTAATTGCTCCCCATGCCGAACGTGAGCTAATTGAGCACCGACTTGGTTAACAAAGGTTAACGGGTTAGATCCGAAACCGTTATCGTATCGGGCCCGTTAATAAACAAAGGTCGAGCCCATGGCAGATTCGGTGTGGCGGGTAGCGTTTCTGTTTAATTTAGTCCCACCCTTGGATGATGATCCAAGGGTAGTTGTGGTGTTGCAAGAAATGTTGGGTAAATTTCTTGTGAAAGAGATATAGCAACTCTCTAAAAAAATAAGGAAAAGGTCTACTTTTGGTCCTCTAACTTTTGGCGAAAGTACGATTTTGGTCCCACAACTCTAAAACCGACAAAACGGTCCCTTAACTTTTGAAACCGTGCAGATTTCATCCCCGGCGGATTTGGACGGTGGTTTTGCTACTACGGTAATCGCTGGTTTGCTACAGTGACCATTGTTTTTTTCTCTTTTTCGGCTGAATCTTTGAAAAATTATAGTAAATCACAAAAAAATCATAAAATGGAAAATCCATTTTTGTTAGACTCCACATGAATGGATCTACATAGTGAACATATAATATGATATACTTGAGTATAAATTTTTTTGTTGTACCTTTAGATCTATGCTTTTCTCGTAATTAATTAAAATAATTCATAGTTGCAGCTTCTATAATTATTTTGTTAGACTAAAGCATACCATATTATATGTTAACTCAGAGATATGCTTGTGTAGAGTCCAACAAAATTGGATTTTCCATTTTATGAATTTTTCATGATTTACTATAATTTTTCAAATATTCAACCAAAATAAATGAAAAATAGAAAAACAAAACCATGGTTACTGTAGCAAACCCACGATTATACTATAGTAAAACCACCATCAAAACCCGATGAGGGAAGAAATCTGCACGGTTTTAAAAGTTGAGGGACCGTTTTATTCGGTTTTGGAGTTGAGGGACCAAGACCGGACTTTCGTGAAAGTTGAGGGACCAAAAGTAGACTTTTTCCTAAATAAAACGATCAAAATCAGAACAACACTAGTGTAAGTACACAGCAATTTAAAAGTAATATTGTGTGTGGAGCAAACGCGCGGCCAGCGTCCGCGTTAGTAAAACTTTTTTTCACCGTCGATCTCGAGTTGGACGCCCGGATCTTGTTTTTACTACTTTGTTACTAACCCGGATAAATATTGTCCCTCTTCCGGGTAAAAAAAAAAAAAAAAAATGCGTCCTCTCTCCGTCTCCTCCGCCCGCTCGCCCCACCTTCGGCGTGGTGGCGGCGCCCTCTAGCGGTGGCGGGCGGAGCAGCCATGGCGGCGTGCCCCGCTCCCCTCCCCACACCGTCCTCCTCCTCCTTGATTGCCCGCCTCGTAGCTCGTCACCGCCGCGGTTTCAAACCTAACCCTAACCCTTGCTTCTCCTCTCTCCTCTCGCTTTAGCCATGGCGTAGCGATGGTGATGGAGGCACCACGGCCGGCGTCGTCTTGTCGCCGGCCCCCGTTCGCCGCCATCCACAGGCGGCGCTGTGGCTGCCCCGTCGCCGATGGCCTCTTCCTCGCCGGCCTTCGGCGCGCGCCCTCCGGCCCGGCGTGGAGGCCGGCCGCCCCCACGCGGCGGCTTCGAACGCGGCCGGCCGGCGAGGACTCCGGCACGAGTAACCCAAGGTGAAGGCAGCCTCTCTCCCTCGCTCCTCCTCTCCTTCACTTTCGCCGACCTTCCCCGGGTCGATCCATGGCCTCCACGACGGATCGGGGCCTCCATGGCGGATCCGTTCGTTCCCCACGAATCGACGGCGCGGTGGCGTCCCTCGCACCATGTGGCGTCGAGGGATGCGGCATTGGGCATTTCTGCGCTGGCCGCGGCTCCTAAGCTTGCGGGCGCGCCGCCGTGTGTGGATTTTCTTCCTCTTTATTGAACTGAAGGTATTCTTCCTACCGCTCAATATTGTCGGTCTACATGTTTGATTGAAGTGTGTTTGCTCAGAGGCTCTAACGGTGCCGCTGCTTTGCTCTTCCAGTCGAATATACGGATAGCGATCCCAAATTGCTCACCGTCACCTTTCATTCTTCCTCCTCTTCTTTTGCATTGCTTGTGTTTTCCGGATTTTTGGCTCTTGCTTTCTTTGGAACTTTATGGGCGATTATGCTCATGTATGGATGTGGCGTGATTATTGAGTCATGCAATACATACATGCCTAAGCAACTCCTTGCTTGATCGGGTTGATGGCTTGGGCTACATGTGTCACATGATGCTATCGCCATCGTGGATTTAGAATCTTCTCGAAGGTATGTTTGGTTGTGATTATCGGTTTGGCGTAATCTGTTGAGCTTGAGTGCATGGTCGATGATGACTTCGGTTTGAGAGGAGGGGAACCTGGAGTTGGTTCTCGCTATTGGTGTTTCTTGGGAGTGTCATAAAACATGTGAAACATCCACCTCTAAGCAACTCCTTTAGCCTAGCTGGGTTGATGGCTTAGGGTGGATGGCTTGCATGCTTCCATGGATTCTTTGGTCTTGGTTTCGTCGTTGTTTTGAGCTTTAGAAAGTCGATTGCCACCGATGACTCTTATCTAGGGAAGGAATAACAAAGGAGCATCGGTGTGAGGCCAAGTGATGATTCCATCTTAGGAATTGAAAACACAGTAGGAATTGAAAACACAATAGAAATCCTCTGCATCAATGTGAGATCATGTTAAATAAAGAAAGGAATTGAAAACACAAATAGAGTCATCAATGTGTGATTCACTAAAACTATTACATGAAAATTTTGGTTCTACTTATAACGTAAATTTCTCACACATGTGCATACAGAATTGTATGGTGATAAAAAAGTCCTTCCAATTATGCTCCTTTGTTTTGACGAAAAAAGGTAACGAGCTACCTATTCTAAATATTTGATTAGTATCCTATCGATTCGGTGACTATATTCAGTTCTTGAGGTACCATTTATGTTCTCTCTTCCTATCTAATTGCCACGGCGAGGATACAGTCAAGTATTCTATGGCTGTTTTCTACTTGATTTTCAAAGGAAAAAAAAAATCTTCTTTCTAGGCATGTTGTCGATTGGTGATAGCTTTCATATTCGGATGTTCAAGTATTTGGGGGTTAATTCAGGTTTGTAAGCATTCTGCGGGAACATCTAGGAATGCATGGTTAGTTCTCGGTTTGGTGGTTCAACATATTTGTCCATCTATAATACTTATGATCATCGGTTGCTCGAGTTCCGTAGATCGGCACAACAATTTTTGAAACTGAATATTAGGCTATTTTCAGGTTTTAGTAAAGCGCATGTTTTATCGTGTTGAATTGAAGTTGCCCGAGGCTAAATGAAACAGCATAAAGGGGGCTTCTACATCATGACCAATGAACCAATTATGGAATTAATTACTCTTCCAACCCAAAAAAGCCTTTTTGGAAATGTTGCCGTGAGTTGCCATGTGAATGATGATTTATGAATGACATTTGATTTCCAAGATATAGTTAAAGTTATCCACATGTAACTGGAGTGCCTGTTTCAGGGGGTTTGATTTTTGACATATCCAATTTGTTTGTGAAAAAAAAATATTGGTGCATTAAAATTCTATCTTAGCCATGCTAATTTATTTTTTGAATCAGCATTATTGGCGTAGGGGTTTTCTCCAAAGATCTATGGCGGCGGCCGTATCGTGCTTGCATGGAGCCGGCAGGGGAAGACCGCACGAGCCGCGACGGCGTGGCAAGGCTCATAAGTGGAATGAGTTATACAAAGATGTGGGCATATCCTTATTTTTGTGTAAGTTAATTGGCCCCGCCTTC
This sequence comes from Hyparrhenia diplandra, assembly GCA_015847255.1. Lineage (NCBI taxonomy): Eukaryota > Viridiplantae > Streptophyta > Magnoliopsida > Poales > Poaceae > Hyparrhenia > Hyparrhenia diplandra. Next base: position 97,320 of record JADLZK010004734.1, read on the forward strand.
TTTTTTTTTTTTTTTTTGGATACTTTTATAACTGAATATTTGATTGTTCATTTGTCTTTGCTTGTGCAGCAAATGCCGACTTGCTTCTTGGCATGATGGTACTGGTCTGCCAACTCCATCAAATTGATCTCGAACAACACGATCTTTCGACATTAAGAAGCTCAAGTTTAAGCTACGACCCTCCCTTATTTGATTTTCGTTTGCTTCTTTACATGTGCTTCTCCGTGACCTCCAACAATTCACCGAGAGGTTCTGTATTGCGGTTGGGACACTATGATCCATTACTAAGTTTGTGTGTATAAATTGGACTCGATCTTAAGATTTCTTATCTTACCATTCTATCCGATATGCTCATACAAATTGAATGATGCAGCTATGTTATGGTGTTCAATCCCTTTTTTGAGTGAAACAAACTATATGTTCGATTAGCTATTGCTACGTTTGATTTGTAAAAAGGTTAATACTTGGCTAGCCCTCTATTTTGTTTAGTCTGTATCCAAGCGGAAGGTGCAAAAGGATTTACCACCTTTCGCATCAAAACCAAATGTTATACACGAAATCCTGTCAAATTTAAAGAATTAGTAACTTTAAGAAGAACTCACAAAGATAACACAAACATGTTGGTTGTGATTTTGATAGTGCCGTCATCCCGCTTGAATCCATAGTCTTTATCTGTTTCATATCCCACATGGTTAACCCCGTCATGAATTTGAATGCCATGCTTTAGTTGGTTCGTAATGTGCAGATTACCTTGTCAACCACATTAAGTAATACTTCTATTATTTTTAATTATTGTCTTCCCTGTTCGGTGAGTACACCGATTGTTGTTGCTATGGTTATTAGGAAATCGGGATCCTTGAATATTGCTTTCGAGTTCCCCGAATACCCGCCTCATAAAGTAAATATTGTTTCTCAAAATATCTTTCCATCCTTTGTTTACGTACATGGTTACCTCACACTTTCTTATAGGCTTATGCTATTGGATCTTATAGAAAAATAGTTTATACGGTGGCCTCACTATGCTCTACTTTTTCCGCAAGTTCATAGGAGATGCTCTTTTAATTCCAAAGAACTTCGGGCATGCACCGGTTTAAGCTTTATCCGCCATAACCTATCTGTCCCAATGGTCTAATTTTTTCTTGCGGGGAATGCCTTTTTTGTGACTTGATCCGGAATGCTCGTAACAATGGACCCATAAGGGACTCATGCATGGTCGAAAAATTAGCGCACAACTCAAAACCGCTCATCGGGCAATGGGAGATAGCCTAAAAAGTAAAACCAATCATTCTCTGCATCATCCGCTCTTAAGATTGTCCTTTCATCTTTGGCAAAAGAATATTATCAAGTAAAGGCATTGCTCGAGAATTCAAATGTTTCGTGACATTCAAATATTGTTATTTATTGTTTTTCGTGACACTTAAAATTAGCTTAATAGATAGCTAATTACCTCATTCAGTTTTTAAAGGATGTCGGATAGCACTCTCGTATTTTAGGGGGTGTTTAGTTGGTGAAATATTTTGGGTTGGGCTCTTTGTAGCATTTTTTGTTTGTATTTGGTAATTAGTGTCCAACCATGGACTAACTAGGCTTAAAAGATTAGATCTCGTACTTTTCACCAAACTGTGTAATTAGTTTTTTATTTACCTACATTTAATGCTCCAAAAATACGTTAAGAGATTTGATGTGACAGGGAAACGTAGCACTTTTTTGGATTACCGTCCAAGCAATCGAACACCTTGGCACAGGAATTTATCCCATCTCGTATTTATTAGGCATTAATGGTGGGACGGAGTTTGTTGGCTTAAATTATTTGGTGCTTGCGACGCCTCTCATCTACTGATTATTTGACTCGACGCCTCGGACGTAGGGCCGCAGGACCTGAAACGGTGCTCCAAAACGTAGGTTTGTGAATTGAGGTCTTGCATTGCCGCAAAGCTAAAATGCTGGAAGCCATTGGAAAGGGATCATGGATGTCAACTTCAAAGAAATCTCAATGCTCCAGGGGGGATGACAAAGTTCCAGATCACTTGAGGTTATATCTCTTACTCAAAAAGAGAGGTCATTGCAACATGCATCTTACTTATGCTTACCACATCTATCGGGAGATCAGTTTTTGTTGAGTTCAGTAGCTTTTCACGTGCAAATGTTGTAATTGTATATAGCAGTTTTATTCTAGAGGTAGCATAATTCCTCAGATACACTGGAGTCCAAGTATTAGTTCTAACAGTACTATAATATAAAAGTCATGTACTTAACGCTACAGCTACAGGGTGATGCAGTTTAGTTGGACTTATGCTTTATCTGATTTTTGTTGCAGTTTTTTTTTTCATTGAGGATGGTGACATTCCCTTTGGTCCTTTGGAAGGTACCGAGTTCCTGCATGTTTCTTAATTTAACTCATACAAATACTATGCAAATTTGATATTGACTATACCCTTTCATGCTTTTACCAAATGGTTGGCCAGTACTGAGTATCGTTGATCGTTCCAAGGATGATAGGCATCCGCATCCCTTGATGGCTCCTGATGCGGTTGCAACCAATGGAGCGAACCCCTGTAATTGGAGAGACACCTCTACTAATGGTACTAATCTCGACATGCCACAAGTTAAATTAATACCTCTGAAAAAGTGACCTCAAACTTTTGATAAATTGCCATAGTTTGAATTGTTAATATCTCACTGTGTGGTATATATGAACTAAATTTAGTTTAACTCCCTGCTATATTAAACAGTAAGGAAACCAAATGTTTTCAGCCTCATCCACTTTGAACAAACCTTGGTTCAGATCTTATTGTCTTAGTTTTACCTATGATCTTCGTTTTTATGGCTCTTACCAGGTGTCAGCACCTGTAACTTTCTGTATAATAATTGTGCATTCAAACTTTTACATCTAAGCTGATAAATGAACTACTTAGAGAAATAAGCACCTAAATGTATTTTAAATTATGCTAAACGGAATTCAACAGCCATTTGCAAAACATGTAACTTTGTTGCAAATATTATTTTATTTATTTGTCATTTTTATTGGAAATCTGCATAAATACATGCAGGTGGAAATAACCGTAACAGTTTTGGTGGGAGTCATTTTGGTAAAGTGAGGCGATCAAGGAACTCATCCAATTACCATTTTGGAATAAGACCAAGGCGTGCTTGCTGGCTTAAAGATGAAAAGAGGTTAATGATGCTACCTGTAGACTCTCTTCTTAGCCACATAATCAAATTGTTTTATCTACGGATAACTAAATATGTATATACAGAGTAGTGATGTTGTTATTGTTGATGGATGTTTTTTTTCCTATTTTAACTGTTCTTGTAACACGATAAGTCTGGGATACAATAATTATTGTCGATGGACTTTATTGATTTTTATAAATACAGTGTAAAAGTTGTGGTTCATTCATATTGCGCCAGAACTTATTTTTCTATGTGCACTAAACATTACTTTCAAAAAAATGTGCACGAAACATGCGTTCCTACACACATGACCAACACTCAAACCAACCCACAAGCATAATTTTCACATGTTTACGCCAATAAACCTGTTGAGATTTTTACGAATGACTTCATTATTTTGTTATCAGCAAGATCCTGCTATTCACATTGAGATAGGCGCATAATTTTGCCATCCCGAGGAGACTGTTGCCTACTTTTGTTGGCCTCCTTATTTGTGTGGCGGGAAGTCCATTTGGTGTTGTTCCCTGTGCAATCTAGATAGGCGCCCCGGCTGTGTCATGTGTTGGACCGTGTGGGTGGCCATTTGCTCTCAATATGATGGCTCTAGACTATTTTATGTATCATCATGTACAATTTGGAGAGCTATCCTGAAGGGGATCAGATCCTATTGTCCAGATAATGCTGCCACGCATATGTAGAACAAAGTGCTCTGTTATTTCTACATTGTCTTTCCCTCCATTAATCTAAAACAGACGCGGCCAATACCCCGCGCGCCCATGCGCGCGCCAAAACACTAGTACTCCTATAGATGACAAAGAATGCAGATTTTGGCACCAGTTCCGTTTGAATTGGCCGGAGAATCATTACTACAAGAAACTGGATTCCAGCCTCATATACGTCCATGGCGGGCTTCAACCTCCTCAGAGCCCAGTTCTCTCTTGGGCCCAATCCCCAGCAATCGTGCCCAGTAAAACCCAACCAACTTGGTGTTCGCCTCGCCATCTCCTACGACGCGTCACGGCCAGCGCCCACCGCTACACGCCATGCTCAGAGCGGGGAGCACGCGCCGGTGGTGGATCCCCGGCGCCCGCGCCTTCTCCACGGCGCCGGCCACGCGGGCCACGGTGCCACTCGCGCACCTTGCCCCTCTCCCGGCGTCCCTGCCAGAATCCGGCTACACCGTTACGCCGCCGGTCCAGCCCTGGCCGCGCCGCCTCACGGCGCGGTCGCTGTCCCGGCTCCTCCAACGCGCGTCCACGCCGGAGGTCGCGGTCCTCGCGCTCCGCCACGCGCTCTTCCACGCCGCACCTCCGCTTCCGCCCTCGCTCCCCGTCTTCGCCGCGGCGCTCACCCGCCTCTCCCACGCCGACGCAGACGCCGCGGCCCGGCACCTGCCTCCCGTCCTCTCCCTGCTCCGCGCGTCCCGCCTCCCGGCCTTCTCCGACCGCCCGTTCCTGCCGCTCCTCCGCGCGCTTCGCCCACTCCCTTCCCTCCGCCTCTTCCTCTCCCTCCCGTCCTTCAACTCCCGCCCTTCCACCCGCTCCTTCAACGCGCTCCTCCACTCGCTCGTCTCGGCGCGCCGGCTCCGACTCGCCGCCGCGCTCTTCCGTGCCGCGCCAACCAAGCTCTACATCACGCCCAACCTCGTCTCCTGCAACATACTGCTCAAGGGTCTGGTTGGGATCGGTGACCTCGACGCCGCGCTCAAAGTGCTCGACGAAATGACTGGCTGGGGGATCGTCCCGGATGTCGTCACGTACACCACGGTTCTCACTGCCTACTGCGCCAAAGGGGATCTCAAGGGTGCACAGCAACTGTTTGATGATATTGTTGCCAGTGGGCGTAGGCCGGATGCTACTATGTACACGGTGCTCATAGATGGTTACTGCCACCGTGGGAAGTTGCAAGATGCAGCAAGGATCATGGATGAGATGGAAGCCGCTGGGGTGCGGCCAAATGAGGTTACATACTCTGTGGTGATCGAAGCGTGCTGCAAGGAGGGAAAATCTATAGAGGCGCGTGATTTGACGAGGGAGATGCTAGGGGCAGGATATGTACCGGACACACCACTGTGTGCTAAGGTGGTTGATGTGCTATGCCAGGATGGAAAGGCAGGAGAGGCAAATGAGATATGGAAACAGTTGGTGAAGAAGAATGTCCCACCAGATAACACTGTCGTGAGCACATTGATCTACTGGTTATGCAAGAATGGAATGGTTCAGGAGGCAAGGAGGCTGTTCGATGAGCTCGAGAGGGGGTTTGTGCCAAGCTTGCTGACGTATAACTCGCTTATTGTAGGATTATGTGAGAATGGAGAGTTACACGAGGCTGGTAGGGTGTGGGATGATATGGTCGAACGGCGATATGAACCAAATGCAATGACTTATGAGGCCTTGATCAAAGGTTTCTGCAAAATAGGCAAGTCAGATGAAGGTTATGCGCTATTTAAGGAGATGATGGCCAAAGGGTCCACTCCAAGCAAGTTTCTTTATCAAGCATTGGTTGATAGCCTTCCTGAGCCAAGTCATGATGATGCTGTTTTCACTGTCGTTGAAGCTGCGGCTTTGAGTGGTCAGGATTTCTTGGATGGTCAATCGTGGGAAATATTTATCAGAAAAGTGGTAGATACAAATGAAACATGGAAACAACATCTTGATTTGGTGCTAAATATGTAGCCACAATCAGATTATATTGGAAGTTGGAACATCTAGTTTTGTTCTGATACTTTTTCTTATGAAACTTACATCATTGGGCTTCTTCAGAAAATTTATCAGGTTAGTGTGTTATGTTACCATGACATAAGACAGGTTATGTAGCAAATACGCTCACAATAAAAAAAGATTTGTAATTGATAGTGCTTACTAGTCTAAAGACACATCTTTCTTTGTTTATGTCATTGTGCTTCTTCAGAAAATTAATCAGCTTAGTTGTTGTGTTTCCATTATCATGAGACACGACAAGTTCTGTAGCACTTCTTGTTGCAAGCACACACCCCCCAAAAAAAGGATCTGTTATTGTCAATGGTTAGCAGCCTAAAAGATGCATCTTTCTCTGTTTATCTTTTATGGATGAGTTGTGTCTATATGTTTCGTTCTGCCATGGAATGACTTCTTTCCAAGCTGGAAATGGAATAGTAGTTGCTTTGGCCATAACGACCCATTTTACTTGAATATTATTGTGAAACTTCATAACTCTTAGGAATGCAAATAACACCAATTTCTCATCTCTAAATTGTTTGAAAATAAATTTAATTATTTACATTGCTCTTCGCACACTTCTTCACTTGTCATATTCTCTTCTCCCCAGGTCAAACCATGGGTTCTCATGTATACACTGGGCAGCCATCAACGACAATACCTTTTGCAGTTGGACAAGAGGCAAGAGGACATCCGTCTAAATCATTGCCCCACCAGTTCAAACTGATGTTCTCCAAGCCTAGGCATAAGTAAATCAGAACAGCCATGAATGCCAAACCAGCATCTAGTGCACCAGAAAGCAGATAATTGTGTCGCTCCCACCAGTCACGCCGGTATCTGTAAACCACATAACCTGACAAAAACCCAACAAGTACCCATGTGGTGTAGTTGACTGCAGTAGCAGGTGGCATATTGCCGGTGGCACCAATCAACACGGGCATGTTGATGAGTAAGATCCAGCTCTGGCCTGGGAATGCCTTGTGTGCAAGCCATACTAGGAAGGGGGCAATAGCTCCACCCAAGAAGAACCAGTTCACTGCCGAGTAAGTGCCTAGGTCGCCAAATATTCTGCGCGGACTAATAAGACCCCAGATAACTGATGCATCATAGAACACATGATCACGGGGCAAGTCCAAGGGCTGTCTGATGAGAGGAGCTCAGTGTTGCAGATGTTTGGGATTGTGTCCATCAACCACCATGCTGTTCGAGGTATACAAATGCTGCAATCAGAGTTCCCACCACCTATCATGTTACAAGATGTTGTTTAGTGACACAACAAAACAGAGTCATATCTGTATCTGTGCTGAAGAGATGCATAGCTTACCTGAGCCATAAACATAGTCCTTGGGGGAATCTTCATGTAATGGCCCAGCTTAAAATCTTGAAGAAAAGTCAGAGCTTGACTCATGCTGATGTAACCATACACCTTGAAGCACATATTTGCAACTGGCCGTCCAGGGTACAAGTACCCCATGATGTACTCTGTGATGATGTTCAAGCCTGGAGTCTGCATACAGCAAAAGAAGCTGAAGTATTTGAACTTGTGATCTTCAGCTAATATGCACAGGGTGTTAAAAACTGGTACCTGGTTCGTTGTCGCTGTGATTATTCCAATTGGGAGGGTGAAGGAAAAGGCAAGGGCACATGCAAGCAAAACACCCCACCAAGGCAGCTGGAGTTGCTCAATATAGTATTCACAGGCAAATATGGTGACGGCAATGTTAGCAATGAGGATGCAGATGAACCACCACTCTGGGACCTGCTTATATCTCCTCATAAGCTTTGTATGTATGTCCACCTTTTTTTCTTGAAAAGCTGATTTACTTAACTGCCAAATTTCACTGCACAAAAGCACAGCATGATTCTTAACTTCACTATTTTGTTTTCCTTATCAGAATGAGGAACTCTAGAAGAAGTTGCTCACCTTCCGTGGAAGAGGAAAACATGAACAATTGTCGCGGTAAGGGATGCGAAACCGACACCATAGGTGACAGCAAAGAAAGTACTGAGGTATAGCGGACCATTCTTCTCATACGCCTCCGTATCAAATTGGAAGCGGGAATCCACGATGCTCGAGATGTTGTACGTCTGCCCGGTCAAGGTGAAGAGGCCATCGGAAAAGATGGGGAAGTTTTGTGCCTTGTAGAAGTTGAACCAGTAAGCAATGGGCGTAATCACATACATGATGATGAAGAACCCAGCACCAACATTCGCAGTGGCGAACCAGGGGCTGGCAAGGGGGCTCCCAAGGTAGGAGGAGATGGTTGACCAGTCGAGGCCGATCGCCCCAATGCCGAGCCCTTCAAGGCCCGACCCGAGCTGCTGGGCGAGCACGGAGTGCGGGAAGACCCAGCAGATCCAGGACAGGGAAGTGAGCATCTGGAACAGGTAGCCTGGGAAGATGTAGTAGGCGAAGCTGCAGATGAATGCCACAAGGAAGAACTGGTTGCGTGTCATGCCTCCTTTGACCCGCCGTTCTCTCTCGTGGAGCGCCCTGGTGAAACAAATGCACATTGCAATGTATGTGTAAGCTGTTTTCGTAATAATAAGAATTGTTAGTGGCAGAACATGCATATTTGTTTGAATCTTTGATTAATTTCCCTGCATTCTCAAACGAATTTTCATTTGGTCCCTAAAAAAATAAACTCTGACTTGTAGCCTCGACGTGCCTGTTTACCTCGCTGTCAATACTGATTAGGAATTTTTTCTTAGCATGTGAGTCGTTTTCAGAAGCAGTACAATAGGAACGAGCTGGCCATATATACTCGTGTGGTAACAGGTTTGCAAAGGCAGTTGTTGGAAATCGTTCGCATATCCAGCTTGGTCAACTGGAGTGCATTTGGATTTTTGGAGAAAACCCAACATGGAGACTCCGTTTTTGTATGTACTATTCTCGATCGATCGCGTGCTTCATCGTCAAGACCTTAGAATTCAGAAATTATACTCTGTACCCAGGAATATATAGTAGAACCCTAATGTTCGTGATCGTCTTTTTTTCTTCTTTATCAATTCTTCATTTCGATTGGATGTAAGCAACTCCAAATCGACGTGGCATGGCCCATGCCAGGTAATCCACGCCCATTGTCTATAATGACGTTATGTGTTAAAAATCAAAACGCCAAACGCACCCACATACGTGCCAACTACTCACATCACACATTACATCTCTACTACTCAACAATTAGTAGTACTCACTACGCACACAAATGTAGAATCAGTACACCGTCGACTACTGATACTTGGTAATCTTTTGTTTATTTTGTCTTTGTCACTCTAATCAGTAATGATATCTTGTCTAGTATCCTTTCCTAAATGATAAATCGTTTTTCTTTTGTTCGTATGTAGTTTTTTTTATGCCTACTGTATGTCTTTGGAACGGTTGGTCGGAGATTTAATGGAGGTACCTGAATAGGGAGACCTGCACGAGGTTGGAGGGCCACCACATCGCCGCCGGCTCCACCAGATACCGCCGGAATATTCCTGCCCATCCGAACCCCCAGCACCTGCGTGCACACAATCAGTGAAGTTGAAGCCTCGCACCGCACGCAACACGAAGCAAGAGGTGATCAAGCAGCAAACGCCACAGAACGCTTTCTCCGTGCACCGGCCGGCCGGCGGCAGGCGTGCAGCGACGGACGCGCCGTGACGCCGTCCGGCCACATGTACAATATATACCTGGGTGGTGAGGACGACGAGGAGGGAGACGAAGAAGGTGATATTCTTTCCATAAAAGACGCGGACGGCAGTGATGACATGGATGGCATAGACGGTGCCGGCGCCGGAGTTGGCGAAGATGGTGATGAGCACATGCTCCTTCACGTTGAAGGGTCCGGGGTTAAGCGAGAACTCCCAGCGCGTGCCGCGGAGGACGGGCCGCTCCGGCAGGGCCGCGGCCATGAGACGGCCTAGCGGCACCACCGCGATCTGCGCCGAGATGGCCGTGATGGTCAGCGGCTCCTTGCGGTACCAGAAGAACTGGTTCAGGAACGACAGCAGCGCGCACGACGCCGTTCCTAGCACCCACATCCGGAACGTCAGCACCGGCGTCGATGGGTCGTCCCCTACCGGCACCGTCAAAGCCACCTCCTCGATCGGCGAGTTCTCATCTGACAAGTCGTCGGAGTAGTCCTCGTTGCCCGGCGAGCTCCGCGACGTCGTCGCTTCCGCCACTGCACCATCGTCGGCCCATCATTAGGAATGAACAAGCTAGGAAACAAGATCAGCAGCAGAGACGACGACATGCACCCGACAAGACAGGGTGAATGAAGCATGGAAACCAACTGCGATAGCAAACAGCTATATGGTGCAGTGGCGGTCAAAGGTGCTTACGGAGCGGGGCGGTGATCTGGTCGTCGTCGTTGCCGGCGCCATGGCGAGGTCCCTCGTCCTGTTCCGGTTCCTCTTCCTGGCGAGAAGGAGGAGGAGACGATGCCATGGTAGCTGCTGGTGGGGGATGTGGCATGTGTGCCTACCTGTCCCTGGGCTTTGGCCTTTTGGGGTCACACACACTGCTGATGTTCCCGTAGTTGTCCGCACTGTTTTGTTCTGTAATTTTGTGGGACAGAGATGTTTGTGGAAATATCCTGAATATCAACGGAGTTTCCTCTGTTACCAAATGGTTATCCTCTTGTTTTCTATTCAGAGGTGCAAGAGTACTGGGCAGGAAGAAACTTAAAATTCCATGACATGCCCCGATCGAGCAGGTGAATTCCTCTGCTTCTCTTTCTTAGTGTGAAATTTGGGTCTGACGTGCAAGTTATTAACTGAAACTGGAGAATTATTATAGACAGCTTGTATGTTTTAGTGATTTAGTTTTGACGCATTGTATGATTTCTGCTTAGACGCATTTATCTGACTACCTCACTAACTCATCTTTTGCCATGGCAGCTCATCACAAAAGACACTAGGAACTTTCAAACTACGGGGTCATGCATGATGCAGGAATGATCGGCGTTGTATCTGTAGTTTCTGTACCCATCATATTCTCATGGTTGCCGCCATGGTTGGAGAGCGCCCTTTATATTGGATGCAGCCCGGAAGCATGGCAAACATGAAATTGTCAAATGGGAGACATAAGAAGCCCTCCGATTTTTATAGAAAAACGAATATCCCTCGGCCTTTGCAGTATATATTTTGCCATGCTTTCATTGGATTTATCATGTTCCTTAGTTCTTTTTTATAGCTGTGGCTCATATGTTGAACAAGTTTACAACTTTTAGCTAAAATTTTAGTTGTGTAGATCTGTCTGGATCCTATACCTTGAAAATGACTGCTGATTCTTAAGGTCTGAACGTACCGGGCACAAACAAAAAGAAAGATTTGCTCAGATAGGAAACTTCCAGGACACTGGTCAATGTTCAGAATCTTCAGATCGTCATGTGCATGTGGAAACGAACAATTTCACTGGGTCAGTTTCACAATTAGGAGCATAATCATAACATACCCAAAAATACCCATCCGCTGACGGTTGGAGACATCAACAACAGCTCGTTATAACATCTGAATCGAGTTCTAGAAAAACAGAAACTCTTAAGTCTTTAAATGCGAGTATAACAGCAACTGTGAGAAATCATATGACAATGACACGAGTGTGGATAAGCTGCTAGATCGTACACAAAAGATCAACTTTTACAACTTAAATACAGCTAACAAAGCTGAATACCTCTGAAACAGGGGGAAGGTTAAATACAGCTAACAAAGCTGAATATACCTCTGAAACAAGCTAAGGTTCATCACTTGTATTAAGATTATTATTATTATGCTAGGCAGCCTCGACTGTTGCCACACCAACTACACATCACAATAGTTCTACAACTTGTGGTCATTCTCTTCATCATCGGAGACCTCCAGCTGGTAATCAGCATACCCACTGTTGATGGACTGTAATTGCAAGTACTCATGGAACTCACGATCAACCTCATATTTGGCGATACTATGAGCAAACTTGCTTTGGATCAAAGAATGGTTGGTAGCATAGGTGAAAGGCTTGACAGGGTGCAGAGCCTTCAAAATATCAAGGGACTTCTTGTCCAACCTCATAGTCACCATCTTAGTCTTCCCATTTCCGCCCATCTTAGTCTTCCCATTTCTGCAGGACGGCTCAATGCCCACCACCGATGTGCTGCCCTGCATCTGTTAGTTAATAATAATGTCAATCTCACTGAGAACAAACTGAGTAAATGGAAAACAAAAATTGATAGAATTCCTTTTGTTTTTCTCCAATCCAAAAAACTCTTTTTTTTATACATAGGTCATCGATTTGCAATTAGAAAAGGGGCCTGCTTGCCCTTCTAGTATATAGTTCATACTATTTCATCGGTACAAGTGTTGTAAACAAATTCAACCTTAGCTATTCAACCGCTTAAAGCATTTCAATACTAATACTAATGTAGTTGTAGAAAGACTAGAAAGACTGAAAGAGTACCCAAAGGAAAGCTTTTCACAAAGCTTTTTGTCAAAATAAAACAAATACCTCACTCGATGGACCATTCTTCTCTGATCCACTGCCCTGCGTCTCCGCCTCCTCAATCGATCCACTGCCCTCCATCTGTTAGTTAATAATTTGGATATCAAGGAAAACAAACTAAATAAATGGAAAACAAAAATTGATAGAATTGCTTTCGGTTTCCAACCAAAAAAAACTCTTTTTTTATACATAGGTCATCGATTTACAACCAGAAAAGGGGCTGCACGCACTGCTAGTAAATAGTTCAAACTATTTTATTGATGAGTGTACACAGTGCCCCAAGCCCCAAGGGAAATCTATTGCGAATGAAAATAATAACAAAAATACCACGCTCCATACCTTAGCATTCTTCTTTGATCCACTGCCCTCCTCACCCTCGTTTTTCGCCTTCTTCTTCGTCTTCCTCTTCTTCTTCAATCCGCTGCTAGATCCTTCGCCCTCCTCCCTCGATCCCTTCGACTTCTTCAATGATCCGGCGTCCGCCACCATCGCGTCGTCCTCCATCGCAGCCATCAACTCGCTGCCCACCTCCCTAGAGCCCTTCTCCTCCTTCTTCGATTCGGCCGCCTTGTCCTCCTCGTGGGGCCCGGCGGGCTTCGCTGACAGCGAAAGGGAGCAAGTCGGGCACATCTCTAACAGCGAACGGGAGCAAGCCGGGCACCTCTTGGTCTCCATCATAATCATCCTCAACCTCCATGAGCCAGCCCGCTTTGCTCTTCGCCGCCCGAGCGGCTCCATCTCTGGAAGGGCCCGTGCGGCTTGACCGCTTGCATCAAGTCCCGCATCTCCTTGGCTTCCGTCACCACCTCCACCACTTCCTCGTCGGGATCGGGAATGGTCATGCGCTTCTTCCTCATCACAAAACCGGAGCACGTAGAACACATGACCAATTCCGAGGCGACCTCCCGCAAAGACTCATCCCCGTCCTCCATCTCCCAACTCTCACCCCCGTTCGCCATCGCCATCGCAATCTTCTCACCTACGCTTTCAATCGCCCTCCTAACCACTGGTCTCTCAACCCGTTCTCTTCTATTCTAGTATATAGATGTGGGAGGTTAGAGGTTGCCTTAGACTAGACCTAGGCGGCCTATATATATATATATATATATATATATATATATATAGGTGCCAAATATATATAAACCCTAGGTGCGTGATTCCCCAACAACCCTAGGTGCCAAATGGCCCAACAAGCCCCTGTCGCTAGTTTATAGGCCCTGTCCAGGTTTATAGGGCTGTTCGGCTGGCTGCGGTGATCGATGAGTGAGAAAAATCTTCCGAAATTTGAGTGGCTGCGAATAGGGCGACCCTAAAAAGTCCTGCCAAAATCCCCTTCCCACTTCCCCATACACACAACACGGAAAAGGTCTATTATCAAAAAAAAAAAAAACACGGAAAAGGTCTATTTTTGTCCCCTAATTTGTGCGAGAGTTGATGCCTCAACTCCAAAACAGTGCAGATTTCATTCCTCGGTTTGGACGATGGTTTCGCTACAATAAGAGCAACTCCAACCGTTCCTCATGTGTTGCTTGGCAATTCCTTTTGTTTGTTAACTCTCAAATTCAAATGCCAAATCTCTACATATACATATATACAACATAAATACAACATAAAGAGAACTAAACGCGTGAACATTTTTCGTGCGGTAAAAACTTTCAACCGTCCCTCTGCCGCCCGCCCGTGCAATCCCGCATGGTTAAAAAGGAAACGAACATCATCGTGCGATCCCAGCCTGATAGCACGGTGGTGGCCTTCTCTCCAAATACCACTTCCCACAAACCCACCCGAACCCTTCTTTATACAATGCCACAATCAAGTTAAGTCGATCCCAAAATCGCGGCACCTCGGTCGCTCCTCTCCTCCTCCCTACTTATAATCTCTCTCCCTCTAGAAGGAAACCACCGGTGCAAAAGAAAGGAAACCATCAGTCACGCTGATCAACATGCAAAAAAGGAAACCATCCTCGCATTTTTTTTAAGAATTACACTGTACAACACAGACGCCCACAACACGCACGCGCACCCGGCAGATCCAAAGATTTTCGAAGTCACCATTGGCTTTGTCGCCCGGGGAACGTCGTTTACCACTTAATGCACAATGCCGTAAAAATCCTAGGAAAATCTCGAAAAAAAAGGTGCGAGCATCATGATTTAAACCATGGTGGGTAGCGTCCGACTGGACCATCCTATCATTGGACTACAAGCAATTCGCCATGTGCATTTTTGCTAGTAACAATTATGCGTAAATAACAATTACCGTTTTTTTTAGAATGGTTTTCTTATTTGTTGTTCTTGTCTTTTATCAATTGGGCTGCAGAGCGACTCAGTGTACCGGATCAGTTTTAGGCCCGTAGCGAGCTTGGGCCCGTCAGTCCCATGAGCGAACGGCCCATCCCAGCCGCCACAGGCCCATCCCAGCCTCCCCATCTGGATATATACCCCCGCAGCGGCCCCATCTGGATACCCCTGCAGCCGCTGTTCAGCTAGATTAACGAGGAGACACCGCAACCCTCGCCATCAGCATCTCCGCGCGCCGCCATCGCAGGTATCTAACCCAAGTCCATCTCCCCATCTAGATCTGATTTTGCAGTCCCCGCCTCCCGATTTACCTTTGTCTGCGTTTCCATTTATATGGCATCGGTGATGATCATTCGCGTTACCAGAAGGATCGCGAGGTAGCACCAATGCTGCCATATCGACCACCTGAAGAAATCGCAAGCCCAGGACCTCGTCTGGACATGATTAACGTAAGGGCGGCAATATGTTAATTATTTGGTCCTGTTAGGCTGTTACGATTCATTCAAGCATTCTCTTATGTGCCAACTTCTAATTAATCCTTGCACATGCAAATTATGCTTGTATGCTTTTCACAATGGTTGTTTGCTTTTAATATTTAATATGCTATATGCTATTAATATGCCTCTGTGGCCTGTAATTTTTTTTTGCTGTCCTTATATTTTTGCTTTGTTCTTATTTGTTCCAGTACACTTACCCGGAACACTTTGATATTGGAGTCTATCCAAGGGTGAGGCAGTTGAACACTGAACTCCTAAGGCTGTATAAACAAATCGGGAATGAGGTGGATCAACTCTCTCACAGAAAGGAGGAGTGTGAGTTGTATGGTAGTTACAGTGACGCAATGAATTCTTACTTCCGTGGAAAAGTGAAAAGTAATCTATTACCCTCAATTGTTTAAACTTTTTAACTGCCAACTATAAAGTTTTGATTGGTTGATTAATGAGTTCTTTTAAATTGATCATTGCAGGTGCCCAGGCAGACCTTAAGTGTTCTATTGGTCTGGCACTTAGTCTATTAGCTGAAGTAGATGCTATAGGAGGTCAGTACCACATCCCGGATGTGCTGAAGGATAAGATTAAAATGAAGAAGTATGTGACTACTGGATCTCTGCGCTATCTCACTGGTGTAAATTTCTACTTTGCAGAGGATATGGTAAAGATCTTGATCACAGAAATTTTTATATAGGAATAGAATGGGTCGGGTGGGGTGAGACTACATTCTGCTGGGCAGATCCTATGTAGGTGTAATCTTTTGGTGACATTGCTTGCTTAACAAAGTTCACCATGGACTTTCCCCATTTTCTATGTGATCACTTGTGTTTGCCCATTTTCTCTTAAACCAACACACTGTAGGTAGCCAGACATTGTCTTAGTCTTGTTTTGCCATATACAATCTGCCAAACAGAATTTAGCTTCTTACATACAGCTGAAGAACATTTATTGTATAATCATGTCCAGGTCTGGTGCATCCATTGGGTTGTTTGCTTAAGCATTTATCCTGTATTAGATCATAATTCGTTTTATCCTATATATGTTCCATTATTTCTCAAATCTTATTGAGTTATTTGAATAAATCGAGACTAAATTTAGCTGACTGTCTGAAGTAGGGCTGCATGTTGAGATGGTGTTTGGTTGTTTGCATGTGCTAATTTATTTGAGTGGTCATGTAGATGAATGGATAATTGGCTTGTCTGCATGTGCTAATTTATTTGAGTGGTCATGTAGATGGGTGGATAATTGGCTTGTCTGCATGTGCTAATTTATTTGAGTGGTCATGTAGATGGATGGATAATTGGCTTTTGAGCCCTGGAGGCCTTCCAAAATTTTCTCTGCATATACAGGGCTTGAGCTTATAAGATAATCCCAGGAAGTTCCTGTTTGTTTGGCATGTGTTAATAGAGGCTAGTTGGAGCTGGGGATAGGCTAAACAGGTTGGAGCTTTATTAATATTGTAAACATAAGCCATAATAAGGGTCTTCTCAGTGAAGGACAATATCTGCTTATTTTCTCTCTGTAAATTTACTGGATTTCTAATTGGCATGTCATCGGGTACATCACTAACATCAGTGCATAATAATAGTTTTAATACCTGTGTTTGCATTACAACTTTGCATCTGAATGTTACAAGGGTCTTTACATTCAGATTAACCCTCTGCTGCCTGTCATCATTACATTAGCTATGTTTAAGTCTACTGATGGCATGACATGATGGGTCCTGCTCTCATGGAGATGTGTCTTGACTCCTAGGATAGGATGGTAGTCAGGTATACGTTGGTCTGTAGGATTGGCTGAAATCATGGTAAACTGTTAATGGTATATGGGATCTGAGCAGTGATTTTTAAGTAATTGTTTTATAAGGTCTTGTTCTTTCACGAAATCACCACAAGGTCAGACACAGGAAAGTGATTTTGCTTTATCCCAGTCATAATTTTGATCATTTATTGCAATTGTATCCCATCGGTCAAAATAAGTGATTCAAACATTGATCATCAATGCATTTTCAAATCTTTTTTTATTAAACTTTTGAAAATGGGTACGGCTAGATTTGTCTTTAAAAGGAGTTCCAAAATCTCATATGCTTAATATGTTAAGCAATTAAGTGGTCAATTTAGTGCTCTGTGACCATGCAGCTTTGCATCTGGTCTAAACTACACTTTGTTTGACAGGATGTTTTTTTTTTTAAATAATGTCGTAAATTCATTATGCTATTTGTGGTGATCAAATTTTTGGCCAAACTATTAACGTCTCCATGAAAGCTTGCAATGCTGCTAATTCAATTGTCTTCCAAGACAGTTCAATTCTTACTTGGTCCTAGAGGATAGTTACTGTATATTTATTACTTTCCTTCATATGTCAACTAAAATCAAAATAATGGTTTGTATGGTTTTATTATGTGTAACATTAAGGATTCATCTTACTGGTGCCTGATTGCCCTAACTAGGAAGTATAGAACTGTGTTTGTCTGCCTGCCACCCTACCCACCTAGTTGGGCTTCTATCTTGTTGGACTAGTTCCAAAGCTAGGAGTTTTTGGTAACATACCTATTAGGTCACCACTTATGGCTAAATTGTAGCAGCTGAGTAGTTCCTAGCGCTTTGCGTCCTTGGTGGTTTCTTTTTAGAAAACTGATTATCTTTAAGTTTTAGCTGTGCTCAACCATATAATCGTAAGAGGCCCATTCCACATAGTTTTGAATTTCTTTGTTGCTATTTTATTTTATTCCATGTTGGTATCATAGACAATATTGGGGATTATGCCAAGAGAATCTTGGTCAAGTTTGATATCTTTTTTCTTTCTGCCTTTTCTGCTGGTTTTCTGTTGTTGCCTATTGAATATTTCAGTTATGTTAGCTAAGTAGTGGAAACTGAAAACTTCCCACCTTAATTAGCATTTTAAGTAATATAGACATGATTATTTAAGAACTGGTAAATCATGGTATAATTCTTAATGCTTTGTTATTAACACTGGCAATTATATGGATTCTGTTTGTGTGAATCTTTCAAGGGGGTACTTCTGAAGTATTTCCACATGATATTGTTATCTACCATTCTAAATTGGATTTGGAAATGAACACATGTATTTGAGATTTTGTTTTCGATTGCAGGATGCTTTCCTCAATTTCAGTGTGAATCACAAGGATGTACTGCTACGGATAAGTTCTGATGTAAACAGAATCACTTTTCTTCAAAAATGTGGTAATGGCTATTGTGGAAGTGCTCAATATAGAGGTAGTGTTTTCTTCCCCTTCTATCTGCTGCTGAGTGATTACTATTTACTTCCAAATAAATTGTGTACAAGTGTACACATTAGCTCTGTATACTCTGTGGTTTCTGTGTAGAAATTGTCATCTGATTTCTCATATGTTGAGCCATATGCTTACCCTGAGATTTGGGTTTTCATGTTTCATAATGTTACCCAACCTGGCCGCTAATTAGGCACTTATTTAGCAATCTGTTTGATCTCTAATTGTCCAAATGCCTGGAGGGGCTCTACTTTTGTCATCTTATATCGACTCTGATTACCATTGCTACGAAGTGCATTTTCTCCTTTCCTGATATGCTTTTCATTTTTTCCCTCATAAGGGCCAATATGCATGCGATAGTGCTGAAATAAAAATCTGACTGTACGCTGCCATGTAACCGTGTTCAGTTTGATCTGATTGTAAGAGCAAACATGATTGTAATATTCTTCGAATCTAGTATTTCTGAAATAAAAATCTGACTGTACACTGCCATGCAACAGTGTTCAGTTTGATCTTGTGAGTTTTGGCTACTGTTTGCGTGGCATAATGTAAATGTTGCCACTCCTGTTCTTTTATAAGCTTGTGAAATTCTAGCAGATGAAATGTATATCTCTGCACATTGTACGACCAGTCAGATTGTAAGCCAGATCGAAGCATGACCAAATCAATAGCACAATAGAAATTGAAATTTGTTTTTGAACAACAGGCTAATGTTTGTTCATTTTTGGGCTTTGATTGACAATTCAACTGCCCTACAAGGGCTGAACATTAATAATTATTCAAACAGAAAGTTCTGATAGATTCTTCTATTATCTGTGCTCAATTCAACTCATCCGCATAATGTTAACACCTGTAATTTGGTTGGTACAGGTTTCTATTCGAGTTTGAAGTCAGGCTATAAAGAATTGCAGGAGTCCAATTTTCAAATGAATACTCCATCTGCCCTTATGGATCGGGTAAGGCAAATCCTTGGTCATGAACCAAAACAGGTGTGGAAGGAGCAAACGAAAATGAGGGAGGAGAAGCACAAATATTTTATTTACCCTGAGGATGAGGATTAGCATGGAGTACAGCAGTGGGGATTAGTTCTTTTTGCTTGTTTGTAAACACTGGTAGTTCTTCTCTTGACTGCTTTCTGTTTCCGTTCATGAACCCTATGATATGCTCTTTGTAAGGATACTACACTGTGGTTCGCCAGTGGTACTGCTTTCTGTTTCCGTTCACTATAGCTGTCTTGATGGTGCGCTCCACTATAGCTGTCTTGATGGTGCGCTCCGCCGACCGTCCGTTGACTACGACCGTCCGTTGAGATGAGATGGGCCGTGCGGTTGCTAACTGACGGCCGTTGACTATATAGTTCAAGGAAACTAAAAATATTTTCAGGGACTTTAGTTTTCTTTGTACAAGTCGAGTGTTTTTATTATCAGGGACTTTAGTTTTCTTTGAACTCTAAAACAAGACAAATTCTTCCTAAACCTTTTAAACCAAAAACAGATTTAGATACGAAAAATCCAAATAAAAATATATAGATCACATAAAAATATATCTAAGATTTAAAAGTCCAGGGAAAACGAGAAAGGTATCCCAAAAAAATTGAAAATTTTTCATGACATTGTAATCTTCGAATGTCGAATGTTTTGAGAATTTTATAGATATTTTCTCATTTTCTTAGAGCTAAATATAACTCCTAGAAGGTTCTAAACATATTTCATTCTAAAATCTCAACACTCAAGAGAAACGAAACTGGACCTGTAGTGTGCCCCTACAATGCTTATTCTCTACTATACCTCATTTGTAATGTAATAAAATGAATTTCTTCTAAGTAATAGTAGTACAAATAGACGTTGACCTTTCGTTTCGTTTCGCATGGCGCTAGAGAATCTCCAGCGTGCTATTTGTAAATCAGCATCATCTGACAAGACAACGAGAGAACAGCTCGTGTAGAGGAATAAGGAGGCAGTCACCCAAGTTCCCAACACTTCTTGAGCGTGTTCGCGCAGGTGGCGCAACTTGGTGACCACTGACCAAGTTCCTCTTACCTGTGTGTGTGTACCGCTGGTTTGAAAATACTTCCTCAGTACCATTCGATAAAATTTTCTTTCTCTGCTTGCTACTTGCGTCAAATATTTTATTAACAACAGCTAATAAGAAGGGGAAAAGACCATGTTACCTTCAATTCTAAAATACAATAAAACTTGACTTTTACCTCTACGCCACTATGGCAACAACACAAAAAATTTTAATTTTCCCTCTATACCATTATGTACCAATGTGACAACAAAAAATATATTAGAGTAAGAGAACCCAGGGCACAGCGCGTCCACGTTGCCCCCGCGCCCGCCCGCCGCCCGGATAAGGCAGATCGACAGAGCAACGGGCCTCGCCCTGCGGGGGGCCCGGGCAGCCGGTGGGGTCCGCGCCCGCCCGGCTGCCGGATAAGGCAGATCAACGGTGTAGCGCGCCCGGCCCTCCGGCTCACGCGCAATCCCGCAGAGGCCCCGGCGTAGCGCTGCGCTTTTGCGCTCCGCCCCCTCGAATACGCCCGATCGTCGCACCCAAAGTAGGCGAAATTTCGGGTTCTAGCTAGCTTTGCGCCCGGCACCCCGTCCGGGAAGCGTCCCCCGCACGCACTCACCGCGGGGCCGACCCGGGGGCGCCGGGACATTGAGTCGGCGGCCCAATTCGGCGGGCGGATGCGGGCGACCGAGACAGCGCCGCGCGGCGCACGCGCCGCGCCGGCCGCTGGGCCGACTCGTAGCGCCGACCTTGCACTGAGCCGACGGGCCCAATACAACTTATTTCTGAATACAGAAATGCGAGGCCAAGGCAGAGGGGTTAACCCTGCCCGCTTCGTCGTCGTTCCTATCTCTTATGTGCGATTCACGTCATCGGTACTTCGCCGGCGGCCACGGACGTGACATACTAGTTGTAGTATTTGTTTTATCACCGCAATATACGTCGAGCTGTGATCCAGAAGAGCAACAGCTCCCTTGGATAAACACAGCTTTACATTACATATCAAGTGCATGATATTACATATTTAAAGTTTCTGACTGTTAATCATTATGGTATGCTTTGGATAATTGCATGTGTGAGCACCTGATGCTCATATGCTCTTGAATCCCAAAGTTGATCATTGTTGTCCATATGCTCATGTATTCTAGAATCTCCGTAACATATTATTCATGTCACTTTGCTTTCTTGCCAGGCCATTTGTATACTGCTCATATGCTCATCTTATCAATTTTTATGGTTCTTTAATTAATAATATCTCTGCACTTGTGTGAACTAACCATGTTGTGCATAGGAACAGCTTAGAAAGAATTATGCTTCACTATAGTTAGTTGAAACGTTATCTAATGATTTGAATGCCGGTGCAGGTCGCTGCCAGGAGTTCCTTCTCTTCAATTTCAGCAAGTGAGTTTGTCTCGGCTGCCCATCCTTGCTTTTATTATTTTTTTATTTCCACTACTTATTTATGTGTGCTGATCGAAAATCCTTTGTCTTCATTTTTTTATAAGATTGTCTTGGGTTCCAAGAAGCAGCAGCATGTGACTGCTCAACTTGGTCCTATATCCCTTTTTCTGCAATTAACAAACTCTGTTATGATAGCTTTGGCACTTAAGTATTATCATTACCAATGTGTTGACCAATTATTAAGCAATTTTAGCATGATTATTGACACATTTTTTTAAAAAAAAAGGCCATGTTATTTACAAGGGAAAAGAAAGAAAAGAGAAATCAGGATCACAAACTATTGTAACTACTGTAACCAGTACTTGCTGGAAAGTAGCTCTTCTTTTTGCAAATTAAGACGTGGAATTTATCATCACTGCATCCAGAGTTAAGTCAAATTGATTGCAGATCCAGCTATCCAATCATCCAATGTGTCAGAAAAAATTTTATTTATTCAGCTTATGTGTTTATAATCTGTCAATCAAATTGACTCTTGTTATGGTTGGTTTTTTTATTTTTATTTTTGCAGTGATGGAGCTGATGGCTATGATCACTCAGGCGCTAGATGAGAAGGGGTAGTCAGTTGAGACATCACTTGTCCATATATGTGTGCTCCCGGTAATTTTGTCTTCCTGCACTGATTCATTTAGGTGAAAGGGATTTTGTTTTTAAGACCCACTGAAGATCAGTGTGTATTTGTTGTAGTTCATTGTCCCACATAAGCTATGTAATTGATCAGCCATTTGTTTTGATGCTCCTAGCAACATGGATTAAGCTTTTGAGAAATCTGAAAGCTGCTTCAAGTGTCTGTTATGTTTTGATTGATAGACTGGATAAATAGTAATATTAATTAGTATCTCTGTATTTAACTAGCATACGTTGCTCCTTTCTTTAAGCAAATAATACTATCAAATTTGAGCTGGTAAAAGTGATGCATCCTGGCTCCTATCACATGCCATGGACCTTATATATGAGCCATACAAAGTGTTGAGCTTGATGCAGGCATGTTTTATTGTCCTGTACACTTATACTATATTCATGTCTGTGGCTGAAAAAAGCAATTTCTCTCCCATCTTCTCAGTCCTTGAAGTAAAGTTGCAGCTTCTGAGAAAAGGGTGTCCACCTGTTGTCTGTTGATGTGCTATTGTGCTTGGCCAAATAAAAAGGTTCTGCTTGTTTCCATTCCAACAAACATGAAATGCTTTTCCAAATAAAAAGGATTGCTTGTTGCTTGTCCTAGTTATATGCTAGTATGCATGAATATCTTACACTAGCCTGTAATGCCAGATTGCCATTTTTATTGTTTAAATTAAAGATTTTTATTGCTTGTTTCAGGTGCATATGCTTTCCACAATTTTTGTAAGAACTAGAACCGGCATAGGAGCCTCTTCTGCATCTGTATTTGAAACTTACTTAAGTGGTTATTTCGAAACAAGGTACTTTTGGTACTCAAAGTATGTATGTTTCATTCAGGTGCTAGGTGGCAGAAGGAAATTACTTTCACACAAAGATAGGAATGCCCGCCCAATGATCTAAATTGTCCGAGGAGCAGCCTTCGACATTTTACAAGTAATTTGTTGATGTCACTTTAATCATTGTTTCCCTTTTGATTTACTCAGACCTTCACTGATTCATGATCATAACTTGGAGTCAGCTGGTGGTTCTCCTGCTTCACTTAGACCCGGTAGGTGGCTGGACTTGTATAGTGGTACTGGATCTGTTGGAATTGAAGCTATGAGCCAAGGATGTTCAGAGGTTGTCCAAAAGCTCCTGTTCAAACTTCAGTCATGAATCTATACCTGAGCATTTTTAAGGCCGGGCCGGGTTTGGGCGGGTCAAAAAGCCCGGTTTATTTCGGACTGAGAAAATTCTTTCCAGGCCCGTCCCATTGGACATGTCGGGCCTCAATTTTTGGGCCAAGGACATGATGAATCTAGACACGAATGCAAATAATCCCACAAAACACCCATTCATCTTATAGTTTTCTCCTTTGTTTGTTTTCATCTCTGCTTGTCTATATACAGTTAGTATAGTTGGTAGCCAAGTAGTTGGGCAGTATGACCCTCTGTTGGTAGATGACCTTGCCTAAAAGAAAAAAAAAAAAAATATTAATTAGATGGAAACGAATCCTCCCCACATTCAGTTTTCGAAACCGTAACAAATTCCTTCACATGGCATGTTGGCCAATATTACCTGTATTCCATTCTTGTAATGCATGAATAACCTTTACAATCTGGATTAACCTGTTCAGAGAACAAATTGCAATAACCTTCTGTCTTTTTTTTTATTATATGTACTTATCCTTGGTCATTTCCCTGTGATATGAATGTTTAAATTCATATGGTTCTTCTAATGTGTTTATATCATTGATTACTATGTAATCTTGTTTTTAGGTTGAAGTCTGCTGTTGAAGTCTGCCTCGAACTAGCATGGTAGTTCATTTGCATATTGCAAAATGCATGTTGGTATCCTCAAGGCGCACAAGATGGTTAATTGGCTCATGTGAGCTTATGTTGATGGTTCTTTTGTCCTTTTTTTTTGTGCTGGGTCATCGAATACGGAGTAGCTTTTGAGAAAATGAACTAACAAATTGTAATATCAGAATCAATATTGCCATTCAAAAGTGAATTCTTTGCTATTTGTCAGCCTGCATTTGTGCAATCCTCAAACATTTTAACAATAGTATTATTCAAAGTTTTCATATACTCCTTGGTGGCCTGATTCGCACTTTTTTTTTTGCAGCCTGCTAATGGGGCGGGTTTTAATACGGGTACTATTGGATGGGTGGAAACAGTGGTGACAATCGGAAACGGGTTGAGGCGGGTTGAGTTGACGACACAAACGGGTTGGGACTCTATGGTCATAGATCGACACATAAGTCACATATCGGGGCTGTTTGGTTCGTGCCTTCGTTTTTGCCACGACGTCGTGTGGCGAGCCACGGTGGCGGTGTGGCGGCGGCCAAAACTCGCCGAACCCGTGGCGAAAAAGCAGCAGCAGGTGCATGCGATATCGACAAGGATGGCCGCCTCAAACTAGTTGCCAACCAAACGCGACGCCTTCATCAGCGGCGGCCACGACCGTGGCAAGGCAAATCGTGGGCACCGAACCAAACGGGCCCATCATCTTCCGTCGTGACTTCGAGTTGGGATGGGTTGGGGCATTGAGCCGACGGGGGGTGGTAATTAATGCTCTTAAAATATGGGTTGAGGCGGGTTTGGGGCGGATTAACCCCACTAGTAGGCTTAAGTAAGAATCAGTTTTCTAAAGGAAACGGGACTTGTGAGTTGTGACCACAAAATTTTACTATTATTCGAACTATAAACGAACTTGGGCCTTGTTTAGTTCCACCCCAAATTCAAAATGTTAGAAAATTTTAACTTTTTGCAAAAGCACTTTCGTTTGTTTGCGATAAATATTGTCTAATCATTAACTAACTAGGCTTAAAAAAATTCGTTTTGTGATTTTTTTACCTACATTTACTACTCATTAACTACTCCATTCAAGAGACTCCCGATCCCCTACGAAACTCGACTCGGAGAGGGCATCCACGTCGCCCCAAAATCATCCATTGGCTGTGACAAATTACAAAAAGCCCTCTGGTTCTTCCGATTTTATGTATAGGTCCATCCAGGTCCTTTGTCTACAGTACCTCATTTTTAACTTTTTACCGTTTACCCCCATATTACCCGACCTCCTACATCCAAAGAAGGGAAAATTTCGATTTCATAGTAATTTTTCATTTACCCGCCCGCCTGCACCTTTTGCAAAACACCCCTCCCTCCCCCCACCGAATATATACCGCGCCCCCCCCTCAAAAAAAAAAAAAAGCAAAAAAAAAAAAAAAAAAAAAAAAAAAAAAAAAAAAAAAAAATCCCCTCACGGTCTCCCTCTCCTCCTGCGTCGCCCAACTCCCGCGACGGGCCGCTCCGCCCGGCCGCCACGGCGTCGACGACGGCCACCGGCGGCGGGGCGGCGGCGGCCCTCCTCCTCCCCAGCGCCCCCCCCCCCCCCCCCTGGTGTGCCCTCCTCTTCCTCTCCCTTTCCCACTCGTTTCCTCACCTGCTACAGGAAACCCTAGCTGCCTCTCCCTCTCCCATGGCCTCACCGCGCGTCGGCCGGCCTTCAGCGCCGCCTCAGCGTCTTCATCATGTAGGTAAATGGGTTAATCTCTTTACCTTACAGGGATTCTGATTTCTAGGGTTCTTGTTTGGGGTAGAATGCTATTAGGGGATGCACTGATATCTGGGGATTCTGATTTTCGGGTTCATGTTTGGGGAAGAACAGGGACCTTCCTATGGAGCTCTGTTATTTTTCTCTACAAATCCAAGTTAAATCCCTCCGTCTCTGGATGCAAACGGGCCAAGGTGAGAGTTAAGAAGGTGGGAAACAAAGGGTGTTTGTTTTTTTTTCTCCAATGATTAAATCAACGTGTGAGAGAGAATGTGGAACAAAGAATTAAATAATTGTCCTACAAAATTCCAATTTTGTTGTTGTTTGTTCTGTGATTACAAATTGTGGGCTTTGACAAAATCTTGGAGCATCATATTTTAGTACTTGAAGCATTTTGTTTAGCTAGGTGATGTACTACAAATACTTTGGCGGATCTAATAAAACCTGGAGGTTTAGAATCAGATAATTGTCCAACAAAATTACCTTTTTAGTGCTCATTATGATTCCTGTGCTTCGCTGCCTCTGCAGTTTTCTGAAAACGCTGAAAGTTATAAAGAAATGTCTACTATAAAGTTCAGTGACTCCAAATAAATTGTAAGTTTGCATTTTTGGTTCAATTATTATGCTCTATAGCGTTTGTTTCTGTCCTGTCAATATTGATTCCCAAAATCTTAGGATATTTTAGGCCCCAATATATTTCCAAGGCCCTATTTTACATTATGTTTGCCCAGCCTATGTGCACTCTAATGTTTGACCAGCCTATATGTACTCTATTGATGTTTGATATAGTGTCAGGTTCTCTGCCCTGTTGTCAATTGTGTCTATTTTATTTCAATGCCAAACAGAATCAGTTCAGTTGCTTGTCGTGTCCGCAGCTGACCAAAGCATTTCTCTTCTGCATTTCAGGTTCATCAATCTGTTTTCCAACAGGTTCTCATGGCCAAACTGTTGCCCAGCCTCAGCTATACACATGGACTCAACTTGGAAGGTACAGATGTGTTAGAACTATCCCATCACCCTATTCTATGCCTCTCCCATACTTAAAAGTGTATGGGCATATCTTATTATCCAAAGGTATGTACCAGACGGTTGGGTTCTACAATTATATTTCTTCCAAATAAGAGGGTTACACAAGGATGTAGGAAACACTAGACAAATTCAAGGATCACCATTGTTGTGTTCTCAAAAAAAAAAAAAAAAAAAAAATCTAGAATGGCTTTCAAATTTTTTTTCATTGCCTATTTTAGATCTGAACTAATGTTTCTTAACTTTGACTAGGTGCTTGTTGATGCCCATGGGCCAAAAACAACAACAACAACGCCAAACTGATGCCCATGGGCCACTTCCAGAAAAATCAGCATTAAACTTAGCTACATTCTTTGAGTGAGTGCAGAAAAAAATATGTTCTCTTTTGGAGTGTGTAAAATTGTCAGAGCTACATTGTCCACTGTCGATAGTCGCTTAGCTGCATTGTTTCATGTTTGATATAGTGTCAGGTCCTCTTCCCTGTTGTCAATTTTAGTATGGTTAAAAAAGTACTAGCATGACTTATGTGCTGTCTACCTGTCACCTATCCTTGTATCAATTTAGTATGACCTCAATTCATTCTTTGACTTGGACTAGAGTCATGTGGATGCCCCTATTTTTAAACAGATGTAGGTTTCGTCAACCATTCATTTAATATTCTTCCTCAGGCTGACAATAATGATCTTTTAGTTAATGCTCAATATGATCTGACAAATGACAATTCTTCTTCAGGCTATCTGTTTTTAAAGAGACGTAGGTTTCATCAACCCTGCACTCACTTCAAGTTTTATGGTTTCCTACTGTTTTATGCATGCTATCTGACAATGATGATCAATAAACTCCTAAGGAAAAATACAAAACCCAAGAGATTTGGACATGGAAATGAAGGGAGTTAGGGGTACAGAACACATGCCATTTTGCAGCCATAGGCAAATAACTGACCTTAATTCAACAACGAATTCTTGTGCTATGTTCCTTCTCTGTGGTCCATATATCTGTTTTCTCCCTTTACCAACCTTATTAAAATCATGTAATTCTATCTTCTTGGGTTTAATTTTCAGGTTGGAAATGTACAAACCACATGCAGCCTCCTACTTTGGTAGGTTCTTCTCCTATTGTTTATCTGTGACTACCCAAAAAAACAATTGTGCGTCAAGCTCTGTACCTGAATTTTGCTTTTGCTTCTCTGATCACAGCTAGGAGCTAGAGATTGAACCGAGCAGTTTGCATCTATGAATGTGCTCTCCCAGTTTGGCTTCCTCCGGTTTCAGGTTCCGTTCTCCTATTCCTTCTGTCTCCTATTGTATTAATTTTACTTTATTTCTACAAACTTAATCTCCATGATTTATAGCAATAGTCAGGTATAATTAGCTAAGGTATCCTAATGACATGTGGGTTGTTCTAAAAGTTCCAAACTAAAATGTTGCTTGATTTCTTGTCAATGTGAAACGGGCATGCCCCCAATATGTCTACCTTGTCTAAACTAAAACTAAAACTGATTCAATGTTCAGAGGCTCAAATTTGTTCCACTGTGTTGTCCCTGCTTGTTGGCATTGACAATAAGAGAGTGGCTTATTTTTTTTTTTGTTCAAAATTAATTGTGAATGCAGTGAGAATTGTGATAGCAAGTTAAGTGAGTTACTCAAAAGGTGCTGACGTTAAGTGATACAAGGGACAAGTTAAATGAGTTACTCAAAATCAGACCGCCTCTCATGTTTATTTCAATTTTGGGCAGTAACATATACTAATAAAAGGTCTCTAACACGGCTATGCTTATATTGTAGTTGCTGCCATTGTGGTTAACATTCTTAGATTCATGGCATCAATATTCCAATTAGTGCTAAGTTTTTTAAAAAGATAAATGTGTCATCATTTGAATCAGGTCTGACATTTTAGAATATAATTTTTCCCCTGATTCTTTCATATTTGTTTGCATTTTTGTGCTTCTCTGTCTTTTTTGGAATGTTATAGTTGGTCTCTATATAAATTTAGAAGCAGGAGATGACAAACTTTACAGATAATAGTTCAGGTACCTCCCATTCAGTGATCTCATCTTTCTGGGGTATGTAGTTAGTTTTATTCACATGTCACAAGAACTGATGTCATTACAAGCTTCATATTGACTTGATTTACGAGCCAATGATGATTATTGATTCCATCTACATTCACTCACAATAAGTAGCATCTTTTTTTTTTTTTTTTTTTTTCATTGTACGCGATGATGTTTCATGTATTGTGATAATATTATTATGTTTTCTAAGATAAAAACAAAACCAAGAGCAATGGTATTTAATTCCAATTTTGACCTCAAAACATTGCTTTGTATGTGCAGTTGGTCCTTCCAGATTTGCCGTGGCTTTGTTTTAATATATAATGAACTTCATTTATTTATGCAGTACTGTTTTAGCACATTTTAGGTCAGCCAAACCTGCTTGTCTTGCACATTCCAACCCTGGGGTGATACTCTGAGGCAGTTAGTGCTTGCCAGAATTAACAATGGGTTGGCATGATATATTTCAAGCTTCAGAATAATGGGCTTCATTATTTCAGAAAACAAGAATTTTGGGGTTAACAGATATATTTCAGGAATGATCTGATGCTTTGTTACATGAAAAGCTTGCAAGCCCTTCCTGAGTCGACTGTGTTTGGTGCTTCTTTAATTCTTTCATTTAACCATTCACATTGGGAAAGCATCTAAATTAATTATTTAAGATCCATGGTTGAGGCCTGATTTTCTGGCAGTGGTTATTCAGTTCATAATATGTCAATGTCGTGCTTCCTACAATTTCCTACTTGAACATGATCTAATGCATTTCTATTACACCAGTTTAATTTGCACTCATTGTGGTTGATTTTCTTGATCCAGGTTAGTATGTTTCATGCCCTCCTGCTATAAAGCTAATGCTACTTCCCCAAGGTTTGTCATGTTAATTGTTTGCTTCCATGTCATATGTAATTTTATTTCCAAACAATAAATTTTATTAGCAATTTAGGGGCTGCAATAGTTATTTGTGATTGGAACTGTATAGTTATTTTCTGCGGTGCAGTTAACTAAGTAGTTTTGTCAAGTACAGATTGTTAGTAACTAGACTCCAAATTATGCAGTAGAAAAAACTGATGAACAGAGTTACGGCAAAGTGCTGCCTCTATTTTTTTACCTTTAGGATAGCCTTTCAAGCTTCTGCAATGTTCTGTCTTCATACTGGATTACCGAGAGAATTCTTAGAATTCAACTTTGATATGGCGTAACTGTGACAAATTTTTAGTGTTGATCCAGAAGGACACATGGTTATCTTGCAATCTAATCTATGTAAAAATGAGTTATCACGGTGCTGACTTTAACTTTGTGTAGGTGGTGGCCTAAACAAAGTCCAGATGTCTGGTTTCCGCTGAACAATACCAACAAGAGATTTGTTTAATGTCACTAAGGATCCACGAAAGGGGCACAATGTTGATGGTAGCATGATCAGGTATGTGTTCCAGATTCCTGGTTTTCGTTCACTTTTTCTATGCTATTCATGCTTATTTTCAGGAACAATCGACAACCTATAAATAACATGCTTATTCTATATGCCTTTTTTTTTTTTTTCTAAAACAGACCCAAAACATTTCTTGCATGGCCTTTTCAGTATTTTAGCGTTATCCTTTTTATACCTTTTTTTTTTTTTCTTCTGTCATCTCCTGTGAAGCTTCCCATGTTTTTATATGCCATCAACAAATGTTTACCGCACGACTGTTCAACATATTACAATAATTAGTATAGTGCATATATAACATGTTCCTCAGGGGATAATTTGTATTATAATGGCTGTTATTTTGTTCACTCTGACATATTATAAGAGACTATCATTCCCTAGGCTCAAGTGTTAAGTAGGAAATGTTAGAGTTTCAAAGATGCAGCGTATACGACAAACTAGCAGATCATAAAAATCTTGTCAGTCCTTAATTAAGTTTCAATTGATGGGTGCGCTCTCCTATTTTTTGCCTTCCTTCAGTTGGAGATTCTGACCTGGATGCATCGGTTGCTTCCAGCCATTCATTTTCTTCGATCCTAATTCACTGCCAATTCCTCATTCACCTATTGTTTAACTTTGTTTGATGAAAGCAAGAGCCTGTACACCGCATGCGAGCTGCCATTCAAATCAATGGAGTTTGTTGTCAACTTGGGACGCCGAGAAATGTAAGAACCACTCCTGTGTCCTATGTGCAGTACACTCTTGTGACTTGCAACTGCTTACTGATGAAATTTGCGTCCTGTTATTTTAATTACTAAAATTCAGTGAGTATAGGGTCACAATCCACTATGCGGCATGGCCAAACATCTACCATCTTGGGCAATTCCTCGAGGGTCAAGTGAGAAACAAAAAGTCAGTCCGCTTTGCCTGTATTACATCAGTCAGTGCTCTCCAATAATGATAGACAATTCCTATGCCTTGGAATGAAGCTTTCAACTGACATTTACATAATATTTCTATAAGCTCCAACTGTCCAAACTCTTATTTTGATACAAGTCACATAACAATATGTCCCCGGTCTGTTACTTAGATTCCTCCTCTACAGGGTTGCATTTCTCTTCTGTGTTTGCCTTATTAATTAGTGAATCTTGCTTTGATTTAAATGTAGGTTACCCAAATTGCCAGAGATTCTATCTCTTATGCAGAGAAAGTACCATTAAAAGGGTACCCATGTTTCATGTATACTTCAGACCTAGAAAGATTGATTTGGTCGATGCAGTTAGCTAGCTGCATGAGCATTTGGGTCAGTGTATGTGGAAAAGTGAGTCCACCCTGCCGCCTAGCCAAAGACCTTTTCAATTAATCAGAGCTAATTTAAAATGAGGAAATCAATATGATGTCAGGTTAACTCATAGCTGATGTTGACATTTGTCTTCTCCTTAGGTTCACACGTTAGCCAGGAGCCTAAGGGCCTACATTACTACATTATTAGTGATGCTGATGTAGAGAATGAACTTGGGAATCATGCACAAATAACAATAGATCAAATCTCTAGCTTAGCTTACTTAATAAAAAACTTTAGAGAATATGGTTGGTTTTGCATCAACGATATTAATCTTTTGGTTCCTTGATTCCTTGTCGGTGATGCAGAGGTACTGGTCTGGATGCTAGCTGAATTCCCATGAAGCCTGTCATTAACAAAGATGGACAGCCCTCTATTCTTCCAGTATGCTTATGGAAGATGATGAGGTGTATATTTCTCATGAAATAATTTCCTTCCCCAACAACATTCTTTTGTTGGTCCACAGCAGGAGTTGAACTGATGCAACTTCGCTTGATTTTTCTGCAGTTCGTAGGGTGTTTTCAAGGATGTGGAGGGCAAGAAGTAGATTGGTTGTCATATGCTACAGTGCAGAGGATATCTTTGCTATATATAAGGTTCTGTGCTGTCCAATCTCAGTTTCTCAGTTTTTGTATATCTAACTGGTTTGTCTAAAAATGTATCCATTTCTTTTACAGATGGCCCATCGTGTGATGCTGAATGCTTCGATAAATAAACGAGGATCTGAATTTCTCTGCTTTCTCAATCATGGGAGACACATGATTTTGTGAATTACTAATTCATCGCTTCAAGGCTGCTGATGATTCATCAATGAAGGGACACAATCATGGTGCCTACTTTTTGTAAGTGTAGTTAGAATTTAGGCCCTGATGATAGTTACCTATAGTTTTGTCCTTTTCCTTCACAGTCCTGTTTTGTTTGGTGATTCAAAGGGTTCATAATTGAGAGAAGCATTGTAATTCTTTGCAGTTTTTTAGTATATTTCAGTTAACAAGGAATGCACACACCAGAAACATATTAGGGGATATTGGACACACCAAAAACACACTTACCTATAGTTCTCTCTTATTTTTTGCCTTCCTTCGGCTGCAGATTCTGACTTGGATGCATTGGTGGTTCCAAGGTTGCATCTTCATTCCTGTAAATTTCTATGGTGTTTATTTCAGTTCCATTAAAATCTCAGAGCAATGGTGATATCATGTTCCCAGTTCCTCCAACAAAAGGATCGGCGCCGTGACAGTGACTCGGATTCTTATGAACCGGGATGGGAGTCCGACCGTGAATTCTTTAAAGGAGACTGAACTGATTTCTCAAGATCTGATGCCTTCTGGATCTACTCTACCTACTTATGTATCCAGTTGCCGATGTATCCCTAGAACTTCTATGAATCATGTTTGCTATGTCTAGAATAAGAACATCTATAGTTGTGAGACTTCACATGTTAAGTCTACCAGCTTCGGTGTTGATGTATTGTACAATTTATGTAAGCACATCTATGGTCCTCTTAATTACTATTGCTTATGTAGCATTCCACTTTTTAATATTCCGTGTTCTTTTCTGGATCAATGGTAACCTCACATTGCTTAATTCCTCACCTGTGATTTCGGCGCGCAAAGGCGCGCCACCTCACTAGTGTATGTGTAAGAAAGAGCGAAAAAAGTTGAAACTTCGAGGGAACTAAACAAGGCCATTCTTGGATCCTCTACGTATGTATGTACCCTCTGGAACAATAAAAAGTCTTTTAAGGGGACTCTAGTAGGTATAGAAAACTATGGAATCGAACTGGATCTACACCGCAAGACAAAAAAAAAAAAAAAAAAAAAAAACCGCATGGCGAAAAGTGGCTGCATGAAAAAAAAGGGACTGAATTGGCTGCAGCGGCCCAATTGCTTGACACAGGGGAGACGAGACTGATTCGATGGGTACGGTGGGTGGATGGGCCTGTGGGTCGTGTAAACCGGACAGGGCCCTGCTAGCGAGTTGGGCTTGTTGGGCCATTTGGCACCTAGGGTTTGCGGGGGAATCACGACACACACGTATATATATATATATATATATCGGGGGTTCCCCCCTAGGTCTAGTCTAAGGCCGCCGCCGCCGCAACCTCTGCTTCCACATCTATATACTAGAATAGAAGAGAACGGGTTGAGAGACCAGTGGTTAGGAGGGCGATTGAAAGCGTAGGTGAGAAGATTGCGATGGCGATGGCGAACGGGGGTGAGAGTTGGGAGATGGAGGACGGGGATGAGACTTTGCGGGAGGTCGCCTCGGAATTGGTCATGTGTTCTACGTGCTCCGGTTTTGTGATCAAGAAGAAGCGTACAGCCATTCCCGATCCTGACGAGGAAGTGGTGGAGGTGGTGACGGAAGCCAAGAAGATGCGGGACTTGATGCAGGCGGTCTTGCTGCACGGGCCCTTGCAGGAGAAGGAGCCGGCTCGGGCGACGGAGGAGCAGTGGCGGATTCTGCGGAGGAGGAGGAGGATTATGATGGAGACCAAGAGGTGCCCGGCTTGCTCCCGTTCGCTGTTAGAGATGTGCCCGACTTGCTCCCGTTTGCTGTCAGGGAAGCCCGCCAGGCCCCATGAGCACAAGGCGGCCGAATCGAAGGAGGAGAAGAAGAACTGGAGGGAGGTGGGCAGCGAGTTGATGGCTGCGATGGAGGACGACGCGATGGCGGTGGACGCCGGATCGGTGAAGGAGTCGAAGGGATCGAGGGAGGAGGGCAATGGATCTGGCAGCGGATCAAAGAAGAAGGCGAAAAACAAGGATAGGGAGGGCAGCGGATCGAAGAAGATTAAGATATGGAGCGAGGTATTTTTGTTATTTTCATTCGCAGTAGTTTTCCTTTGGTGGTACTCTTTCTACAACTACATTTGAAATGCTTTTAGCGGTTAAATGTGTAGCGGTGAATTTTTGTAGAACACTCGTATCAATAAAATAGTTTGAACTGTTTACTAGTAGGACATGCTGCCCCTTTTCTGATTGCAAATCGATGACCGATTGAAAAAAACGAAAGCAATTCTATCAAATTTTGTTTTTGATTTATTTAGTTTATTTTTCCTTAATGAAATCCAAATTATTAACTAACAGGACATTGATGAGGGGGAGATGGAAGTCGGGAAGACCAAGATGGTGACTAGGAGGTTGGACAAGAAGTCCATGGAGTTTATTTTGAAGGAACGTCGCCCTTTCAGGCCTTTCACCGACGATGCCCTCGTTCCCGCCCTCAAACGCATGATTGATTCTGAAGCCCGATATGAGGTTTATTGTGAGTTCCATGAGTACTTGCTCCGCAAGTACCTCATCGGCAGGTATGCTGAGTACCAGATGGAGGTCACCGACGACGACGAATGACCAAGTTGTTGCAGCACCGTTGGCATATATGGTTTGGTTACGAGTTAAGGCTGCCTAGGATAATAATAATATAAGTAATGAACCTTTTGGCTTGTTTAAGAAATATTCAGCAATGTTAGCTAAATATTTATGAAGTTGTAAAAGTGCTATCTTTTGTGTGACCTAGCAGATCACCTTGGTGTTGTCAAATGAGTACCTTGCTATATAAGAGTTGAAATATATTTTCCTAGAACTCGATCTGGAATTCTGGATGTTATTTAAACAATCTCTAACCAGCCACCTGTTGTCATTGTCATATGTGTACCTTGCTACTGATGTTATTGTCATTGTCATATGTGTACCTTGCTACTGATGTTATTCTCACATCTTGAAGACTTATTAAGAGTAGCTATATTCTCCTAGTACTTGTTTCAGATGTTATTGAAACGAGCTAATTGTTGTCTTCAACCAGCCACCTTTTTTGTATGGTGTTTCTTTTGTTAACCGGACCCTGTATTTCTTTATTTCTTTTTTTTTTGTGCTGTCTCATTTTTAGAAAAGAAATTCCACACGTATTTTTTTTTTCTCGGTGCCTAGGGTTTCCTAGGCGACTCGGCGTGCGTTCGGATTCTCGATCCCATCTCACACCTTCCTTCCTCCATCTCGTCTCCACCATTGTCATAGGTCTCCTACGATCGCCCATCTTTTGGATCTGATCTACACCACTTTCTTCTTGGCTGCGACCACATCAACCCTAAACCCGATCCGTGCACCAGGGCCGGATCTGCCGTGCAGGATCCCGCCACCGCCGGATCCGCCACGATGGAGCCCACCGCCGCTGGATCCGGGTGCATCCACGGTGGATCCGTGCGCTAGAGGCGCGCCATCGCCGGATCCGCTATCCCGTTTCGGCGACACCGGATCGGCGGCGGGGGAAGCAAGATTGGCGGCGGAGAAGCTGGATCCGCGCCGAGGAAGCCGGATCCGCCCGAGCCTCGGCCGGCGTCACGCCACGCCCGCCATGGGCCGCCACGCCTCGAACATCATGGAGGCCCGCCGGGCTGCCTCCTTGCACCGCCGAGCCCGCCGTGGAGCCTCCCGCCGGCACCGCCTTCTTGCGCCTCGCGCCGCTGCCGAGGCCCGCCGATGAGCTTGGCATCTCGCCCGCCATGGAGTCCCCGCCGTGGAGCTTCGTCGTCGGAGGCGAGGCGCGGGGCGGGGAAGAGGAGAGGAGGGGGTGGGGTGGCGGGATGGGCCCGACGGCCACCACGAGGGGGAGGAGGCACGCCCGGTCACACTTGCGTGATGAAGTGAGGGAGAGACGGGAGGCCGGGGTACGGCGTGTGTGGAGTCGGGAGAGGGATCGGTGGGGAGAGTGGCTGAAACCTAAGTGTAAAATATATATACATGGCCCGATAGGAATCCCATTTGGGCTTTGGCTGTGGGCCTCGTATATTTTCTAAGGTGGGCCTTTGTAAGCTGCCTGCGTCCGAAAATACAAATATTTTTCGTGGCAGGCAAAAGTGCCCGTCACGGAAAATAAAAAAATGCCCGCCACCGTTAATCAGGCATTAACCGTGGCGGGCAAAGTGTGTGCCCGCCATGGGCTCCTTTGCGGGGTCTCATGTAAAAGATTTTGTGTACTAGTGTTTGATATGACTTTGCTCTATTTAATATTTATATTCATAGTTATATGGTTCATTGTTTGCTTTGATTATATACTTAGGATAGCTAGATTGTCTTTATATTCAAGCATAGAATCGTATAGCTCTCACTTAGTGATATCCTGGGTGAATGGTCAAGAGTGTGTACGCGTGGTGCTTATACATAGTTTGCCTATGATTGCACCCTACATTCTGGGTCATGTGGTAGATCGCGGATGTGATACTCCCGTTGAGTCCTTTGTAGTCCACTCCCTGAATGTAGGTTCAGTAGGGCTTTATTACCAAGGTAGACTTGCTCTGTTCTTGATCTTCCTTAGTAATGTCCACTATGTGTCGATATAATGCTCTCTTGCCATGATTGCTATGTGTAGTTGCACTAATCTTAGTATGCATTGACATATGATTAAGAATGACTTAGGAATATTTCTCTGTTCTACCTATACCATGCTAGTACTACCTTATGGAACACTCTGAGTGATATACCATTATCTATGACTTGACAGTTATCATATCTATACATTTATCTTGTGACTTATCCCTGTTATGAGTAGTTAGATTGGATATGGTTTACTCTCCATTACAAAACATGCAAGTGATCATCATTTTCCTAAGGCCATCCCTTCCCAGCGATAAAATATAAATAACGATACATGGATTACTCCTGGTGAAGTGCTACAATGGTATTTTATCTGTGTGCTTGTGGATATCTCCATATATTATTCCAAGGAATCAAGTGGCATATATATGTACGAATACCATCCACGCATTTCTAGCTTTGCTGCTAGGGATGACAACCTAGTGTTAAGGTGATGCTATGGAATGTGGTGGCTCCTGGCGCCATATCATGGGTGAGATTAACTCCACCTTTAGTAGTGATGATGTTAAGGAGTACCAACAAACATCCCCTCTACTCCACCTATAAAAGGAGGCCTCACCCTCCTCACTCTAACAGCAACATTCCAAGGATCAAGAGCTACACCACATGAGTATCACTCCAAAGGGCTTAGGTCCTAGCTAGCTAGTAGACTTGGTTTGGGAGAGATGTGAGGGAAGAGTACGGGAAAGAGCTGGACTTGTTGGTGTCTCCCCAATTTGTACCTCGACAAACACTGGTACCGCAACGGAGATTTCTGCTAAGTGAGTGTTCATGTTTCTTATGGTTATAAGTCTTTTGATTCGTTAAGCTTTACTTACACTTATTTGCGGGTTCGTCGTCTGTCCCCATGGCGGCGGCTCTAGTAGAGGGCCCTAATAAAGACAGATAAGTTGTTTGTGGTCGTCTGTGGACCGTAGCTTTGAGCCGATGAGAGATCGATATGTTCGAACATTGCAATCATGAGCTCGTCTCGCCATGGCCGTAACATGAGCATATCCCTTCTCTCATGCTTTTAGTTGTCTCCGAAGTGCTACAATTGTTAGAGATCCGATTCGGCCCTCGGACATGGCCATCTTGGACTTGACATTGGTGCGGATATCACCCACACGCGATAAGCCCTTCGTGACCTAGTCTAGGGAACGAGTTAGGAAATGACGACCGTGGACCGATGGAAGCCAACTCATGTAGGTGAAGCTCATGCATGGCTGCGAGTCGACTCGCCATGACCATCGGGCTCTACCTCTTTTTCCCTCATTTTTTTCTTAACCACCTTGTATGCTCGTACCACATTGACTATAGCATTCCTTCGGGTCTAGCGGTGATAAGTACTGAACTAATTTCAGTACAGGGGTGGCCCGATCTTCACAATAGTAGGTCAAAAGACTAGGATAACTTGAAACAGAGACAGTGGAAATAAGATAACTTGCTGAAGGTCAGCGAGGTAACTAGCTTTATACCTGGCCAAGGTTGGATGCGACCAAGCGACGGGGAGAGAGGCACTAAAACCATGAAGACTTCGATTCGATCCCAGAACGACCACAGAACCACAACTGGAGCTAATCCACACAAGATAGGGCAGCCATACTGGAACCCGTAGAGCATGAATTAGTGGATCCCAGAGGAATCTCTTCACAAGCCCAAGAAGAACAAGGGTTTAAGCAAGCACTCAGCAGCTCGGCTGCAATATCACTTGGATTATCAATTTCATCAAAAAGTTGTTTACATCTTAGACATGGGGAAGTATTTATACTAGGAACAGCCCTCCCAGATAGGTATAAACACGAAAACAAAAGTGGATATGACGCTAATGTGAAAGGGCTCCACGAGACGAGCTTCTGAGTTGCTTCCGCGTGGTTGCTGGAATTCTACGCAGTCTTCAATGTTTAAGCAATAACTCCTTAAAAACTCCAAATGATATGCCGCTAGATGCGTTTGAAAGCTAACTGGATAAGCTTTCAAACCATGTGTCGCTTGCTTCAAGATTTATTGTAGATTGGTACTAGTTTTACACGAAGACTTGGACTTCAAGTAGATTGTTGACCCTCTGACCAGTCAGCACTCAAACTGGTTGGGCGTCAAATTGAAAAGTCCAAACTGGTTGGGCTTGGCAGCATTGTAAACTAGACTTCATGAGCTTTCCAACAAGTCCTCATGATCCTTCAAAACTTTTGTGAGTCAAAAGATATGACTGTTTCTTCTGGACGCTTCTGTAACACTAGACTGGCTCCATCGTGGCTCCTCTTTTTGATCCATCCTTGATGTGTTCTCCTTCTCAGTAAACCTAAGCAATATCAACATGCACTACTTAGGCAGCATAAAGTTCTCATTAGTGTTTAATTTAAATTCACAAAGTAGTGCATGTACCTCTTCTTGTATCTTTTTGGCTCGGCTACGGGTGATCGGTCCAGTAGGGACTTTGATTGGTGTAGAGGTCGGAGAAGTAGCCGGTGTGCTCGCGGAGGTTGGCGAGGTTGCTAGAGCGGTCAAAGAGGTCACCGAGGAGGTCATCGAGATCGGCGACGTGGTTGGAGAGGTTGGCGAGGTCGCCAACACTGGCATGGTCATATCATCCTACCCCTTGAAAAAGAGTCATCCTCGACTCTTCGAACCCAAATAAAGGAGAGAGGTCGACCACATTAAAACAAGAACTCACACCAAAAGTACTCAGCAGATCAATTTCATAAGCATTGTCATTGATCTTGCGAAGCACTTTGAATGGACCATCAGCTCGGGGTTGCAATTTGCTCTTGCGTTGTTCAGGAAATCTTTCTTTGCGTAGATGCACCCAAACCAAGTCAAACAGCACCTTCCTTCGACCCTTGTTGGCGCTCTTTTCATATAATTTGGTAACCTTCTCGATGTTTGCTCGAGCTTTGTCATGAAGGTTCTTGACAAATTTAGCTCTCTTGCTTGCATCGAAGTTCACACGTTCCTACATTGGCAAAGGCAAAAGATCGATGGGAGTAGTAGGTTTGAAACCATATACAATCTCAAATGGACAAAATTTTGGTTGAGTGTACTGCTCTGTTGTTTGCAAACCCAACATGTGGCAAACTTTCTTCCCAAAGTTTCAAGTTCTTCGTGTGGACAGCTCGCAGCAACATTGATAATGTTCAATTCACAACTTCAGTTTGTCCATCCATTTGTGGATGACATGTCCTGGAGAACAGCAAACGTGTTCCAAGTTTTCCCCACAAAGTTTTCCAAAAATAACTCAAGAATTTTGTGTCACGATCGAGACAATAGCATGGCACACCATGTAGACGCACTTCTTTGAAAAATAATTTAGCAATATGGGAGGCATCATCGCTTTTATGGCATGGAATAAAATGTGCCATTTTGCTAAAACGATCAACCACAACAAAAATTGAATCCTTTCCCCTCTTGGTTCGAGGTAAACCAAGAACAAAATCCATGGATATATAGTTGACGGTCACTAACGACACATTTTACCGTCAACATTCTACCATTTAGGGGTGAAACTATGCATTCTTATACTCATATACATTTATTATTGACATATTTCCACTTGTATTGTAGAAATAAATGTTTTGCAGGATTTATATTAAAACAAGTGGAAAATACAACAAAAGGCACCTTCTGAAAAGCGTACTTCATCCAACTCTTCAACCCAAGGAAGCCGGGCCCATCACGATGCAATCATTGGGCTGATAACCTGCACCCAAAGCAACATTTCGACGATTTGGACCCCCGCTTGCGAGCTGGACCCCACATAAGCCAGGAGGCTTTGGCAAGGCCGACCAGCCAAGTAGCGCGCCAAAACCAACCCGGCTCGGGCCCGGCCGGTCGAGGCGGTACATTCAATGCAGAGGAGGACGGTGTGGGTGGTCGGTTCTTGCCGGTTTAGTGCATCTAGACATTTGGGAGGAGGTTAGTTTGGTGGTAGTTTAGCACTTTACCCCCTCTCCCACTTGTATAAGTAGGCCTCTCTTCTCCCTCTCTCAACACACACCTCTTGGAGTCCTCCACCTCACACTCCACTCTCCACCTCACTCCTCTACCTCTCTCTCTCTCTCTCTCTACATCTTCTTCTTCTTCCTTACTTAGTCTTTGGAGTAGAAGAGCTACAAGGAGGGCTTGTCTTCTAAGAAGAGTGCTACTTGGTAATATATCCCTCTTATGGAGAATTCTTCTTGTTGCAAGCCCTTACTCTCTTACTATAGTCGTACATCTGATTTAGAGTATAGTATTGTTCGTGTTATACTCATGATATATGAACTAGAGTATAGTTTGTGTGTCTTGCTTATAACATGTTCATACTCATTCTTCATAGTTCATATTGTTTACAAGATTAGAGGTGGGATAACGGTTCGTCGTTCCTTCGGGTTTGCTCATGGTCTAGTCCGTCCATCCGTAGGGTGGGGATCCTGGGGGATATGAGTAGTTTCCTTGTATGCGGGCGTGGTGCCCAGATGCCTAGGAACCTTTGAATATGACAGCATGCCACGGTTGAGGGGGTAGGCGGCAGGGTAGTGACAGCTTTGTCCGTCCTTTGTAATCCCCCCACGTGTGTATCGTTGTGTAGGAGTTCATAAATGTCTCAGTGGGTAGCAGACTACCTGGGGGGTCTCTCTGTTATCCTAGACCTAACTCTGCTTAGATCATGTGTATTCATGTGACTCTATTCATTTGTATTGGCTATGACTAGAATTGATCTACTCACTTAGGAACATTCTTTTACTCTTTATCTATTTTCTTTATCCTTTGAGGTAGTTCTCTGAGTGTGTGTCACACTATCTACAAATCATATTGTTTACCCTTGTATGATCAAGTCGGTCCATTGTGTACGTGTATTCTTGTATTCAGATGCCATGTTAGCTTCTTACATACATGCCTTCCTTTGGGAAAAATACAAATAATGATACCCTGATAATACTTCCGGGTGAAATGCTGCAATGATAGATCCGTGCGCTTGTGGATAAACATCTACTATGGCAAGATCTATCAACCGCCGTCCAATAGGGTCTCTATTGGGATCTTTGATCCTAGTAATGATGTTGTGGGACGACGGTACAGTACTCCTATCGCTATGGTTAGGAGTGGAATCACATTCCACTCTTAGGTGTAGGGATACGGAGTACTGGCCAGCTATCATAGTGACATTGCTGAGAATGGACTTCCTGTCTATTTCTAGTGATGATGCTGTGATATGCCACCCCGACGTTTCTAGCGTGATCACCTATTTGGTGGTTGCGCTTAGAAATGTCAACAAGCATTTCTGGTGCCATTGTCGGGGATGGGTTTTAAACCTGTTTCTAGTGATTGCGCTAAGAAATGCCAACATATATCTTCCCTAGGCAAACCAGGAATAGGGAGAGGAGCGTAAAGCCCATGGGGGTTTAAACGAGAGTTAGCTTTGTGGCAAGATTCACATCGAAGAACATGCCACTCCATATCTCTTCTCATTTTTGGCCAAAAGAAGTGATCGGCAAGGACTTGTTCTGTCTTCTTGGTACCGAAATGGCCCATGAGTCCTCCTGTGTGAGCTTCTGCACAAGTAAAATTAGAACAGAACAATCACGGAATACAAAGTTTGCTAGCCCAAAACAAAAACCCATCATGCACAT
This sequence comes from Hyparrhenia diplandra, assembly GCA_015847255.1. Classification (NCBI taxonomy): domain Eukaryota; kingdom Viridiplantae; phylum Streptophyta; class Magnoliopsida; order Poales; family Poaceae; genus Hyparrhenia; species Hyparrhenia diplandra. The sequence continues at coordinate 140,109 of JADLZK010004734.1, forward strand.
GAAAATTTTCCCATTCTTTGCCATCACAACACTTGGAATACGGCTCAACAAAGCATGAATCAGTTTTATATAATTCTTTTATACTTTCTAACCAAAGAATTTTAGCATCAAGTTGAGTTAACAAAACATGACGTCGAGATAAGGCATCAGCTACAACATTATCTTTTCCTTTCTTGTATTTGACAACATAAGGAAACGACTCAATAAATTCACACCATTTTGCATGCTTTCTATTCAGTTTTAGTTGTCCTTTAAGATGTTACAATGATTCATGGTCTGAATGTATCACAAATTCCTTAGGAAAAAGATAGTGTTACCAAATTTCTAAACTCCGAACAAGAGCATATAATTCTTTATCATAAACTGAATAATTGAGAGTTAGACCACTTAACTTTTCATTGAAGTAGGCAATTGGCCTTCGTTCTTGCATGAGCACACCTCCAATCCCAACTCCACTTGCATCACATTCTATTTCAAATGTCTCACCAAAATCCAAGAGTGCAAATTTGGGGGCTGTTGTTAACTCCATCTTCAATTCTTCAAATGCCTGTTTGTTGTGCTTCTCCCCATTTGAAAGGTACTTCTTTCTTTGTCAACTCGTTGATAGGAGCAGCAATAGTGCTGAAATCCTTCACTAACCGCCGGTAAAACCCAGCGAGTCCAAGGAAGCTTCGCACTTGACTCGCATTTTGTGGAGGCGTCCAATCTTGTACAGCCTTGATCTTTTCTTCATCTACCTCCACTCCTTGTCCTGAAACAACAAATCCAAGAAAGACTACCTTGTCGGTGCAAAAGGTGGACTTCTCAAGGTTAGCATACAATTTTTGTTCACGTAGGACAGCAAGCACACATTGGATATGTACAACATGTTCATCAAGAGACTTGGTGTAAATTAAGATGTCATCAAAGTAAACGACAACAAACTTGCTAATGAAAGCTCTAAGCACATGATTCATCAACTTCATAAAAGTACTAGGTGCATTGGTTAATCCAAAGGACTAACCATTCATACAACCAAAATTTTGTTTTAAAAGTTGTTTTCCACTCATCTCCTTTCATGCGAATCTAGTGATAGCCACTTCTGAAGTCAATTTTAGTGAAAATAATAGCACCGCTAAGTTCATCTAGCCTAGAATTGGATGTCTATACCTTACGGTGATGTTATTAATTGCTCGGCAATCAACGCACATCCTCCATGACCCATCTTTCTTAGGAATTAAGAGAACAGGAACAGCACAAGGTGAAAGGCTTTCTTGCACATACCCTTTTTTGATCAGTTCCTCCACTTGTCTCTGAATTTCCTTTGTTTCCTCCGGATTGGTGCGGTATGGAGCACGGTTTGGGAGGGAAGCACTGGACACAAGATCAATTTGATGTTCAATTCGTCTCTTAGGTGGCAGTCCTGGTGGTACTTCATCTAGAAATACATCTTCATATTCCTGTAATGCATCAAAAACAACACTTGGCAAAGTAGAGGGTAAGTTGTTAGTAGAAAGAAGAGTGTCCTTGTATAGGACTACAAAGAACATGGCATTAGGTTCACTCAATTCTTTTAGATCACCTTTCCTAGCCATCATGACTAATCCCTCTTTTCCAAGTGTCTTGGACTTTTGAGGCTGTGGAGTTTTATTTGGCTTTGGAAACTCTCCCTCACTATTTTTGTGGGTCACTCTCAAGTGGTTCTCACTCTCTCGCTGTTTCTTCTTTAGATCATCCTTCAAAATTTCCTCTGGTATCAACGGGTGCAAAGAAATTCACTCTCCTTTGTACATAAAAGATAGCTTTGTTGGTCCATCCAAAGATCTGAATATCACGGTCATATAACCATGGTCGTCCTAGCAGCAGCTGGCACGCCTACATAGGCACCACATCACATTCTACTTGATCATTGTACTACCCAAAAAAAAAAGGCACAGTCACAATCTGACTGACACACAGTGCTCCACAATCATTAAGCCACTACATCTTGTATGGACTAGGATGTCACCATGGCTTCAATCCCAATCTGTCCACCAATTCTTGACTAACAGTATTGTTGTAGCTACCATTATCAACAATGATGTGACATAGCTTGTCCTTGATTATGCCTCTGGTATGAAAATGATTGTGTCGCTGCCCATTCTCTTTCTTTTCAGCAGTGACACTAAGAACTCGAAGAGAAATAAAGTAGTTATGTTCTCCTTCATCGGGTTGAATCTCATTCTCTTCCTCTTCAATTTCTTCATCAAATTTTGGTCCATTATCTTCTGGTTCACTTTCTGATTCCCATTCGCCTTTCTCATTCAGCAACATGGTCCTTCTACTTGGACGTTGAGCTGCAATATGACCCCGCCCATGGCACTTGTGGCACACAATTTCTCTACTCCGAGAGGAGGAGGTAGCACCTGAAGCAAGGGTTGGGGCTGCTGAATTTGTAGCAGATCGCTGCTGTTTGTAGGAGATGACACTATAGAAGCCGCCATCTTGGATGGAGCAATTGATGGAGAAGACCGAGCTGCCGCCCCTTGAGATCGTCCCCCACCATAGGAAGCACTGGACTGTTGTTTGCGCCATGGAGCAGCAATGGAATGACTGCCATAAGATTTTCCACGGGACTCTTGCTGAATCTTCCTCTCCATACGCATAGCTTGATTAACTAAATCTTGCAAAGTATGATTCGAAAACATCTCTATGAAACCAGAGATTTCTTCATTGAGTCCTCCTAAAAATCTTGCCATTTTTGACTCTGCATCCTCTCTGATTCTAGCCCGTACTAATAGCAACTCCATCTCCTTATAATACTCATCAACTGATCTTTTTCCTTGCTTCAACATTTGCAATTTGTTTCGAAGATCTTGCTGATAACTTGAAGGCATAAATTGCCTTTTCATTACTCGCTTCATCTCTTCCCATGTATTAATATATCCAAGACTCAACTCAAGTTGATTCTCTTGTACTTGATTCCACCAAGTAAGAGCATATCTAGAGAACTCAACTGAGGCTAGATTCACATGGCGCTGATCTGAAAGATTATGCACTCTAAAGATTTGATCACAGTGTTCAGCCCATTCAAGGAACTCATCTGCATTCTCCTTTCCAGTGAATTTTGGAATGCTCAATTTGACACGAGCAATAATGTTCTCTGGGTCATCTCAATCACGACGGCCACGATGATGATTCCCGTCTTCAAAATCAGCATGCCGGCGATGATCCCGACGCCGCCCAAACATTCCACCATTCGCAAAGGGATTTTCATCATACCCTTCATGATCATTATCATCAGATTCTTCATCTTCAAATCATACACGACGACCATGTGCATGACGACCACCACGTTGATTATCAAAATCAACATGGCGATAACCACCATGTCCTCCACAGCCATCGCCAAAGCGATTAAATCCACGGCCAAAACTATAATTTTCATTCCTCCCGATGATGGTCTTCTTGGGGGCGATGTGGCCCTCGGCCTCCCGCAGCGGGAAGACGAGCATCAAGCATTCTCTCCATAGCCTCCTGTTGGCATTTTCGAGCGCAACCACCAAAGATAGAGGTAGAGTCCATCTTAGGCGACAGCACTTAGAAATGCCAGTTGGCATTTCTTAGCATCACCACTAGGGATGGGCTTAGGTTCCATCCCTAGCAGTGTCACTAAGAGCACCAACGAGCACTTCATAACCCTATACTTAGGAGTAGAGTATGAATCCACTCCTAACCATAGCGCTAGGAGTGCTGGGCTGCCATCCCGCAACATCATTACTAGGATCGTGGACCCTAATAGCGACACTGATGGATGGCGGCTGATAGATCTTGGCCATAACAGGTCTTATCCGCAAGCGCACGGATCTATCATTATAGCATTTCATCCGAAGTATTATCAGGGTATCATATTTATATTTTCCCAAAGGAAGGCATGATGTATAAGAGTCTAGTGTGGAGTATGAATACGGAAACACACGTGCATAATGGACCATGTTGATCATACAGGGGTAAATAGATAATCTATAACCCCTGTAAAGAAGAACCCCACTAGGGGAGTTCTCTCGACATGCAAGGGTGACACATCAGCAGCCCCACCACTATTAGGAAGTTCTCCTCTGGTGCATCCATGTCATCAGTAACTCCTCTCGCCGAACGTCGCCGAACGCGGACTCTTCCCGACTCCGTCTCCTCTCCTACTCCACGCTGGTGCGCCGCCGTTCGGTTTCCTTCGGCTCCCGAAGTCTCTTCCCCTTCCTCGCGACCCGCCGCAGCTGCCTCCTCCACTACCTCGCTCTTCCGCACCGGGATGTCGAACTCTAGCTGTATATATATTTGTGGCCTCCTGCGACCCTTGGGGTGGATCTGGACGGGCAGTGCGGCGGCGCCGAGCGAGCGCGACCCCTGCGCGGCAGCCGGCCGAGGTCCTCGCGTAGGATATGCCTCCGAGTCTGCACGCCCGACGGTTGGCCCGAGGGCCGTTCGAGCGGGGGCGGCGCCGAGTGAGCGCGACCCTGCGCGGCAGCCGGCCAAGGTCCTCGCGTAGGATCTGCCTCCGAGTCTGCACGTCTCGGCCGCCCTCGCCGTCGATCCGAAACCCACGCTCGCCGCCTCGGCGCCGCCACCGACCGCGTCGTCCACGTCATCCATCATCATCGACGACATCATCCGGGTCCACGCCGACACCGCCACCGCGACGCGCGTCCGCACGACGGACGATGCCACGGCGCTCGCGTCCACCGACTTCGGCACCAACGTGACCGTGGACGCGGCGCGGCGTACGGCAGCCGTGTTCTTCCCGTCGTGCGTGGCCGACATCGCCGCGCTGCTGCGGGCGGCGTCGTCCGCCAGCGCGTTGCCGTTCCCAGTCTCCGCCAGGGGCTGGGCCACTCTACACGGGGCCAGGCCACGCCCCCGGTGGCGTCGTCATCGACATGGCTTCGCTCGGCCGCCACGCTGCAAGCATCAGGCTCCCCGTGTCGGTGGGGACGGGCGCTACATCAACGCCGTGGGTGGACATGTGCTGCACGCCACGGTCCTGGACGCCTCACGGTCGGCGGCACAGTCTCCAACGCCGGAATCAGTGGGCCGGCGTTCCGCCACCGCCCACAGATATCCAACATCCTGGAACTCGACGTCATCACGGTGACCGGTGACATGGTCACCTGCTCCAAGCACAAGCACGCCGGCCTCTTCGGCTGCTCGACGGAATGCCAAAACCAAAAAATGAATCCTACCTGGGCAGCTGTACGCCGTCCCTTAACCATCCATACCACCTCTTTTCTTGTGCAGGTAGGCCCTGGATTGGTGCTAGCGACCTAGCTGCCCGGATGGAGAACACCCTGGAGGCTGATGAGTTTCCAGAGCTCTAGAAAGGTGAGCAACAGGTCTTTCATCGACGCTGTGAAAGTCATGAGCCACCAGCAACTTTTTTGGCTTTCATAATCACATATTTTGTTTACATTTGTGGTAATGCCCGTGTTTGGAGGTGTATAAGATTCAAATCATGACAACCATTTATCTCTGTGTGTGAGCTTAATTAACTGTACCTTTTTTTTTCTTTTGTACCCCCATGTTTCAGTTTTGATGGTGTCAATTAGCTGAGTGACTAAGAAGTAGAAGTGTGTCTTCTTCTTTGGAATTCTCAAACAGTTGGCATATATTGTATGCCCTTCCAGGCATATCTTACAGAAGTACATTCTATGTCCAAACATAGTTAACTTTTTTAGTTATGCTCATTATTAAACAATCACTTTTTTTCAGATCACCTCAAATTTTCACTAATGCACTGTAGGAGCAGGATGCGTCAGTGTGTATGTTGATCCATCCCTACCGTCAACCCATCTCCAAAGAAACCGATGACTAGCTTGAAGCGGAGCCGGACCACCACCTTGAACCTAACACGCTCATGCTCCGAGTGCAGCAGCAGCCGGAGACAGAGGTGCCACTGGTAAAGAAACATTCCTACCAGAGAGACTGCCTGTATGTTAACAGGGGTGGGTTCAATATCAAATGAACATTTATCTTCTGTTGCTTATCCTTCACAACTTCACCACTTCTCATTTTTTAGACAAAAAAAATTGCTGTTTACCCTCATTTGTAAAGGCCATAAATTTTTTTCTCTTTGCAGGTGTCAATTGGCATTCAAATCCAATGTTGGACCATAGGATTGACACAAGAGGTGGAACGTCTCGCTCCGTCATGTACTCAATGAGGCATTGTCGCGGACCACCGAAACTCTTCATGCTGCAGTGATTTGAATTGTTAACATGTTGCAACTACTGTGAACTCCCATTAACAGCACTGACTAAACCATAGCATCAAAGATCAGTTCGCATTTGAAATATATCACTGTTATTATTTTGTTTGATTGAATCTATGCCATTTGAAATCCTCTTTGTTTTAGATTTCGTCATGGGTCTCGGAACATGGCCAGCTGCAGTGGAGTAAAAGGCAGGGAGTTGGATCTACTAATATCAAAACAGTTCATTAGCTCCAATATTATCATTTCACTGTTTGGTAGGATTTAGAGTGTAGCTTTTCCTGGAGATGAGTTGTATTTGTTACAGGTATTCTGTCAGCCAGCAGATGCATCATTAACTCATGTCTATTATGCCCAGTGTCAATATGACTTCTAGAGTAAAAGAAAATGGCATGATGATCACAGGAAAGCATACTGTTTCTGATATCTTCTGTGTTGTTTGTGGATCCATCGTTGGATGGAAACATGTAAGATTTGCAAAGGTTATTTTATACTGTCCTTTGTATATTGCCTTGCATCTAAGTTTTTATGATGCTCTTCTCTAGGAGGCTGCACATGAGAAGAGCCAGGGATACAAGGAAGGGAAGTTTATTCTGGAGAGGTGATGGCCCCAACATTCTATCATGGTTTTGTTGCCTTAGATTTGTCCTTCCAAAAAAGAATGTCCTCTGTTCAAACATATCTTTGACTCAATTTGCAAATGACGCATTGATTTTCATATAGTTAATCTGGAATTGACTCACTGGAACAAAAAAAATTATTCTAAGCAGGTATAAGGTGTCGGGCCATGTTGGAAGCCAATACTTTGCACCGGATGTTAACTTGGGCGGAAGCGACGCCGATGATGTCTGAAGTGCAATTCAAAAAGCTCAAACCTGTTATTCATCCTGTAAATAACCTGGGTGTTGTTGCTCTTTAGTCAGCCGGGGATTGCTCCCATTGAAATAATCTCGGGCATAAATTGTTGTTATTCTAGGTGACATGATCATATTCCTCAACTTGACATCTCTGCAACACTTGATGCACCGTGTGTTCTAAATAAATTGTCATCTATACTCGATACTTAAATAAATTGAAATGCTTCAGATCATGTATGCTCGATGCACCATGTTAATCACTGGTATCTATATTATTTTTGTTGGGCTCATGTACCTGTCGAGATAAGATAATACAATGAAACTCTTTCTTATGGTCCATTGTATTCTTTCTTGCTTCCCGCAGCAACGCGCGGGGAACCCCCCTAGTTTGTAGATAGTGGACACACAAAGCAAACCTCAAGGATAAAAGTCATGGCTATCCGGTGGCTAGCTTGTTCTGAATGAATTAGGGTATGCATTTTGCTTTCTCTAAGCAGGCAAATTAAAGCTGGATCGGAAGAAGTTTTGGGCTACTACTGCTCACTCATGCTTTGAAGTTCCGATATCCTTTGGGCATATATATAGGCACCACTGCCAATTAATAAATACTAGTAAACATGCCCGTACTTCGCAACAGAGGATATACAATTTGCAGCATCTAATTTAATACATTTTAAAATCAGACTATATCATGACTAGATGCCCGCTATTATGACTCGTATAAGTACATGTCATGAGTTCAGGTGATGGACAGGGCAATAAACCAAAATAGAATTCTCAAATAGAAGAGTAAAATAGAGTAGCAATGCTCTAACTTGTCATGAGAAACCATATAGGTACCAAACTCTTAAGCTACAGATTTAAGACCTTATTATTATTAAGTATGTCACTCAAGGTTCAAATCTCCCTAATCAGCAATTAATTATTAGCATTTTCCGAACACTAAACGATAAATAGACAACTACCTACAGTTTACCATTATTCATGCTCAATAGTCCACTAAACGAGCTAAACAATGCATTAATTGAAGGGTTATGGGATCGCTACGCTAGCCAGAAAACGAAAATTTTCTACCCATAAACCAAGGATCTACTGCAAGTTATAGATCACGGAATTACCACTAGACGCGCAGGGCAGCGGAAGCGTCGACCGTCGACGTAGATGTACGCGTCGCAGCAGTGGCGTGCAGTCGCGTGGTCGTCCGTCACGTCCGTCCTCCTCGTGCGGTTCGTCCTTGTGCTCCAGATGCAGCACCTCCGAGGTATCCCACACGTACAGGGAGGAAGCGATGCGCCTCCGGACTGCTAGGTCCGCGAGATGCAAGAGGCGTGAGCGAGGGCGTGGGCGGCGGCGGCTGCCAAGGAGGCGTGGAATGAATTAGGTTTCCAGCCCCGCGCCCACCTCTCATTATATAGGCGTCCCTAACAGGCTCCCGAGCTGGAGGCCCATTAGAAAACCCTAAGCCTCGCCTAATTGGATCAAATCCGAATTAGGCCTCCTTCCCCTTAAGCGTGCGACCCTATGGGCTCACGCACACATAGACATGGCCCGAGTACTCCTACTCGACCAATAGTTGACAGCGGCCTCTAGCAAGACGTGCCAACTCCCATGTGTACGCAATGATCATATCAGACGAACCACCACGATCCATGTACTCGCCATTCCCTTGCCACACGATATTTGGTCCAACTCGTGAGTTAACACTTAACCCAAGCACGGCCATGCATTTCTTGATCCAATCAATCGAGTGGTCCAGTTATATCTCTCTCTCATGGAGAGGGGCAATTCCATCTTGATTGACTATGCCTCACAGCATGTTTCATGACAAACCCGAAGACCACCTTTATAGCTACCCAATTACGGAGTAACGTTTGATAGTCCCTAAGTAGGTCATTTCACATCTTGAATACATACGACAATCTCAGGTCTAAGGACATAACGTACATGATGTATAAAGAGATAATAATAACATCTCATATCGGGTCGATCCAGCCCCATGTCATACATGTGCCCACACTATTAGTTTGACATCTCCATGTCTATGACTTGTGAAACATAGTCATCAACTAATACGTGTGCTGATCTAATATTCATGTGTGTTCTCACATGAACTCCGATCAGGGACAATTATTGAATAACCAAACAAGTAAAAGAGTTTCACAAACAATTCACATAATTGCTGATCAATACAAGTTGTCTTTAATGGATATTCATGAACACATAACATATCATGGATACAATAAAGGAATACAAATCATCTCTATGATTATCTCTAGGGTATATTCCCAACATTAATCTAGATTAACAGTGGATTAAACGGAAATGGTGTTCCGCCATGTAGCGTTTACAGTGTTTAAACGTGCTAAATGACTATTTGGGTGAAAATACTATATATGCATGTGCTACTCTAGAGTGACATTACTACACAAATAGTTTTTACTGCTGGTTCATGACATGATCTGGCGGTGAAAACTAGAAAGATTTTCACTACCGGTTCATGTTGAAAATTAACAGTGAAAACCATAGTCGCATGCAAAACTAGCCATGTGAAAACCTACAATAAAAAATCAATCTTGAGTGCCAATCAAAAACTAGTCACATGGCTTCCCCCACCCCCTATATCAAACACCCTCTCCAACGTATGCTTCTTCAAAGTGTCCGATAGGCAGGGCCCATTGGACCACGTGTTCTAACATGAATGGACTCCATGAGGAGGGCGCCCCACCAGCTACCCTCTCTAATGGTATTCCCCCACTGGTTGTGACTTCCTCTCTCTTTCCCTCCCATCAAGATGCGGAAGTGTGACCATGGTGCGTACTAGACAACTAGTTGCACCGGCGACCTGCGCAGGGGCTTAGTGAAAACCCTGGTGTGTGCTCGGTGGCTCAGCACTGAAGCTCGATGGCCTAGAGTGGCAGTAGTCTAGCACACAGGAGCCTCTAGCTGGGGACTTGGCGACCCGGCACAGGCGCCTCCCTAGCAAGGTCGTGGGGGTTCCGCAGCCCGGCGTGAGTGCCTCCCTAGAGGTGGCATGGTGTAGGCGCTCCCCTGGCATGGCGACAGTGTCCCTCTCTCAGATTTGGCAGCCATGCTGCTTCCTTCTCGATGGCAAGGGCTCAATGGGGATTCTTAGACAGACTTGGTGGGCCTTCACTAGGTGTACCAGGCTTTTTTATTTTAAAAACTATTATCATTGTCGGTTGGTAAGATGGGCAGACAATGATAATGGATTATCACCACGGTTGGGAACATGAGCCAACAATGATAACCCAATTATCACCACTGGTTAGGAACACAAGCCAACAATGATATCTGATTATCACCACTAACTTTCAAACCAGCGATGATGAGGCTTTTGGAATCTTCTCAACCATGAAAGGATCATAATGCCCATGTAAGGATCATATTGCCCATGTACATCCCTTGAAATTATCCATGGACCTACAAGGGTGTTCATGTAAAGTGTACATCACCAGATGTTGTAAAAATAAGGCTTGAGCCATCATAGAGATCAGATGATTTTAACTTTTGGACATCCACAAAGTCTTATCTCTGCTCTTTCTTGTACTCATCTCCAAGCTTGAGTGTCTTTTCTCGAAAGGTCTTGGCATACTTTCGGCCGTGACCAAGTCTTTACACCAATAGTGGAGTAACATCTTCCATTGTCACCTTCTTAACCTTGAGCTACTCATTTATTAAGATAATAAATGTTGTTTAACTAGTAGTATTCTCCATCTTAACCTTTTTTTCAAATAGTTACATTCCACTACTACATTATTCTTAATGGAGGCAGGCGAAATAGATTAATGGAGGCGTTGCAACCACCTTCAATCAAAGCCCTCGGTTAATGGAGGCTTAACAGAGGAAGTTGCACTGCCCGCCTTAGTTAATAAATTATTGGAGCGGTCGCATTAAGCTGTCCACCTCCGTTAATCATTTTAAAAAAAATTTAAAAAAAAACTAGCGAGCCCAATCGAGGCCGTCATCGTCGTGTCGGAACCCGCGCCGCGTCGTGTCCGCCGGATCGGGCCGCTCCACCACCTCAGTAAATCTATTTTCCAAGGCGGGCAAACGTGCCTGCCTCGGTAAATAAAAATGCCCACCTCCGTTAATCGCAGGCATTAACCGCGGCAGTTAGATTTTGTGACCGCCTCCGTTAATAAAAGGGCACTGTCTTGTAAAATCATTTGTGTAGTAGTGTTCGTTCTTTACAAGATGATGAGAAAGGGGAAGAAAAAGAAGTACTCCAAGGAACTTCTATGTGTTGCAGATATCTGAATTATTTATTTTCTAAATATTACAGAACGAAATATTTGTCCCGTAAGACAAAATGTCCAAAGTTTTCCATTATAATTTATCTATGTGATGCATTCAGAGATCAGAGAGTAGTCGTAGTTATATAGTGAATGGTGTTGATTATATGTGCATAACCTGCTCAAAGGGAAGAGGGAGGCAAAACAAAGATATATTCGAAATATCATTATCAAATGTATATAATATGATATATATTGGAAGGTGAGAAACACGAATCTATATTATTATCCGCTAGAATAAAGGCATTAAGTTACCTTTGCTTCGTTGCAGATGACATGAGAGTTTTATATGAAATATGAGTGGGAAACACGAGAGAGCATGATTGAAAAAAATAGAAGCAGCCAGTATATATGTTTATTTACGATTGGACTAGATGCGATCGCCAAAGGAACCCAAATCTTAAAAGTAGGGAAGTTCAGTAAACTCAACGTTTCAGTGTCCTACTCAGCCAGAAAGAAAAATAAAAGCTCCTTGTTCCCCGGTATCAAATGTACGGCAGCACATTTCTGAAGATTACCACCGCAAACAAATCTCTGGGAACAATGATGGCTTGCAACCTTTCAATTAATTAAGTCAAGAAACTTAAGTTGTTCATTTACACATGGAAATGGCTCATTCATTCATTTTTTTTTTTCAGTGGCTTCTCTCTCTCTCTCTCTTGGAATCGTTATTAGGTTGTTTTCTCCAATCATCATAATTCTTTTTGGTTTCTCTTTAGCTCCTCTCCATTCAATGAATTCTTGGCATATCACACTCATTATCAGATCAGAATCAGTTCTTTTCTCTTTTTTGGTGCAAACATATATGCATACACCCAATTTTATAACATGACATGACAATGCTGATAACCCTTTATCACTCCTGCTGTCTCTTCATTTTAATTTCTGCCGGTGTTGGTACAAAGTGCATACTATGACTTTGCCATTGTCCCCTCGCCCTCCAATGATTTGAAATGCTGCTTTACGACTCGAGTGATCAGTGATGATGTGCTGCTCAAAATTCCCTTGAGATTCAAATCATGAAGGGACCCACATACCTACAAAGGCCGCAGGGGACCGTTTCCGTTGGTAAAATTTTAGACGCTTGGTAAGAGAGAGAAACTTCTGTGTGAGAGACTCCGGTTCTAGGCCTTCTTCCCTTTTCATTTTAGACGCTAATATTACGACATATGGAAATATAATGGCCAATTTTCACGAGCAGGAAAAAGTCCACTGTTCCGAAAATTGATTTCAGGAGGTAAACCATTAATTCAAAAAAAAAATCAGTAGAAAATTTACCTTTTGCATCTAGCCTAAAAACTAGCGAACCCCAATTCAGATGTCGCAACATATCATATAATTTTTTGCGTCAAATATTCGTACGCGCGTGTGTTTTCTAGGATTTGGAGCCTGACCTGGCCTGTCTACGCGAACATTTCTTCACGAGGCGAAGGATATTCTTTTAACTTCATCTTTATGAACATTGCATTGCATATATGGTACTCAAAGTGATCTCAAATATAATAATAATCACGGGAACTCAGCATATCTTTTCATTGTAGTGAAAATCTATTCATCCAGCTGGTTCACGTCCTTGACTCAATCTTGATCCTTTTGAAGTGCTCATAGAGGTAGGATGTGTGTGACCTCTATTTATCTACCATATACTTTGTGTTTTATACCACTTCTGCTCCCTCATGAGGCCACGACACCGGTCATTGTAGCGAACACTGTACAACACTATTCAGCCAGTCTTCAAGCATGTTCCTTCTCCAGTTTTTTCTTCGTTACCTATTCAGTGACAAATCAGTTTTTTTTTTACACATAACACATGCTTCCTCCATTGTAAAATAATTTATAAGGAAATCTTTATTTGATTTTGCATGCCAAGAAATCATACATACCTTCATTCGCGCAAAGCGCGGGGTTACCTACTAGTTGTACTCGGTTTCCATGTATATCTTGTTATACCTTGTCTGCCAAGTAGATGGAGTGCTCCTATAGTCCGGCCACCCCATTCCGGTCGGACGTTTTCCCTTGAGACGAGGGTATCCGGGTATTATCATGTATGTATGGACACAGGGCTTTCTAGAGCGTTCCTCTATTACCTTAGCAATGGAGTAGTTGCTTGATGAATGATAATGTCACCACCTTTTTTTTTTGACAGAAAATTGTAGGGGATTACCCGACAGTGCAAATTTCAAAGAAATGGTGTCACACCCAGGATTTGAACCCTGGGTGGGAGCCCCGCAGCCAGTGGCCTTTACCACTCCAACTGTGAGCCCCTTGACTAATGTCACCACCTTGTTCTAGTAAAACATGGAGGAGGCAGTCACCTCTTGGAGGATTAGTCAACTCTCGATAAAGTAAAATTTGTCCCAAAGGGCACACGCCCTTGTGATGTGAACGCTTGGATATGCATTGTAATATGTCACAGCAGGAGAGAGAGAGAGAGAGAGAGAGAGAGAGAGAGAGAGTATCTATCTCTCTCTCTTGTTGTGCATATATAGCGATGTATATCCAACGGTCCACATCACAAGCCCTTGAGGGCAAAAAAGTTGTGTACAAGGATCTACTCGACATATCACTAGTATAGGAAACTTAACCGAGGCGGGCGTTTTTGGTTAACCGAGGCAATTGGTATATTAACTGAGGCGGCTGGCTTAAACTGCCCGCCCCGGTTAAGACTATAACCGCGGCGGCTGTTATTAAATGCCTGCCTCCATTAATGATTTCCAGACTAAAAAATGCTTTTCAAATTTGAATTTGAATTTTAGTAATGAAAACAGATAAAGCAGAAAATAGAGGACAAACATATATTACATTCATTCTTGTTCGACGAACCAACATTAAGTTATTACATTAGAGAGATGTCTTCATCATTGTTTCACAAACACACATCATTCATGCATATCAACTTTTATTGGAAAAGAGGTCCGGCAAAATGTAATCCTTGATTTGTAACTGGGCGCTCCAGTTTCTGATGCTCTCGAACTTCGGTAATAGGAGGAGGAGTAGTAGTATATAGTTGTAGGAGTAGTTCATCAAATTGGAGTAGTATATAGTTGTAGGAGTAGATGAGTAGTAGTATATACCAGTAGCAGTAGATGAGTAGTAGACAAATGTAGCATCATGGGCAGTGCATTCAAGCACAGAAAGCACAACAAGCACCAAAGAGGGAGGGAGGAGGTGTGCAAGTATCAAAAGCTTTCCAGAGAGTCCAAGTTTGTTGTGTTTCGAGTTATAGAACGTTAGTTAAAATTTTATTCTTGTGACTGTGGTGAAATGCCTAGTTGCTGGTTGTGGATGTTTTGTAATGTTTGCATGAATTATCTTCATCTGCTGGCTTTGTAAGTGATGTGTTGTCATCTTAAGACTAGTGTTAGTCTGATTAGTGGGAGTTCTTGCAGGTGCTCAAACCCTCACCGCTGACGAGCAACTGTACGTTAGGTTGTGTGAGAAGGGTAAGTGTGTGTGAAATAAATAAGTTGGATGCTTTGCTTTGTAGTGATTAGAATAGAGCTGCAATTTTATGGTTGCTTTGTTAGGTGAAGTGTTTAGGGTCACTCATATCATGAGCATCCTCATCATGTTCACCTTCATGATTGCATCGCATCACGTTATTAATTCTTGCATGCATGCAATAGGTATTCCGAAAGGTCCGACGTAGCTGGAGTTCGAGGGGACGTGTCCAGACGTGGAGGAGGTTCCCGAGGAGGTGACGGCCCAGCTAGCAGGACCAGGAGCCGGCGAGGAGATCATTCTTGAGTGCCCGACCCACGAGCCTGCCATGTTTGTGAGAGGCAAGCCTCGGAGCTTTTTTCACGTCCTATGCTTTTACAATAATTTACTTGCATCCTTTTATGCTGTTTATTGCATTAAGTTATAGGTGTTGCTTGAAAACTCTTGATGCATATATATCTATCCTTGTCCACTTATATATATATTCCCCGATATCCCATTTAGTACAGGAATCGTTTAGATACTTAGTTAAGCTTTAAACGGTAGAAGACAGGGGATAATATCTCCTGCGAGAGCTAGGTGGATAAAATGAATCTTTTGGATACGTCATCTTGGTTATGCAAGCTTAAAACTTGATTTTTATAGACCGGGCGGGAAAATGGAGGCTACAGGACATGGAGGTCCTGGGAGTCGTGTAGTCCCGTCTGTGTCGATTAAGGACATGTACTGGAGCCTATCCTACAGCATGTTGAACGCAGCCTATCACTTAGTTGGCCAACCTGAGGTTGTCGACCGCGAAGCCAAGTACCTCAACTCAAGCCGAGAAGCCATTACGCGAAAGGGCATATCAACGGGAGGCTTCGTGGACTGTGGGCAAGGTGTATATAATTCCTAGCTGGTACCGGCACAAGTGTGCTCCCCACGAATACTGGCACGGATCGGGCCTGTGATTCTTGAGTTGATGAAAGGTTATCTATGGCTATCCTTAGCGGGACTTGCTGGGTGGGTGTTAGGAATACCCCACCAGCTCGTCAGTAATCGATTCGAATCGCCGTCGCTCCTGGTTAGTGAGCACTTGACGGATTATCTCCATGTAGCACACTGTTACTTATCTGGATGCAAGGAAAGGTTGTGATGATGGTTAGTTATGGGTCCCTGTTGGACTCATGGTTGATTGTACCCTCATGGTCAACGATGTTGATTGTTTACTTTCTTGCCAGTTATGGTAGGTCGGATGGTAATCTGAAATGCTAAGTAAGAATTATTAAACATGATGCTAATAATTGCTAGTTCTTTGATGCTTGAGCTTTTATGCAAAGAAATGAGCCAGCCCCACTCTTTAAAGCCATGCATAATCCTTGGAGTCTTTTATTTTTGGTTTATGACGGGTAAGTCTAGCTGAGTACCTTCTCGTACTCAGGGTTTGTTTCCCACCTGTTGCAGATGATGTGTTCTACACTGGGCGTTGCAAGTGCTGCCTTCTCCCTGCTGGGGACGAGGACTAGACCTGATGACATGGTCTTCATATCCCTTTCCCTCTACCATTGTGAGATATGATCCTGGACTGGCTTATGTAACTCTGTTTTAGACTATGTTCTAAACTACTTTGATTTCCACTGCACAACTGAACTTGTAATAATTTCAGTACTCCGCTATGTAATATATTCTCTCTTACTTCTCTGCGAATGGTTTTCGGAATTGTTGTACATCGCTATATGATTACGGTCTTGGTTGTTCGGTTTGAAATCGGGTGGATTTTAGTTCATGGGCCAAGTTATATGGAGTCAAGTCGGGGTTTGATCACTTTTGTGATTGGATTTTCATACTTAGACACTTATAATTTTGGTTTCGTGACACCGCGCCCACCGCCGCCCCACCGCCGCCCAACGCCCCTGCCCTGCCCACCCCCCGCACGCCCCGATCCGTCCCGCCCCCGCGCCCACCGTTGGCCTTTGCACGACGCCCCGGCCCCGCTGCCCCCGTGCCCACCGTCGGCCGCTGCGCACCCCCGTCCTGCCGCCCCTCCCTTGCCCACCACCGACCGCCTGCTCGGCCACCGCCGGCCGCTCCGCCCACCTTTGCCTGCGACACCACCTTCCTGTCTCCCCCTCCCAGTGCCCCCTACCAGTGAGAAGAAGAGGAGGAGGAGGAGAAGGAGGGGGAGAAGAGGAGAAGCCGAGAAGGAGGAGGGAGGAGGAGGGGAGAACAAGAGAAGCCGAGGAGGAGGAGGGGCCTCCACACTATCCCTTGTGGCTGTTGGTATTTGTTAACGCACACAGAAAAAAATCCACAAGTGCACGGATACCGATGTAGCCTTCACCTAGGAGTATTCTAAGGTATCGATTTCCACGGGGAACGCGAAGTGTACTAATCAAGGGACAAGGTCGTCTAAGGATAACTATATGTTTTTGTGGAGAGAGAGAATAGGATTTTAAGTCTCTAATTGATCTAAGAATTAAAGATACTCCAAGGTTTACTTATTTGGGACGTCAGAACACTATCCACAGAAAGGGGTGAGAAAGGGGCTAGGAAGCTCCAACTAAGGTCCTACAAACACCAACCCGAACGTGGTGGAGTACATCGGCCGTCAAGGCTGTCACCACCTGGGGCTACCATAAACTATCCATGTGATTGGGTGCAATTCCAGGTAACCACTAGACTAAGCACCACGCCTAATCTAATAATTACTACTCTAGTGTTATAAAGACTAGAGCACTTGATGCAAGCGAGAATCAACTAAATAAACTAAAAGTAAATACTGAAGTAAAGTAAATAGAGAACTTAGAATATGAAATAAAGAACTTGAATTCAATGAAGAAGAAGATCCGTAGAAGTACAAAGCTCGAGGAGAATCCGACAAATCCGGAAGCTCCTTATGATCTCTCACCTCTCCTCTCTCTCTATTTTCTAGATTAGATCTATGAGAACTAATCTTTTATTGATAACTAGCTAAGAGGTAGATCCATACAAGAGACACCTCTGATCTAAAAGAGAATAATGAATAATGAATTCTAGGGTTTTAGGGGTGAGATCTGCCCTTGCTTTTATAGCCCCATAGGATAAATCTCAGCCCTTGGATCAAACCGACTTGATTGGACGGTGTAGATCTACTCCATAGGTCGGTTGTAGGAAGGTTCCAGAAGCAGGACACGTGTCTCCACAGGGGGGTGCCGTGCGGCCCCACATGTCAGGCCGCCCGGCCCCACATCCGAGCTGTCTTCTTTTGTCCTTTAGACCCTTGGAATTTATACTAATCGCCCTGATTTGGTTCTTTTCTTCTGTTTCTCTATTTCTTCTCTTTTCTCTCTGATATTCCGCTGTTTTTCAGAGTTCACCTGTAAAACTGAGTGTGTACAAAACTTGTGGAAATTATTAGTATAAACTCTATCTTCTATCGTTCTTGTTCTCATGTGATCTATCATTTCATGCTAAAAAGTTGACGTTAACTACCATCAACAAGCTCCCCCAAGCTTACCTTTTGCTAGTCTCTTAGCAAAACACATATATACTATAAGACAAACTTGGATCAGGAGTTGCTACGATACTTTCATTCTTATAAAGTATACATGCTTTCAAAAAGAAACTCTACTCCGGATCGGATAAAATTATTCTGACTTCAAACTCACCCTTATTACCAAACTATGGAGCTTTTACTCTCACTTGGGTCTTGAGTAATTGAAAGACAAAAACAGTCAAGTCAAGCACTATGTCTCAAGTCTTAGATCAACTAATATTCTGGAGTTTTCATAAATTTTCAAATAAAACTCAAAGCTCTAAATTGAATGGCACTATCAATCTCTCAATATGTGGTATTTATGGATCCTCACTAGGTATTAATAATATCATGCCTTCTCTCTTGAATATGTAGTATTTGTGGAACAAGGCTAAGTATATTAAGCCTTCTCTCATTTCTCTCTTACTCACTCTCTCTCTAAATATGGCTTATGTGGAGCTCAAAGGAGTGGCACTCTTAAATAATATAACACATTTGCAAATGATATATTGTAGTTCAAACAATGGATCCATAGAGAGTTCAGCCAGTCAAAATAGAAGTAGCAAGTATAGAGAAAATGGTGGATAGGTGTATATTTGATGGCTAAAACTAATTCTACTTTTACTCCTTCAAAGGTATAAACAAATCTCTCTTTTGAAACTTGAAAACTTGAGAGAACTTTTGGGTTGCATACTTTTCTTTTACTTTCTTTCTTTTTTCTTTTTCTTTCTTTCAGAGAGGCGGGCATCTAAGTACCTATTATTTTATTGTGGACACTTGTCCTTTTTTTTACTCTCTTTCTTCTTTTTTTTTAGCAGCGACCCAACTCTCTTTCCACTGATAAACTTTTGAGAAATAACAACAAAGATATTTGGAGTAAATAAACATGGGCTTCCTATAGTCTTATGGATTGTTTTATTCCCAGTGTAGGAATGAAACATTTCAAGTGGATAAAGATGGAAAAAGAATGGTATTGCAATCATCCCTAGTGTAGGAACAATGCATATGTATGTAGGTGGAAGGTGGGTGGATAAAACATGCCTTTTCATGACTGAACTCTCACAGGTTCCAGCAAAGCTTGAACTACTCAATCCAAAGCAAATAGTATATGTAACTGGAAAGTTTTTCTATTCTAAATATCATAAATATGGCTTTGGTAGGAATTTAATACTCTACCAAACAAGATCTCATCATGAAAGATTTTAAATTTTCAAAAACAAATCTCCAGATATAGTTTCACTAGGAACAAGATAAACAGTAGCTCGGACTTTCTCATATCATATCCCCCAATTACCTAGACTTAGATCAAGTGTATGCGGCCCACAAGTCAGGTATAGAGCAAATTTGAAAGCAGGACAAATATATCCAAAACATCGGAGAAATTTCAGATTAAAAACAAGGTACTAAAAAGAGCAGAGCAACTATTCATCATTTCCAAAGCAAACTTTATTTTAACACTAAACTTATTAACCATACCTTAAAAATAATGCATATATATCTAAGAAAAACGTTTTTTATTTGATTTAAAACATTATGCATCTTTTTATAACTTTTTAAAGTAAGCAATAAATAGTAAGTAAAGAGATACTTATCTTGATAACTGGGGGTGCTCTCCCCCATGCTAAATTTTTGTGTAGGTGCTGAGTTGAGGTAGACCAATGGAGGTGATGTCATCCTTCCTTGATGAAGCATCGATGATGACGACTATTGAGTGTTGGTCTATTAAGTGGTTGAATGCCTTCCTTTCGTCATGGCTGATAAATCTATTAAATCTGTGAAATTCAAATAGACAACAAAAACTCGTGGAACTGATTAAAGGTTAGGAATTAAGTACTAGTTGTCTAGAGTTTTTAAGATTAGAGAAATATATATTATTCTAACCATGTATATAAGGAAGCTAACATGTTCTAATATAAGAATCATATAAACTCAATTATATCTAGCTCCTCTACTACATTGATTTGTGGCTCAAGGTAAACTTTCAAGCGTTGACCATTTACCTTAAACGTGTTACTGTTTCATCTTGGATGGTGATGGCTCCATGTGTTGATGTGTCAACGACATTTTGTGGTCCATCCCATTTACTCCGCAACTTACCATGTCCAAAAAGCTTAACTCTTGAATTGAATAGTAGAACTTTGTCTCCGGCTTGAACTCCTTATGCTTGATTCTCTTATCATGCCATCTTTTTGTTCTCTCTTTATAAATTTTGGAGTTGTGATAAGCCTTTTCTCTCCACTCTTCTAGCTCAGATAGTTGCATTTGACGCTTCTCGCCAGCTAGGTGGAGATCCATGTTCCATTTCTTTATTGCCCAATGAGCCTTGAATTCCAATTCGACAGGCAAATGGCATGTTTTTCCATATACAAGTTGATAAGGTGACATGCCTATGGGTGTCTTGAATGCAGTTCGGTAAGCCTAAAGTGCATCTGGAAGCTTGTCCTTCCATGCTTTCCCCATTTCATCCACAGTCTTTTGCGAGAATATTCTTGATTTGTTTATTAGATGATGTTTTCGCTTGACCACTAATTTGAGGATGGTATGGTGTTGCAACGTTATGACGAATCCCATGATACGCTAAATACTTTCGGAAGACTTTATCGATGAAATGGGAACCTCCATCGCTTATTACCATCCGGGGTGTACCAAAACGAGGAAATATGATTTCATGGAATATTTTCTTTGCATGTTTTGAATCATTTGTTCGACATAGCATTGCTTCTACCCATTTGGATACATAGTCTACAGATACTAAGATGTACTCGTAATTCCTAGACTTGGGGAATGGCCCCATATAATCAATCCCCCAACATCAAATACTTCAACTTGGAGATTGTTCGTGAGAGGCATTGCATCTCTTGCATTGATGTTTCCATGTTTTTGACATCGTGGCATCTCGACAAATTCCTTTGTATCTGCATACATCGTTGGCCAGAAAAAGGCACTTTGCCATATCTTGGCATGTGCCCAGAATGCTCCATAATGTCCTCCATATGGCGAGGCATGACATTGTTGGTATTTGATAAGCCTACGAGAAATATTATGATGGATAATCAAGCGCCACGGATACGGTGAGCACTTCACCGGGGTGATGGGTTTTAAATATCGAATCCACGGGGAGAACGTAGAGAAGGGATTCTTGAGATTTATTACTGATCCCTCGAGTGGTTTAATAAAACTAGATAGATAATAAAGGTAAGGAGTTCTAGTAGGAAGGTCTTGTTCTCACTTCAAGTAAATCATTTGCACATTGTTCTTAAGAGGGGTTGTCATGAAGAAACTCTTAATAAAGGGATTCTACGCTAACAACGCAGGGTCTCCCTACGATTTCTATAAGCGGGGAGCGAGGGATACAAAGGACTCAATAGTCTTTGTCACCACTACGATCACCCTTAACGGTTGGTGTTTCACTCCGGCCTATAGAAGGTATTCGTAATAAGCTAGTCAATCTAAGCACCACGCTTACATTAATCTAACAACTTCAATTCAAGAGCGACAGGAATCAAAGTAATCTTATCAAAGAAATACGAACCTTAAGAACAATAGAGACAATACCACTTACTCGAATGGAATTCGAACAATCCACAAGATCTCAGAGTCGTGCTCCAATGGAATCAGCTCCAGGGGAGAAGATGATGGAGGCGCCAACTCTAGAGGAGGAAGAAGATGGAGGCACCGACAGCTCCGGGCCTTCCTTCAACTCCGCCTCAACCGCACTCTAATTCTCTCAACTTGCAAAACTCTCAATCTAATTCTAATCTAGAGCTTCTATCTCTTGTCGACGTTGATGATCTGATTGAATTGATGATTGAACTGGGATGCTTGAAACCAGGGGCTTGGGGGCTTGCTTATATAGTCGGGAGGAGATGCCAGGGTTTGACCTAGATACAACTCGTACTCCATCGTCGCCTTTGGATCAAACCGACATTAAACGAGCGGATTAGATTGCGTTTTAGAGGCGGTTGGAGAAGCTTCTGGAAACATGACCTGCTTGGACCGGGGCGGGGCCGATCGGCCCGACGGGGGGCGGTCGCCCTGTGGTGGGTCCCACCACGGGTCCCGCGACAGCGTCGTGGCTTACGGAGTCTTCTAGATGATGTTTTCTTGGGTGTTAAGTTTCGTTCACGTCACGCGTGTATTCGAGCCTTCTAGACTTCGTTAGGAGTTGGATTGCGTTATGAATTCCGCCGTTTTCTGTTAAGTCCACGCAAATCACAACTTTACCAAAACTCATGGAAATCATTAGTATAAACCCCTAATAAGGTTATCTAATTATATTTTAGTCCTTTTCCATGTTTAGTTGACAATTAAAAATATGCATTAACATGTGTCAACAAACTCCCCCACACTTAGGCTTTTACTCGTCCTCGATAAAAGGATGGTCTAAGCATGGATCATGATTACACTTCCATGGTCATACCTGCACTTTGGGATCTCGAGCATGAAACAGTTAGAAACAGATCACCTTTATTCTTGAATCAAGTCTATTGGAGAGATTTTGCATAAGTTTTGAAAAGAAAACATAGCTATGCTTACTCCTTTGTGATACTCTCAAGTCTCTCAAAGTATATTATATCCTTACATTAGCATTTATATAAGGGGAGCTCAAGAACATGTAGCACACTTACCTTGTATTTATTCTTTGAGTCAACTGTGGATCCATGGAGATAGATGTCATAAGTCATAGATCAAGATGTGCATGTGAATCAAGATTATTTATTACCACTTTGCTCTCTCTAGTTGAAAATCTTCTATCTCCTTTTTTTTTTTTTAGTGAGGTAACCAGCTAATTTGTAGAGAGGTGGGTTCTACTCACCCTCGGACACATGTCCATTTTACTCTCTTAATTATTAGAGAAGTGGGCCCTACTCACCCTCGGACACTTGTCCATTATTCTTCTCTTTTTTTTTTGCCTTTTTTCTTTTCTTAGAGAGGGGGTTCTTGACCCGTAGAGCACTTGCTCATTTTCTCTCTCTCTCTCTTTTCTCTCCACTCTTTGAATTTTGAACATTTGGCTTTTTTCATAGCTGTACCTTTTTCACAAATTGAAATTATGGGAGATAGAGATTAAAACTTTTTAGAACATGGATACTTTAGTGAAAGCGGTAATGCGTGATCTTGATCTTAGACTTTTTAGACAAATTTCAACATGGGTCATGGTTTTGACAAAGCTCAACACAAGAAAGCAACAATTAATTAGATATATATTTAATGATTGCTATGGCTCTACTGGGATAATTCATTGATCACAAAGGAGAAGCATAACTAATGATTTTAATATTTTGAAATAAATAACTCTCCAAAGACAAGATAAAAGAAAGAGGATCTCATTATTCTAACTTTGTTCTTTCTCATGTTTTAAATAATTAAAGCATCCCAACAAGTGACGAGATAAAAATAGGAATTATGCGAAACTTTGTTCGGGACATTTTTTTTTTATATTGGAAAATATATCATAACGAGAAAAAGATTTATTTTAATTCGAACGGAAATAAATTGCGAAAATTTAAAAGTTTTTAGGAAGCGAACCGGCGGTGGATCTAAATGGGCCTGAGTGGGGCCGAGGCAGGGACCGATCGGCACGATAATTGGGCCGGCGGTGCGCCTGCGGGGCGTGCCGGGCCGCGGTTCGTCGTGCGAGTCGATGGTTCCAACTTAATTCCGAATTTCCTGATTTCCGTCGCGAAAGTTTCTGCTTTTTGGTCGTCACGGATCTCCCCCACACTTATTTTCTGTTATCTTGCATACAAAGCATGGTGGAGACAGAAACATATCCAGAAAAATATATAGAAAAATGTTTGACTCAACCTGTGGACCACTTTATTGATAAAAGAGAGAGCACTTTATTACATAATTCCGAATTTCCTGATATTCAAAGCAAACTAATCTTAACTAATCCAAGCTAAACGATTTTAATCGAACTAAATTTTAGACTCAAACACTAAGACTCCTGTGCTCTCTAACTGTGGTGCTTACATAGGGCCTTTGCCCTTCTTTGGGTTGCGACTAGTATCCTCTTCCTGATTTTTACGCTTCTTCTTTCCTTCATTCTTTAAGAGATGGAGGACGGAATTAGTGAGGCTGGTATTGACGCGATGAATCTCCTTGCATGTTGCTGCAAGGGCTGCAACATCTAGAGCGAGGTCAGCTACGGTTTTTCTAGTCTTTTTCTTCTGCGGCATACGTTGGCTGGCCTCGATAGCGGGAACCCTCTTGATCTATGATTCCTTAGTACGGACTCCGTCGATGGTAGTGCGGCGTGGAGGTGCTGTAGTGTACTTGTGCTCCCTCGTGTTGCCGTTGGCGTCCATGCGAACACGTGTAAGACGCTCGCCCTCCTTTGGTTCTTGAACCTCCATGTAGCTAGGAACATGGATCGGCTTCTTTAGTGCAGCTTCACGGCGACGATTGCATGGCTGTGCGTACATGATTTGCTTGCGTCCTTGCGGTGGTGGTGGCGTAGGAGGACGACGAGGTGGAACATATGGAAGCGGGGTATGATCGGGCGTATGATGGGCGAGCGGCTTTGGTTGCTTGTTGAAAGGAACAACTTGCTTGGCTTTTTCATTGAAGGGCAAAAGCCGTTTTTCAGCCATGGCTGGCCGGTTGGAGATTAGATGAGAAAAAGGATGGTCTTCCCCTCGATTATATATGGGTCAGGATTTTTTTTTTCGGGGGCGAGAGATCGGGTTTACGACGCGAAAAACAGATCCGGAAGGTAGTTTTTCCGAGACTAAACATGTAGGAGACCGTGTGAGACAAGACTGGGCACGAGAGGGGGGACTCGTAGGCCGATCGGTCTGTTATTCAGGCCGATCGGCCTGCCACGTGTCACCTCGTGACGCGTTCTGTCGTGGGGTGCTCTAACTCTTATTATTATCCCGTGGAAACCCGATGTTGGCCCTTAATCGCGAAAATTAATATTTTTGGGTAATTCGAAGAACTCGATAACATCTAATTCTTCTAAATCTTTATTGGGCTCTAAAAATATTTTGAGGCGATGACCATTTACCTTAAATAGCGTACCTTCGTTGTCTTGAAGAGTGACGGCTCCGTGTGATGATGAGCTCACCACCTTGTATGGTCCTTCCCACTTGCTTCGTAGTTTTCCATGTCCGAAAAAGTCGCACCACGGAATTAAAAAGTAATACCCGCTCGCTGGGTGGAATTCCTTCTTCTTGATTCTTTTTTGTCGTGCCATCTCTTGGTTCTTTCTTTGTAGATCTTGGCATTGTGGTACGCCTTCTCTCTCCATTCTTCCGGCTCGAGATAGTTGCATTCTTCGTTTTGTTCCGGCTTCATCAAGGTCCATATACCACCTCTTAATCGCCCAGTGAGCTTTGAATTCTAGCTCAACAGGCAAGTGGCATGTCTTCCCGTAAACCAACTGGTAAGGAGACATTCCGATGGGAGTTTTGTAAGTCGTCCGATAAGCCCGAGAGCTTCGGGTAGCCTTTGTCTTTCCACTTAGTTCCCATTTGGTCAACCGTCTTCGTAGGATGTTCTTGATTTGCTTGTTTGATGTTTCTGCTTGACCACTTGTCTGCGGGTGATAAGGTGTAGCGACGTTGTGTTGGATCCCACGAGTTGAGAGGTATTTCTCGAAGTTCTTGTCGATGAAGTGGGACCCTCCGTCACTTATCACTAGTCTTGGTGTACCGAATCTTGGGAATATTATTTCTTCAAACATCTTGATGGAGCTCTTGTGGTCGCTAGTCTTGCATGGCATGGCCTTAACCCATTTAGAAACATAGTCGACTGCCACCAAGATGTACTCGTATGGTCCGGATTTTGGGAATGGTCCCATGTAGTCGATTCCCCAGACATCAAAGAGCTCGATTTGAAGATTGGTCGTCAGTGGCATGGCATCTCTAGAATTGATATTGCCATGTCTCTGACAGGCGTTGCACCTTCGTACGAAGTCCTATGTGTCTTGATACATGGTTGGCCGAGAAAAATCCGCTTTGCGGATCTTTGCGTGTGTGCGAATGCTCCATAATGACCTCCATATGGTGATGAGTGGCACTTCTCGATAATTTGTAGTCCTTCTTCGCCGGTACACACCTCCCCGAGTAAGCCGTCAACAAGATACTCGGAAGAGGTATGGTTCATCCCATAGGTGATGGCGACTCTCATAAATGAGCTTTTTCTTATCGGCCCGGGTCGTCGTACATACCCCGCAACCATAAAATTAACAATATCGCATACCGGGGATCGGATCGGGGAGATCCGATAGAGCATGTCGTCTCTCATAGAGTCATTAATGGGTAACTCCCGTGGTTTCTCAAAATGCATCCTAGACAAATGATCGGCAAAGAATTTTCTACTCCTTTTTATCTCTAATTTCTAAATCAAACTCTTGGAGCAAGCAAAATCCATCGTATTAATCTTGGTTTAGCATCTTTCTTAGTGAGCGGTATTTAAGAGCGGCATGATCGGTGTAAACAATAACTTTTGCTCCTACCAAGTAAGATCTAAACTTGTCGATAGCATAAACAACGACTAGTAACTCTTTTTTCGGTTGTGGCATAATTAAGTTGAGGTCCAGTTAAAGTTTTACTAGCATAGGCAATAGCATGATGTTTCTTGTCTTTTGTCTGTCCCAAAACAGCCCCCACAGCATAATCACTTGCATCACACATAATTTCAAAAGGTAAAGACCAATCAGGGGGTTGAATAATGGGTGCAGAAATAAGAGCATTTTTCAGAGTTTCAAAAGATTTAAGACAAGCATCATCAAAATCAAAAAAGGAACATCCTTAGCTAACAAGTTTGTAAGAGGTCTAGCAATATGAGAAAAATTCTTTATGAACCGTCTATAAAAAAAGCATGGCCAAGAAAACTTCTTATCCCTTTAATATTCACAGGTGGAGGTAGCTATTCAATTACTTCTATTTTAGCTCGGTCTACCTCTATTCCTCTTTCAGAAACTAGATGGCCTAGCACTATTCCTTCTCTAACCATAAAATGACATTTTTCCCAATTAAGGACTAAGTGCTTTTCTTCACATCTTTGCAAAACCTTATCTAAGTTTTCTAGACAATCATCAAAAGTTTTTCCATAAACAGAAAAATCATCCATAAAGACTTCCATAATCTCTTCAATCATATCAGAAAATATAGACATCATGCATCTTTGAAAAGAAGCTGGAGCATTACATAATCCAAAAGACATTCTACGATATGCATAAGTTCCATATGGACATGTAAAAGTGGTTTTGCTTTGATCACTGGGATGGATTGGGATTTGGTGATACCCCGAATATCCATCGAGAAAACAAAAGAAAGAGTGGTTTGCCAACTGTTCTAACATTTCATCAATGAAAGGCGTGGAAAGTGATCTTTCTTTGTGGCTTTATTTAATTTTCTATAGTCTATGCACATACGCCAACCGGTGATGGTGGTTCTCTCGAGGAATTAATTCGTTCTTCTCATTTTTAACTACTTGTCATGCCCTTTTTTTAGGCACAACTTGCACAGGGCTTACCCACTTACTATGTGGCACACGGGATATATAATCCCGGCGTGCGAGAAGTTTTAGAACTTCTTTCTTTACTACATCTTTCATCGCATTATTGAGTCTTCGTTGAGGCTCTCTAGATGGTGGAACATCGGGATCTGTAGGTATACGATGCGTGCAAAAGGGCGGGGACCGATGCCCTTTAGATCTTGGAGTGAGTAGCCAAAATTTGAACGATGTTGTTCTAAGACGAGTAATTAACCCGTAAGTCTCTTCCCGAGTGAGTTTATCATTAATGATCACGCGGGGGACTCGGGATCATTATGCGAAAGGCATATCTAAGACCGGGTGGTAAAGGTTTAAGTTCAATGGGAGGTCTCGAGGTTTCCTCGAATTCATCGAAGGTTCGGATTCGAGTTGGATTTTCTTCTTCTTCCTCGATGAAGAATTGATTACATCTTCTTGATTGGATTCTACGAAATGTTCTATAGATGCCTCTTTCACCTCTTCCATTGGGTGCAGTTCGGATTTGGGTTCGGTCTTAGTATGGATTGAATGCGCGAAATGTAAGGGAAATTTATCTTTGCCTAGACAAATGTCTAGTTTTCCCGTGTGCCCTTCTTTAAGGAGTCTTTCCAACGGATGGCCTAATAAAAGGTCAAACTCCCTAATGTTAAAGATATGAAAGCTCAAGGTTGATTAACATGTCATTTACGAATAGGTAGAGTGTAAAGAATTCTCGAACTTTGGACAATTTGCTTGTAGGAGGAGTGCTTTAATAACTTAGTAGTAGGAGATAATGGCATGTTCTTGATAAATTGCTCGAAAAAGGATAAAGCCATTATATTAATTCCTACGACCGGGTTATAAAGTGCATCATAAGGGATTGCATTAATTATGCATTGAATTGGTACGAAGGTGAATCCAAACGGATCACCTCGAAGAAAGTTCGATTCTTCTAACCATTCCGCACTCATGATAGATGCGAGCTCCCTAGTGTGTTGTCTTGAGAAATATTGCTCAACGCGATCAATTTCTTCGTGTGAAGATAATTTGCGTTTTCGAGGTTTCTTCTCTTGATGATAATTCGAGGTGTTTCCAAAATCAGAAAATAAATCATCCTCGATATCATTCATAAAATCAGGAAAAAGAATTTTCCTTTGATGGTTCTATATAGCAAAGGTTGAGATGATTCTCGCATAGGTTGGTGTAGCTATTTCTGGAATTTCTTCTTCTAAAGATTTCTCTTCCTTTGGATCATCATTGGTGCTGGCTAGAATGTTGTCTAAGATGGTTCTAGCTTCACTAGATGTAAGTTGGATGAAAGATCCATGTGAGGAGGTATTCAAATAGGCTCTAGATTCTTTGTTAAGACCAATATAGAAATGTTGAAGTAAAATGTGGTCTTGAAGGCCTAGATCTGGTCCGGATTTGCAAAGAAGTTCAAAACGTTCCCAGGATGAACTCAATGACTCACTATCCTCCTATTTGAAAGATATGATCCGGGTTCTATATAAGGTTGACTACTTTAGAAACGGGGTAGAAATCCGCGTAAATCGCGCACGGAGAGTTCCCCAATCGCCTTTCTTCTTCTCCTTGGTTACGTCATACCATTGGCGAGCTTTTCCTTTTCGGTGTGAATGGAAAGAGCTTCCAACGGATAGTCTCGTCGACATACCCTCTATATGAAGGCGTCACATGTTTGCTCAAATTGTTGGAGATGATGATAAGGGTCTTCGTCTTCTATTCCTAAGAAAGTGTTGGTTTGGACCATCTCTATTAAGCTGCGGGCGTAGCTCATAGGCCTCGGATAGAATTGGCTTGGATGATGGTATAGGCCTAAGGCTAAGCTCCGTAGGTGCCGAAAAATCTTTAATGGATGTAGTATCCATGATAAAAGAAAAGGATAAGAAAAAAAAAAAAAAAAGATAAAAGTATACTCAAGAAATCTCTAAACCGTTCTCCCAAGCAACGGCGCCTTTTAAATGCTTGTTGGTATTTGATAAGCCTACGTAAATATTATGATGGATAATCCGTAAGCGCAACGGATACCGGTGAGCACTTCACCCGGGGTGATGGGTTTTAAATATCGAATCCACGGGGAGAACGTAGAGAAGGGATTCTTGAGATTTATTATCGATCCTCGAGTGGTTTAATAAAACTAGATAGATAATAAAGGTAAGGAGTTCTAGTAGGAAGGTCTTGTTCTCACTTCAAGTAAATCATTTGCACATTGTTCTTAAGAGGGGTTGTCATGAAGAAACTCTTAATAAAGGGATTCTACGCTAACAACGCAGGGTCTCCTACGATTTCTATAAACGGGAGCGAGGGGATACAAAGGACTCAATAGTCTTTGTCACCACTACGATCACCCTTAACGGTTGGTGTTTCACTCCGGCCTATAGAAGGTATTCGTAATAAGCTAGTCAATCTAAGCACCACGCTTACATTAATCTAACAACTTCAATTCAAGAGCGACGAGGAATCAAAGTAATCTTATCAAAGAAATACGAACCTTAAGAACAATAGAGACAATACCACTTACTCGAATGGAATTTGAACAATCCACAAGATCTCAGAGTCGTGCTCCAATGGCATCAGCTCCAGGGGAGAAGATGATGGAGGCGCCAACTCTAGAGGAGGAAGAAGATGGAGGCACCGGCGGCTCCGGGCCTTCCTTCAACTCCGCCTCAACCGCACTCTAATTCTCTCAACTTGCAAAACTCTCAATCTAATTCTAATCTAGAGCTTCTATCTCTTGTCGACGTTGATGATCTGATTGAATTGATGATTGAACTGGGATGCTTGAAACCAGGGGCCTGGGGGCTTGCTTATATAGTCGGGAGGAGGTGCCAGGGTTTGACCTAGATACAACTCGTACTCCATCGTCGCCTTTGGATCAAACCGACATTAAACGAAGCGGATTAGATTGCGTTTTAGAGGCGGTTGGAGAAGCTTCGGAAACATGACCGCTTGGACGGGGGCAGGCCGATCGGCTGACAGGGGGCCTGGTCGGCCCTAGGGTGGGTCCCACCACGGGTCCCGACGACGCGTAGTGGCTCCTACGGAGTCTTCTAGATGATGTTTTCTTGGGTGTTAAGTTTTCGTTCACGTCACGTGTATTCGAGCCTTCTAGACTTCGTTTGAGTTGGATTGCGTTATTTAATTCGCCATTTTCTGTTAAGTCCCCGCAAATCACAACTTTACCAAAACTCATGGAAATCATTAGTATAAACCCCTAATAAGGTTATCTAATTATATTTTAGTCCTTTTCCATGTTTAGTTGACAATTAAAAATATGCATTAACATGTGTCAACAGACATCTTTCCGTAATTTGAGTAACCTCATCCATAGGGACACATCTTCTCAACAATCCATCGGTGCAAACTCGAAAAAGATAGGGCTCATCCCACAGGTGAAAACGGCTCTCATGGATTAACTTTCTCTTATTTTCACCAGGTGGGACATAACCTGTCACTATAAAGTTCACGATGTTTGCATACCATGGATCGGAGTGTGTTATCTTGAGCAAGGTGTATCCCTTAGATAGTCATTGATGGGTAACTCATGTGTTCCCTCGTACTGAAGCCTAGATAAGTGGTCAGCTACTGAATTCTCTACTCCCTTTTTATCTTGGATTTCTATGTCAAACTCTTGGAGTAGAAGAATCCATCGAATTAGCCGAGGCTTAGCATCTTTCTTAGTGAGGAGGTACTTAAGAGCAGCATGGTCTGTGTAAATAATTACCTTTGCCCCCACTAGATAAGATCTAAACTTGTCTATAGCAAAAATAACAGCCAATAGCTCTTTTTCAGTAGTAGTATAATTGAGCTGTGGTCCAGATCCAGACAAGGTTTTGCTAGCGTAGGATATGGCATAATGCTTCTTATCCTTGGTTTGGCCTAAAATGGCACCAACCGCAAAGTCGCTAGCATCACACATAATCTCAAAAGGAAGATTCCAATCAGGTGGTTGAATAATTGGAGCTGAAATAAGTGCTCTTTTAAGGATTTGAAAGGATTCATGGCACTCATCACTAAAGATGAAAGGTGCATCTTTAGCTAATAGGCTAGTCAGGGGTCTAGCAATTTGAGAAAAGTCTTTGATGAAGCACCTGTAGAATCCTGCATGTCCTAGGAAGCTACGAATTCCTTTCACATTTGTGGGAGGTGGAAGTTGTTCTATAACTTCAATCTTTGCTCTATCCACTTCTATCCCACGTTCGGACACCTTTTATCCTAGCACTATTCCTTCCCGAACCATAAAATGACATTTCTCCCAGTTCAGGACTAAGTACTTTTCTTCACACCGTTGTAAGACTTTATCTAAATTCCCCAAACAATCATCGAAGGTTTTGCCATAGACGGTGAAATTGTCCATGAACACTTCAATGATTTTCTCAATCATATCAGAGAAAATAGACATCATGCACCGTTGGAAGGAAGCTGGAGTATTACACAATCCAAACGACATTCGTCGGTATGCTTAAGTTCCATATGGGCATGCAAAAGTGGTCTTACTTTGGTCATCAGGGTGGATTGGGATTTGATGATAACTGGTATATCCATCAAGGAAACAAAAGAAAGAGTGATTTGCAAGCCGTTCCAACATTTCATCAATGAAGGGTAACGGGAAGTGATCTTTCTTTGTAGCCTTGTTGAGCTTTTGGTAATCAATGCACATACGCCACCCTGTGATGGTTCATTGAGGAATAAGTTCATTCTTCTCCTTCCTAACGACCGTCATTCCTCCCTTCTTTGGCACAACTTGGACAGGGCTCACCCACTCGCTATGTGGCACGGGATAAATAATCCCAGCGTGTAGGAACTTAAGGACCTCTTTCTTAACAACTTCTCACATAGCGTTGTTAAGTCTGTGTTGTGGCTCCCTTGAGGGTGCGCAATCAGGATCAATAGAGATGCGATGAGTGCAGAGAGCAGGACTAATGCCCTTGAGGTCTTCGAGTGAGTAACCTATAGCTGATCTATGTCTTTCAAGAACAGTGACAAGTTTTTCTATTTCATCTTCGGAAAGTTTGTCACTGATGATAACTGGTGTTTCTCGATTATTATGAAGAAAGACATATTTTAAACCAGGAGGAAGTGGTTTTAGCTCTATTGAAGGAGGTGGAGGTTGCTCATTTTTGTCTAGCTCAATGGGCATTGCCAACTCTTCTTCTTCTTGAACAAAGTGTTCAACGTCGAAGGATTGTTGGGTCATCTCTTGTAGAGACACCATTAAGACCTCCTCAATAGGGTCTTGTTCAGGTTTAGGTTCCACTATCGTGTTAACAGATCGAGCAAGAGGAATGTTCATAGTGGAATCCCCAACCTTGAAGTCTAAGTGACCTCGTAATGGTTCTTCCTGTAGAAGTCTCATGATTGGTCTGCCAATCAAGAGAGGAATCTCCAAGATGTCATAAATATGAAAATCTAGACATATCTCAGAATTGTTGATTCTAATAGGAACAGTCCTTAAAACTCCATGGCTTTCAAGAATAAATCCTGATGGGCCTTGAAAAAGTTTTTGAGATGGAGCTAAGGACGTGTCGGGATAAAGAGTATCAACTAACTCCTTTGAAATAATGTTTATCCCGACAGAAGGATTGTAGTGGACTTTTCTAGTAGACCCTCTAATTTGGCATAAAAGAATGGTCGAAGAGGAGGTGACTCGAGCTACCTCGGGTGATAACTCCGCTTCGGTTAGCCATTCATAACTCATGATAGCTGAAAGGCTTTTGATGTGTTCTATGGCAACAGATTCTTCTTGCAGATCAGGTGGAGTGGTCTTTACTAGGGGTCTCGCTTGGATAGGGAAATTCGAGGTGTTTCCATAATCTTCAAAGATATCTTCCTCGAATGCAAAGGGAAGCTCTAAAGGTGATGGTTCATCATCCTCTAGTTGGATTTGTATTCCCTTCTCAGGAGGTGTTTCAACAACCAAATTATTAGATGAGTCTATTGGACTTTCCAATTCGGTTGCATGTTCCTCCTCTATTGGTTCAGGGCTTGGCTCGACTTCTTCTTCAGGGAATTCATCATAAACGCCAGTGTATGGAGTGTTTTCAAGAATTTTGTTAAGAATTTCTTTTCCCTCACTAACGTTTTTACATAAGAACGATCCTCTAGAGGATGTATCAAGGATAAGGGCAGCTTCTTTGTTAAGGCCATAATGGAAGTGTTGTAAAAGAACATGGTCAGGCATAGACAAATCTAGGCCAGAAATAAATAAACTTGAAAATCTAGCCCAAGCTGCTCCTATGGTTTCCTTCTCTTTTTGTTTAAAAGTAAGAATTTCAAGACGAAGAGTGATAACCTTAGACATAGGGAAGAAAGCAAGACAAAATTTGCCTTGAAGTTCATCCCAATTTCTGTTTACACTTCGAACATTATGAGCATACCATTGTTTCGCCCTCTCCAAAAGGGAGAACGGAAACAATTTCCATTTTAAGGTCTCATGTGTCATGCCAGGAATATTTAAGCATGCCCACAATTGCTCAAATTCTCGAAGGTGGATGTATGGATCTTCGCCTTCTTTTCCAGAGAAAGGTTGCACCCAAACCATTGCTATTAAAGCAGGACGAAGCTCAAAGCCATCCGTAAGAATAGGATGTGATGATTTTGGTGGCTCTAGCAATTCGCCCTTTGGAGCGGAAAGTTTGAAAATAGGAGTGGAATTCATGATGGTAATGATGATGGTGGTATGAGAAAGGTGGTAAAAAGGATAAAAGGACAGACTTGGTTCTAAACTATCATAGCTACCGTTCCAAAGAACAAGCGGTGCCGAAAAGCTTGTTGGTATTTGTTAACACACACGGAAAAATCCGCAAGCGCACGGATGTAGCCTTCACCTAGGAGTATTCCAAGGTATCGATTTCCACGGGGAACGCGAAGTGGACTAATCAAGGGACAAGGTCATCTAAGGATAACTATATATTTTTGTGGAGAGAGAGAATAGGATTCTAAGTCTCTAATTGATCTAAGAATTAAAGATACTCCAAGGTTTACTTATTTGGGACGTAAGAACACTATCCACGTAAGGGGGGAGAAAGGGGCTAGGAAGCTCCAACTAAGGTCCTACATACACCAACCCGAACGTGGTCTAATATACTACTCTAGTATTATAAAGACTAGAGCACTTGATCAAGTGAGAATCAAATTAATAAACTAAAAGTAAATACTGAAGTAAAGCCACCACTGAATTCAATGAAGGGCTACCACAAACTGATCTCTCATCCTAGTAGGTCAATGGGATTGGGTGCAATTCTATGTACAGCTTATAGTAACCACTAGACTAAGCACCATGCCTAATCTAATAGCAAAATTACTACTCTAGTATTATAAAGACTAGAGCACTTGATGCAAGTGAGAATCAAATTAATAAAC
Source organism: Hyparrhenia diplandra (assembly GCA_015847255.1). Classification (NCBI taxonomy): domain Eukaryota; kingdom Viridiplantae; phylum Streptophyta; class Magnoliopsida; order Poales; family Poaceae; genus Hyparrhenia; species Hyparrhenia diplandra. Next base: position 175,278 of record JADLZK010004734.1, read on the forward strand.
TAAAAGTAAATAGTTGTATAAAACTGTACAAAAGTAAATAGAGAACTTAGAATATGAAATAAAGAATCCCTTCAATCCCCTAGAATTCAATGAAGAAGAAGATCCGTAAGTACCAACACAAGAAGGACAAAAGCTTGGAGGAGAATGCTTGGTGGGCTGAAAGAACAAATGAGGGCTTGAGGAAGCTCCTTATGATCTCTCACCTACCTCCTCTCTCTCTTTTTCTAGATTAGATCTATGAGAACTAATCTTTTATTGATAACTAGCTAAGAGGTAGATCCATACAAGGGACACCATTCAGCATGAACAGATCCAAAAAAGAGAATAATGAATAATGAATTGAGCCTAGGGTTTTAGGGGTTGAGATCTTCCCTTGCTATTTATAGCCCCATAGGATGAATCTCGGCCCTTGGATCAAACCTAGCTTGATTGGAACATACAAAAGAAAGGAAACCATTCTTGGATAGATCTCAACTATTTTCCATAGGTACTTCGAGGGTTGATGAAGAACAAAGGAAGGTTCCAAATAAGGATATGTGTCTGAAATTGTCGGAATGTTTGATAGTTAGACTGTGCCCCACATCATGAAGGAACAATGTGGGTGACCACTGACGGCACAAACTTGTATTTGATGACAAATTGGCGATCTCAGTGTCAAAGCATTAATTTTTAGGGCTATGAGCTAATGGTTTATTTTTTGTCCTTTGCAGTTTATTTTGCCATTTGGGAAAAACATCCTGCCCTTATTTATATCCTATAGTGAATCAGCTTCCACAAATCTGTTGTCAATCTGATATCCCATTGTGTGCAAAATTATTTGATCCTATAATATCATCAATTTAATCTGCCACACAATCTCAATGTCTGCAGTAAAATAATCAATTTTCCAACTATTGAAACCCTTAATTAAGACTGAAAGATATAAAAACACTTTTCTCTTTTTCTTCTCTTTTTTAAAAAAATCTGTTGTAATATTCAAATCATCAAGAACAAATAAAGGGCTATATTTTTTCTATCATAGTAAGCCGGTCATCATAATAGTTCACTGCAGCGACGACGACAATACAAACAAGGCTACACACACGAGTGTCCTCCAAACAAAACTTGTCCAAAAATTATTAGTATAAACCATATCTTCTATCATTCTTGTTCTTATGTGATCTATCATTTCATGCTAAAAGTTGTCAGGCTTTAACAATCCATGCTAAAGCCAAAACTCATAATCAGAAATGGCACCTTTCCCAATGTAGCCACCCCTCGATGCCTCGATTAGAGCCCAAGAAGCCCAATTATAGACCACAGCTATTCGGGAAGAATTTCGGCAAAGGGAAGGGGGCTGGGCGTGGGGCTTACGTTCCCGAGAGCGGCCGGTGCCCCGAAGTCGGCAAAAGCGGGCACGCGGGCAAAGGAGCTGCCCGATAAGCAAAGGCCTCGGCAAGTCGGGGAGGGGGCTGCCTCGCCGGCCCCGGGGCGCCTCTTTCTTTGTGAGTTGCCTCATGTTTCCTTTATAATGTAGTAGTAGAAGTAGTAGAAGAAGAGTAGAGTAGAAGTAAAAGAAGAAGAGTAGAGTAATGGTAAAACTAGTGGATTAGAGTAATGGTATTAGTAGTAGTTGTTGTGGAATTATATGTTGAATGTGAGTCAACAATGATATGAATTGAATGCATATGCATATGTGGTTGTCGGCTTGAATCGTAGATCTACTCCGCACGTTTTATTGCAGGATATGTGTTTTGGAAACCTCACCATGTAGGGAGGTTACGTCCAAAATTTTCAACTAAGCCATATGTTCTATTTCTTTTTTTTGCAGAGAAGATTACCTCGGCGACCCCGTATCATCTTCCATTCTTGGCGTTGTGTGGGTTTGCCCGCGTCGTAGCCCTCACCACTACACCCCCCGCCCCCGCCCTGAGTTGCCTCATGTTTCCTTTAGTAGTAGTAGAAGTAGTAGAAGAAGAGTAGAGTAGAACTAAAAGAAGAAGGTATAAAAAACTAGTGGATTAGAGTAATTATTAGTAGTAGTTGGTCGAATTATATGTTGAAGATTGTGTAACATATGCATATGTGGTTTAGGTGTCTCCCAGGTTTTCACCATGTAGAAGAGATCAACTAAGCGGTTGGAGATATGCCCGATCATCTTTCTTTGCATATCTACAACTCCACCCAAGGTATAAATGTTTTGATCGCATGGTCGAGATTGTTCAGTTAGGTGTGTCCCACGTTTTTTGGATTGTCCATGTTTTGTGGACAGCCCGTGGATGCGTAGATGAGTTAGTTTCCATGTTCCGTTGTGATCTGAGACAGAGTTTTGGCATCACCCCCCGGTTGTTCTCCGGATACACACTCTCCCTGGTAGGACGTGTATCTGGAGAACGGCGAGACGTCTTCTTGCGGAATTTTGTCTCGATCGGATCGGAGCATGGAAACTAACACATCTACGCATCCGCGGGTGGGATTAGGACCTATCCTCACCTATTAGACAATAGGAACACCATGTAGATGGAATTGATGGTTGCAATACTTGCTGATACATATGCTAAAGGATGGAGGACCATTAGTGGATGTACACGGGCCGGAGAAGTATGCATGATTTTAGCGATGAATGGATGAACAAGACCAATGCTTTCTTGGAATTTGCATGGGGCAATGCTGGTGGATTTTTGCTACTTGTGTGTCCCTGCAAAAAATGTGACAACAGGAGGAGAGTTTGCAAGGTGACTATGGGTAAACATCTTCTCAATAATGGATTTACCGAGGACTATACCATGTGGGTCTACCGTGGTGAAGTACAACGTATGAGAGAGGAGGTGGTGAGACCACGCCTTGAGGCTTGAGATGGTGATGCCGGGGTAGAAGACATGTTAGATGATGCTCACCAAGCACTTTTCAATGATGCCCGTGATAATTAAGGAGGCGATGGAGAAGGAGGCAAAGTTGTTCTATGAAATGATGGACTCGGCAAAGAAACCCCTTCACGATCACACCACGATTTTGCAACTGGACGGCATTGGTCGCTTATTAGGGTTGAAGTTGTAGTTAAACATGAGTCGAGTAGGCTTCGATAAGTTATTGGCCGTGGCTAGCACCCTGCTTCCAAAGGGCCACTGCCTGCCAACGGGCATGTACGAGGCATAGAAACTCTTTAGTGCACTTAAGATGCTGTATGGGCAGATACATGCTTGCCCGAATGGGTGTCCTATTTAGGAAAGAACACGCGGATGCAAAGTACTGTCCAAAGTGTAAGTCCTCTAGGTTCAAAGAGGTAGACTCTGGAGATGGTTAGCTAAAGCAGCTTGACATCACCAAAAAAATCCTACGTACCTTCCATTCGTACCAAGGATCCAACGGCTATACATGACTAACGAATCCGTGAAACAGATGACATGGCACAAAAAGGGCAAACGATACAGTCCTGACAAGATGGTACACCCATCATATGCTAAAGCATGGCTCCACTTTGATGGAAAACATCCTGAGATAGCAGATGAGGCTCATAATGTACATGTTGCGCTGGCAACAGATGGGTTCAATCCTTATGGAATGATGGCTGCCCCATACACATGTTGGCCCATGTCCATTATCCCCCTGAATCTCCCCCTGGTGTCGCCTTTCAATGGGACACCGTATTCTTGTCATTGATAATTCCTGGACACCCGGGGAATAAGATGGGTGTGTTCATGGAGCCTGTGATCGATAAATTGATCCATGCTTGGGAGGAAGGTGTATGGACATATGACCGAGCTACAAAGACAACCTTTAAAATGCATGTTTGGTACCAGTACTCAATGCATGACTTCCTAGTGTATGGGTTGTTCTCATGCATTTGGTGTGTTCACGGAAAGTTCCCATGCCCAATATGCAAGCAACGTGTGAGGTTCATCTGGTTGCAGAAGGGTGGTAAGTATTCATCGTTTGACAAACATCATCAATTTCTCCCTCTTGACCATCCATTCAAAGAAGACAAGAAGAACTTTACAAAAGGTGTCGCAGTGACAGAACCTCCACCGCAGATGATGACTGGTGCCGAGGTTTGTGCTCAGATAGATGCGCTTGTGGCCAATGAACAAGGTGGTTTTGTGGGATATGGTGAGCAACATATGTGGACTCATAAGTCGGGCTTGGAGAGGCTCCCCTATCATGATGACCTTCTTCTACCACATAACATTGACATGATGCACACTGAGAAGAATATCGCTGAGGCACTTTGGACAACACTCATGGACACTGAAAAGTCTAAGGACAACCCTAAGGCTAGAGTGGACCTGGCAACATTATGCGATAGACCAAAGCAAGAGATAAAGCCTCCCAACGGCCACAAGAAATGGAGAAGGCCCAAGGCTGATTTCGTCTTGTCCATCGAACAAAGGAGGGAAGCACTTCAATGGATCAAGAAACTAATGTTTCCAGATGGGTATGCAGCAAATCTGAAGAGGGGAGTCAATTTAACTACTCTACGAGTCAACGGGATGAAGAGTCATGACTATCACATATGGATTTAGCGGCTTCTTCCCATGATGGTTCGAGGCTTTGTCCATGAGAATCTATGGCTAGTGCTGGCAGTGTTGAGCTATTTCTTCCACTAGCTATGTGCGAAGGAGTTATCTCACACCGTCTGCAAAAGACTTGGAAAAGGCGGCACCTGTGTTGCTCTGTAAGTTGGACAATCTTTCCACCCGGATTCTTCTTGCTGATGCAGCATATGCTTGTGCACCTCCCGTATGAGGCACGTATGGGGGGGGGGGCGGTGCAGTACCGTTGGTGCTATCCAATCGAGAGAACTCTAAAGAATGTACGCAAAAAATGTAGAACTAAAGCCAAAATTGAGCCTTCAGTTGCAAAGGCATACATTGTGGAGGAGGTGTCAAACTTCACAGGAAAATACTATACTGAGAACCTTCCTAGCGTGCATGATCAACCCCCTCATTACAATGTTGGCGAAAATCAATCGAAGCTCAACCTTTTCCAAGGCCAACTCAGCAGCGCGAGTGCATCTACCACTAAGCAGTTGAACAATGAAGAGTGGCACAGTATCATGCTATATGTGCTGACCAACTTGCCCGAGGTGGCTCCGTACATTACGTAAGTTCTCAACGAACTTGTTTCAATACGCTGTCACTATTTAACATCCGACCTCCTTGTTTCTTGTTGGTACAGGGAATTCATTCGTCAATCCTGGCCTGAATTGAGGGATCCAGAGAAGCACCAAATTGATACCCTTCTTTCATAAGGTGCGGGACCAGAGAGGCCCGATTTCATTTCATGGTTCAAAAGAAAAGTATTGTCCAATTTAGCTTGTCCATTTGAAGTTGGTCGTGTGTTTTAATACTATAACGCTCTATCCTCCTTGAACTTGCAGGCCCAAACCGATCCCTCTATCTGTGGCGAGTTGAGACATGATGCAAACGGTTGTGATTTAAGGGTTAGGTCATTTACCGATTATGATGTGAACGAATATCGTTCCCACACGACAAGCTACGAGCAGAGTCGACCCAATCAAAAAACAACAAACAGTGGTGTGCTTATGGCCGACACTGATGGGAACGAATATTATGGAAGAGTCCAAGAAATATATGAACTTTCATTTTATGGCGCCCCACATCTTAAACCTGTGATATTCTAATGTCATTGGTTTGATCCTGATCGTACTCGATGGACCCCAAAAATTGGGCTAGTCGAAGTTCGACCGGATTCCGTGTATCCACGAGCCGATGTCTACATTGTGGCTCAATAGGCCGTGCAGGTTTATTACAAGCCATACGCCTTCCAAAGCAAAGAGTACCTTAAGGGTTGGGAGATTGTGCAGAAGGTAGCGCCGCATGGTAAATTACCTGTCCCAAACGATGAAGATTATAACTTGACCAACCCAAACACATATGATGGAGACTTCTATCAAGAAGAGGGGCAACCAGGGAGGTTTGTGACAGACCTAACTGCAACTATAGGAATGGAAGTAGACAATGAAATGGTTGATGACGAGGTGGAAAATTTGAAGGACTTAGAAATGCTTGATCGATTACATTTAGGCAATGACAATGAAGACAACATTCCTCCTTTGGATTGTCTTTGTTATTTGGACAATTTTGATAGTGATGACGAGACCTATGTTCCAACTAATCCCAACCATGATCCAGATTATTTCTAAAACATGTAATACTATGTTCTTTTTGTAATTAAGTTTTGTTTATTACGCATCTAGTTCTAATTATTTTGTTCAATGTTGATACTGATGACGAAACCATTTGTTTGATTACGGGTGATTGAACAAAGATGGTGGGCGATCATCGGGGCACCGACCGTCAGAGGCCCTTGTCTGCGTTTTACTCCACACACCCCCCAGCCTCACATGGGGAGGACAAAGGGGAGGGGTCGGACAGGAGGAGGAGGCAGCCGTCTCCTCCCACGCCGGTGCAGAGGTCGGTTGATGACGTCGAGGAGGACGAGGTTTGGTGGACGGGCGTCAGGAGGAGGGCGGCGACGACCGACACGGGCAAGGATGACGACGACATGGAGGAGTCTGGGGACGGCTCAGGTTTGGGTTCCGCTGTGGCGATGGCGAGGTGCTACTTGTGAGGTCCCACGCGACTACCTCAGCCTCCGCTTACTCACAACCACCCAGTGGTTCACCCCCAAGGGACAAGGTAAGTAACTTTAGATGTCTTACTTCATTTGAATTTTTGAAAGAAACTAATATTTTGTCTTACTTGTGCAGGAACTGGATCGTTGTGTCGGGCGGTGGCTCACGCAAACCCAATGGCTTTGGTCTTACGTGCGGCAGGCGGCACTACCCCAACATCATCACGTACCACGGGCGGATAGAGCCGGCCTACACGTTCGGCCACTACTACCAGGCCGAAGACCCGGACTGGGGCCACAAGGCGGAGCAGGTGAAGAGAGAGTTTTGGGTAAGTCTCTCTCGCACAAAGTTTTTCTCAATACATCATATTCATTTGACTGCACCTTGAAATAATGAATTTGACATCGTGTTTGTATGCAGACTTTCTTCAAATGTGAGGAGGGATTCGAGGAGGAAGCGACTCAGGTGCTAGAGACAGCCTGCAAAAAACGCGTCACCGACATGCATCACGAGGTGAAGCACCAAGCCGTCATAACCTACCACGCATCGGTGCTTGGTGAGAGGATACCGAAGGAGGCGGCAAGAGTGACGACGTTGACCCGTGACCAGTTTCTAACGGTAAGTGAAGAACATTAATATTGCTTCGTTTTGAGATTAAGTATGTTTAATTTGATCTTCTTATATGTCAAATACTTCATGACGTGTAGATGATTCCCTGGTGGTCCCGCAACTTTGCCGACTGCTGGACGATGATCGTGGACAGGTGGTTCACACAGGATTACACTGACACGCACAACGCTGCATGGTAGCGGCGTTTGATGATGCAAGGTTCAGCACACCACCAAGGCAGCCGGAGCCTTGCGGAATACAAAGACCTATGGGTACGCGGTTTCTTTTATCGATTCTAACGCTCAATCTTCTTTTATCGCCGGTCCAGCACACTAATCTTCTTCTTGTATTTCTCGTAGCTGGCGTCACATCCTGGCAAGGACTGCAATGACTTCGGGCATATTGCATGTCACAAAACGGCAAGGCGAAGTCTGACGTAGTCTACAACCTGGACGACCCGCCCGAGACGTACAACAACTCGAGTGTCGGCACTCGCTGAAAGGTCCCTTGTGGTTTTTGGTAATTGGGTGACAATATTAGGTGAACTAATTATGTGTGATTGAGATAATACACAGGAGATTAGTTCACATGCGATGTTGCAACGAAGGAGCTTAATGCATATGAGACATGACATGGAGCCATGTGATCAAGTGGTGAAGATCAAGATGAGGCTTGGCTTGATGGACCGGTTGCAAGTGTGAAGGGCAAGTCGAGGCTTTGAAGTCATGGACCGCAAGGCGGTGAAGCTCGAGCAAGACTTGGCGCCGATGGACCGACGCAACGGTGAAGAGCAAGTGAGGTCAAGATCGATGGACCAAGAGCGTCATGTGATGATATGAAGTGGATCATATCATTCTTAATCGTGTTGGTGCATGTGTTGCATCGGCACTTGGAGGAGATGGAGCGGAATGGAAATGCGCAAGGCAAAGGTATAACCTAGGGCATTTTATTTCGCCGGTCATGGGAGCTTAGAGGAGTTTATGACCGGATTTAGGATAGATGGCCGTACAGTCGGGGATAGCCGACGACGTGCTTTACAGTAAGGACCGACTCCGGGCCAACAGCATCCAGAAGGGCATCAACGGCACCGATACAGCAAAACGCGGCGACGTGACGACCGTACCGACCAGGCTTGGCTCCTCCCTGCACACCTTGGGGTACGTCGTCACCGTGGGCCTCGGCATGCCGGCGGTGACCCAGACGATGCTCATGGACACCGGCAGCGACATCCCGTGGGTGCAGTGCGACCCGTGCCCCGGCCGGACGTGCCACCCGCAGAAGGACACCATCTTCAACCCTGCCAGGTCATCCACGTACTTGGCCCTTCGCTGCGGCTCTGCCGCCTGCAACGGTCTCGGCCGTGACGGCAACGGCTGCTCCAGGCACCGGAGGTGCCAATACATCGTCAACTACGGCGACGGCTCCAACACCACCGGGATGTACAGCACCGACAAGCTGACGCTGACCCGCTCGTTCGCCATCCGCAACTTTCAATTCGGCTGCAGCCACACCGCGCAGCTGTTCAGCGACCGCGCCGACGGGCTCATGGGCCTCGGCGGCTTTAGGGCTCGTTCGGTTAGACACGGAACGGCACGGAACGGCCTTCATTCCGGCCGGAACGAAGTGGGCCGTTTCGAAGCCTGGTCCGGCCCGGAAGCCTCGTTCGGTTCGGCCAGCTTGGATTCGAAACGGGCCCGGTTTGGCCTGATTCTGCCTCTTCCGGCCCGGCTCCAATCCTCACCTTCGAGGGTCGGGTTCCATTCCGTGGGCGACGCCGCGAGACGAGGGCGACGCGAGACGAGGAGGAGACGGCGCGGCTGGCGTCGGCAGGGAGACGGCGCGGCGGCCTGGCGGCGCACCGACGGCGACGGCGACCTCCTCCCATCCGACGTCCACAGTCTCCGCCGTCTTCTCTCCGGTAATCAGCTAAAGTGCCTCGTCCTTCCCTCTCCTCTCTAGGGTTCTTTCTTGGAGGGACTAGGTACGTAGCTTTGGCGCCGGCAAGATCCATCCTCCAGTCGCCGGCAAGATCCATCCTCCAGTCGTCTGCTTTAGGATCGCAAGAAATTTGGTCCACGTTCGTCCGATTCTTCTTGGTTCGGTGTTTCCCCATCCCGTCCTCGATTGGTTGTTTAGGGTTATGCTCGATCTCTCGGCGGCCCTACTTTTTTTTGAGACATATCTTCAAGACAATGACATCCACTGTCCAAATCTAGAAGATGAGGGCCTAACCGACGCCACACCTATGTTTTGGTCAATCTTGATAGCAGATTCACAGTTGTAGCTTCTTTTAACAATGGGTATATGTAACACCGTGGGCACAACCATGCTGTTTGACATAGAATATAAATGAGTCCGACAAATATTTGAAATTTGTTCTGTTGTTTCCAATGTCGATCTGAATTCTTTGTTCAGTGTGCACATGACGTGGACTGTTACTGAGCAACTTGCTCCTTTATCTTTTATGTTGGGAAGCTCTGATGGACGGTGACTCTGAACTTGAGATCTTTCAGCAACGAACGCACACACACACATGGATGCATTTTGTTTGTTTGGTACTCGTATGAAGCTGCACTGGGCTGCAAAGTCTGATGCAGTACCGTCCTCACATTCCTCTCAAGAGGTCAAATCACAGTGAGCCTTCGCATCCCAGAAAGCGAACTCCCTCCATGATACTAAGAAATTTCAGTAGCTTGCTATGTTTGTGATTTGATTTGATTTCGGATTATATTGTTTAAGAAACCTAGGGATAGTTAATATTTAATTCAAATGGTTTATAGAAATTGTAAGGAATTTGTGCATATCAGACTAATGATATTTTTATAGCTTCAAATGGTTCTGGACATTTTCAGTTTTTCTCCTTCGTTGCCATAAAGCTAGAGACACTTAAGCTTCAGTGTGGCGTCTACTCATCACATGTCCTGTGATGTACATTACTGATTTACTGTCATCATGTATTATATCTATCAGCATGTATTATTAGCTCCTAAGTTTGCTTGGCTGTAGCATGTTTATCAGTTTCAGTAGTTGTATTATTAGCTCCTAAGTTTGCTTGGCTGTAGCATATTTCTTAGTTTCACTAGCTGTACTATTAGCTCCAGCATATATGATTGTACCAGCAGCTCATTTCCTAATTTCTAGTTACTTTGTGTTCTTATTCAGATTGTACCAGCAGCTCCTAGGGTCGGTGAAGACGAGCCGCCTCCTTCCTGGGACCCTGTTTTGACACCAAAAGGTACTTTTCTCCCTCTTATTGCCCTCTTCTATATTGCTGCCCTGTTCGTCAATAAATATATGATTGCCCTGTTCTTTTGTTATATAGTAATCCAATGAGTATGACTTCGAGAGACCGTGTTAGAAAGAGGAGGGAGGAAGAGGATGACGACATGATGCTCTTTTTTCACTATATCAAGTGTTCATCAAGAGCAAAGAGAACAGAGAAGCCTTCCTAAGTGGCTGTGAACTAGATGAAGATGCAACCTTGTTGTGGCTGAAAAGTGTGATGGTCTAAAAGGTCAGTCTACTTCACTGAAATGCAATAGACGCTTTTTCTCTATATCAGCTATTCAACCTTGTTGTATTGTAGTGGCCCTTCCCCTAATTTCTGCCTAATTTGTTGATGCAACTGCCCGTTCTTCAATAAATAAATGATCATGTGGCTCTATAAAGAGTATGTATATAGTGAGTTTTGGTGATCCATTAACAACCGGTAGTTGCAGTTACTTCTCAGTGCAGTGCAACAGTGTTGGCGGGGAAAGTGCAACCTTTCCTCCTCCGATTGGTACTAGTTAATAATTGGCGATAATTATGGGTGCCTTCAGATTTTTCATTGGGAAAGTGAAACCTGTTCTTCTGATTTTTTCCCTGTTAGCATTCAGCAGCATGTCTTCAGCTAGTACGTAGCACTTGGTTAGCATTCAGCAACATATATATGGGTTATTTCTTCATAGTTATTTCTCTGCATAGTTATTTCTTCCATTGCATCACAGAATTGTTGTTGTGGTCATCTTCATCATGTTACTTAGATTGGAGGTGTCATCATTGCATGGTTTTGCAAACTGCTAACACTGATGTAGTGGACAATGATATTGCAGGGCAGACTTGATCAACTGTGACTACAACATGTTAAATCAAGTCTTATCTCGGTTGATCTTTACTTTCTTAATGTTGCTAGTATATCAGATGGTTCTGCATACATATTCTTACGGCCATCATATAATCTCTGTTTAGATATGATGGGCATGAGAAGTTCAGAGATGTTTGAGACATGTTTTGAAATGACCTTGTTCTAATCATACACGGCAACTTCATTGGTTCTGACAACAACCCTTGTTCTTCTTTGCAGCACACCAACGGATTCAGCAAGTGAGGAGCAATGCAGTTCGTGGGTAATCTTTTGGCTTTGGGAGTTGGATCAGTTCAGTTGCAAATCTGCATAGTGCATAGCACTAGAACACCTTTACAATTCTAATAAAAGAAACCTTTTGAGACTGTTTTGTAGCTAGTGAAAGAGACCTTTTGAGACTGTTTCTAAATTTTGTGTGCTGTTAACCTATTTTTATACTTCATTCACTTGAGATTTATTATCTCATGATTCATGACCTGTTTGTGATATTAATTGTTTATGAAAGCTTGAAGGCACTGCAATGAAGGAGAACATATTTTTGCTGCTGTGTATTTGTGATTAATTTCATGAATGTATTTGTAGTACTCCAACGCTTGTCCTAGTTTAGTGCCCCAAGCAACGGAACGGATACAGAGATGTATTTGCAGGCACGGAATGCATTTTCAGTACTCTAACCGAACACCAGGCCAGGAATAGATAAAGGCAGGGAATGGACAGAGACAAGGAATGAGTGACACCACGTGGATCAACTGATTCCAGGCCTGGGTTGAAACATCTCCTGGATTGGATCCGTAGCTGCCGAACGAGGCCTTAAGCGACTCGCAACGCGGATTTTCGTATCCATGTGGGCTGGTACCCACAACATTTTCTGCCGTTGAACCTCGCGCAGAGATTCGTGCAACATGTCCATGCCAACCTCTAACGACGAGTATTTGCTGACCTGTCATCGCAGATTGGTGAGTCCACCCATCAGCTTTCAACTCCGTGTCCCACATGGCCCGGCGGCGGCGGCGGCTGCTAGGGTTCCCTTTCCCTGCGGCACGGGCGAGCGGCGCCCCTCCCCTTCCCTGAGGCGTGGGCAGGCGGCACCACTCCGTCACGCCGCTCGCGCTCGGTCTCACCGGTCTCCCTCCCTCTCTCTCTTAGGTCTCTCACTCACCAGCCTCTCTCTCTCACCGAACTCTCTCTCGCTCTCTCACCTGTCTCACGGGAATCGCTCGAATCTGGTCAGGGGGTGGAGCAGCAGCGGCCGGTGGATCCTGGCGGCGTGGATGGAAGCGGACGGCAGATCCTGGAGGGCGGAGCAGAAGCAGCTGCGGGTGGCGGCGCCCTGCCTCGTCGCTCCTTCCACAACGAGCGGATCTGGGTCCCGGTGGCGACGGATCGGGTTCCACGTTGGTGGATCTGCCGCGGCGGCGCCCCATCCAGGTTCATTACAAGCAGGTCCGCGATCTGTCTTCTCTGTCCGCCACGTTGATGGAAAATTAAAGCCTGGAAAATCATGTGACTTAGGTTTGATTGGGTGGAATCCACGATAAGATATATGTTCCTGTCAAACTGTGTATGAATGATTTAGTTAGCGTTTTGGATATGTTTAATTTACTGATTGGTATATGCTTAATGGAAACCAAGCATTGGAATTAGTGATTGATTTACTGCGAATTTTTATATATCACACAACCAACTTATATTTAGTCTGTAAAGTATTTATTAGAAGCAACAGTGTATTGATCTGAGACATAAGCATGTATTATCTATTTCTGATGACATATTTTGAGCTGAAAATGTAACACACATGATGCAGTTAATATATTCTGAAATATACCAATTCTGAAAACTGAACTGAATGAGCACTGATACTATACTGAAATGAGCACTGAAACTGAATTGAATGAGCACGGATACTTTTGTCAGGGCGCTGTGCTTTCTGCTGGGTTCAGCACACACATATTCTTCAGAATCATGATGAGTTAAATACTGAGTTAGAATTGATAATTTGATATACAAGTATACATGTGACTTAGACTATGCTAGTAACTAACTTAAATTATTGTAACCTGTGAGTTAGAATTGATATTACCTGTGAAATTTTTGTTTGGTTAATTTTCATTGGTCTTTATAGCATTACTAGTTTATATAATTCAATGACTTGTATATAAATTAAATTTTCACCTGGCTCCATAATGCTATTCAGGGAACTGGAGATTTAACAACTGCTCTCCTAGTGGAGTGATGTAATTATGTAAGCACTTGAGGATGTGGTTGCTTGGCTAGTAATTTAATACTGTTTTGTATCAGCTATCTTTCACATGCAGTCCTTTCGAGTCGGCCCTCATTTTCCCTATTTTCTGCAAATACCAGGCTGCAGGCCCCTGTACGTGGCAGCTGCGGAGCTAAACCGTCCCACTGACTCGTCCAGCCCCGCTCCACCATTGAGTGCATCGCTATCCTCCTCCGAATAGTTCAACCATTCATCAAAGGATTCATTACAACTTTGACTTGCACCCAGGGATGGGAGGTAAGTGTGGAAAAGCTTCAGCACACACATGGACAAAAGTGTCATCATTTTTTGTCTGCTCGCTGGTTTCGCGGCTGACATTCTCTTTGCATCGTGCTTTCAACATACTTATTGCAGGTCCCCCGCATTGCAATCAGTTTGGTTGGGGGTTGGAGCGATCCGGGTTGGAGCGGACCCGTTTTTGATGCGTTTGGATGGAGGGCGAGTGGGTTGGAGCCATCCCCATGGGGAATATTCCGCCGAGATGCGGGTCGGCTCCATCCGTCGAAATCTGGCGGGACGGAGCCGACCGCGTTTCTCCGCCCGGGTTCCGCTCACGGCGTCCTCTCCGCTCGAGCGTAGCAAGGCGGAGGAGGCGAGGGAGGGTCCGTCCCACCCGCCGCCGTCGCGAGGCCTCCCCGCGGACCGCGCGCCCCGCCGCCCGGGGCTCGAGCCGCTCGTCGAGCCGCCGAGCCCGCCGCCCGCCGTGAGGCCTCCGCCCCACCCGCCACCGACCTCGCGCCAGGTCCGTCGGCCAGAGCGCCCGTCCCCACGGCGAGCTCGCGGCACTCGTCCCGACCTCACGGCGGGCTCGCGGCGCGCCCGGGCCCCCCGGCCGGCGAAGACGACGAACTCGGCCCGCGCCGAATCCCGGCCGCACGCGCTGCGACAACGCCTCGCCGCGCCGCGCCCCCACGCCGTCCCTCCGGATGCGGGTGCGGCCGGGCCGTGGATCTCCTCCCGCGTGGTCCCTCCCGGAGGGGAGCGACCCCGCCGCCGTCGTCGATCCGATCCTCCGCCGTCTCGAGGGACGGAAGAAGAAGAAGAAGGGGTTAGATGCAAATAAAAAATTGTTGCGTGTTCACTTTGTAAAATCGCCAGAGAGAAGAATTTACTCATATGGGCTTAGTTAGTTTCTGAGATCTTCAGGGTTCCTGATGCAAAGTTGCCCTCACTAACGGTGTTATTTTGCAATCCATCCCAGATTTTTGATTCCTTCAACCAAACACATGTTGGAGCAGATCCATCCCTAACCCAAAAAATGAACCAAACAAGAAAAGGGTCGGAGCCGTCCCCAAAACAAGGGTCGGAGCCACTCCAATCCCCAACCAAACACACAGTTGGAGTCCAACAGCGACACCCCAGACAACCTTCATTGTTATTGTCCTGGCACCGAACCCCTTCGATCAGAGACCTCAGATTTGGCCAACATGGTGTGGAGGTCGTTGCGTGCCATGACAAATCCTGCTAACAACCCATCGAAAAGACCGAGATTGAGCCCATCAAGTTCGTCGGCAGATGTAGCATGTAAAACCAGGCAACCCAGGATCGAAAAGATAGAATGCGCTGTTGTCAAAACTAATGACAAAGTTTTGCCTGCTGGTTCGCTGCGTGTGAGAACGCAATAGGCTAGACCTGAACACTGCATCACCGGAAAGTGATCCTTGGCCAACTATCGAAGACCTGAACACTGCATCAGGAGCAGGTAGTCCTTGGCCACATGTTGAGGCCAATGAACAAGTCCATCTGATGGGGGCTGCCGAAACACCCTGGGAGCTGGGCGAAATCTGGGCCTACAACTTAATGAACATCACACATATGGGGGGCAGAAAATGTCCCTAAACTGAAACCAGAAAGTCTCTGCGGAACATGTGTCGCATCTAGGCTAAGCATACCTTTCGACAGAAACAGGGAATGGCTTCCTAAAAGTCTCCACCTTGACTGCACACATTTGGTCTCTTTCAAACACCAGGCCCATATTTTAGCGTGCTAAGTGGACCATTCATATATATATACACACACACACACACACACTCTGCAGGTTCCGTCTCAGGCTGCAGACACCACACTGAATGTATCACTGAATGTATATGCCGCTACGAACAGGTACTCCCTTTGGCATATTCTACCGAACATTGTCTGACCATGGAATGGTATACCTGCAACTGACGAAAAAGGTGGCTCATGTGTTGACTCAGATTCAGGCGACGACAGCATTGCAACATCGCCCATGACGATCGACCTGTGGGACCGTGAACCACACCACTAGCAGCTCTCATCATCCGCCTCGCCACACAGCAAGGCAAAATCTCATCTCGGATGCATCGGTATCCATATGTTATATGCCCAACAGCGGCAAAAACTAAATCCACCTTTGCTGCCTACCAGTGCAGTGCCATGTAAAGCCCCCACCAGGTAGCGCCCCCTATTTCGTTGGACCTAAGGTGACACCCTAATATTAGCTCATTCAGAGCTATGATCTATTTATGCATATGTAAGCACCGTTCGCCTTAATTCCATGACTTGGACTATACAACTAGCTTTCCTGTGGTATGCTGCCCCTGTTGCATTAGCTCGTATATTCCCAGCTTGCGTCTCTTCTATGCCCGGCCTCGCTGGCCGAACACTATTTCATATCTTATCAGGCCCGATCAGTGTGTGCAGATTTGATTCGATCATTTACATACGCATCAACGTTGGTTGCACGCGATTCTGACTTTCGTTCATCCAATTGCATTGCGGATTGGGACACCTTCGCCTCGGCCGCTAGCTCTCGGATGTCCCAATAATAAAACAATAGGCCGGATCAGATTCGCCACGCACACATAGCAGTCGGTCTTTCCATTAGTTGCTTCGAAACTACTAATGAAATATTAAAAGACTAGGCCGGCTCACATCCGTCGCGCACACATACTATTAGTTGCTGCGAACCTACTAATCCAAACTATTTAACTTTCTCCACACATAACACATCCTTGCAAGCCAAAAGATCCACCTAAAACCCCACCCTGAACACTGCCCAAACCAAGCAACCACAGTTTCTTCTTACACATCCGCGGCCCCTGATCCGATGCTGCAGCATATAATTAAACGTTCCGACTACTTCCAGACAACGACACAGCTACACTTTATCTACGAACACACTTTATTCCTAAACAACCAGGCCTAGTTGCGCTTGCTCGGGCCGGCTCCGGCGTCGGCGTTGCAACCGGCGGCGTGGCCGCACTCCCTCCGGCAGCTTGTTGTGTCGAACACTTTCACCGCGAGGGCGCCGGGGCCTTCGTCGTACCGGAAGAAGAGCATCCACCCTGCACGCAGATCGTTGTCGCGGACGAACTTCGCCCACCCATCGAGCAGATACGTGCCGTCGCGCCCGCCGTGCTCAATGACTTTGATGTCCCACTCCGCCGTCTCCGGGCCGCCATCGAGTTCTAGCTTGAGTGCCCGGCGACGTCCAAGCACGCGAGCAAAATTCGGCGGAAGCCTCTGCAAAAAAAAAAAAAAAAAAAAAAAAAAAAACCCTCACAGTCTGGGGCGAGAGAAAAAAACAAAGAACAACCGTGTGAATTTTATTTTAACAGCGGACACACTCCAACAACACCCCAAAAAGAAAAATGGCACTTGCCTCTTCATCAACTTCCACTGGCCAGCTCCTTCGGTCGCCGAAACAAGACGACCTGCAAACAGACGAAAAGGAACATGCCTAAGATAAACCACCCTCAGACGAACATACACCATCATTTACCAACTGAATCAAAACAACCCGAAGTCAAACTCATAAAAAAGCTCAAAAAAATAACCCAAACTGATCCGATCTTTACCTGCACAAATACGCTCCTTCTAACAGATTTGCCACCATGGCCCACATGTCATAGACTCAGATGGACCCACTTGTTATTGACACACAACAGGTGGCATCCATAAGAGTGGCAAAAAGTTAAAAAACCCACAGGCACCTCCTCAGGATCTTCCACACCATCGCAAGAACCCAACGCATGCCCTCTAGATCCCCCAAATCCATTCCCCTCATCTCCTCCACCTGAACCCATACTGATCAGTGGCATGGCTATGCAAAACCTTCGGATCGCAGATCGAAAAGCCCCGCCGCAGTAGCATCTCTCCCTCCCATGCGATTTAAATACCGGCCACCGGCGGGACCCCACCACCAAAATGTTGAAAATTCGAAACACGCACCCACCTCCCGCCTCCCCCCAAATGTGCCCGCCATGTCATCGGCTTAAACTTGCTAACTCCCTCCTAACCACAATACATTCGGGGCACGTGCTGTTCATCCGCTGCACATGTAATAACATCCGAACCGTCCAAAACTATGGGTACATCTCCCTGTGGGTATAGAACATTTAAGCGCTCATCTCGCAGATGGCCGAGAAGGCCTTCTCCTACTGCCTCCCGCCGACGGCGAGCTACTCGGGCTTCCTGACCCTCGGCGTGCCACGGCGGCCGCGAGCCTCCTCCTCGTCGAGGTTCGTGGTCACGCCCATGTACAAGATCGACACCTTCTACCTCGTGCTCCTGGAGGGCATCACCATGGCCGGGCGGCGGCTCCGCGTGCCCCCGTCGGCGTTCGCCACCGGCGCGGTGATGGACTCGGGCACGGTCGTCACACGGTTGCCGCCAAAGGCGTACCGTGCGCTCCGGGCGGCATTCAGGAAGGAGATGAAGATGTTCCCGCGGGTGGCACCGCCGTCGGCGATCTTCGACACGTGCTTCAACCTCAGCGGTGACGTCAAGGTTCCAAGTGTTGCCCTCATGTTCGAGCGAGGCGCCACGGAGGAGCTGGACCAGTCGGGGATCATTCTCGACGGCTGCCTTGCCTTCGCATCCAACGGCGACGACGAGTCAGTGGGGATCATCGGCAATGTGCAGCAGAGGACCCTTGAGGTGCTGTATGACGTCGGCGGCGGGACCGTCGGATTCCGCCGTGGCGCCTGCTGACAGCAGAGCTGGCCAAGGGCACTCGATGGACATTTCGACAGTGGAACCGTACCGTACATGCAGCCATGCACATGAATGGCATCCAAACCAATGTTGCTTCGACCATACAGCATATGTGAATATGTGATTCGTGTCAGTCTCAGTAAATAAATCTTCTAATGGAATTTTTACATGTATTTCTTTTCATGCAAACTTTTTTAAAAAAATAAAATGGCCTGTTTGTTTAATTCTCTCGCGATTTCCACATGATTTTCGATCCTCCAAATCATATATACTTTTACTTTTGCAGCCTTTGGCATTTGCAATCTAACAAACCAATAATAGCTAGTCTGGGTTCATCCTTGCTTCTCTCCTTGCATTGTTCCCATGGCTGCAAAGTAGTTTATAGGATAGCATGGGGCGGGGAGAAAACCGAGGGTTAGTTTGGCAGCCCACTTCCCCGCGGGTTCCGGCCTTTTCCTTGCGAAGGAAGCCCACACGGAAAACACCCATGGACCAACTAGCTCGCGCATTTGGAAGCCTGCTATGTAGGTCAAATACTCAAGCAAGCCCAATTTCCACATGGAAACATGTTCGGCCAATGGATACCGGGCAGTCCTCCCCGTCTCGCACATGCACCTTTTTTTCTCCCTCGACTCTCTGACTCCACCATGAGCGAGACCGCTGTCGCTGCCACCATAGATCTCCAATGCGATGTCCTCCAACGACGGCGGTGGATTTGTGTGCATCACATTCCCCATCTCATGCTTTGCATCATCCCCTTCTCCCTCATCCCCACTCCACTTCTGGCTAGCAGTGGCAGAGGGTGAGGTAAAATCAGGGGGGACGACAATTCATTGTTATACTAACACAAGTGTAAAGTGATCACTAATTAAAGTTTCACACAGAGCGTCTATTAATACAAGCAACTAGAGGTAACACAGGGTAAGAATAGAACTGGAGGTTAATATATTGAAGAGGCAAAACATAGTACGTCGCATTAAACTTGATAAAAAAAATTATAATTTGTTAATTATCTTTGTGTTAATAATTTTTCTAATGATCTGAAAATACCTCAAATATATGAACTCCTGTTCACTGTGCTTAACTGAACTCCTGCTTCTCATGATCTGAAAGTGTCTCAAATTGAATGCCTCTTTGTCGTCCTTTTTCACTGTGGTATACTTAATATCTCTTGTGCTTGGTACTCCATCCTTTTTAAGACTGATAGTAGCTCTTATTTTTTGCAGTAAGTGGCTTGATTGGAACAATTGTGGTTAACTGAATATTTGCTTGTTCTTCTACATAGTAGTTGTATTGCTTTGATCCTATTAATCTTTTGTGTTCATCAAAACCAAACAAATAAAAGATTCAGTTACATAATTGTAATCAATAATAATGTAAATTGCAAGTTTCTAGGAGTGCAATTGTACTTTTAAGTACATGCAATATATTGATGCTGAACCATTTGCCTCATCGTCTTTTTCCTACTAGATGATCCTAGTGGCTGGTGGTTTTGCATTTTTTGGGGCCATTCTAACTGATTTGATATCTAAGTGCATGTTTTTTTTTTTTTTGCCGGGGGACTACCAGGCCAAGCACAACAACCTAGATGACCTATCACATCCTACATGATGACATAGACTTCAATCCTGATGACCTGCAAGAGCTGGTGTATTCGCTCTCATAAGTGTAAGTATACCAAGAAGAGGCTCGAAAAACTTTTGCTAACTTTTGTCCTATTTTGAACCTTTTGCTAACTTTTGCAACTCATAGAATAGCAGTCTGATGTATCTCTTGTGTGCTGATTATGCTCTACATTGATAATACTCTAGTTCATCTTGAATTTAGCTACAAATGCAGTTGTGTCTTGCTAGTCACTACCTACTCTATTCTGTGATTGTGCTTCCATAGAAAAAAAATTATGATTTGTCCTTCCATAGAAAAAAATTGTCTCTTGTGATCTGTGATTTTGCTTCTATAAAAAAAGTTGTTATTTGTGCCGACACATTTCAGATATTTGCCTTTGTATTTCTATAGAAAAAATTGCAATCTGTGATTTGTGCTAGTGAGCACCATAATTTTTGTCGTTGTCTTTCCATAGAAAAAAAATTATTAATTGTGATCGTGCTAGGGCATACCATGTCTCTGTGCTCTGTGACTTGTTTTTCGTGATGCGTGCGAGAGAACACCATAATTTTGTCTTTGTCTTTCCATAGAAAAAAATTGTTAATTATGATCTGTGCAAGGGCAGACCAATACTTTATGGTCTATGACTTGCAATCTGTGATCTGTGCTAGTGAGCACCATGATTTTTGTCTTTGTCATTCCATAGAAAAAGATTGTTAATTGTGATCTATGCTAGACTACGTGCTCTCGTGACTTGTAATCTGTGATGCTGTGCTAGGGTGGACCAACAGATTGTGGTATTGTGAATTGTATTCGAGGTGCGTGCAAGCCAACTTACTCGGAGGTCTGTGGTAGCCAACTTAGCTTATCTATGGTAGGACGCATAGGGTGTCATGATCGTTGTTAGGCGCCACTATTTCTTCCCCTTCCTAATGTAAGTTAGGGTATAGATTCTTTTTTTGCAGCTCCTCGACTAAGCCCATGCTGTAGTATCTGAACATGAGTACAAACTCACACCACCACACACACGCACACACACACTCACACCTACACCTGTACCCATATCCTAGACCTACGCCATCGAGAGGAGCTTCAACCATTATTTACGGGAAACAAAGTCCCTGTGAGAAACTGAGCCGAGCGGGGCTCGAACTCGGCGGTAGGAACCCAGCCATCGGTCCACGCCACTTCGGTCACGTACGCGGTTCTCGTTAGGGTATAGATTCTAAATATGCAACGTTTTAATTTCTTGTGGTGGTTTAACCTTGTCATTATCCGTCTTACCGCGTAATACATGTTTCTTTGCTGTGCCCTTTACGGATTTGCGAGGTTTTGATGTTCTGTTCTTTTCGATGATGCTCTCGATGACATTGAGGGACTGGATGCCTCGGCAGCACATGTTCTTGAATTTGTTGTCAACTGAACCCGCTGACAGTATGGTTCCCATCCCTCTGTCCCTTTCTTCTTGTTTGATGAGATAACTTGGTTGTTTATTTATTTTCTTCAGCCTATCTTATCAAGATTGCTCAATTGCTTTTTGTTGTTTTTTGGTACCCGTTGTTCCATTATGGGGCAGGCTTCTTAAATATATTCTATACACTTTGTGAGACTTTTTCTTCTTCTAAGGAGCATGTGTGTGCTCTCAGAATCAGGCTATTCTAACATGTTAATTTGGTGATTAAAAACCCCTACTCGATCTTTACCATGAGCATTGAACTATCTTGGTAATGTTTGGTAGTAAATTGCACACTTAAATTACTGCAATTATTATATTTTTCATGTGCAATATCTGGCCTTTAACTATAACTTTCCTACTATTTTGTTTGTTGTATGGCCTTTGTGTATCGGATCTGTCTGAACTGATATCCCCTTTTTGCTTGTCTGCAGTTGCTCCCATCTGCTATGCACATCTCGTATTAGTGTAGCGCTCCACAACTTTGGGTTTCCAAAAAAAAAAAAAAAAAAAAACTAGAATCTGGAAATGTGCTAAACTGGCATCCGGTTGGAACAGGCCCTTCTAGATTGTTTCTAGAAAGCGCCTCCACTGACATCCTGTTTGCTAACCTTTTGACCGACAACATGTGTATTCACCGGCCTTCTTGTTGCATCCTTGCGAGTCCTTCTTGCGCTACTAGAAAGGCGCATGGGGAATGGAGAGGATTCCCTTAGTTGGGAGTCAGAAACTTACCTGCTTTGGAAGGTATTTAACATGTAGAGTAGGCCATTCTTGTCAATTGCATTTGATGGCCGTTCTTGTCAATTCTTAGTAGACAATTGCACATTTGAGTTACTGCAATCATGGAATTTAACATGTGCAATATCCATTCTTGTCACATTTAAATTTCAATTTTGTTTACCATTTTCCATTTCATTAAGCAGAGTTTGAATTTTTATGAGAGGGCAGAGGTGCAGTACTACATTAGAGCGGAGAGATAGACATAGTCAATGTAGGTGAAGGCCTGAAGTTTACAGCAGATAGAATGAATCCGGATGAGTGATGAGAAGGAAGTAGAGAGATTCAAGGCCTGTTTGGATCGGACCCGAGAATCTTGCACTGGCGCGAGCGGCTCCCAGGCGTCCGATTTCGGCGCTGGGGCCGGGATGGATGCCTGGGCGCGAGCTTGCCTGGGGGCATCAATCCAAACAGGCCCTCAGTGGCTGGCATAGTTGCCAGTTTGATGGGCTCATAAGCACAGGCTATTTACTTGCAGGGGTCCAGGCTTAAGACCTTGTTTATGCAGGTTTACATTCACTGTATAGGTGTCCTTTAGCTTCATAGTTAAATTAGGCATTATTTTCTACTTAATCTAGATTTTTGTGCTTGTCTATCCCTTCTGTAACAAGACCCTACAATCTTGGACTACGAGCACAAGCTCATAAATTGTTTTCTGTGATTACAAATCAAGTCTGAATGTCTCATGGGTTAAGCTTGAGGAAAACGTTCAAATTAGCATCCTAGCTCTGAATGTTATTGAATTCCTCCATGAGGCATGTGTAGAAGTTTCCATTGCTTACTTTCACGTGTTTTAAACCAGACTTGTTTAGCTACACTCTAAATTCACCTTATTCCACATATTTTTGTGTTAATTTTCATTTGTGGTAGAGTTTCTTTCTACAGTGGAAGAGTTGTTATTTTATCAGTAAGCTTGTATGTGTGTTTACTGGGCCAATAGTTATATTCTGGCACAAATGAGCACCAATTTGAGTTAGCGGGTTTCGAGTTTATCCACCCGTTAAGGTTTGACGGGCCCGGTAAGGTTTGGCGGGTTTAATTCACGGACCTGTTATAGCTGCCTGGGTGACAGGAACAACAGACCACAGATCTGGCCGTTGGATCGTGATCCAAGGGCTGTGGGCGTCGCTTGGTTTTTGGCAAAATCTCAGATGACTGGGATATAGCAAGTTCCATAATATATATATCGGTTTTACAAACATGCATGTGGCATGCATGGGCGGCCTTATTTATTATATATAGTAATAATTTCAAACATCAGAAAAGGCCAAACCGATCGGGTAGATACTAGATAGTCGGATTCCCAGCTAGCCGACCGGACTCGTCGAGAGCTAGCATAGCAGAGTCTGGCGTGCTCGGTAGCGCTCAGCACGCCTCCTGCGGAATCCCACGGCCCCGCCGGCGACGTCGTAGAGCACCTCGATCGTCTGCTGCTGCACGTTCCCGAAGATCGCTGGCATGCGGTCGTCTCTGTTGGCGGCGAACGCGAGGCAGCCGTCGAACAGGATCCCCGACGGGTCCAGCTCCACGGCGGCGTTCCGGTCGAACACCAGCACCACCTTGGGCAGCTTGACGCTGCGGACGCCGGTGAAATCATAGCACGTGTCGAGGATGCCCTTAGGCGGAGCGGCGCGGTACATCCTCATGCTGTTTCTGAAGGAGGCACGCAGCGCCCCGTACGCCGTGGGCGGCAGGCGCGTGATGAGCGTGCGGGAGTCAGCACCGTGCCGGCGGCGAAGACCGTGGCGGGCACGCCGAGCCGCTGCCCGCCGACGGCGATGGCCCGGAGGAGCACGCGGTAGAAGGTGGGCGGCGCCCGCCTGTCCCTCAGCATGGGCGTAACCACGTACCCCGGCGACGACGCGAGCGGCGGCGCGCCGAGCATGAAGAACCCGAGGTAGCTGGCCGAGGGCGGGAGGCAGTAGGAGAAGGTCCTGCCGTACGTGGACGCGGTCTGGGAGATGAGCGACTCCGGGCCGCCGCCAAGCGCCATGATGCCGGCGGCCTGAGGGTCGAAGCTGCCGGCGTCGGCGTGGCTGCACCCGAACTGGAAGTTGCTGAAGCTGGTGGTGGGGTTTAGCGTCAGGAGGTCGGGCTGTACGTCCCCGACGTCGACGAGCCGTCGGGGTAGAGGACGCGGTACTGGCACTGGTTGTTGACGCAGCCGTTGGCATAGGGGCCGAGCTGCCTGCAGGCCGGGGAGTCGCAGGAGAAGGCGGCGTACGAGGCCCGACTTTGTTGGGTCGTAGAAGGTGTCCTTCTGGGGTGGCACCGCGGTATGGGGCAGGGCACGCACTGCACCCACGGCACGTCGCTGGCGGTGTCCAGCACCACCGTCTGGATCACTCCCGGAAGGAGGGTCGTCGAGTTCGACGTCGACCCCCCGCTACCGCCGGTCGCCGCCGCTGGATCAATGCTCAGCTGAGATTGAGAAGAACCCACCTGGTACTTTATTATATATATTAAATAATTCTATTCGAGTAGTATAGTCAACAGGAATGAAGCATGCAAATGTACTTGCCGTTGATGATGACTTGGTGGGCGGTCTTGAGCCTACGCGGACTACTATTTTGCTACTGCTGTACAAATTGGTTTGATCGCCGCCACCAGCGGCGGGGGCCTTGTTGTCGTCGGTGCCATTGCCGGACAGCCTCTTCTGGACGTCAGCAGCGCGGGCTCGTCCCGGTGGAGCAAATCGGTGAGTGACGGCGGCGCAGCAGCGGCGTCCAGCGACGCCGAGCACGGGCCTTGCCGGAGATCCACCGGTAACCAGGTGAGGTTGGCCGGCGGAACCACTGTCAGTGTCATCAAACATAAGTATGCAGAAGACACGTTGTATGTATTAGCCACACATGCGATGATGATGAGGTTGGAAAAAATTGGATTCATATATGCAGCTAGCTACCAAATTAAACGATGAACTTATTATATGTAATGTTGATTGTACCCCTGTGTCCCAAGCAGGTGGCTTTCGGTTCCATGGAGCTCGCTGCTACAGCCATGAAGTCGTCTCCGAGATCTGCCGCGCGGACAACAGGAGAAGGAACAAGAAACACAAGTAACAGTAGAGCCAAGTCCAAAGTCATGGCTATCCGGTGGCTAGCTTGTTCTGAATGAATCAGGGTATGCATTTTGCTTTCTCTAAGGCTGTCTCCAACAGACGACGGCAAACACGAGAGGCATAGGGGTGGTTTGGGTGGTGGCACAGTGAATGTCTGCGTGAGGTAAAGCGGCGGTCTCCAGCGGTTATGCGCCAATACCCAGATGGCAAATCACCATCTCCGCCTCCTCGGCCGCCCGACACCGCCGTGCCCGTCCTCCGCCTCCTCGTCCTCGGTCTCCCGTTCCTACTCGGCCAGGCGCGCCGCGCCGTCCTCCGCCTCCCGTTCTCCTCCGGCGCGCCCGCTCTCGCCCCTGCGTCCGCCCGCGCCCGCCTTTGGCGTCCGTCAGCGCCTTTGTCGTCCGCCATGGCTCACCGCCAGGAGCTGAAGCTGCAGCGGACGGAGATGGGGAGGGCAGCGCCCGCGCCAGCGGCACAACCGACCTGCACTAGCCAGCGCCCGCCCGGAGGACTACACAGCGCCGGAGCTTGGAGCGAGGCTGCACAGCGCCCGGAGCTTGGGGACGGCGCTGCACCGCGCCAAAGCTTGTCTTCGATGTCGGCTCCGTCTCCGCCAAGTTCCCGCCCGGGGCGTGTCCCTTGCCGGGCGGGCGGCGAATCGATTTCAGGTGGCGGCGCCCTTCCCGGCCAGCGGCGGATGCGGCGTCGAGCCCGGTGGGGACAGCCGGTGTGGGCCAGGCAACGAATGGGTGCGAGGAGAGAGGATAGGCTTATCTGCGTCTCGTTGAGGCCGTCGCACAAAATGCATGTGGCGTCACGGGTTAGCTGTTGGGCGGCGATTTTTGGTAGGCATATGTACTGGGCACTACGCACTTTGGGGTTTGGGTCCTCTGTTGGAGTTAGTCTAAGCAGGCAAATTAAAAGCTGAACCGGAAGAAGTTTTGGGCTACTACCGCTCACTCATGCTTTGAAGTACCCATATCCTCTGGGCATATATATAGGCACCACTTCCAATTAATAAATACTAGTAAACATACCCGTATGCGCATTCGCAACAGAGGATATACAATTTGCAGCATCTAATTTAATACATTTTAAAATCAGACTATATCATGACTAGATGCCCGCTATTATGACTCGTATAAGGTACATGTCATGAGTTCAGGTGATGGACTGGGCAATAAACCAAAATAGAATTCTCAAATAGAAGAGTAAAATAGAGTAGCAATGCTCTAACTTGTCATGAGAAACCATATAGGTACCAAACTCTTAAGCTACAGATTTAAGACCTTATTATTATTAAGTATGTCACTCAAGGTTCAAATCTCCCTAATCAGCAATTAATTATTAGTGTTTTCCGAACACTAAACGATAAATAGACAACCACCTACAGTTTACCATTATTCATGCTCAGTAGCCCACTAAACGAGCTAAACAATACATTAATCTAGATTAACGGTCGATTAAACGGAAATGGTGTTCCGCCATGTAGCGTTTACAGTGTTTAAACGTGCTAAATGACTATTTGGGTGAAAATACTATACATGCATGTGCTACTCTAGAGTGACATTACTACACAAATAGTTTTTACTTCTGGTTCATGACATGATCTGGCGGTGAAAACTGGGAAGATTTTCACTGCCGGTTCGTGTTGAAAATTAACAGTGAAAACCATAGTCGCATGCAAAACTAGCCACGTGAAAGCCTACAATAAAAAATCAATCTTGAGTGCCAATCAAAAACTAGTCACATGAGCTTCCCCACCCCTATATCAAACACCCTCTCCAACGTATGCTTCTTCAAAGTGTCCGATAGGCAGGGCCCATTGGACCACGTGTTCTGACATGAATGGACTCAGAGCTCGTTGCCAACCAGGTCATGAAGGAGGCCGACTGCGTCAACCCCAAAATGATAAGCGTCTTTGCCGAAAAGTCGCGCGAGCTCAAGGAACGGTTCGGCGACCCACGAGCTCAACCACATCTCGGCAAAGTACAACGGAGACGTGGGCGACCTCGCCAAGCTTCGCGTCGGTCGGGAAGCCGGTACCCGGGGTATTCGCCCCGCGATCAGCACTCGCCCTTCATCCGACATTTGAGGGCGAAGCCGGTGCAAGAAGACCCGAAGCATCCCGCCGCCCCATCACTCAATGGCTAAGAAGAGCTCGGGCTCCCGCTAAGGCCAGGTCCGACGGGGACCGACGCGAACATGGCCGAGGCCGAGGTCCTCGTGCTCCCGAGCCACGAGCCCCCGGGCCCGACTGGCGGGTCCCGATCCTAGACTGGCTCAAGGAGGGCAAGCTGCCCGCGGAAAAGAGGGGAGGTCCACGCGTGCCGCCATGTGCCAAATCCCACGCCCCGCCGAAGCACGAACTTTTTCGACGCAAAGACATCCGGGATCCTCCGAAGATCAGACACCTTCGAGGAAGGAGAAGAGCTCGTGGAAGGAGGTCCACGCGCCGAGAATGTGGGCACCACGCGCGGCCCCGAGCTCTAGTGGGCAAGGCTTTCCGGCAAGGTTTCTATCGCCAACGGGGCCGTCGCCGATGCTAACCAGGTCGTGCGCCCGCTGCGAGGGTGCGTTTTTCGCCAAGCAAACGCACCTCCGTCCCGAGGCCCTCCAAATGATCGATCACGACCCTTCGTGGATGCGGGGGCCTCGACATGGTGGGACCATTCATGAGGTCGCTTGGAGGTCACACCCACCGCTCATCGCCATCGACAAGTTCACCAAGTGGATCGAGGTCATGCCCATCACGCGCCGAGGTCCTAGGGAAGCGGTCAAGTTCTTCACCCGGCATCATTCTTTGCTTCGGGGTCCCGAACTCTATCATCACCGACAAGCGGCACCAACTTCACGGGGCAAATCTTCCTCGACCTGTGGCGACAATGGCATGCGAGTTGATTGGGTAGCCGTCAGCCACCCCAGGACCAATGGACAAGTCGAGTGAGCTAATGGCATGATCTGCGGGGCCTCAAGCCACGCATCTTCAAACGGCTCGAGAAATTCGGTGGCCGATGGCTCGCTGAGCTCCCCCGCCATCGTATGGAGCCTAAGGACCACGCCAAGCAGGGCCACCGGTGCACGCCGTTCTTCCTCGTCTTCGGATCCGGCCGTGCTGCCCACCGACCTTGATGCACGGCGCGACCGAGTTCGTGCGTACAACGACAACGACAACCAAGCATCACTTGAAGACGCCGCGGACTAGCTCGAGGAGGCCCCAGTTGCACTCCTACACTCGGCAAAGTACCAACAGTCACTCTGTCGCTACCACGACCGCCACGCGTGAGAGGTCGGGCGTTCAGCGCCGTCGGCGACCAAGTGCTACGACGAGTTCGAACGAAGGACGCCAAAAGCTCTCGGCGCCCGTGGGAAGGCCCATTCACCATCGATCAAGTCTTGCGACCGGGCTCTTACAAGATCAAGGGACGTCCGAGGCGAAGTTCTCACCAACGCTGGAACATCGAACAGCTATGTGGCTTTTTACCCATGAATGCACTTTGTGACATTAGTGCTACGAGCTCTAATAAGAAGTGCTCATCGTTCGATGCAAATTTGCACAAACTTTCGAGCCCGTTTACCTCGGCCATAAAGCAATGGCCGCCCTCTACCCCCAAATGAGGCCAGCCCTTGCTCGGGGGCTACAGAGGGCGGAGAGCACTCCCCGCCTTTTTACTGAGCTCCAAGCCACGCTTACGAGCTCATTAAGGTCGCGTTCAAACTACCGAACTCTTTTCCAACTTCCTCTTTTCCCGACTTGCGTGGTTTGTTAGCTAGCTAAGTTTGGGATCGTCGCCGTAGGTGTGGCCCGATTGCCAATCGACCTCCCATGCCCCCGCGGCCAGCGAGGAATGGCCCGCCACTCATCCTATCAAAGTACGAGCTCGAACTTAGAAACTCAACAAAACGCGCGGAGATAAAAGAGAAAGACTCCTTTATAACAAAAAGCGATTCACTTTGTTATATTTACATTTGCGCCGACCTCGGGGACTTTTGAGTTGATACAAATAAAAGAGGCCGCACCTCGCCCTACTAATCTTGCTCCTCTGTAGGTGCGTCCTCCTCCCGCAGAGGCATCCTCGGCTCCTTACGGCGGCGGTTTTGAAGAACCCGGTCTCCTCCACCGCGAGGTAGAAGAGCTTGCTGGCGACCTCCTCCGCTTCGTCCTCCGCGATCATGCACTCAGATGCCGCGATGAGTGTCGGGTCCAACCAGCCCTTGCCGATGGTGATCTTGTCGAACTTGGGGTATCGCGCGAGCACAACCCCCATCACCTTCTCGCTTGCGACTCATTTGGGCCATCTCCCTCACCCGGCTGGCGGGATAAGAAGAAGCCGTCCGGCCGGCTCCACCGCCTCCCGACATCGAGCATGTTGCGAGGCGGCACGGATGTCGAGGGAGGAGGTTCTCCCGCCTCCCGCCTTTGGGCGCCGCATCGACCACGGCCTCTTGTGCACGGTGGTGGAGGTTTCGACCTCATAAGCCCGGTCTTGAGCCCCTCGTCTCTCTCCGCTTGGTAGCGAAGCTCCTTCTAATGCGGCGGGCGGAGTGCGTCCTTGGCTGCGGTTCACGCTTTACT
The DNA here is from genome assembly GCA_015847255.1 of Hyparrhenia diplandra. Classification (NCBI taxonomy): domain Eukaryota; kingdom Viridiplantae; phylum Streptophyta; class Magnoliopsida; order Poales; family Poaceae; genus Hyparrhenia; species Hyparrhenia diplandra. The sequence continues at coordinate 205,299 of JADLZK010004734.1, forward strand.
GCCGTAGGGAGGTGTCGAAACCTCAAGGTCGCTGCTTGTCCCACAGGTCTCGGTCCAGGCTCAGCGCCTTCTCCTTCTCGGCTGCAGTGAGGGAATAAAATCAGATTATGAGTGCTTTGGCAGAGGAAAAAGGGGAGGACCATCCGCTTACTCGCTAAAGCGGTGTATATGTCCCTCATTGGTCCCGGTAGTGACCAATTTTCCTCCTCAAGCCTCTCCCGCTCGCCTCGAGCCCCGATACTCGACACATAGCTTCGGCCTCCACGGTTAAATGATCGAGCAGCGTGACCGTCAACCCCGACTTTCGGAAGGGAAAAGCGACAACAGGAAAAATTTGGGAAAGGTACTTACGGGAGAGCTCGCGGTGGCGCTCCTAGAGCATCTTCTCAGCGGTGTCCTTCTCGGCTGGAGTACCGCGGCCGCCTGCGTGGCGGAGAGCACCGAGCTCTTTACCCTCGAGCGCCTGCGAGCTCTCGCGGCTCCTCTCCGGCTTCTAGCAGCTGGCGGGCGCGAGTGAGGTCGACCTCCTCGAGCGCTTGGCCGCGGCTTCACCGGCTGGCGCAGCGGCTTCACCACGGGCCTCGCGGGCCACTCGTGCCTCAAGCTCATCAGCTCGACCGGCGGCCTCTCTAGCAGACCTCAGGGCCTGGTCCTGGAAGGACCTCGCTCGGCGAGGGCTTCTCGAGCTGTGTCCACGGCCCATGGCCCTGGCTGGAGGATATGCTCGAGCGCGCCACGGCGGCGGCCATGTCATCACAACTCCGCCCGGCGGCGATAGGGTCCGCAAGGAAAAAGGTTAACCAACTAAGAAAGTCACGAGAAGTGCGCCCGAGCAATTGCAAATAGGATGCTTACCACCGGGGCGCCTTTGAAGGCTTCGCGGATGGCGGCGGCGAAGCGAGCTCTCGGGCGATGTCGATGTCGATGCCACCTCCTCCCGACTCTGGCCAAGGCCGTCTCCACCATCGCCAGCAGCGGCGGGAGGATCGTCACGCACCACCGGTACGGCCGTAGCGTCCCTCCCGCCCCAATTGTCGCGGCCGAGGGGCGCTGGCTTTCCCCCAGCGCGCCGACCCGTCATCAGTCCACAGGCTCCCTTGGAGCTCCTGGGGACTCCGCCATCAAAGGTGCAGGAGAAGGGGGCGGCCTCGGCACCGGCACCCGCACTGCCCTCATCCGTCGCTCCGGATGGGACCTCGACCAGGCTGGAGCATGGATGGCGGGGAGCACCGGCCTTTGCCTCCGAAAGCCCTCACGCGTGAGCTAAAGGCGTCGCGTTGTTGCCCGCTCACGGATCTCGGGGGCTCCGGGGACCCTAGCGTCATGGCTGGGGCGGGGAGGGGGATCATGCTCCCTTACGGCCTCTGAGTCGCCCCGCGGTCCGCCCGCTCCCAGAACTCGGGGGCTGCGATGGGAGGATGCGGGAAAGGGGAGGGGACAGGATCAGCCCCACCCAGCGTTTTTTCGTCCACAGTCTCTTCTTCGCAGATTGGGCCCTGCGAGGGCGGCCAGCCTACAATCCCACGGCAATGAGCCGAAAACAACAATGGACCCAGCGGCAATGAGGGGTGAAGTCGAGGGGGTAAAAATCGACTTACCCGTCGCGATGCGCCTCGGCTTTTGGCGTTGTCTTCTTCGCGACTATGACGCGGCATCCCCTTCCATGGAGAGTCCCGTGGCTCGGCCACGCAAGCTCATGGCAACGCCGGTCGGCGGCAGAGGCCGAGGCCCTCTCGCGAGCCCGGCGGGCGCCGTCTCGGTCGAAGCGATAGAAGGAGCACGAGCTCCTCGTTCGCGTGGAGGGCGCCGCCCCACCGAGGTCGAAGTCAGGGCGACGAAGCGCCCGGGACCCTCGAGCTTGAGGTCGCCCGCCGTGAGCTGAAGCTCATCGAGGCAGCCGGCGGCGCGAGCTTCGGTGGATGGGTCCTCGATCACCGGGACATCATTAAACTTTAGTCAAAACGCTCGGCGTCCGTGCTACCGCCTGGGGATGTCCACCAACTCGCGATCACGGGGATCCCCCCATGTGGTGGCGGGCGTGACATCGCGAAGGTGATGGGCCCACCTACACCACAGCGACACAAGAAAAAAAAAGAGTCAGCGGCGAGACATGGGACGAGCAAAGTCGAGAGAGGAGATAACAAACTTACAGGTCCTTGTTGACTGCGCGGGCGGCAGGTTGGGATCCCCGTCGGCTGCTGCAGGAAGTTCGGCCGTTAGAACGGTCACACTGCGCCTTGAAGGGCTCCTTCTCGCCGTCATCTCCCACCGCAGCGAACCGCAGCGTCTTTCTGCAGGGAGTGCGCTCTGGTGCCACGCGACCCGCGATGGCGGCTCCGTCGGCCCGGCGTCGCTAAGGAGCTTGATCTTCTTGACGCCTGAAGAACTTCGGGGCTTCGAGGGTTGCGGTGGTCATCTCCCTCCAGGTGTGGCCGGGTTCCGCGAACCGTGCCCGTATACTCGGCGGCGGGTGGCGAGGCGTCATTCACGAGGTAGAACCACCCGGCGTGCCACCCGCCCGATGGAGGGCGGGGCGATGATCACCGAGAACTACTTCTTCATCCCTCCGAAGCCGGGGTAGGGGCCATTGGAGCCGCGGTCTTCTTGCCGTCGGAGAGGTGTTGGATCTTGATGGAAGTAATGCTTGAAGAGCTCCCAATTCGGCTCGATGCCGAGCCAACCCTCGCACAAGAAGATGAAAGGCGGCAACATGGAGCACCCATTCGGCACGAGGTCTTTGGAGCTCGATCCCAATGGGCGGCGGTAAACGGAAGAAGTCATCGGCGAGGGGCCGCCGAACCCGCTTCGTGGAAGGCGTGAGCGACATGATGTACCCGGTGGCGGATGGGGCACATCGTCCTCCAACGCCGGTACCTTCCACTCCTCCACGCCCGGTGGCGTGGGATGCTCCGGCCTTGGCGGGGTCTCAACATGGCATGTGTCACCGCCGGCGCCCCACACGCCATGCGGTCTCTCTCTCTCTCTCGCGGTGTGTCTCCCCGATTTATTGGAAGGGTGGACACGGCGGCCGGACTCTCCTTGGTCGCGGGGAGGCTAAAACGAGGGGAGGAGCAAAAAAGGAAGCGGGGGGGGGAAAGCGTGAGAGAAGGTAAAAACCCTTACCCCCCTCTCCGTCAATTTATAACTGTGTGTGTGTGTGGGGGGGTGGGGATGATGTGATTGATGGGTGACCGAACGGCCTCCCACATCATTTAACTCCTCAAAAAGCGGCGCCAGCGTCCCCCACGACATAACAGCCCGAATCCGGATCGGCGGAGGTTACAACGGTAACTTTTCCAATGGGCAGCGGGCCGTGGCAGTTATTTGCGATCTTGGGCTCAGGTTTAGAAGGCTGGGCCCATCGAGGGTCCGACGGCGCCCTCGCCTACCCAAAGCGAGGGCAAATCGAGAAGGAGTCCCGGCGACTCACGCTGGAACTCCAGAATGCCACGGGACTCCTCGAACTTCGCCTTTGAGTCATCTTTGGGGGCAACGCCCGCAGGCCTTGCCCCCCCTCACCGAAGAGGAGGCGTCACAACCTCAAGATACGGTCTCGAGGAAGTGAAAGGTCGAGCCGGGAATATGAGGTCGGTCCACTAGCTGATCAGACGAATGGTGGCGAGCTTCGGGCCTCCTCGAACTACTGTTAACAGCTCACCGAGCATCTAATCTTAAGCCGATGAGGTAAGGCCAGGACCGCGAGCTCATCCCACCGCTGTAGCTTGGGAAGAATGGGCACGAGCAACAGCAGACGAAAAATTCAAGCCTCCCGAGAACATACCATTCTGGTGGAGCCTCGGGAACTACACCGGCTGGCGCGCTTCGCGCACCACCCGTAACCAAGTGCCACGGCCTCAATTGAGGCGCGAGGGACAAAACAACTCCCAAATGCTGGGGGCTACTGTCGAGGGGCCAAAATCATGGATCCCCCAACTTAAGCACGATCAGGTGTGGACGGACGACGAGTCACTCAAGCACACTCACAAGCGGGACTGAGCACAAGGACCGCCCGGGGCCGGACTCCGCCTCGAAGCTCAGGAGTCATACCGCATAAAGATCCGCCTTGAGCGAACTCCGGGCTCCGCGAGCTCGCTCCGCTTCGAACAAGCTTGGAGCTCGCGGTAAATCTCCGTATCGCACGAGCTCGAGGCTGCCCACGCGGCCAAGTCAGCCCCAAGCTCGCGTGGCGATGCACGAGCTCGCCCACGAACTTGCAGGCCCACACCAAGGACCGGTCGGGACTCACGGCGGCTCGGACCTGCTACGTCAAACTCCACGGCCCCGCAAGGCCAAAGCGACCTCCTCCAGGTACCGAGCAAGCTCGAGCTTCGGGCGATAAGAACAAGCTGTCTACACCGTGTCCGGACTCATCATTACGGCTATGCCTCAATCACCGACGGGGATCAAGAGAAGTCAATCTACAATTCCACAGGCAAAGATGCTCGCACCATAGCCATGCGGTGTAGACCATAGCTTCAAACCGCCTCTCGCTGACCACAGACACGACGTCTCAGCCAGGATGCCGAGCTCGCATCCTGCCAACCGCTAAACGACAAAGGCAATCATGCCGCAGCCAGCGGCGTCGCCTTAACCGCCCCTGCGGCTCTCATTTGCATCGCGTCGAGCGTCATTGCCATCAAAGTCGGCGACTGCGAGGTCAGGCGGCTTGCAGAACGCATGCCCGCTGGGCAACGGCAGGATGTTGCCTCGCCTCGAGGCACTGGATATGGCGCGCCATCGAGCCCAGCGCGCCGCGGCCATAGGGAGGTAGCTTCGCTAGGCTGCCGCGATGCGAGGGCTTCGCCAACAGCGGGATTCCTGCTCCCCACCATACAAACCTGACCGAGTCAGCTACGACAAGACCGCTTGAGGAAAATGGCTCCAGGACTCGTCGAGAACGCGCGTGAGCTCGTCAGCGGCTGGTTTCACGTCCTTGACCGGCAAAGACCTCTGAGGGGACAGCTACGACAAGACAAAAGCAGCTCGCTAGCGCAAAGTACATGCACGCCTCCTTCCCCTCCCTAGTATTCCCTTTTCCCCTTCACCCAGTGGCCACTCCTGTACATCCCTTGTGACTATAAAAGGGACCCCTTGGCCTCCGGAGGAAGAGAGAGCAAAAAAAAAAATCAAGCAAGACCAAGCAGTCTTAGCGCTCAACACACACACCACTCACGATATTGGCATTTGCCTCAATCACAGAGACTTGGGAGCTCGCTCCCTCTCTCGACCAAGCTTGTAGCCACCCCTCTACGAGCTCCGAGCTCGGATTAGTGACTCCGACTGGACTAGGGCACCGATTTGCCTGAACCAGTATACTTCCCATGTCATTTGTCCCTTGAGCTAGGCCATCGAAGCACACACTTGCCAGTCGATTACTGTGACCGTGGTTTAGAACCACGACACTGTCCGCCTCCGTTAATCATTTAAAAAATAAAATAAAATAAACCTAGCGAGCCCAATCGAGCCCGTCATTGTTGTGTCCGCACCCGCTCCGCGTCGTGTCCGCCGGATCGGGCCGCTCCACCGCCTCAGTAAATCTATTTTCCAAGGTGGGCAAACGTGCCCGCCTCGAAAAAAATAAAAATGCCCGCCTCCATTAATCGCTGGCATTAATGCGGCATTTAGATTTTGTGACCGCCTCCGTTAATAAAAGGGCACTGTCTTGTAAAATCATTTGTGTAGGTGTTCGATTCTTTGTAAGATGATGAAAAGGGGAAGAAAAAAGAAGTACTCCAAGGAACTTCTATGTGTTGCAGATATCTGAATTATTTATTTTCTAAATATTACAGAACGAAATATTTATCCCGTAAGACAAAATGTCCAAAGTTTTCCATTATAATTTATCTATGTGATGCATTCAGAGATCAGAGAGTAGTCGTAGTTATATAGTGAATGGTGTTGATTATATGTGCATAACCTGCTCAAAGGGAAGAGGGAGGCAAAACAAAGATATATTCGAAATATCATTATCAAATGTATAATATGATATATACTGGAAGGTGAGAAACACGAATCTATATTATTATCCGCTAGAATAAAGGCATTAAGTTACCTTTGCTTCGTTGCAGATGACATGAGAGTTTTATATGAAATATGAGTGGGACACACGAGAGAGCATGATTTAAAAAATAGAAGCAGCCAGCTAAAATATATATGTTTATTTACGATTGTACTAGATGCGATCGCCAAAGGAACCCAAATCTTAAAAGTAGGAAAGTTCAGTAAACTCAACGTTTCAGTGTCCTACTCAGCCAGAAAGAAAAATAAAAGCTCCTTGTTCCCCGGTATCAAATGTACGGCAGCACATTTCTGAAGATTACCACCCCAAACAAATCTCTGGGAACAATGATGGCTTGCAACCTTTCAATTAATGAAGTCAAGAAACTTAAGTTGTTCATTTACACATGGTAATGGCTCATTCATTCAATTTTTTTTTATTTTTGCAGTGGCTCTCTCTCTCTCTCTCTCTCTCTCTCTTGGAATCCTTATTAGGTTGTTTTCACCAATCATCATAATTCTTTTTGGTTTCTCTTTAGCTCCTCTCCATTCAATGAATTCTTGGCATATCACACTCATTATCAGATCAGAATCAGTTCTTTTCTCTTTTTTTGGTGCAAACATATATGCATACACCCAATTTTATAACATGACATGACAATGCTGATAACCCTTTATCACTCCTGCTGTCTCTTCACTTTAATTTCTGCCAATGTTGCCATTGTCCCCTCGCCCTCCAATGATTTGAAATGCTGCTTTACGACTCGAGTGATCAGTGATGATGTGCTGCTCAAAATTCCCTTGAGATTCAAATCATGAAGGGACCCACATACCTACAAAGGCCGCAGGGGACCGTTTCCGTTGGTAAAATTTTTAGACGCTTGGTAAGAGAGAGAAACTTCTGTGTGAGAGAGACTCCGGTTCTAGGCCTTCTTCCCTATTCATTTACAAAATGTGAAAGTGAAATTGGGAGGTTGGTTTTTCTGGCCCTCCATTTATTTTCACTCTTAGGAGCAAATCCATCAAACTGTTAATGGCATTTGTAGGACAAAAATAAAGGAATGTTCGCAGGCAAGAATTACACAGGAGACTGTGTTAATGGCAGTAGTCTTCTGATCACGATGGAGGTCCATTGGTATGCGTGTGAAAGATGACGTCCATGGCGATGTGACTGACAAGGAACTTAATTTACTTGCCGCTCATCTGTCATCATCTCGCAGAATCAAGGAGAGGGTGACAAAAGAGAGAGCACTAGTCACCGTTTAATTTGGGAAATAATAATCAAAAGTGGCCGTCATTACTGAAACTGTCTTTTGAGTTAATAGCACTATCGTTTCTACCTTCTTCTCACCATAAATAAGAGCGTGTGTGGTTCACAGCCAAAGGATGCCACACCTCAACGGTGTCCGCCACAGCAAAATACAGCAGTGTTTGGTTGCCACGGAAGCTTTGGCAGCCACACAATTATTTCTTGTCGTTTGCTGCTACTCTTCGTCGTTTAGCGTGTAAATGTTGTGGCGAGATGGTGGCAAAGCGTGGCGCAGGTTTTGCCCGCCACCGCCACACTGCCCGTGGCTGCCATCATTGTGGCAGGTCGATGTTTGGCCGGGAACCAAACAAGCCATAAGTCCTTCAAGAAAAGAACCAGGTTCTAAAAGCTTGGAGTAGCATCGTTAGGCTCCATTAAAAATTTTATCACAAATACAATTGAAGGGAATAGAATGCTAGCAATCATCAACAGATGGGCAGCGGGCATTGATTCACTACTAAAACACTATTTCTAGAGGTGTGTAAATAGGATTTTTACAAGTGGTCAAATGACCACCTATGGCTAATATTACGACATATGGAAATATAATGGCCAATTTTCACGAGCAGGAAAAAGTCCACTGTTCCGAAAATTGATTTCAGGAGGTAAACCATTAATTCAAAAAAAATCAGTAGAAAAATTTACCTTTTTGCATCTAGCCTAAAAACTAGCGAACCCCAAATCAGATGTCGCAACATATCATATAATTTTTGCATCAAATATTCGTATGCGCGTGTGTTTTCTAGGATTTGGAGCCTGACCAGGCCTGTCTACGCGAACATTTCTTCACGAGGCGAAGGATATTCTTTTAACTTCATCTTTATGAACATTGCATTGCATATATGGTACTCAAAGTGATCTCAAATATAATAATAATCACGGGAACTCAGCATATCTTTTCATTGTAGTGAAAACCTATTCATCCAGCTGGTTCAAGTCCTAGACTCAATCTTGATCCTTTTGAAGTGCTCATAGAGGTAGGATGTGTGTGACCTCTATTTATCTATCATATACTTCGTGTTTTATACCACTTGTGCACCCTCATGAGGCCACGACACCGGTCATTGTAGTGAACACTGTACAACACTATTCAGCCACTCTTCAAGCATGTTCCTTCTCCAGCTTTTTCTTCGTTACCTATTCAGTAACAAATCAGTTTTTCTCACACATAACACATGCTGCCTCCATGGTAAAATAATTTATAAGGAAATCTTTATTTGATCTTGCATGCCAAGAAATCATACATACCTTCATTCATGCAAAGCGCGGGGTTACCTACTAGTTGTACTCGGTTTCCATGTATATCTTGTTATACCTTGTCTGCCAAGTAGATGGAGTGCTCCTATAGTCCGGCCAGCCCGTCCCGGTCGGACGTTTTCCCTTGAGACGAGGGTATCCGGGTATTATCATGTATGTATGGACACAGGGCTTTCTAGAGCGTTCCTCTATTACCTTAGCAATGGAGTAGTTGCTTGATGAATGATAATGTCACCACCTTGTTCTAGTAAAACATGGAGGGGGCAGTCACCTCTTGGTGGATTAGTCAACTCTCGATAAAGTAAAATTTGTCCCAAAAGGCACACGCCCTTGTGATGTGAACGCTTGGATATGCATTGTAATATGTCACAGCAGAGAGAGAGAGAGAGAGAGAAAGTGAGAGAGAGAATATCTATCTCTCTCTCTTGTTGTGCATATATAGCGATGTATATCCAACGGTCCACATCACAAGCCCTTGAGGACAAAAAGTTGTGTACAAGGATCTACTCGACATATCACTAGTACAGGAAACTTAACCGAGGCGGGCGTTTTTGGTTAACCGAGGCAATTGGTATATTAACTGAGGCGGTTGGCTTAAACTGCCCGCCCCGGTTAAGACTATAACCGCGGCGGCTGTTATTAAATGCCTGCCTCCGTTAATGATTTCAGACCAAAAAAAGCTTTTCAAATTTGAATTTGAATTTTAGTAATGAAAACAGATAAAGCAAAAAATAGAGGACAAACATATATTACATTCATTCTTGTTCGACGAACCAACATTAAGTTATTACATTAGAGAGATGTCTTCATCATTGTTTCACAAACACACATCATTCATGCATATCAACTTTTATTGGAAAAGAGGTCTGGCAAAATGTAATCCTTGATTTGTAACTGGGCGCTCCAGTTTCTGATGCTCTCAAACTTCGGTAATAGGAGGAGGAGGAGTAGTATATAGTTGTAGGAGTAGTTCATCAAATTGGAGTAGTATATAGTTGTAGGAGTAGATGAGTAGTAGTATATACCAGTAGCAGTAGATGAGTAGTAGACAAGTGTAGCATCATGGGCAGTGCATTCAAGCACAGAAAGCACAACAAGCACCAAAGAGGGAGCGAGGAGGTGTGCAAGTATCAAAAGCTTTCCAGAGAGTCCAAGTTTGTTGTGTTTCGAGTTATAGAACGTTAGTTATGATTTTATTCTTGTGGCTGTGGTGAAATGCCTAGTTGCTGATTGTGGATGTTTTGTAATGTTTGCATGAATTATCTTCGTCTGCTGGCTTTGTAAGTGATGTGTTGTCTTCTTAAGACTAGTGTTAGTCTAGTTAGTGGGAGTTCTTGCAGGTGCTCAAACCCTCACCGCTGGCGAGCAACTGTACGTTAGGTTGTGTGAGAAGGGTAAGTGTGTGTGAAATAAATATGTTGGACGCTTTGCTTTGTAGTGATTAGAATAGAGCTGCAATTTTATGGTTGCTTTTTTAGGTGAAGTGTTTAGGGTCACTCATATCATGAGAATCCTCATCATGTGCACCTTCATGATTGCATCGCATCACGTTATTAACTCTTGCATGCATGCAATAGGTGTTCGGAAGGTCCGATGTTGCTGGAGTTCGAGGGACATGTCCGGACATGGAGGAGGTTCCCGAGGAGGTGACAACCTAGCTAGCAGGACGAGGAGCCAGCGAGGAGATCATTCTTGAGTGCCCGACCCACGAAAGCCCCGCCACGTTTGTGAGAGGCAAGCCCCCGAGCATTTTCACGCCCTATGCTTTTACAATAATTTACTTGCATCCTTTTTATGCTGTTTATTGCATTAAGTTATAGGTGTTGCTTGAAAACTCTTGAACCCTATATATATATATATATATATATATATATATATATATAGGGTGCACTTTCGTACTCAGGGAGTAGTTACCCCATCTTTAAAAACAACATTGTGTATGTGTTCATACTTTTTATCGGTTTGAGTATGTTTAGATACTCATATTAAGATAGTCCAAATGTTACTACGTGAAAAATTTTTGAAGGAACCCATATTTTTAATATATTATATAAAATGCCACTACTGCTGTATACAAAAATGTATATCCACATACTCAAAGTATGCATGCATACTTAACATACAAACCACCCTAGATGGTCTAGTATGATCATATACTTCATCCACATGCACTTCGTTCGGTCATATATGTATATTTTCCCTATATATATATATATATCCTTGTCCACTTATATATATTCCCGATATCCCATTTAGTACAGGAATCGTTTAGATGCTTAGTTAAGCTTTAAACGGTAGAAGATGTGGGATAATATCTCCGCGAGAGTTAGGTGGATAAAATGAATCTTTTGGATACGTCATCTTAGTTATGCAAGCTTAAAACTTGATTTTTATAGACCGGGCGGGAAAATGGAGGCTACAGGACATGGAGGTCCTGGGAGTCGTGTAGTCCCGTCTATGCCGATTAAGGACTTGTGCTGGAGCCTGTCCTATAGCATGTTGAACGCAGCCTATTACTTAGTTGGCCGACACGAGGTTGTCGACCCATGGCCAAAGTACCTCAACTCAAGCCGGGAAGCCATTACGCGAAAGGGCGTATCAATGGAGGCTTTGTGGACTATGGGCAAGGTGTATATAATTCCTAGCTGGTACCGGCATAAGTGTGCTCCCTGTGAATACTGGCACGGATCGAGCCCGCGATTCTTGAGTTGATGAAAGGTTATCTACGGCTATCCTTAGTGGGACTTGTCAGGTGAGTGTTAGGAATACCCCGCCAGCTGGTCAGTAATCGATTCGAATCGCCATCGCTCCTGGTTAGTGAGCACTTGATGGATTATCTCCATGTAGCAATAATCATTTACTTATCTGGATGCAAGGAAAGGTTGTGATGATGGTTAGTTATGGGTCCCTGTTGGACTCATGGTTCGTTGTACCCTCATGGTCAACGATGTTGATTGTTTACTTTCTTGCCAGTTATGGTAGGTCAGATGCTAATCTAGAATGCTAAGTAAGAATTATTAAACATGATGCTAATAATTGCTAGTTTTCTTTGATGCTTGAGCTTTTATGCAAAGAAATGAGCCAGCCCCACTCTTTAAAGCCATGCATAATCCTTGGAGTCTTTTATTTTTGGTTTATGACGGGTAAGTCTAGCTGAGTACCTTCTCATACTTAGGGTTTGTTTCCCATCTGTTGCAGATGATGTGTTCTACACCGGGTGTTGCAAGTACTGCCTTCTCCTCTTTGGGGACGAGGACTAGACACGAGGGCACGGTCTCCGTATCCCTTTCCCTCTGTTGTTGTGAGATATGATCCTCGGGTGGCTTATGTAACTCTGTTTTCAGACTTTGTTCTAAACTACTTTGATTTCATTTTGCACAACCTGAACTTGTAATAATTTAGTACTTCGTTATGTAATATATTCTCTCTTACTTCTCTGCGAATGGTTTTTGGAATTGTTGTACATCGCTATATGATTACGGTCCTGGTTGTTCAGTTTGAAATCGGGTGGATTTCAATTCATGGGCCAAGTTATATGGAGTCAAGTTGGGGTTTGATCACTTTCGTGATTGGATTTTCGTATTTAGACACTTATAATTTTGGTTTCGCGGACACCACGCCCACCGCCCGCCGCCACCCACCATCCCGTCGCCCCGCTTCGCTTCCCCGCACGCCCCTCCCCCACGCCTCAGCGCCCACCGCCGCCGCCTACACGCCCGTCTGGCCGCCACTCCCCGCCCATCACCGGCCGCCTGCCGCCACCGCCGGCCGCTCCGCCCGCCCTTGCCCGCCCCACCACCGTCCGCCTCCCCCCCAAAGTGCCCCTACGGTGAGAAGAAGAGGAGGAGGAGAAGAAGGGGGGGAGAAGAGGAGAAGGAGAAGGAGGAGAGGAGGAGGGGGAGAAGAGGAGATGCTGAGGAGGAGGGGGGAGAAGAGGAGATGCCGAGGAGGAGGAGGGGCCTCCACACTGCCCCTTGTGGCCTCCCAACGTAGCCACCCCTCGACGCCTGCCGCCCCCGACGCCCCCCCTCGCCCCGACGCCGCCCCTTTCTTTGTGAGTTGCCTCATGTTTCCTTTGTAATGTAGTAGTAGAAGTAGAAGAAGAAGAGTAGAGTAGAAGTAAAAGAAGAGTAGAGTAATGGTATTAGTAGTGGATTAGAGTAATGGTATTAGTTGTAGTTGTTGTGGAATTATATGTTGAATGTGAGTCAGGAATGATATGAATTGAATGCATATGCATATGTGGTTGTTGGCCATCGTGCCGTACGTTTTATTGCAGGTTTTGGAAACCTCACCGTGTAGGGGAGGTTCTGCCGAAATTTTCAACTAAGCCATATGTTCTTTTTTTGCAGAGAAGATTACCTCGGTGACCCCGATCATCTTCCTTGGCGTTGTGGGTCTGCCTGCACTGCGTCGCCTCGCCACTACACCGACCCGCCACTGCCCCGGTAACCTAACTCCACCCAAGGTATATGTTGACACAAAAAGCGTACTGTGCCTCACACACAGCAAGCCGAAAAGCCTAGCTTCAACAGGTGCCCGGGCGGTTGAAATCCGGATGCGTGCCAGTCAGTTTGACCTGAAACTAACAAGGGATAAAACCATGAGAGCAGGAACATGCCTGGTGTGACCATGACAGTTCCAAATGATGGCCCTGAAGCCACTTACGACGACATACAGCTATAAAAACTGTCTGCCAACATGTTTAATAAAGCATTTGGCAAGTATGAGAATAAAAGAATGGGAGATGCTATATCTCTTTCACAAGAAATTGACCCAACATTTCTTGCAACAAGCTGGACCCTTGGATCATCATCCATGGGTGGGACTAAATTAACAACAAACATTAGCTAGCTGCACACACGACACTGTTTGGTAACGGGTCCAAGTACAGTAACTGTTTCGGATCTAACCCGTTAACCAACTCAGTGCACATTTGGGTCACGTTGAGACATGGGGACCAATAAACAATAATTACAGCAGTGCCACTGAACCCTCCAGCAAGAAAGGAACTACACACACAACACACCGTTTCCTTCTTGCCCCCGATTAGATCTAGATCTACAAGAGAGATGTGTCCTTTTCTGTCCTTGTTTGTCCTCTGTATGATCTTTGTTCATCCTCATGTCTACAGGCCTTCTCGAACACGATGCCAACCGCCCCTTCTCTCGAAACACAACCCATCAGTATGATTACGTCCTTGTTTGTCCTCCTTGTCCTTTGTACAATCTGTAGTCATCTTCAAGTCCGGGGCCATAATTGAACACAGGTGCCCACCGTTCCTTGTTGTTATGCAATGTATAATAAATAGGAATCAAAATTTCATATACTCATCACTAAAATTACAGTTAACTATATTTGCAATTTAGAGTATTGCAATTTGCAATCAAATCCTACACAATTGTGCTTGTTTTTCTAGTTATAAAAATCAATCTTTAGTTAACTGCAATTTGGGTGTGGACTATCACAAAACACAAGTATGGTGGGGAGATGTCAAGCATAGGTAAACACAAGTTTATCCGATAGACTCAAAAGGGAACCCACTATCTAGCAAATTGCAGACTTCTAAGAGAGACTCAAAAGTCAAAGATATCTAAACCATTTTGGGAACTGATCTAGAAGCCAAGGCAACGCATAAACTCAAATGGAAAGGTGTAAAATTGTAAGACTTACAACATAATGGCGCTTTGAGCACGCTTTCCCTCTCATTTTGTTGGGGGCACACATGATCAAAGAACCATTTTTAGCACATCATGGTTCCTAAAAAGGACAAAGACACGTTATTCCAACTCAAACGCATACAAAATACTTTTGTGTTGCAGCTCATTTGTATCATGGCTTTTAGACAAAATGCTATCCTTATACATGGGTGGGGGTGAGGTGGCTTTCTTGTAGTAGTAAAATGATAATAATGTGTGAGCAAACAACCGCTAGCACTCAAAAGCTCCGGGACACTTGCATATTTTTACATAACCTAATGCCGGATAGTTTGAAAAGCATCTCACGGAAAGTGAAATTTGAATGCTATCCTTATACATGTACTTGGTGAACCACACTACTAAACACCACAATTCTTATAGCTTACGTAAAAAAAAAAAAAACAAATATTTGGGTGTGGACTATCACAAAACACAAGGGGTGTGCTTCCCATTTACAGACGGGTTGTGCTTGTTGGGTGAATTGCTCATGACAGTACAACAAAGACATCCCAAAAACAGTTTCATAGAAGGCCAAAATAAGATGGATCATGCTCGTAAACTATTAAGAACTAAATCGCACTAGGCAATCCAACTACGGATGGTAATTGTACCTCATGGTGTGTAGCTTTTCATAGGCTCTACCAAGTCCAAGGTCAGCAATCTCCAAAGTATCCTGAACTGTATAAATGGAAAATGTGATGTTATATTCATCGATGAGTTCACCAATAGAAAATAGATAACACAAATCAAACCGGTGAAGGACTACATGGCCATGGCACAAACCGATTGTGCAACTCATTTTGCATAAGCGGTATAAGAAATTCGAAACAAACACATGTATTTCAGTTTTAGTTTTTTCAAAAGAACGATTCGCACATTTCAGAGTATATAAGAGAAAAAAAACCAAAACCAACCCAAATATGTTGGGAAGCTATGTCGCACAAAAAGGTGAACACAAGTTTGTCATACAAAGATGAGTTCATGCATGGATAATGACTGGTTAACATTCAAAGTTTTGCACTCTAATACAAGTGCTTAAGATTTGTCGTATGACATGGATGCACATGGTTCCTTCTCGAACAGAACCCCCTTTGTATGATTCCACTTTCGGTTGCTCTTGTCAATGCTTGTCCTCTTAGTCCTTTTTGTCCGATATGTAGTCATATTCATGTTGAGGGCCACAACCGAACACGAGATGCAATGTAGGATCAGTAGGAATCTTCCATATAGTCATCACTAAAATTGCGATTAACTAATTTTGCAATCTATACTACAACAGTTTGCAATTCGGACTCAATTCGGCATCCCAAATTGAGGGATATCCTAAGACTTTTGTATACATGCATAGTTAGATCGGTTATTAAACCGATATAGAAGCCAAGACAAGGCAAGCTAAAATGGAAATCAAAGCCGGTGCTCCTCATGAGTTAATTAGCGGCGGCAAAGATGAAACAACATGAGCAAAAAGCATCGGGACTCACTAATAACATGCGTGTCCATTTGAATGCCTAGAAGCTCAAAAACCTGAAAACCCATCCAGTTAAGCACATAAAACCGGTTCCCGAAAAGAGACAAAGCACAATATAGGATCAAGTATCATGTTGAGGGCCACTGGCGAACACGGATGCAATGTAAGATCAGTAGCAATCAAAATTCCATATAGTCATCACTAAAATTGCAGTTAACTAATTTTGCAATTTACACTATTACAATTTGCACTCAAGTAGGCATTCCTAACAGCATAGCATATTTGTTTCAAGTACTCCTCCGTCCCGATATTCTAGTCGTTTCCGCCTTCACCGAAGTGCATCATTTATTACCCGCACTTGGACTGGAGCATTGTGCGGATACATCAGCGGTCCTCCTCGAATCACGGGACGGTCAAAACAAGCGCTAGAACGACAAAGAATTGAGGGGACGGAGGGAGTAAGAAATGATACAAATTAACTACACCCAATGACTAAATTAGCGGCAGGAAGCTCAACAAAAATCAGCGGTGCTAGCGGTACTCGCTAATGACAAAGAACCTCCATTTCAATCTCCACAACATAGAAAGCACCGGCCTCGGTCCAAGGAATGCATGCACGTGACAAACAACAACACAACAAGTTCTCAGCTCTAAAGTTAGGTGCTTACGGTCATAAAACAATGATTGGCTGCCAAAAAAGAAAATGTAGCATTGTACAATCAACAACACTTACTAGCACAAAGGATAAAATACAAGATAAAGACAATGGTAGAGAACAATACAAGGGGCATGACAAGCGACTATACAACACAATCAACAAAAAATACAATATAAAGTACAAGACAAGGGACAATCCAAACACAACCAGCGGGTCCTCTGTGATGACTTCAGCGTCTCTCGCCTCGAGGGGCCTAACGCCCACTTTCGGCCTCGGCTTAAAGTGTTACTTTCACAATCGCCTTCAGCGGCGCTAGGTTCATATAGGGAATCAAGTTTATGTCATTTTGTACTTTGTTGTCTTGTATCGTAGGGTCCCCGCTTGTTTTTAAACAATTTGTTTTATTACAAGGGGACAAGACAGGGGACAAAACATCAGACATAACACAAGGTTACAGAGTTAACAATTTTTTTTTTGCAGGCCCACATCCAAGGAGTTCATGAAATGAAAGAACCAGATTTTTTTTAATAAAAACTGCAGAAGTGCTTCAAGGTCTTTATAGGTTCCACTGCGAGAAGTGAGGAGGTTACATCTACCCAAGCAAAACTGCAGCAGCAGTGCTTCAAAACTAACGTTTAACATCATACTACCAGGTTAAGTCTTCCTGAGGCTAGGTACGCACAAGGTTATGGAGTGTTTATCTGCCACCCGACACAACTTGTACAACACACCTTGTAGTAAGAGTGTAGCACACCTGGTAGTAAGAGTGTATCAATAGTGCATGTAAAAGATCATAAACCTACACCAAGTGCTCGCAGACCACGCTCAACAAATTTGACAGTCTAGAAATCACAGGACAGCCCACTAGACCACCCAGGCCAACAAAGTTGGAAGGATTCTTGTACAAGAATGATTTCCTTACTAATAGTCATCCCCCTGAAAGTAAAAAGGGACATATTGCATATCCTCGAACTAAAATTGCAGTGCTCAATACTTGCAATTTATAGCATTGCTGATTGCAATTATTAAGTCCCTAAATGTTTTATTTGGTTTTTTCGTGAATAAAACATATTAATAGGATCGAAAGCATTGCAACTACTATAGACAAGAACAACTAATCCATTAGTAGTATATTCACATGGATAGGAGCATGCAGCAACAGAATGTCCGCGGACTGCTGCCACTGTCCTAGCACATATCATGGTGCTCAATAGCATATATAAGATAGGGCCATTCTTTAAGACTTACAACATCATAACACTTGAGCCCTCTTGGCCCCTACTGGCTATGACTGCTGGCAGTTGGGGGCACACATCAACCACATCGGATTACCTCATGGTTCCCTGAAAAAGAAGGAAACAACACAAGTTTTTCAAAAGGACAAGGGGCCAACAAAGACATGGCCTACCGACAATTTAAGACGATGGACAATGGCTTACCGGCAATTTAGAGATCAACACCCAACTGACAGCCCATTATGCTTTGTTACTGCATGCAGTTAGCACAAATTACAATTAATAGATTTTAAGAGGTGCATAAACAAAATCACTATTTCAAACAATAGTGATGAAATTATTTATAAATAACAGGTATTGCACATGTTACACACAGTAATTGCAATATTTGAAGTGTGCAATTCACTACTAATAAATGTGCAATCAGGTAATATGACACTTCTACAAAAAAGGAATATTCAGTTACATGGTACTGCTGTATAAGCATAGCACACCGCATTTCTTTCCAAAGTGATTAAATTGGTGAATATGCCATGCCATCTAGAAGCTAACACTTTTTTTTTTTTTTGCGATGGAAGCTAACGCAAACAGTTGCTTTGGGAATTATAAACTCATAGCTTCCTACTGTATTGATATTAACTTCCAATCCTTAGCATCAATATGTGCTTATTACTTTAATGGGCACACATGAACAGTGCACTTGTTTGCTACTCCCTCTATTCCAGATTATAAGACATTTTAGATTTTCCATGTACATAGCTTTTTGTTATGCACACACACTATCCTTTTTGCGAGGAAGATGTATATACTACGCCTAGAAACATAGGAAAAGCAACCGATGCATCTAAAAAAATCCCAAAATGTCTTATAATTTGGAATGAAGGGAGTACTAATCTAAAATTTCAGGTCGTTGGTAGGTTCAGAACCCTCTGGCGTCTCTAAGAAACTCTGGGGGGATGTAAGAACTGATACTTTACCAAATTTTGACCTCGGCCTAAGAAACTAGTTCTTACTACAGCATATGGATTGTCGCAGCTTCTCATTTTCCCCCTCACCCTATGGTTGTGACAAAACAGAACAGCAGAGGCCACAAGAGTAATCATACATACCAGTCACGACACTCAAGGCGCAACATGTGCTGTGGCAGAGTTCGATCAGGCTAGTACAAGAGCCAAGCATGTTATTTCAGACATGGATAGAAGCCAGATGGACAAGGCAGTATGGCAGACAAACCATCAACTACCATTCAATAAACAGCGGGCATTAAAGTATTAAACTAGTCAACTAAAGCACCAGTGTATATTTTAGCCCTTATAGAAAGAAAACGGTTTCTTGAACCTCTTTCACGTTCATGCCACATCAAGGTATTGCAGAAAAAGAACCGTAAAAACTGATCCATTTTTTTTCGTAATAGATTAGTCAACATGGTGGTTAAGAAGGGTGTCATTCAATGTTTTATAGGGATGGCCCAATCAATGCTGCCGCTCTAAAATCAATACAGAAACCAAAAAAGAACACAAAAGGACAAGTAGATATACATACCAACTTGGCATAGCCCCTCACTTTCCTCCTGTAAGAGGTTGAATTTAGTTTGCTGGTAAAGAAGCCGTGTGTTGACCCTAACCTGTTACCAATTACTTAAACCAATCATTAATCAATCATATAGTTAATGTTAAAAGAAAAAAAAATAATTCACCAAATAACATGAGGCAAAAGAAATTCACTCGAGGACCATGATAATGGGGAAAGCTAAGGATGTGAAAGTGTATGAGAAAAAGAATAAGTATACTATGAATATATCATGGTAAATGTGTGCCCACAATAAGATGACAGCATAAAACACCATGACTTAATGCGCATGATAGATTGACAAATCAACACATTATCCATACCTCCTTAGATTTTAAATCCTGGCCTTTCAGCTTACTTTGTTCAACCTCCCAAAGGAAATCTTCCTTCAAGTCCATCGGTAGAGGAAATAGAAAGCATGTATCAGCTTTATCTTAAATTGATGCCAGCAGGAATAAAAAAAACTCACTTCACATCGCTCTTGCAGAAGCTTAGGTGCAGTAATCAAGGACTCCACAAATGACTTAGTCTGCAAGATGAGTGTTCAAATAGAAATCAATAAGCGGTCCCATTTTTTGAATCAAAAAAGGAAAGTAAACATTGAAGTACAAATTGTTTCATTTGCTTTAGAAGCCATGCCTAGCTTATTACCATTTTAACAAGACGGCTGCGATATTCCCCAGCGATTGTAATCTGCATGTTGAAGTAAGTTAGCCTGATTAAATACTATTAGAGGAATGCCACTAAACCTAAAACACAAGGAGAACAATTTATCCAAGAAAAGAACAGGTGCCAAAGTTCATGTCAGGTAAAAGCAGTGAATCATGGGTCAAAGTCTAATGACCAAATTACAGCAGATAGATAACAAAGCAACAGAGGCAAGAAGACATTTAGATTAGATTATGGTAAATGGTAAACGGTCAAGTACAGTGAATAGTATCATTTGCATTTATACAGTGACATCTCTATTGTCCACCTTTTAGTTCAAAGAAATGCATCGAAACCTTAAAGACACCTCAAGGCTAATCTATTTTTTGGTAACTGCTATGCACCCAGAACAGTTCACTTTTGGATAAATCGTGCCAAAAAGAACATTTAGTGCCACAAGTGTTCAGTTTTTAATCACATAAGCAGAAACAAAAAGATATGCATGAACTTTTGACCCTTAATAAGCTTCATTATCTGAAGAAGCTTTCTCCAGTTACCATAGAAGCTTATCAAAAGTCTGCACGACTGCACATGATCACAACACAAAAAAAAAGTTATCTACTGCTGGTAAAATGAACATCCATGTGTACAAAGGCTGCTAACTAGGTCATGTCATATTAGATTTTCCTGAAAATTTTTCTGTTTCATTTCTGGTCTACCAAAAGTGGTACCTAAGTACTAACCTAGAACAGCATTGTTTGAATTTGTTTATGTGACAACTTCAGCTGAACTTTTTTTTATCGCAACAACACTCATAGTACATGAAAGAATAGTAAAAGCGATAGCCTAACATGTGCCCATAGCTAACACATCCCATCCAATCTCACTGCAAAGCTGTTCAAAGCATGAAACAATTCACTATATTGTCGATCCAGCTAGCACAGCAAGCAATGCACACACTACGAAGTGGCCAATTCAGTTCATACACACATAGCTAGTGCCAACAAAACACCTAATACAATCCCAGACTGAGAAAGTTAACTAATCAAATACACACCAGACACCACGGAACAAACTCGCTAGCCGCAACATTGGCATCAGGACCAGTTGCGTATACTCACATCCTGCCCTAGGTGAGCGATGATATCAGCGAGCACGGAGCCGAAGCTCCTCCTCCCGCCGTGCCTCCTCCACGAACACCACCGACTCCGGGCGCCACCCGGCTCTTCAAGGGCGGCAAGTCGCCCTTTCTTGCGCAGCCCAACCCGCCCGATCACCCAATCAAGACGGAAGGAACATCGGGCGGAGTAAAACCTAATCAAGCAGCACTCAGAGAACTGTCGCAAGCTTACGATCGCCCAGCAGAGCTCGTAGAGGAAGCGCGCCATGGGGACAGGATCAAATGTCCGTCCGTCGGAAAGGCGCAAACATTTGATGATGTTAGTTACGTTATTAACATCATCCACTTTCAATTCTCGGACACAAGCGTAGGCGGTAGAGCAAAGGGAACTTGGCTATTTCTCTCGATCGAAACAACTCCGAACAGGATGTCACCGCTGTTGTCTTTTTGAAGTGTTTATAATACCCTTTCAAACTAGTCTTATAATGTGAAGAAGGTAAATACGGATGCAAAGTGCTAGTGTAGCATTGGCCGGATCGAACAACCCAAACAGTAACCCTAACTTTGGATCCCCAAATTACAGTACCCAAACAACGAAAAAACTCACTCATCCCTATACCACAGAACACCCCCTGCAAATATGCAAACCAAATACCACCAATCCCTAACCCTCGTGACCTCCTCGAGCTACCAATCGAAGCTAATCGAGCACACATCTAGAAAGGGATTTGATTCGTGCATCAACAAAAGAGAAAGGAAGGTAACACGTAATCGACCACACGAGGAGGATCCTCGTTGAGGACTGCCGTGGAGCTGTCGCCGCCGGGGATTGGGCCGCCGCTGCATCGCCCAACGCCAAGAGGCCCCGCGCTGCTCCACTCACGCCCGCCGCCGCGCAGCGCCGCTCCACCCGGGGGGGGCATTTTGGTCTTTGAAGCGGAGAGGGGATGCACCAGCAAGCGCCCACAAAGCCGGTGCTCCACGCGCTCGCCGATGCAGCTAGGAACCGGAGGAGGAGATGGAGGAGCCGGCAGATCTAGGACCGGGAGTGCGGGAGGAGAGAATGGGAGGGAGAGACAGGGAGGCGGTGGTGGGACCGGGGCGGCGCCGGGCGGTGTTAAGGGCGGCGGATGCATTTCGCACCCGACGTAAGCACGAACCCGACAACGAATTGTGGCGGCGCCCGCCGCTCACTGAATCCGCGGCGCCCTTGCCGCCACACCGACGTTGCAAGACAAAGCAAAGAAAAATCTTGCGAAAAGACAGATAGGAATACTATAAAAGAATATGAAGCATGGTTGCCGAATGAACATAAAAGAAGACATGTTTGAACAAGTGTTTGATCATCAATATTGTTTGTCATTAAAAGCACATAACGTTAACCAAAGAGATATTCAGACATGATAATTATAATCAGGTAAATCATAATAAAGACATCATATAATCAACACATGCATAGGTCCAATCTAACTAGTCTACCGCATGTCTAGCTTTCTCAAACCCGTCAAGCATAAAACCTAAGTAACCAGCACCTGCCACACGGCCACCACGTTACTCAAATCATACACCACTCCCTACAACTAACCAGCGCCTGCCGCACGGCCACCACGTTGAGAAGTAGAAAGCTAAAAGCATGCATTCATCACATAATATCAATATTGATCATTACTCATGAAAGCATAACCATATTCGGCAAGTTTCCCGAATTGGGATCCATGAAGAAGGAACAAACAAGTAAACATAAATAAAACCTATCAGATTAAACCGAATTCTAGTCCACCGGATGACTAGCTCTAGAGTAACCCAAAGACCTGCATCTGCCGCACGGTACCTGGTCCTGTCAAGTCCTATCTACATCTAACGAGCCCGAACCCCAACATGTGACAATCTAGATTAGTCTTAACTTCAGCTATTATAAGCATAAGATCTAATCATTATGACAAGATGAACATAAAACAATGAAAGCTTGAGATAGATCTAAGACAATATGAAGCCAAGCCTTAATCAATCTAGATTGGGCAATGAGAGTGTTGCAAATAATAAAAATAAATATAAAAAGCATGCAAACACATGATAACTTAATGAATCTACTAGATCTTGCCAAATTTAATAGAGCCGATGACTATCTTTATCCCGCTAAGCTACCAAGCAACGCCTGCCGCACGGCCATCAGTCGAGATAACTAAGCATAAATAAAGACTTCTCGCTACCAAGCAACGCCTGCCGCACGGCCATTAGTCGAGGTAAAAACGAGACTACTTGCTACTAAGCAAACGCCTGCCGCACGGCCATTCAGTCGAAGTAAGCAAGGTTGCCAGAACTTACGGAGGTCGACGGATTGATAGCTCCTCTCGAAGAACTCGACGACACGACAAAGGGACTCGAAGTTGGCACGGGGCCGGTTGATTGTATTTGGTTGTGAACAGAGGTTTACAATGCCTAGGGGGTCTACATTTATACCCTGAGACATGACACGAGTCCTAAAACACTACGATTACAAGGGATAATTCCTAAAACAAGATAACTTTGGCTTCAAGTCTTCTCGGAGTCCTTGTCACCCTCATCATCGGGTTGTTATTGGGAAATCTTCCCTCAATCGGCAACTCACTTAGTCTCCTTGCCCTTTCCGAAGTTGCCGACCGAGCGCACGCTTGCCAAATGCTGTGTAGTTGTCGAATGCCTTTCTTTACCGAATACTCCTCATTATTAGCATCTTGCACTAGCCCACCGTCATTCGCAGTACTAACCAAAATCCGGTGTTAACACATGCCCCCTCAATTTTGGGATAAAATGATTTTATTCCAAAATTGACCATAATGCTTTCTTCTTCCTTAGGTCAACACTGTTCAAAATCCTTCCTCACTCGTTCGTCGCCGTCATCGCCTGAAATCTTCGAAACCCTAAGATTCTTCATTCAAACTTCAAGTCCCTCCAATGGCGACTCGGATGAAATTCTGCAGGTATTTTTGATTAATCTTTACTCATTTGGTAATTCTTTCCATAATTCTTCCCTCTCCCGATTTTTACTTTCCTTTCCCCTTCAAAGGAGATGAAAGACCAGATCCCGATCCCGACTTTGAGAACTCAAACTCCTATTTCACGGGTCCAATGGGGAATTTGGATCCGTTTGAGTTCATAGAAAAAGAGACTCGAGAGGATCCCTTTCAAGTCCTGGAGTATCCGAGCCAAAATTTGAACCCGGCCGTTTCCCCAATTTACGGATGGCGAGATTGGTACCGGAGGAGGATACACGCCGCCGCCAAGAAAAACTGGAAATGGGACACTATGGAGATAAGCCAGTGCTTAGAGCTATCATTGTTAGAGACACCGAAAAATGAAAACCTCCTGATAGCAGCAGCTCACTTTTGGTCTGACGCCACCAACACCTTCATCTTCGGCCATGGCCCAATGACACCGACTCTAGCCGATGTTTTTATGATGGCAGTCAGAATGTGACCAAAGAAATTTACCCCTTCAAGTACAAATTCGGCAGTGAGTTTAAAGCGAATCAAATCGGGGGTTGGTTACATTCACAGTATACCAAGAAATATCAAGAGGAAGGCTCTATCTCGACAAGGAATATAAAGCTTTTCTGAACATGTGGTTATGCAGATTTGTATTCTGTGGGAAGTCCAATGAGCCAACCCTAAATCATATGGTCATGGCTGAAGATCTGACCAATAATGAAACAATCCCTCTAGGCAAATATCTCCTTGGGGCTACCTACCACATGATGCACCGTGATTCTGACTCAAATGTTTCTTTGGAGGAGAAATTTCCTGTGTGAATGGCCCTTGGTGGTTCATTCTATTAACACTGAAATTTCGTGAAGCCCAGATGATGAGCTGGCCAGTGCAGGATGCTAATAAAGGCCAGTGCAAGATGCTAATATGAAAGTATTCGGCTAAGAGGCCATTCGGCAGAACCCGTTCGGTGGCTAGCCCGTAGCATTCGGGAAGGTGTGCCATTAAATTTGAATCATAAAAGTCCGATTGGGTTTTGAAGTGCTTTCGGCCATCAAGGGTGATTCGGCAAGCCAAGAGGTGTTCGGGCAAACCATCTAAAGAGGAGAGCCCATGTCATGTATGCCATCAACAACTCAGAAGTCTTGGAGTAGAAGTTATCCTTAGCTAGATTTTCCTTTATTGTAATCGTGATCAATTAGGACTCGTGTCAAGTCCAGGGTATAAATATAAGACCCGTGGCAACTGTAATACACCTACCCAAATCAATACAACAAACAACCCGGCTCCACGCCACCCCTTTCGAGTCCAAGTCGTGTCGTCGATCTACTGCGAGAGGGTGCATCGATCCGTCAACCTCTGTAAAGTGCGCAACCTTGTACCATGTCTAGTATCATGCGGTGATTTAGATAATGTTGCAAGTAGTCTTGTTACCATGCTTAGTATTGTGCGGCGGATTTAGGCTATGGAACAGGAGGGTTCTTTGTTAGATCATGAGTCGTGCGGCAGGCTAAGGTCTAGCTTGGAGCTAGTTATCGGCTTCATTAGATTTGGCAAATCTAGTGAATTCATTAAGTTACCACGTGGTGCATGCTCTTACTTATTTATTTTATTATGATTGCACACACTTTTTGCCCAATTTGGATTGATAGGGCTCGGCTTCATCTTATGTTAGATCTAGTTGTCATCAATACTTTTAATGTTCATCTTATCATGTCACTAGATCTATTTGCTTATCATAACCGAGCTTAGATCAATCTAAGTTTTACATGTTGCGAGGTTCATTACACGTTTAGTATTGATAGGACTGGGTACCGTACGGCAAATGCGTGTCTTTGATAGGTTTTGGCGTGTGAGTTCCTTCTTCATGGACCCCGATTCGGCAAGCTTGTCGAATACGGTTATGTATTTACGTGTAGCTTGCATGTGTAAGTTTGTCTCTTGTTAATGTCTAGTCGGCAAGCCGTATCATGCGGTGGATTAGCTTGTCGCAGTGTATCATGTGGTGGATTGCTGTTAGGAAGAAAAGGGTTTAGGATGGTTAGTCGATGCGGCCGACTAATAGGAATAGATCCCTGTCTTTACCTTTAGATTAAGCTTACATGTGTACTTTACTATTTATGCATATACGCTTCAACGAGTAATGAGTACTTGTAGATCTATTTAGATGTATGCATGCTTTTAGCTTGTCATGGTTAGATTGTATCATGCGGTGGATTGATCTAGTCGTGGGAAGTGGTTTGGATCTGTAGCAAGCCGTATCATGCGGTGGATTAGCTTGTGAGGGTTTAAGCTAGGCGGGTTTAGGAAAACTAGATGTGTGGCAGACTAGTTGGGTGAAACCTATGCATGTGTTATTTAGATTAGGTTTATATTTATGATTTACCGCTTTTTGTATATCATGTTGTCATTTGATTCGATCTATGCAATAAGCTTTATGATATCATATCTTGATAATCAATTTACTTGTTCAAACATATCTTCTTATGTTCATTCGTAAGCGCATTCTTTCATAGCTTATACATACTTGCGAATGCATTCATAAACCTGTCGATAGATAGCTTCTATAGCTATATGTCGTTGTAAGTGGCTTCGGGCCGTACATACGGAACTGTCTTGGTCTCACCAGGCATGTTCCAGATCTTACGTTTATCTCCTTGTCAATTTACAGGTCAAATTGACTGGCACGCCACCGGCTCGAGACACCCGGGCACCCAAGTTAAGCTAGCTACTTCAGCTTGTCAGTGTGTGCGGCACAAGAGGCACTTTTGTGTCAACACACTTTTGGCACGCCCAGTGGGACAGATCAAGATCAAGACAAGATGCCTAAAGACCTAGACAAGAATGCAGGTCATCACCCTTCAAATGGATGACTTGGCGATAGACATGGAGACTATGGTGAGAGACTTGTGTGAAGCCTTTGCGCAGAAGTGCTTGTCATGCTTCTCCAAGAACAAGAGTGGCAATATCTTCCAGAAGATAGATCTTCCTAAGATTGTGATGCCCGGTGAGAAAGATCCTAATGCAGAAAAAGAAACAGAAAAAGAAGATGATGAACCTCTGCAGAGAGGAGATCAACCGGATGGAAGAGATTGTCCAAGCAGCTATGGGGAAAGCAATGACTAACCACAATGTAGTTTTCCTCAATCCTTTCCGCCACATCATGAGAAGCAGCTTTGGACCAGAGGTTGACAAGCACTTTGAAGCAAGACTCGGCGAGATTTACGGACCTACATACTTCCACACGCCGAAGCCATCACCAAAGAGAGGAGCTACACATGAAGAAGCCGGAGGAGAGAATAAAACACCCGAAGCCGGGATGTCCAAGGCTAAGGAAACCGAGAGAGCACCGCTACATATGAAGAGCTGGCATTCGGTACGCCTGGGAATCCTCCAAAGATACAATTCTTACTCCATTGCTCCAATGGCCGATTGGGTTCTGAGAGAAATCCCTTTGGCCTGGTTATGCAGAGTTCTCTCGATTACTCCACCATCAATGCTCTGCCGAATCCACGGATCGGACTGCCGGGCCGGTCGGGGCGATCATATGGACCCCAGAATTCAAGTGTGGATATGCTCCTAGCGAGAATGGCCGATATGATGCAAAACCAGTTTGGGATAAAGCCCAAGAATCGGCCCTATATGTATCAGTCACCATATCCGCATCGGTACAACAGAGTGGCACTTCCTTCAAGACTGAAGCCTCCAACGGACCTGACCAAGTTCTCCGGACAAGATGACACTACCACTACCGAACACATTAGTTGGTACTTGATCCAGGTGGGAGAGCTTGCCAATGATGAAGCATGGAGGATCCGCTACTTCCCAACATCCCTCACGGGGCCGGCTTTGCGCTGGTTTACCACGTTGCCGGCCAACTCCATTGGAACCCTGGGCTGAACTAGAACAAAAGTTCCACTCATATTTCTTGGTGGTTCCAATGAGAAAGAGCTCGTTGACTTGATGGGGTTGACACGGAGATACAATGAGACACCCCAAGAGTTCATATGCAGGTTCGGAGAAACTAAAAATTCTTGCTATTCTCGAATTTGCCGGACCATCGATTCGGCCGTGGCTATACGCGGTATGCATCCAGCTATCAGGGAAACTGGTCGGCATGGAGTTTGAAGACCTTGGACAGCTCTCAAGACGTTTGGCAATCATGGCCAATGTTGGCGTTTTTTAGCGCAATCATTAGAAAAAGGTTTAGAACCCATCCCTAATAACGGCGCCTAGAAACGTGCCGTCAATATCACTAAGTGGAACCACCGTGTCGGTGATAACGCACTTTCAATCAACGGTGCTAGATCTTGCCATAGTTGATATTTCATCCGCAAGCGCATGGATCTATCATTGTAGCATTTCACCCGAAAGTATTCAGGGTATCGTTATTTATATTTTCCCAAAGAAAGGCTTGTATATAAGAAGCTAGCATGGCATCTAGATAATGGAATGTGTGTACGCTAAGTCCAACTTGATCATAATAGGGGTAAGCAATACGGTTCATAGATAGTGTGACACACATATTGGAATCCACCTTGAAAGGATAAAGAAAATAGATAAAGAATAAATGAATAACCTAATGGAGTATTCTAATGTATCTAGTCATGGTCATACAAATGAATAGTTGGGATCATATGTTAACACGATATAAGCATGGTTATGTCTAGGATAACAGGGAGACCTCCCGGATACCATCCGGCCCAATGGAAGGCATTTACGAACTCCTACATTATATGCGAACGAGGGGTGATTACAAGGGACGGACAGGGCTGTCACAACCCTGCCGCCTACCCCCACGATCGTGGCATGCTCTCATATTCGAAGGTGTCGTAATACCCGGGCACCATGCCGCGTATTAGAGCACTACTCTTGTCCCCTGGGATCCCCACCCCTACGGATGGACGGACTAAGACAAGAGCAATCCCGAAAGAACGACGAACCGTTATCCCATCTATAATCATGTTATGCATATGATGATCGATGAAGAACAAATATGAACATGTCAAGATTATGATATGTAAACTATATACGAGTTCATATATCAACACTATAACATGAACAAGACTATACTCTAGTTCATAAGTTAGACCATGATCATAGAAGTAGAACTTGCAAATAGAAGAAAGATCCATCAAAGATGTATATTAGCAAAGTGCTCTCCCTTCTAGATTACAAGCTCTCCTTTGTAGCTCTTCTACTCCAAGCTCTAACCAAAGAAGAAGAAGAAGAAGAAGTGGTGGTGGTAGAGAGTGAGGTGGTGCTACTGTAGGTGAACTCCAAATGGTGTGTGTGGAAGAAGGAGGAGGGGGAGCTATTTATACACAAAGGAGAGGAGGCTAAAGGACCCTAATACCCCTAAACCGACCTTGGCAGCGTGTCTACGCGACGTTGAACCGGGCATCCCACCACCGCGACCGCCCTCTAGGGGAGTAATGGAACCGACCGGCCCGAAGCCGGGCCTGAACCACCCCAGGGAGGGTGCGGGCGCACCACCCGCGCGCCCCTGGGCTTGGGCCGCCCAAGCTTTGGCGGCCGTCGTCCTTCATCGTGAAAAGTTGTGGTGCGGTGTTTGGTTGGCCCAATTCAGTAGTTTTGGTCCATTTCCCCCGGGCTTGTAATCTTCTAGAGTGCGCTTTCGGGGTTGCGCCTTTCGGTCGTATTTCCACTGTTTTTTATTATAAATCTTTGCAAAATACATTTCGAACACTACAAGTGGAAATATGTGAGTAATAAATGTATATGAGTATAAAAGGTATAGTTTCACTCCCTTTATGGTAGTATGTTGACGGGAAAAAATATGTCGTTAGTGACCAGTCAACAAACTCCCCAAGCTTACCCTTTTTGGCGTCCTCAAGCAAAAGATAAGTACTTGGTTGTTGATCGGGAGTTGCTACTATGCCGATTACATTTCACAAGTGCCGGGTTTATAACAAAATTTTCTACTATAGTTTGAATAAAATGGCACGTCTTTATTCAC
Source organism: Hyparrhenia diplandra (assembly GCA_015847255.1). Lineage (NCBI taxonomy): Eukaryota > Viridiplantae > Streptophyta > Magnoliopsida > Poales > Poaceae > Hyparrhenia > Hyparrhenia diplandra. The sequence continues at coordinate 235,202 of JADLZK010004734.1, forward strand.
CTTTTATTACCGTTCATCGTAGGGGGCTTTTGAGCCGTCTCTCGAGTCTTGGGTGGTTCTTTGGATAGAATGGTTATAATAGAGACACTACTCATTCATTCTTTTTGAGCAACTTTTTCATCCGGGATTGTTTATTAAATTATATTTGCTTTGAGAAAGTATGGGCTTATTTTTCTTCTCTCTTTTTTTTTTTTTTTTTTGAGAGGTGGGCTCTACTCACCCCTTGGACTTGTGTCCATTATTTTCCTCTCTTTATCATCATCATCATTTTTCATTTTTTTTTTTTTTTGGAGATGTGGGCTCTACTCGCCCTCGGACACGTGTCCCTTTTTCATCTCTCTTTTTTTTTAACATAGCTCATCTCTTTCTCTTTCTTTGAAATAAATTCCCGGACGTCAAGTTTCTCTTTAGAATGAAATCATAGTAGAATCTATTTGTACCATATCATATTTGGCAACAACTTAGACTAGATGTAGCTTATGCAACCCACATGAATCAGGTTTTTCAAGGTGAGATTAAAACTTAGCCACTAAACTCAAACTCTAGAGAAATTTAAGTTATAAACTAGGCACATGCAAAACATAAGGCAGAGCAACTATTCATCATTTCAACAAGGGACTAAAACTAAACATTTTCATAGCTCATATATATAGGCATGAAAGCATAAGAAGAGCTACTTATTCTTTTTTTTGGATTTTTTTTTTTGATGCAAAGTTGCTGAAAATCTAAACATGCTAAAATAAAATAAAGTTTGATGGAAATAAATATGCAATGCAATGATACTGCGGGGATCCTCCCCCAAGCTATATGGAGGCCTCTTGATCGGGATCGAAGCCTTGGTGCCTCAGGAATGCTTCCTCGCAAGACGTTGAAAGCAGCCATACTTGCCTCGAGCCGGTCCCATCATTGCTTGTTTTGATATTCCCGGTTCGCTGCCAGCGATGGGTGTTACGCACATGAGTGTTGAGTGTATGCTCTATGTTCTCTGTTCGAACGTCGAGGTTCTGCAGCTGGACGTTGATAGCCTCCAACCCATATATCGATGGTGCAGGTTGGACTTGTGGGAGGCATATCATTGGAGCTCTTTGGAGAAGTCGATCCTGTTGGCCCTCCATGCCACGAGATCTCCTTCAGGGCCACTTCGATGGTGCAGGCATTCTAGGTGAGGTTCCCACCTAGGATCATACCAGGGTGTAAACCCTGGGGTCCCCATAGGATAGAACCCCTTTGCTGGAATGCTGCGCAGTCGTGGAGGTGGCGTGAAGTATGGTGCTTGTGAGCTTGAGCCAGCCTCTGTCCTCCTGGCACTGTGTGTGGAATTGCTTGGGGCCTCCTTCCTGCATACACTAGCAGCAGTCTCGAGCTCAAATGTTAATGACTGGCTTTTATACAACTGTAGATCCGGGTTAGGTAACCGAATCACAGTTGTATAGCCAGGAAAAGTGTGAGCAAGCTCTCCTGTAGGTAGTGTCCTTGCCAGGTGCCCTAAAACTAGCTGTGCAGCAGCCCAATACTCGCGGGGTGTGGAAATGTACTCTATCTGCACATTGTCTAATGCTCCAATCGCAGAAGCGATGCGTGTGATAATCGATGTGCAGGTGACTCGAACAGCAACTTTAGTGATAACATGGTAAAGGTTCCTGCACATCTCTACCACTGGAGCTACTTTCACCTTTTGGACAACGGCATAGAGAAGCTTAAGTTCAGTCCTGTTCACCCATCTAACCCCGTGCCTAGGAAACAATGCCAAAGACATCCAGCGATGAATGAATCTAAGTGATGGGTGCTGGATCTGTGAGTGGTGAGGCTTGAAGACACCGGTCTCATGAGCACTGGAAATGTCTTCCCAAAACTGGGGTCTAATGAAGCCGGGTAAAGCACTATCCAAATCTAATGCACATCTGTAACTAAAGCCCAAGTGACTAGCTAGTTCCGCCCACTTGATATGATATGAATGACCGAAAAAGGCGGAAAGAAATTCCTAGCTTGTCCTCTACCAAAGTGCATAGAAACTGGATTGTCAAGTGGCGAGAACCTTCCTCCTCGAGAGGGGGATAATCCTGCCACCCAACTGCTTTCCAAATGGTAAGGAGTTCTTCATCCATACCTATTTGTTCGAGAAGGTCGGGGTCGATCCCGGGCGTGTGTTGGAACACACGATCCTTGAGTAGGAGATATGCTTGCATCTTCAGGTCTCCCCCGATGTCGAGGTATGGAATGTCAACCGTTGATGGTCGGGGGAGCTTGAGCTTCTTCCTCCCCGACTGGTGCGGCATCTTCTTGCATGGGAGAGTTTTCTTGCTCGTCGAGGTTGAAGGAGCTCGTGCTTGTATGTCCGAGCTTTGTCTTGACGCGTTTTGCCTCAATCCGCTGAAAAACTTTCCCGACTTTCTTCATGGCTCTTTGCAAAAATACTTGAGCAAAACCTCGGGTGTGCAAGGGTTAGATGAAAGTATGAACTTCGCACCCGTGATCTTGCTTGACACAATATTTTTGATGGAGAAAATGGAGTGTAGAGCAAAGTGGGAGAGAGTGTGAGAGTGAGAAAGAGTGAGAATGGAAGGTGGGTGCTCTCACACCATCGCCCTGGCTACTTATAGCGAGCAAACGGCGTAGGGGCGTGCACCATACAGCGGCTAGGAGCCGTTGGCGAAGGTGGGGCCCGCACGGGCGCCAGCCGCCAGGTGCGGGAGCACCTTGGGTGTGGCCGCACCCTGCCCGAGGCTGCCGCTCCCGAGCCTTGGTCGGGGCGTGCTCAACGGTCCGCGAAAAGTTCGTGGACCGGATTGTTTGCTTGCTACCAGTTCTGATTCGTTTTCTCCCCTTCTTGATTTTCTCCAAAAAATTTCAAACTTTTCTTTTTTTTTATATACCTTAAAAAAATTATTTAGAAAGTATATTTTATTTAGGAAATATTTTTCTTAATTTTTCATAGAAGAATTTATTTTATTTATAAAGATTATTATTTTAGTTTTCGGAAATATTTATATATAGATTTTTGTTTGATAAATATTTTTGTTTTGTTTTGATAAAAATATATATATTATATATTTTATTTTATTTTTTTTCGAGCCAATTTTCCTATTGGCAAAAGGGACGAGTTATTTATAGTCAGCCCGCCGACTTTCCCACTCGCTTGGCGGAGAGTTCTCGCAAAGGGGGGTCTCGAGTCGATCCTCCAACACACCACACCGGTTTTGAAGATGATTCGGGTGTGTTGTTGCTTGTACCCAATGAATGGGCACTTTACGCCTTCTCTCCGACATGGAAGATAATGAAGCCCTTCCCCATGCGGATATCAGCTTTGGCCGTATAGAGAAATGGCCTCCCGGAGGAGAGACACATCCTCTTTTGGGCCCATGTCAAGGACCACAAAGTCAACGGGGATGTACTCCTTTTGATCTTGATCAGCATGTCTTGAGAATTCCCTCGGGCCGCCGTGTTGTTTGATCACGCCATTTGGAGGGGACGAAACTTGCGGGTGCAAGTGTCCCACCATGGATCTTCTCAAAGGTGGCCTTGGACATCACATTAATATGGCCCCTAAGTCACGAGAATGCATTGGCAAAGTTGTGGGGGCGATGGCACAAAGTGATAATTGGGCGCCGAGGGGTCTCCCTTCTTGACAATGAGAGCGAGTCCACGGGGATCTTTGCAAGCTTGGTGGGTTGGCTGAGCCTCGGAGATATCATGTTAACCGACTCATGCGGGGTCTCGGGTTGCCCGGGATCTGCCGAAGTCGATAAGCGGTACTTGTGTAAAGCAATGCGGGCGGTGTGTCTCTATCATCTTATTGAAGCTTAATTGATTTTTCACGGTGATGTCAACCCTTCGGCTTGTTATTCACTCCCTCAAGGATTTTATCTGTGTGGCTCATCTTTTTGGTGAGGTTTTCGTTGATCTTGGCTTGGCCCAATACAGGTCCTTGAGTGAAGGTTGACCAGGAGCTATAATTTGGATTATAGCCCCGGTTTACCATGGAATGGTGGCCCGGACTGGTTGTTCGGCCTTGCTAAGGTTGGTGGTACCCATTGTTATTGATGAATGCGACTTCTTCACGGGTTTCAGGGCAATTGTCCCCTGAATGGCCAACTTCACCCACATGGGTCTCACACGTCATGTGTGAGTGCGTGGCGTAAACCGGGCGCCGGCTGAGTATTTGTATTTGTCTGCCGCGCTCGTCCGGCTTCTTCGGCAAAAGATCCATTTTTGCGGTAAGCACATCCGCCTCCTTCACGGTATGCATGCCTTTTTTGTGTTTTGGCTGGGGTTATGTCCTCCCTCCGGCTCTGGTTTGCCACCATTTTATCAATCGGGGCTGTTGCTCGATCGATGGTGAGTGACAAGAATGCGCCACCAGCGGCGGCATCTAGGTGCCCCTTTGATATGGTTGTGAGACCATTGTAGAAGTTCTGGAGCACCAGCCAATTCTCCATCCCGTGGTGCGGGCATGCTTGAATATATTCCTGCAGCCTTTCCCACGCCTCGGGGAATGGGTTCCATTGAGTTCCTGGAAATTGGCGATTCTTCCCCAGCGGGGCATTGGTTTTGCCCATGGGGAAGAACTTAGCCAGAACGTCATGGAGCACTTGGCCCATGTATTGACAACTTCCTTGTCCTTGTAGAACCATCTTTTTTCGCCTTCCCCACAAGGGAGAAGGGGAACAAGCGGAGCCTAATAACGTCGGGCTCGACGTCCTTGATGACTATCGTGTCACACAGCTCAAGGAAGTGTTGGAGATGAGCGTTGGCGTCCTCGCTAGGCAGTCCACAGAATGGACTGGCCCGCACCATAGTGATCAGCCCGATGACGCAGCTCGAAGTTCTTGTCCGCCACATTGACCACGGCCCGGTGGGCACGTTGGCGGCAGGCGGAACGGAGAAATTGCGCGGCGACTTTTGAGCCATTGCTTGCGGTTTGGTTGGTGCGGGGTGTCGGTCTCAACTATCGGGGTTCCGAAGAAAGAAGAAGAGGTACGGACCTGTTCTTCCTTAGGAGTGCCTCGGGATCCTCTATGAAGTTTGTCGGCAGATTGGAAACCGACATACACTATCCTGTTTTCATCCACAACAGGAGAAAACATAAAAGATTAGCTTTGTATGAGCAAGTGGCTACCACGCATACACATTTCATATTCATAGCCCGACTAGTGATTTCTTATAACAATGCCTTGCACGGCAACGGCGCCGAAATGCTTGTTGGCGTTTCTTAGCGCAATCATTAGAAACAGGTTTAGAACCCATCCCTAATAACGGCGCCTAGAAAACGTGCCGTCAATATCACTAAGTGGAACCACCGTGTCGGTGATAACGCACTTTCAATCAACGGTGATAGATCTTGCCATAGTTGATATTTCATCAAGCGCGCGGATCTATCATTGTAGCATTTCACCGGAAGTATTCGGGGTATCGTTATTTATATTTTCCCAAAGGAAGGCTTGTATATAAGAAGCTAGCATGGCATCCGGATAATGGAATGTGTGTACGCTAAGTCCAACTTGATCATAACAAGGGTAAGCAATATGGTTCATAGATAGTGTGACACAAATATTGGAATCCACCTTGAAAGGATAAAGAAAATAGATAAAGAATAAATGAATAACCTAATGGAGTATTGTAATGTATCTAGTCATGGTCATACAAATGAATAGTTGGGATCATATGTTAACATGATATAAGCATGGTTATGTCTAGGATAACAGGGAGACCTCCCGGATACCATCTGGCCTAATGGAAGGCATTTACGAACTCCTACATTACATGCGAACGAGGGGGGATTACAAGGGATGGACAGGGCTGTCACAACCCTGCCGCCTACCCCCACGATCGTGGCATGTTCTCATATTCGAAGGTGTCGTAATACCCGGGCACCATGCCCGCGTATTATAGCACTACTCTTGTCCCCCCAGGATCCCCACCCTACGGATGGACGAACTAAGACAAGAGCAAACCCGAAAGAATGACAAACCGTTATCCCATCTATAATCATGTTATGCATATGATGATCGATGAAGAACAAATATGAACATGTCAAGATTATGATATGTAAACCATATACTAGTTCATATATCAACACTATAACACACAAGACTATACTCTAGTTCATAAGTTAGACCATGATCATAGAAGTAGAACTTGCAGATAGAAGAAAGATCCATCGAAGATGTATATTACCAAAGTGCTCTTCCTTCTAGATTACAAGCTCTCCTTTGTAGCTCTTCTACTCCAAGCTCTAACCAAAGAAGAAGAAGAAGAAGAATGTGGTGGTAGAGAGTGAGGTGGTGCTGCTGTAGGTGAACTCCAAATGGTGTGTGTGGAAGAAGGAGGAGGGGGGCTATTTATACACAAAGGAGAGGAGGCTAAAGGACCCTAATACCCCTAAACCCGACCTTGGCGGCGTGTCTCACGTCACGTTGAACCGGGCATCCCACCACCGCACCGCCCTCGGGGGAGTAATGGAACCGACCCGGCCCGAAGCCGGGCCCGAACCCCCCCCGGGGAGGGTGCGGGGGCGCACCCCCGGGGCTGGGCCGGCCAAGGCTTTGGCGGGAGCCATCGTCCTTCATCGTGAAAAGTTGTGGTGCGGTGTTTGGTTGGCCCAATTCTGTAGTTTTGGTCCATTTTCCCCCGGGCTTGTAATCTTTTAGAGTGCGCTTTTCGGGGTTACACCTTTCGGTTGTATTTCCACCTGTTTTTATTATAAATACTGCAAAAATACATTTCGAGACACTACAAGTGGAAATATGTGAGTAATAAATGTATATGAGTATAAAAAGGTATAGTTTCACTCCCTTTATGGTAGTATGTTGACGGGAAAATATGTCGTTAGTGACCGTCAACAGCCAATCAGTTCCAGAGCATCAAGAAGGACACCCGCTACTAGAAAGGGGGCAACGTGGCTTATGAAGCATATCAACACTTTCTGGAGGGAGCAGAAGACGATGACGGCCAAGAAGATATAAGTCGCTACCGAATTAAATGCGGGGCAAAGAGCTTTGTCTAGGTTAATCAGCATTTGGATGAAAACACTCAAGGGGCATACGACTCGATGTCTCCAAATCGACAAGCTCTTTGAGTTCTTGGTCAAGGAAGGGTGCATCAAGCTACCAAAGAATCACTCCATGACGCGTCCTGACTGGGTAAAGAGTGGGAGATACTGTGGCATCCATGATACAAGCTCCCACTCTATCAATGACTGCCGAATATTTAGGCAGCAAGTTCAAAGGGCTATACAGCAGGGTCTCTTGAAGTTCACTAACAACATGAAGGTGGACAAAGAGCCTTTCCCAACAGGCATGATTTCCTTTTCCACAAACATGGTGTCCGCAAATGATCCCAAGGGCAAGGCCCCGATGAAGGTCTTGACTTACGAAAGGGCAAAGCAAAGTGGCTCAAGAGACCCTAGTCGGCAAGTAACTGGTGTAGAGCTCCAAGAACGCCGTGTTCGGTTCCTGAATAGCCGAACAGAAAGAGGAGAGACTTCCAAGTCCAGGGTTACCTCTCGTATACTGCTGAACAAGTGGCAGAGACAGCAAGAGAAGCAATTCCGTAGGGATCAGCAGCTTGTAGAAGAACAGCAGAGATACGAAGAGGAGATGTATCACCTGGAGCGGGAGGAGTACATGAGAGAACGAGAGGAGTCTCATTGGGATTGTCCTTTCTTCGGACATTGCCGAACGAAGGCTTGAAGTCGCCGCTAGAAACAAACGCCTCGAATGCGTTGAATAGTATCATGGATACAGGCAAAGCACGAGTCGCCCACCATCCTATCCAGGAAAGACTGGGGGGCACGCTTCCTAGAGGATGATCGGCGTCTAAAAATAGAAAGCAATATATCTCATAGCAGCAAGAGGGTTGCCGACCAGGCATGGGCCGACGTTGAAGACTATGAAGACCAAGATGATTTCAACTCTCCTCAAGAGTACAAGTGGCAAAAGGGACAGTGGTGCCCTCCAGGACTGAGGAAGAGTCAGAAAAGAAGGGTTCAACGCCTAAGGAACAAGGAGCTCAAGGAAGCAGCAGTCGAACGCCAAAAAGTGTGGCGCCCAAAGAAGAAGACTCAGGAAACCGACCATTCGGCAGAAGAGTGTTGGCAAGTGGGCGTTCGGCAGACGTGGGCATGGTCTTCTATATCCCAATAGACTTTGCAGCTCCCGCAGATCGGGCTAATGTGGATCGGGGAAGAGGATGCTTATTCAGATGAGGAGGCCTACTCCGATTTTGACAACAAAGAGATGATTGATCTCCGGGGACGATTAGCTCTATCAAGGCAGCCGTGTTCGACTGGACCCGGGAAGCACAATCATCTGAGGCCTCTCTATTTGAAAGGATTCGTCAATGGGAAGCCTATGTCCCAGATGTTTGTCGATGGAGGTGCTGCTATCAACATTATGCCCTACACAACTTTCAAGAAGCTGGGGATGACTAAGGAGGATCCGCTAAAAAACGGACATTGTGCTCGGGGATTTTCTTTGGCAATCCTTCGGATACCCACCGGAGGCTGTTCACGTTGAGTTGATGATCGGCTCGAAGGCGTTGATCACCACTTTCTTTGTGGTTGGTGATAAGGGATCCTACAGGTTTGCTTCATGGAAGGGATTGGATCCATGGCAATTATTGTGTTCCTTCTACCATGCATCAAGTCCTTATTCAATGGGATGGTGGCGACATTGAAGTGGTTCAAGCTGATGACTCAGTCAGTATTGCTGCTACCGAACCATCATTTTGGGAATACGATGGTGTGGAGTGCTTCTTAGGAAGAGAATGGAGTGAAGGTCCTGTTCGTGCCTACTATCAGGATCAACAGCCGATCCAAGCAGTCGGCTTTTACAGCAATTTTTAATGGGGAACCCAATTGATGGTAACAAAGGGAAGCTTGGGCATGGTTTCAAGTTGGGTGACAAGTTAGAAGAAGTAGATATTGGTAATGGTGACAAGCCAAGGCCAACTTACATCGGTGCCCAACTAGATCAAGAGTTCGAAGAGAATTAATAGATCTCCTCAAAGAGTTTAAAGATTGCTTTGCTTGGGATTATTCAGAGATGCCTGGATTGGATCGTTCAATTGTTCAGCACCGATTACCCATCAAACAAGGATATCGTCCTTATAAACAACCTCCTCAGAAGATATATGAAGAGAAGGTATTGGCCGGCGTGAAGAAGGAAATTGAAAGACTATTGGAAGCGAGACTTCATTCGGCCATGTAGGTATGCAAAGTGGATTTCGGCATTGTTCCGTCTACAAGAAGAATGGAAAGATGAGGGTTTGCATAGATTTGAGAGATCTCAACAAATCCACACCTATGGATGGATATCCTATGCCAGTTGCTGATTTACTAGTAGACGCTGCTTTGGACATGAGATCATTAGCTTCATGGATGGGAATCTTTGGTTATAACCAGATCTTTATGGCTGTTGAAGATATTTCAAAGACTGCATTCAGGTGCCCTGGCCATATTGGTTTGTTCGAGTGGGTCGTCATGACATTTGGATTGAAGAATGCCGGTGCAACTTACCAAAGAGCTATGAATTACATCTTCCATGAGTTGATCGGCAAAATAGTGGAGGTTTATATTGATGACGTGGTTGTCAAGTCAAGGAATTACAAGAAACATTTAGCCGATTTAAGAAAGACTTTGGAGTGCACTAGGAAGCATGGTTTGAAGATGAACCCAAATAAATGTGCCTTTGGAGTTTAAATTTGGTGAGTTTTTAGGATTCTTAGTTCACAAAGGAGGGATTGAAGTTGGAAAGAAAAGCATGGAAGCTATAGAAAATATTGCTCCTCCCAGCGATCTCACGGAGACTACAGTCATTACTTGGCAAGATCAACCGTAAGGAGGTTTATTTTCTAATCTATCGAGAAAGGGTTTTGCCATTTTCTCCATACGAAACTCAAAGAAGACCCGAGAAGTTTGTGTGGGGTGATGTACATCAAAAGGCTTTGGATGAAATAAAAAGAGTACATGAAGGCACCTCCTGTGTTAGTTCCTCCAAAACTTCGATAAGCCTTTTAAGTTGTACATGGCGGCCGATAATCGACAATAGGATCAGCCCTCATGCAAGAAGAAGATGGGAAGGAGCGAGTAGTGGCCTACCTTAGCCAAAAACTATTGGATCTGAAGCACGGTATTCGGCTATAGAAAAGTTATGTTTATGTGTTTACTTCTCATGCACTAAGTTTTGACACTATTTATTGAATGCCGAATGTGTAATAGTGTCCAAATTCGATGTGATTAAACACATGTTGTCAATGCCGATTTTGAATGGAAGAATGGGTAAGTGGGTGTTAGCATTATCCGAATTTGATCGAGATATGAATCGGCAAAAAGCTGTTAAAAGGTCAAATTATTGTCAATTTTGTTACTCAACATCGTGATCATACGCTAACATGATTAACATTACACCTTGGGCTTTATTCTTTGATGGATCGTCTTGAAAAAAAGGAGGAGAGGCGCAGTGTCTTGTTGATTTCACCCAAAAGGGGGCATCTTTTGAGTTTTCTATTCCTATTGATACTACGTGACTAATAATGGCGGAATATGAAGCATTGCTCAAAAGGACTTCAACTTCTTGTAGAAGTAGAGGCCGTTGCGATTGAAAATCTTTGGAGACTCGAATTGGTGATCAAACAATTGGCCGGCGAATATGAATGCGAGAAAGCGATATATTGAGAAACTACTATGAAGAGTGTCAAAAAGGTCGCTGAAAACGTTTAAGTTTGGTAACTTTACATCATATCCCAAAGGGAGCATAATAGAGAAGCTAACAGGTTAGCTCAAAGTGCTTACAGGTACAAGGAAAATCAAGAAGTTTTTTCTTTGCGAGATATATATGCATTCGGTAAGGATCAAGTCGACAATGATTGGAGAACTGAGATTGTCGAGTACCTCAAGGATCCATCAAAGAAGGTTTCTCGGAAACTCAGGTATAAGGCTATTAAGTTTGTGCTCCTTGATGATCGGTTATATTACAAATCCACGGATGGAATACTACTTAAATGTTTAAGCGGGGAGGAAGCCAAGAAAATGATGTATGAGGTACATGAGGGATTGTGCGGTGCACATCGGTAAACTTACGAATGAAGTGGATTATCGGGGAGAACAGGATATTTACGGCCCACCATGTTGGAAGATTGCTTTGAATATTATAAAGGATGTCAAGGCTGTCAAAAGATTTGGCAATATTCAAAGGGCTCCAAAGATCGACATTGAATCCCATCATCAAGCCTTGGCGTTTAGAGGATGGGGCATAGATTTAATTGGTCGATTCATCCTCCATCAAGCAAAGGCCATAAGTTTGTACTTTTGGCCACCGATTATTTTACCAAGTGGGTTGAGGCCATCCCATTAAAGAAAGTCACGTCGAGAAAATATGGTTGAATTTGTTAAGGAACACATAATTTCTGAGGTTTGGAATCCCTAAAACCATTACAACCGACCAAGGGAGTCGGTTTGTTTTACGTAGAATTACGTGACTTTTCTTTGAAGAGATGGGAATCAAGTTATATAATTCATCCCCTTATTATGCACAAGCCAATGGTGAGGCGCGAAGCTTCAAATAAAATCATGATTAAGATTATTCAAAAGAAGATTGAAGAAAAAGCCTAAAAGGTGGCATTTGGTTCTTAATGAAGCAGCGTGGGCTTACCGAATGGCGTGCCATGGATCTACTCGGACATCTCCTTATGAGCTAGTATCAGGATCTAGGCGTGTTGCATTGCAAAAAGATTTGGCGAAAGAAGATTATAACAACCTAATGATAGGCGGGTTAGATGATTTGCATCAGATTCGTCTAAAAGCCTTGGAGAATATTGAGAAGAGCGAAATGCGTGTTGCCAAATATTACAACAAGAAGGTCGGGGTTAAAGAGTTTGCGAAGGTGATTTAGTTTTTAAAGCAATATTACCGATCGGAACCAAAGATAGAGCATTCGGCAAATGGTCTCCCAATTGGGAAGGACCTTTAGGGTATTAAGGTGTGTTAGGGAAAGCGTATATTTTGAAATCTACGCAAGGAGAAGAATTCAGGTCGTAGTCAATGGAAGGTTCCTCAAGAAATATTATCCTAGTATCGAAGTTGGAGCACGAAAGATAATGGAAGCGTGATTTTTACGAAATAGCCAATGCATGAAACATCGCCTTTAGCGAGAAAAAATACTCCAAAAGAAATTGGAGAATAGCCGGCATATATATGATATGTCGCCTTCAGTACAAAAATACTCCAAAATTGGAGAATAGCCGACCGAATGCGTTGTCTTTAGTACAAGTCACGCCGAATTCGGATGATACATTTTGAAGATGATCTTTAAGAGATTTTGGATTAATCGGCCCGGTCGAGTATTTTATCTTCAATTAATCCCTAGAAAAACAAAGCGAAGATTGTCTTAGTCTATGCCATTAGCGTCATTTTATTCGGCAAGGCTAGTCGGTTGAAATCGATTCGGCATCATCTGATTGGTTAAACGCCGTTTCTGAAAGAAGAATTCATACGTATAGGTGGACAAGAGCAAAGATCAGACATAGAAAACAAGAGAAAGATTATATTCATTAATTTATTTCCCTAGGTACAATCTACAGGAGCCTAAAACAGCCTCTAGAAGACTCTCGCCCACGGGGATGGCTCGGCGATGTCGGCCCGGCATGCTTCGTCGTACCTAGCGAACAACGACTGCGGATCGATTGTCGAAGTTCGCGGATGATCAGCCACGAAGCCCGTCGGGTAGCGGGAGAGGGTCTTCCTCCGCTGCGTCGCCATCGCCGCCACGCTCATGCGGGCACCGATGAAGAGGCGCGGCGGCGACATCATCGATGCGGTCATTAACACGATTGAAGCGTCGGGCACCGTCGGCGCCGCAAGCATTCACCTTGTTCGCAATCGCGATACCGACGACCTTCATCCACTTGTTCTCGGCAGAAAGTTCTACATTCAAATTCAGATTTGTTAGAAAAGCAGGGATGAATTAAAGACAAGACGGGGGTTTTAGAAGAACAAACCGCCAATGCGAGCAAAGGGCTGCGCGCCGTTGGTCCTCCCACGGCTCCTTCTCCGGCATCTTTTTGGGAGTACACAGGTACTCATTACGAACCTGCCTTGTCTCCGCACGGATGCTCTCGACATAGGAACGGGAGTACTCCAGCTCCGATCCTGATGAGGAGGACGAGGAACCAGAAGAAGCTGGACCTGCACCTCACACCAAATTGGCCTGCGGAACCGTCCTCCTCACGTCAGGGAGCATGTGTCCCCGGCCTCGCCCTGGCCGAGGAATCGCGGAACAAGAAAAAAAAAGGGTATGTTAAGAACAAGGTTGCGAGAGAAGATAAAAAAACGGTCGAGACTTACCCAACTTTCGGCGATGAGGACCTCGGCTCTCGCTTCTTCCCTCTTGACAACGCGTTTGCCTAAGTTGCGCGATGGGCGACCATTTATAAGCTTGATGGTTTTCTTAGATTGATACTTGGAAAGGCAGGGGGCGAAGACGAAGGGGCGTGCCGAGAAGAACCAGTCGGGTTGATTTTATAGGCCAAAATTGAAGATCGTGGGAAAGCAGGGAAGAGATCGTGGCGCATACCCCGAAGGATTGGAATGCCGAAGCGGCGCGGCCGAGGAAGTTTCCTGCAATGACCGTTTGAGCGGGCCTTGTTTCTTTGAACAACCTTGGCCCATTCAGAATTGCAAAGGAATTCGGCAGGTTACGGTCAATTTTGGAGCAAAAGGGTAATTTTATCCCAAAATTGAGGGGGCATGTGTTAACACTGAAATTTGGTGAAGCCCAGATGATGAGTTGGCGGTGCGGGGATGCTAATAAAGGCCCCGGTGCAACATGCTAATATGAAAGTATTCAGCTAAGAGGCCATTCGGCAGCGGCCCATTCGGTGAAAGCGTAGCATTCGGGATGGCGTGCCATTAATTTGAATCATAAAGTCGGTGGGGTTTGAAGTGTGCTCGGCCATCAAGGGTGATTCGGCAAGCCAAGAGGTGTACGGGCAAACCATCTAAAGAGGAGAGCCCGTGTCATGTACGCCATCAACAACTCCGAGATGTCTTGGAGTAGAAGTTATCCTTAGCTAGATTTTCCTTTATTGTAATCGTGATCAATTAGGACTCGTGTCAAGTCCAGGGTATAAATATAAGACCCGTGGCAAGCTGTAATACACCTACCCAAATCAATACAACAAACAACCTGGCTCCGCGCCACCCCTTTCGAGTCCAAGTCGTGTCGTCGATCTACTGTGAGAGGGTGCATCGATCCATCAACCTCCATAAATGCAAGCAGCAACCTTGTACCATGTCTAGCATCGTGCGGCGGATTTAGATTATGTTGCAAGTAGTCTTGTTACCATGCTTAGTATTGTGCGGTGGATTTAAGCTATGGAATAGGAGGGTTCTTTGTTAGATCATGAGTCGTGCGGCGGGCTAAGGTCTAGCTTGGAGCTAGTTATCAGCTTCATTAGATTTGGCAAATCTAGTGAATTCATTAAGTTACCACGTGGTGCATGCTCTTACTTATTTATTTTATTATGATTGCACACACTTTTTGCCCAATTTGGATTGATAGGGCTCGGCTTCATCTTATGTTAGATCTAGTTGTCATCAATACTTTTAATGTTCATCTTATCGTGTCACTAGATCTATTTGCTTATCATAGCCGAGCTTAGATCAATCTAAGTTGTTAAATGTTGCGAGGTTATTACACGTTTAGTCTTGATAGGGTATTTGGTACCGTGCGGCGGGATGCAGGTCTTTGATAGGTTTTGCGTGTGAGTTCCTTCTTCATGGACCCGATTGGCAAGCTTGCGAGAATCGGTTTATATATTTACGTGTAGCTTGCATGTGTAAGTTTGTCTCTTGTTAATGTCTAGTCGGCAAAATTTTGTATCATGCGGTGGATTAGCTTGTCGCGGTGTATCATGCGGTGGATTGTTGTTAGGGGCGAAAAGGGTTTAGGATGGTTAGTAGATGCGGCGGACTAATAGGAATAGATCCCTATCTTTACCTTTAGATTAAGCTTACATGTGTACTTTTCTTGTTTTATGCATATACGCTTCAGCGAGTAATGAGTACTTGTAGATCTATTTAGATGTATGCATGCTTTTAGCTTTTCATGGTTAGATTGTATCATGCGGTGGATTGATATAGTGGGTGGGAAGTGGTTTGGATCGTAGCAAGCCGTATCATGCGGTGGATTAGCTTGTGAGGGTTTAAGCTAGACGGGTTTAGGAAAACTAGGCGTCGCGGCCAGACTAGTTGGGTGAAACCTATGCATGTGTTATTTAGATTAGGTTTATATTTATGATTTACTGCTTTTTATATATCATGTTGTCATTTGATTCGATCTATGCAATAAGCTTTATGATATCATATCTTGATAATCGATTTACTTGTTCAAACATGTCTTCTTATGTTTATTAAACAAGCTGCATTCTTTCATAGCTTATACATACTTGCGAATGCATTCATAAACTTTGTTATTGAGATAGCTTCTATAGCTATATGTCGTTGTAAGTGGCTTCAAGGTCATACATGCGAATGCTGTCTTGGTCTCACGAGGCATGTTCGAGATCTTACGTTTATCTCCTTGTCAATTTCTGAGGTCAAATTGGTAGCGCATACCGACTCGAGACACCCAGGGCACCCAAGTTAACCTAGCTACTTTGGCTTGTCGGTGTGTGCGGCACAAGAGGCACTTTTTGTGTCAACACATTCAGATGTGGCTGCAATTATACATGCACTAGATAGTCTCTATTGATCTCCACAATCTGGATTTCCCTTCAATCAATTACTCGGAAGAAGATCAACCCTTGACCAAAGCTTTGTCAAACTTATGGAGAAGTTGCATCTTCCATTACCATCAGACGAGAGAGATTGGTCATTTATTCAAGCTTTTCTTCAAAGGGTTTGAAAATTTGATCTGGCTTCCCTATAGAGAGAATGAGAATTTTATCTTCCCACGCACATTCGCCTATGAATCATTTTGTGAGGACAAACTTTCCCAATTTTGTTTTCAATTCTTTCATCAAACCCTGCGTCTGCCCGTGAGTAATTTAACCATGGAAGGAAATTGTATCCCACTTATGAATTCTATAACCCAAACATGGTAGCCAAACGGCTTGGATGTGGCGTTGCCCCCAAAGCTATATTTTTGTGGAATCATAAAACTTCGAGGGAGGAAATCAAGGCGAGAAATAGAATCCAAGAAAGTTTTTGAACTTGGGACGCTTCTTGGATATATATTCTCAAACCCATTTGAGTTGATAGGATTTGCCTCATCCAACTTTTAATTTCTGGTGGCAAGAATGGCATGACCATATTTTCAATATATCGATTGCATCCTCAATGCCGGCCAGTTGATGTCCAACTTTGAATCGATAGTGAGGTAATCCCTTTCTCCATCTAATTTAAATCAAGCTGCTTGGAGTTTATATACTCTTTGATAAATGACCTTGTCATATTTTTAGGATCTTGAACCTGCTGCCCCTCATAGGACGATTCAATATTACCGTGCCAGTCCTAAACCTGTTTTGGGCTTCAATGCTCCATCTCTTGCAACTTTCATGAATCTCCCAGCAACTTGGGCCACAACCTAGGGTAGCAAGAGGAAAACTTTAAGCTGGATCGGGTGGGAGCATACTAGCGGCCAAGCCCAAGATCAAGAGGGCCAAACCAACTCCCAAGGTATAAAACTCGAGTACTTCATAACTTATAGGATTGGCTTTTCTTGTGTTTTTATTGCATCCCCAAATCACTCCTGTAGCTTGAGATAACCAATTATCACCTGAAGACCTTCGACAGGTCAATGAGCAATTTGGTAAGAATATTTTTGAATTGCAATATTCTGAATTTATCTTCATTCATTATTGATAATACAAACCCTCAATCGAGAAACAAATCAGCTCTTGAAGGATATGGAGAAAGAACCTTCTTCCAAATCAAATTCTTCACTTGGTCTCCAATCAAGTTCTTCTATTAAGGAACCAAAACATCAAGATATACGAGCGGCCGTCTCCAAGCATTCATGCAAGCTCCTCTAGGCAACAAGATTTGGAAGGTCGGGATGTTCATGAATTATCTTCCTCCAGTCAATCAACTCAAAGCAAAACATCACGATGAACTTTGTTTGTTGGGAGGGCAGCCCTAGCCGGCCCGGCAGCTCCGCGAGCCCCTCATCGGGGGCCAAGAATCGACCTCGGGTTCACAAAAACACCAAAGTCTCGTAGGGCCAGCGGCGGAGGACCCTCAGCTAGCTTGCGACCCGACAAGGCTTCTCCCCCACCGATAGGGGGAGGCCCCCGCGGGCCCCTCCATGAAAGGCCATGAACTAGCCCTTGTCGTGACGTATCGTGAAGTCATGCAGGATTAGCAGAAGTGGTGAACACTCCGCAAAGGGAGCAAGCGGCGGGGAGTCCACTCCGCCGAGGAGGGCCTCCGATGACCAACGATCGAATCCCTTGCGGAAGGGCGGCGGAGGGGACCATCCGCGAGCAACCCTCCGCGGGATCGCGCGACCGGCGGCTAGGGTGAGGAAACCCTATGACCCCAGGGCAATGAAGGACCCTTAGTACATTTCTGTATTACCCCAATGCGGTTAATTCTTGGCTTGCCCCTATGAGGGCCCGATTGTAAGTGTCTAATCTCCCACCTACCATGTACCAAATTGTAAATCAGCCCCTCGACCCCTTGTATTCTTATAAATACCGGTGCGGGCACTAAGAAAGGGATCGGTTGTTGGCGGTTTAAGTGCCATTTACTCGTTTTTGTCATATCCACGTCACGCTACGAGCACCACGTCCCCTTAGCTTGCGGAGGCTCGGCGCCCTCGATCACCACGCCCTCAGGCAACTCCGGTAGTCGAGGCGAGCCGGAGGTCGCCCCCGCCTCCGCTTGAGTTCCGACTCATCCCGTGGGAAGCCCTCGCCCCCTTCCGCCCCTCGGGAGGCGAAGGCTAAGGGGCGGGGGTGATCCCCCACGGTTGGCGCCGTCCGTGGGGACCGACACAAAAGCCGAAGCCATGCCGATTCGCGGAAACGGGCCCAGCCTGCGGCAGCAGCGATACAACCCCTCCTCTGAGGGGACCTGCCGAGCTCGAACCCGTCAAGCGTCGACGGCGATCGCCCGCAACCCGGCGGCTCCGCGCCCGAGGCGGGAGCGGGCGCCGGTTATCGCGGACCCCCACTCGTCCGATCTCGGAGGTCACCGGAGAAGAAGCCTAGCGCCCGCGGGGCGGTGCTCGCGCGGGGGGGGTGGTGGTCCAAGCATCCGGTGGGCGAGAGGTCTCAGACCCGGCGAATCCGGCCGACCCGCTCGAAGGGCTCCTCGAAAGCGCTACAAAAGATGAAGAGGAAGAGGCAGGCAAGGGGAGCGGGCTCTAGAAGCCCCGCAAGCTCAGATCGCTGAGAAGAGGAGGCTGCTGCGGGCTCTAGATCGGAGGCGGCGCTGCGGGCCTTCCCGGGGAACGGGCCGAGGCCGCGAGGGCCGAGCTAGCATGGATCAACCCGGCAGCTTGAAGCGGTACAAGAAGTCGGCGACGGAGGAGGGCGGCCGCAACCCGGCAACCATCCACGACCCCCACTCGGGGGCAAGCCCGCCTCCACCAACCCCACCACCTCGCAGCAAAACCGGCCGCCATCACAACACCACCCCTCAGCTGCCCTCGCATCAACCGGCTATACCCCAGCGCCTCGGGGCGGCGCTATCGAACGCCCACTCCGCCCCCGCCCGGCAATAAGCCCCCACTATGACCCCAAATCCCCACTATCCTGGCGCTACTGATCGCGGAGTGGCCTCCGAATCCTATAGCCCTCAACATTTACCAAGATATGCGGGGATCACCGATCCCGAGCAGTTTATCATTGAGCTCGAAGTAGCGGTAAAGCATTTGGGGGACCATTCCACTATGGCCAAGTCATTCGTGATCATCGCAGGGAGTGGCCCAATCACGGTATTGCACACTACCTCGAACACCATCCGATCACAGTCGGACACTGCGCGCACCGCCCTCGGGCAAACTTCAAAGGCGTCGACTCGAGCTCATCAATAGCACGAGAACTTCTAAATGTCGTACAAAGGCCCCGCGAACGGCTGTAGGAGTGGTGGCGAAGGTTCCTCAAACCAAGGCGAGCGGAGGGGTCTTCGATCGAGCGTCATCATGGCGGCGGTTGCCTACATCCGACGGGGGCCACGCCACTCAAAGATCGAGCAAAGGCAGCCAAAAACATTAGCGGAACTACGAGATAATGGACAAATCTTTGCGAGCCGATGCGACCACAAGGCGAAGGTGGATTCCTTTCGACCCCCCGAGAATCAATACCAGCCTCGGTGCCCCCACGCGGAGATAGCTACTCCCGGGCCGGATGCCGTGGTGGTAGGCGCCATAGCCAACAACCCTCCGTAGGAGCAAAAATCCAACCAACCACCTCGAGGCCAAACAACCCACCAAGGGCCCCGGACCAAACCGGACAACGGCGCCGGACCTCCGCAAAAATAGCCATCTTTGCCACTGCGGAGAGGGCAAAGGCCACTACACCAAGCAATGACCATACTTCGCGAAAGGGAAGGCGATGGGCGGAGAGTTAACCGCAAAACTCCCGGAGGCGGAGTCAACCACACAAGAAAACCGACAAACAACCGCTCTAGCCACTACACTTTCACCCCCTTCGATTACGGAACGGCACACCCGGGCTTCCACTACCACCTTTCCACACACACAACTTCAACGGCACCAGCCACGCTACTACCGGCAAGATTACACGGAGTTTCACACCCCAGAGCCTCGCAGCCAAACTACCATAACCACGCCCTACCACCACCACCTCCGCTACCCGCACTTCCCTCAACTCCACACCCGCCCGTCAAACAAGAAATCGGGCGATCGTCGGTAAACCCGGACTCGTCATGCGGAGTCATCCTCGCAATCACCGGTGGCTCCAACGAAGACCATGGCAACAAACGCCAACACAAAGAGCACTATCGAAGGGTTCATCACGTGGGCGCGAAGGGGCCACACGAAGCGGCCGGTGGTCGCACATCCCGATCACCTTCGATGCCAGTGATATGAAGCTCAGAGACTACCCCCCACACCGATCGATGGTCGCCGATACCAACATCGGAGGGTGGGCGGTCACAAGGATACTAGTTGACTTGGCGGCTCGCCCGACATCTGTTTGCCTCAACCTTCGACAAAATGGGTCTCAATAGAAGCTTCTGCGGCCGGCGAGAAATCCACTCTTCGGCGGAGGACGGCGGTGGGAACCATCAAAAAAAATCACCTTGCCGGTCTCCCGGAAAAAGAGCCCATTCACGGATCGAGAGAACATAACCTTCGATGTAGTGGACATATACTACAACTACAATGCCATTTTTCGATCGGCGGAGTCACCAATGCATTCGATGCGATTCTCCACCGAGCTACCTGCGCATGAAAATGCCCTCATTTGGCGGCATCATCGCTGTCTTTGGGGATCGAAGCGCCAAGGAACACGGAGGAGGAGTCTTTGTAGCGCCGGGGCGGCAAACGTCCACAACCTCGAACAACAACCGGAGAGGCAAGAGAGTCGCCCGGGAAGCCGGTCGGAGACTGCTTGCGAGTTCTCGGCGGAAGAAACAAAGAAGGTCGGGCTTTTCGGCTTTGACCCAGACAGAGAAGTAACCATATCTGCATTTCTTTGGACCGGCCTCGAAGTGGAGCTCTGCGGTGCCTCCGAGAACTCGATGTGTTCGGCTTGGTCGCGGAAGATTTACATGGTGTCGGTCGAGATCTCATCGAACACCACCTCAACATAAGACCCGATGCCACCCCGGTAAAAGCGAAGCCGCAAGATGTCGGGCGAAAGAAGAATAGCAAGACAGCTGAGGTGAATCGCCTCTTTGGGCCGCGGAGGTCATCCGCGGTCAAATACCCTACGGTTATCCAACGCGTCGTTATGGTGAAAAAGGCGGTCTCGGCAAGGATGCGGCGGAGCCCACGGATGGAGAATGTGTGTAGACTTCACCGGTCTCAACAAAGCATGCCGAAGGATGACTTCCCGCTCCCTCGAATCGGCTCCCTCGTCGATGCGGCGGGGGGTGTGAAGGTTGTCACTCTGGACTGCTTCTCCGGATATCATCGGATACGGATGAACCAAGCGAGACGAGAGAACGACTTCATAACCCCTTTCGGAACCTCGCCCGGGAGAATGGCGGGGGCCTCGCGCCGGGTCGATCGCCCGCATGGCGCGGAGGTATTCGGGGATAACAATGCAATCTCGGCATCGTTGATGACCTCGTGGTCAGTGGCGAAAGAAGACCACATCCACAGACCTCAAAGAACCCGTCAAGCTCGCGGGGCGGACTAAAACTTAACCCCGCCAAATGCGTATTCGGGGTAAGCAAAGGGAAAGTTGCTTGGGCGCCTCGTGTCGATCAAAGGGATCGAAGCCAACCCCTCCAAAATCGCGCGATCACCGCGATGGAGCCTCAGAAAAACGAGAAAGTCGGTGCAAGGCTCGCGGGGACGCCTCGCTGCCCTGCGAGCGAGTTCATCTCTAGATCGGCTGAGCAGCGCACTACCATTCTTCAGGTATTTGAAGGGCACGAAATTGTTTTGGTAGGGACCTCGCGGCAAGAAGCCTTTGAAGAACTCAAAGCGCTACCTCAAGAACCTTACCACTCTCGCCGCCCCGAGAACTTTGGCGAAGGGGCTCCTTCTCTATGTCGCCGCATCACCTCACGCCGTCAGCGCGGTACTCATCAAGGAAGCGAATGAGGGCACCAATCCAAGCAAGTACCTATCTACTACGTTTGAAACCCTCGAAGGGCGAAGCGAATTACACAAAGCGGAAAAGGTAGCATACGCGATGGTCATGGTAGCAAGAAAACTTAAGCATTACTTCGGGCACATGAAATCACCATACCTTCGAGCTTTCCCCTTGACAACATATTCGAAACCCGAGTCAGGTGGGCGGGAATAGCGAAGTGGGCAACCGAGATCGGAGACCACGCCGTAAGGTTTGTAAGGCGAGAACAGCCATCAAGTCACGAGGCCCTCGCAGATTTTTTCGGGTGGACCCCGACACTTTCAACCAGGCAGCTAACTTAGACCCAATATGGATAGCACACCTGACGGCGGCCCAGGGGAGCCGCGGGAGGCGGAATGGCATTTGTCATCACCTCACCCTTCGGGGTCAAGGCGAGATACGCAGCCGGACTTGAGTTCGGTGCACAAACAACACGGCGGAATCTGGCCGTACTCCTCGCTCTCAACAAACTCCGGCGCAATGTCGTAGCGAAGGGCCATCATCAAGACCGACTCGAGAGGTAGTCTCGAAGCAAGCGGAGAAGGACATCGGGGGCCGAGGCACCCGAAGCGCAAAAGTATGCAGGCGCGGCTACGCAAAGGCGGAGGCATTCTTTCTCGGGATCACAACAAAAACCATATCGGGAAGGGACAGCGGAGAGGCGACGAGCTGCGAGGCCGCGGCTGGCGGAGCCACTCCCGGAAGACGTATTCTTGGTATTACACAACCCCGCAGTTCAAGAAAATGACCCACCTCGAAATCGTTAATGTCGTCCATAGCGAAGGCGGAGGGCTCCGATCATAGCATTCATAAAGGGTCTCTTCGAACCACGGTCTAAGGAAGAGCGAAGAGGGTCGGCCCGAAAGTCAGGGGATACAGTCACGGTGGACAACAAGGCCGTACAAAGCCTCGTCCTTTGCCCCCCTGGCTCAAATGCATATCTGGGCGAAGGCCGCGCCATCCTAAGCGGAGGTCCATGAAGGCATCTGCGGCTGCAACTTGACCCCCCAGCGCTACTTGGAAGGTATTCGGGCAAGGGTTCTACTAGCCCACCGCACTCAACGGACGCCACGGGCGGTCAAGCCTTTGCGAAGGGTGCCGGCTCCACGACACACCACTCCAACGAGGCGGGGCTCAGGCAACCCTCATCGCCCCACGGCCTCTTCGATGGGCAATTGACCTCATCGGCCCGATGTCGCCGGCTCAGGGGAACCTCCGCTATGCAGTAGTGGCTATCGAATACTTCACCAAATGGATCGGCGCCCCCCGCAAAGCATAACCTCTCACTCGATGCGAGAAGTTCTTACGGCGTGAGGTGTTTGTCGCTTTGGGACCTTGGCATTACGATTGATAATGGCACCCGGTTCGGCGGCGAAGGCTTCAAGCGGTTACGCCACCAAATAGGCACCAAAAATACGCCGTCTCCGTAAGACACCCTCAATCTAACGGGCTTGTTGAGGCGAGCCAATGGCGTAATCTTGCGAGGGCATCGGCGAAGGTCTACGCAAAGCCAAGGGAAAATGGGCGGAGGAACTCACTCCGGTGGTGTGGTCACACAACACCTCTAAAGCCAGCGATCAAATTCACGCCCTTCAAGCTCTGTTTGGAGAAGAGGCCATCCTCCCGAGAAGAATTAAAGCGCAGCGTCGCCGAGGGTCACCAACAGGCCCCCCGAGGAAGAAGAAGCGGTCGCGAAGGACCTTCTCGAAGAAACAAGAAACATGGCCGTCCTCAACCTTCACGCCTACCAGGAGGAGACCACAAGATGGAGGAACAAAAGCTCCACCTCCGCACGATCTCCGTCGGAGACTTCGTCTGATCGGGGAAGCGAGCGCGAAGATGGCCGGCAAGTTCGTCGCCAAATGGGCGGGCCCTTACCTCGTCACAAAGTCCACAAGGCCAGCTCCTTCCACCCTGCAAGACCTCGAAGGCCACGACCTTCCCCCACATGGAACGTCGGCGACCTCATAAGTACTACCCTAAGCGGTGCAATGTACTAAGCACTTTCGCGAGTTGTAGGGGGCTCCGTCGTTTTACCTTTCATTCCTTTTTTCTTCTTTCTTTCGAGTTAAAGCGAGAACAATCCGGGCTGCACTCTTTTTTCCTTGCGAAGGGCGCAAGGTTTTTAATGAGGCGACACCAATATCTAATACATGCAGGTTAGTTCCCCAAACATCGAAGAATTTCAAGTCAAGCATTGCCTTTGAAAGGAATTTTGCTTTGGTGTCACCTGGCCCTCATCACCTTGAAGGTAAGCGGGATTGCCACGCTCGGGGGCGCGCAAGACTTTGCACCCCGGCTCGGTCAAACCAACAAAAGAACATTCCTTACTCTAAACCACATAAAGAGGCGGGCGCCCGGCACCTCCGCGGGGGCTCATGATAATCGCCTCGCTCTCTCAGGTGTGTGAGACCCGCGGAGGCGCACAAAAAGCCGGGCGCCCGGCACCTCCGCCGGGGCTCGCAATGGTCGCCCCGCTCTCCGAGTATGAGACCCGCGGAGCGCACAAAAAAGCCGGGCGCCACGGGCACCTCCGCGAGGGGCTTGCAATGAAGTCGCCCAGCTCTCGAGTATGAGACCGCGGGGCGCCACAAACCGGAGGCCCCGGCACCTCCGCCGGGGGCTCGCAATGAAGCCGCCCGCGCTCTCAAGGTGTGAGACCCGCGGAGGTGCACAAAAAGCCGGGCGCCCTGGCACCTTCGCCATGGGCTCGCAATAGGCACCTCCGGCGCCCTTCGCAGTCCGGCCTCACGAAGGTAAAACAGAAAAATGAAAGACCTCCACCGTACAAGCCTTAACTCCACCACCTACCAAGGACAAGACCTCAGTAGGTACAATCCTTAACTCCACCACCTACCAAGGACAAGACCTCCGCCGTACAAGCCTTAACTCCACCACCCACCAAGGACAAGACCTTCGGCGTACAAACCATAATTACGCCCAAGCATTCACCACACCTACCCAGCTCAGAGCCCCCACCGGGAGCACTATAAAACCAAGCCCCCTCCCCCACAAGTTCCATGTTAGGGAGAGAGTAGCAACGGCCCGTATACACCACCATGCCACCACCCCTAGCCAAACCCCGATCCTCTGAGCAAGCGCCCGGGATACCTCCGAGACCTAAAGCCTCCCAACCCGGCGAAGGTACCACAATGGAAAATGTAAGCAGATCCAGACCCCAGGGGCGAGACCACGAAGTGCAATGAAAACAACGGCGCTACAGGTACCCAGAGGCGTGAAACATCAAATCTCCGCAAACCAACAACGACCAAATGCGGACAAACTAGAGCATTTCGGTCATCCACGACCACCTCCGCTAGCTGCCCGGGAGCACCTCACGCGGGACCCGGCCAACACGGCGGCGCGGAGACCCTGCGATAGAATACCACAATGGAGAATGTAACATCCTCCCGTGGGCAACTCCACCAAAGGAGTCAAAGTTCGAAGGGGAAGGGGTCGGAGGCCACGAACACGACGCGAAAGGTGGTCCAACAACAACAACCCGGCACGGCCGCCATTCAGCGAGGATGGGCGAGAACAAAGGCGGAACCCCCTCGCCAAGCACCTCATAGCGGCTCCAATTCGCCGACGGATTAGTGCGTCCGTCCAAGTCTGCGGGCGATGAGTCACGGAGGCACGGGGAATACAGCGGAGCACCCCGCATCAACTCCAAGATTCAGCGAGGGAACCACAGCAGAGAAAAGGGACCCTCAGCGTCCCAAAGCAACATTGTAAACCAAATCACGCAATAAAACAGCGAGTTCTATTGGCCACACGGCTACCTTCACCAAAAGCGCAAGTCTCGCACTAAGAAAAATAGGGGCCCCATTTGTTTTTCGCGGTTACCCTAAAAGCGCGAGTCTCGCACTAAGAAAAATAGGGGGGCCGCTGTGTTTTTCGCGACTACCTTCGCAAAGCGCGAGTCTCATCACTAAGAAAAATAGGGGCAGCCCGCTGTTTTTCGCTACTGCAACCATAGCGAGTCTCACACTAAGAAAAATAGGGGCCGCATTTGTTTTTCGCGGCTACCTTCGCAAAGGCGCGAGTCTCGCACTAAGAAAAATAGGGGACGCCCGTTGTTTTTCGTGGCTACCTTCGCAAAAGCCTTGAGTCTCGCACTAAGAGAAAAATAGGGGCACCATTTGCTCTCACGGCTACCTTCGCCGGACACGCACTAAAAGAAATGGGGAACATCGCCGCGTCAGCGACTATCTCGAAAACATAACAATCCCACTTAACATATGCACAAAGCGTAAAAGCGACTCCGCAAATACATCACCCACATATTAGACAAGTTTACAAAGCCCTTCGTGGCCCGAAGTTTCGGGGGCCTCCGCACACATTTCCTACGCAGCGAGAGGTTATGACACCATGCGAGAACCGCCCTTCTCGAGCACCTTCGCGGCGGCGCTCTACGAAGGCCTCTACATCAACTACCTCTACCAGCGCCTCATCAACTAAAAGGCGACCTCGGTATAGCGGCTCAAGCCGGCGAACAAGCGGGGAGGTCTCCGCTCAACACTTTCGATGACGATAGACCCTCGCGGTCGCTCCACTCAAAACCAACATCCTCTGCCCGGCAACGACCCGGCCTCCGCGATCTACCACACAAGCCGGCTTGGCCAGAGTGCGATGTAGCGACCGTCATCCTCGATGTCGTCCTCCGCCAAGCGCGAGCTCCGGCGAAAGATTACCAGCTCCGCGACGATCGGTCAAGTCATGAGACCCCCGAGAAGGCCTCAGAGATTGATTGGCTATATCGTACTTCCAAACTGCGCCCTACCAAAACCGCTCGAAGGGTAGCCGGGGAACCGCCGCATGGCTTGCACCCAGTCTCCAGGAGATAAACACATCTGACGATTCATCATCGGAGGGACCCCGTTAAATACCACCCGCGGGACCCCGGGTACACGCGCGGCCAACCTAATAAGCGAAGCACCGTTAGACCAAGTCCCAAACAAAACCCAACCACGAAGAAAAACAAACTCAGCAGGAGCACAAGAGGCGATTAAAAACAATGGGTAGTGGAGCCACTAATCCATCACTCCAACTTATAAAATGTATGAGCCAGAAGGCCAAGAGTCTCAACAACCTACGAACAAGCGGATCCATCATAAAAACCTAAGACACCCTATCGAAGCCCTACACCACCTCTGCGTTGGAGGCCGGGTGGCATCGGTGGCGAGAAGGCGTCGAAGGCTTGGTGTGGGTAGGCGCGGCCTCCGGGGCGCCGCGGAGAGCGATTCGCGTCGGCCGGCGGAGGCGAGTCGGGCGGCGGCAGCGGCGGCATCGAGGGGGGTGGAAGTCTCGGGGGGCGGTCAGCGTGATCGAGCCGGCCCGCGGCGGAGGTACGAGTCGCCTGGGCGACCCGGGCACCTCAACGCGCGGCATCTTTGGCGCCCTCGGGCGGCGGCCCCGGCGACGACTGCTAGCACCCGGGGGCCGTGTAAGACACTAAAACAAAGGAAGGGGCCGAAGGAGAATAACAAGCAACAACACAACTAACCTTCCTTGCCCATCGGCCTGCCAGCGAACTCGGGGCAAGCTCCGCCCTCCGTCGCGCGAGAGCGCTTGATGAAGGCCGTTGCGGCGCTCGCATCCAGCTCCTCCGCAGCCCACGACCGCCGTCAGGGCTGGAAGGAGTGCGGAGGCGGAGTCCTCGGCAATGACTCCGTGCTGCCTCGAGGCGGCGGGCGCCCCTTCAAAGGCGACGGCGGCGGTGCTAGCTCGAAGTCGCCCGGCGCGAGCCCCACAGGAAGCGCCCCCACCTCCGGCGCATCCCGCGCCAGACAAAGGCGGGGTCGGGTTCGGAAGGCGGCTGAAGAGCAGCCGACTCGCCCAAACGCGTCGGCGCCCGCCAGAGGTTTCCACCTCAGCGTGCCGGGGCCGGCTCTCAAGGTCGTTGAGCAGCCGCCCGGCGGCCCCCCTCGCCGCGACCATCACTGAGCCTCCCGCCTCGTCGGCGGGCGTTCGTTCTCTGGTGGAGGACCTTCGCCCCCTCCGCGAGATCAGCAACCTCCTTGCGGGCGCTCCACCTCCTCGCGGCCGCCTTGAGCCACGGACCTCCGCCCGGCTCTCCTTGAGCTCATCGGAGGGACCTCCTCACGGCGTCAAGTGGTCGGCGGAGTCCCGGCCCTCGCGGATCGCCGCCCCGCCACGCCCGGCACAAGCGGCTCGCCGTCTTCACCTTGATGTCCTCATGGATATCATGGAGGGACGGTTCGCCATGCATCTCGGCCTCGGCGGGGCGCGATCGTCGAAGACCGACCAATGAGCCTCGCTCAACCTCGGGCTAGCGAAGGGAGGTGTCGCGGAGGTCCACACCGTATGCAGCTCCACATCGACATCGTCGATGCCCGATGGTCAGGAGGCGGGGCACGGTGCGCTCGTACGACGAGCCTCGGCCGGAGCCACCCGTAGCGTTGCCCCAACTTCACTTAGTCGTCATCGCGGGTCCACCTCTTCCTCCTCCTCATCTTCGGAGGCCTCGCCATCGTAGGCCTCCTCCTCCCGACTTTGTCACCGTCGGAGCGTCGTCGAAGTCTCCACCTCCGCCTCCTCGGCCGCCAGCGTCGTCCCTCGCCTCGTCCTCATCGTCGGGATGAGGAGTAGCCAAGGTCATGCGGGATCCTCAGGCCACAGGGGAGGAGCCCGCCCCCTCGGCGGCAGCGGGCGGAGGACAAACGCCCCGCCGGCCGGGGCTCCGCGAGGCGGCCACGAGCGGGGCGGCGCTTGCGGACCCCAGCTTCTCTTCCAGCGTCCATGGCATCGGCATCGGCCTCGGTTGGCCAATCCTCGTACTCAGCGCCGAGAAGGTCGAAGATCCGGTTGATTTCGGCGGTCGGTCGGCAAGGCTTCGCCGGATCCGGCGGATCTCGCGCGGACTCGGCTTTCCGATGAGGGAAGTGAACGCTCGGTGGCCTCGCTATGACCAGCCGAGGCGAACTCCCCCTTGTCGTCCCAGCCTTCTCGGCAAGCTCGGGCCATACCATCTCGGTCAACCCTCACAGCCTTGGGCCCTTAAGTGGCGTACTCGAGTCCTCCACCACCGCCGGAGGGTCCCGCCCGGCACTTTGCACGCTTGCTGCGCGAACTCTTCCACCAAGTCCGCGCGCACAAGTGGCGAGACATGGCGCGGGGCGCCCGGCTCCCTCGTCGCCTCCGCCGTCTTCAGGCTTCACCGCCGCGGGCGAGGACTCGGAGCGCCGTAGAGACCCGCCAGCGCCCGTCGGTGGTAATAAAACGGTGCTCCGGCCCGATCCAGGGCTCCGCACTCCCAGGCGCGGCGGGAGCGGAGCCTCCACCTTTGCCCGGGGGATAAAGGCTCGTGCGCACGCCATGCTGGCCGGCGCGGAAGACCTCCTCGCCGTGGCCTTGGCGGTGCGGGGTTGATAATGGGCGACATGGGCTCCGATGAAGCCGTCCACCGTCGGCT
This sequence comes from Hyparrhenia diplandra, assembly GCA_015847255.1. Classification (NCBI taxonomy): domain Eukaryota; kingdom Viridiplantae; phylum Streptophyta; class Magnoliopsida; order Poales; family Poaceae; genus Hyparrhenia; species Hyparrhenia diplandra. Next base: position 264,405 of record JADLZK010004734.1, read on the forward strand.
CGGCCCAATGGGCGACACGCCCGGACATATGTCATGAGGCATGGGAAGCACGAAGTCGGCCGGTGAAAGTGGAGGTTAAACCTCCGCAATACCCCCACCACCAACTCACACATGGGGAATCGAAGCCCGAGTGGAAGAACTCCTCAAACACGATGACCTCGCAGGGCTCGGGAGGGAACCGTCTCTCGCCCTCGGAGCACGGAACCGCCTCTTGTGGAAGAACTCATGCTCTTACGGAATTCCTTGGTGGCGAGTTGGTGCAGGCTCAGGAAACTTGAAGACCTCCACGACGGTCTTGGGCCTCGCGGTCTCCTTGATCAGCGCCATCGAAGGTTGCTCCGCGACGCGAGAAAAAGCGGCCTCCACTAGATGGGCGCGAGGCGGGGCCAAGCCAAGGCAAGCGCAAAAGCGGCGAGCAAGCAAAACGTTCGCGAGAGGAGAGCACAAACCCTAACCCCCACCAACCCGTACATATTTATAGGCCGCGGCGTGGGAGGGGCGCGGGACTTAGCGCGAACCCCCCAAAGATCGCGACCCCGGATCCCAAAAAACGCGCGGGCCCTCCGATCCTACCCACGTGGGCCCGAATGAGCGGCATCCAGTACACACCAAACAAACACAAATCAACCCCCGATCCCACGCCACCACCGAACCGGCCAACCACGTTCGCGAGTGCATCAAGCCTAACACCCGGGAAGAGCAAAGGGCGGGGCCCACCTCGCGAGGCCCACGGCGGCCCGGGGGCGCCGGCGGCAAGGGCCCATGGGGTGACCAACAGGCCACCCGCACGGGACCCTCCGGGAAAAGACTTTGTTGCTCTCGGCCCCTCGGAGGGACCCCGGACCTTCGAGGGGGTTTGGCTTGTTGGGGAGGGCAACCCTAGCCCGGCCGGCGAGCTCCACGAGGCCCCTCATCGGGCGCCAAGAATCAACCTCCGGGTTCACAAAAACACCAAAGTCTCGTAGGGCCAACGGCGGAGGACCCTCGCTAGCACACGGCCCGACAAGGCTTCTCCCCACCGATGGGGGGAGGCCCCGCGGGCCCCTCCATGAAAGGCCATGAACTAACCCTTGTCATGACGTATCGTGAAGTCATGCGGGATTAGCGAAGTGGTGAACCCTCATGGGGGAGCAGCGGCGGAGTCCACTCCGCCGAGGAGGGCCTCAGATGACCAACGATCGAATCCCGCACGGAAGGGCCGGCGGAGGGACCATCCGCGAGCAACCCTCGCGGGGATCGCGCGGCCGGCGGCTAGGGTGAGGAAACCCTCGACCCAGGGCAACGAAGGACCCTTAGTACATTTCTGTATTACCCCAATACGGTTAATTGCGGCTTGCCCCCTGAGGGCCCGGTTGTAAGTGTCTAATCTCCCACCTACCATGTACCAAATTGTAAATCGGCCCCTCGACCCCTTGTATTCTTATAAATACCGGTGCGGGCACTAAGAAAGGGATCGGTTGTTGGCGGTTTAAGTGCCATTTACTCGTTTTTGTCATATCCCGTCACGCTACACCGAGCACCACGTCCCTTAGCTGCGGAGGCTCGGCGCCCTCCGATCACCCGCCCTCGGCAACTCCAGGAGGTCGGAGCCGGAGGGTCGCCCGCCTCCTCGCTTGAGTTCCGACTCATCGTGGGAAGCCCTCGCCCCCTTCCCGCCCCTCAGGGAGCGAGGCTAAGGGGCGGGAGTGATCCCCACCTTGTTCAAGGTCCTTCTCATCTTGTGCTTTTCCATGAAACCGACAGTTCACTCAATGTAAATCCTGTCCATGCAGAGAAACCAACCGAAAAGGCTGCTCAAAAGGTATGTAGCATGCTTTGACTTTTCTCCTTTTTATGACACACTGAATCTCTTCCGAGTTGGCTAATTCTTCTTTTCTTTTAGGAGGGTACTCAGCCAACCGCTAGCTACCCTTTTAACCTTAAAGAGTATCTAGATGGGGGTGAAGAAGTGGTTCCTCAGCGAAGCTTATCTGAGAAAAATCAGGCCCAGCTTAAAGAAATTATCTCCTTGCTGGACAAGGACATAAACATATCAATCCAAGATGTTGATCAGATAAGACACTTAGCCGGGCTGATTGACCAAGAGATCCCTCCTCCTTTGCGGCTGCATTGTACTCTACGATTCATCGATGATCGTCTTTGCCACAATTGCAAGAGCCAACAAGAACCTAGCTTCCAAATTGGCATTACTACGGGGACGGGGACTGAAGAAGCGGGAGACCAAAAACTACACCTTCAAAATGAGGGGTGACGGGGGGGCTCCTTGGCAGCGGATTTGAATTGAATGAGATGGAAGAGCGAAGATCGGCTTGAAGCCCAAGCGAAATAAGCGAGCGGCAAAATAGAGGATCACAAGAAAAAACTCATTTGGCCTTCTGATTCCATAAAATCGGCCAAGGAAAAGGAAACAAGCTGTCAAAGAAAATGAGAAGGCGAGAAGGCCGGGCTTGCAAACATTTACGCCTTTGAAGAGAATGACAAAAGGGTCTTGGCGAAATAGACACAATCGGGACCAAATTTGTCAATGCCATGAAATCCTACTTGAACTTGTAGGCTTGTTGTAAAACACTTGGCCCCCATTTGTTTGCTGATTTCATTTTATCGGCTTTTGTTTGGCCATGTTACGGATCCTACATTTGTTTTAATTTTTTGGGCGATAACTTGCATATCGGGGTCTTGCGAGAATGAGGCTAATAGCGAATGCTCCCACGCTTGCCGATTAAAACCCAGTCAAACCGCTTGAGTGATTGCGGGCCCAAACTTGAAAAGAAAATCCGGCCCACTTAATCGGCAACCCTAGAAACCGCTCCAATGCCGTTTGGCATTCCAATCCTTTTGAGATATGGCTGCGGTTCCCAACGGTCTATAAATGAAAGTGCCCCAGTCTTCATCATCATCATGAATCGAAACGCCTCGCCCGCCTTCCACTTCTTCCTCCCAAGCCAAAGAAAACCCTCGAGAGCATCAATGGCGGCGAAACAACCCGCGACAAAGCGCCCGGTAGGGGACGGCTGGAGAGCGGCCGTGCGCCACACCGTGACTTTTCGGGTATGAGTGCATTTTTCCCGCCTCTTTGTGGTTGCTGTTTATCCTCTTGAATCTGCTTTCTCTCGAATCTTAACGCAATACTTCTTCAATCTATCGGGGTATTCCCGATCATGAGCCAGCATCACCTCCTTCCCTCGATCAGGAGGATGACCCCACCGGCCAATCTAGCGCCGGTTCCAAGCTCAAGCTCTTCTTCCTCCACCTCCTCATCATCGTCGTCCATGGCATCGAGGATTCTCATCATTACCCGCTTCTTGAAACCGTGGGATGAGGTTAGATGTACACCTACAAGCGGTGGAGAAGATCCGCAAAGAGATGGAGGGCGTCAAAGAATGCGGCGAGTATTCCAAGAAGATGGGCGTCAAGAAGATCGAATGGGAGGACCAGCAGAAGTAGCTCTTCGACACCATCACCGGTCAGTTACTGACTTTGCCCCCGAATCTCAAGTTGGCTTTCCTTATCGGTTTTTCTCATTTTGATTTCTTGATCTTTCAATCGTTGATAGCTCGACGTAGGGAGAATAACAGCTTGAAGGCGGCGGCGATGAGAGTCGCCAACAAGGTGAATGCTCAAGGCGAGATGCGGCTTTTTGCCTTGATGATGCGGATGGCGCATCGATGAAGTTGCCCTGAACGGCGTCCACTTCGGCGCGTCTCTGGGTTTGGCTGCCATGTCAACCCAAACAAACAAAGATTACTCCGTGCTGGCCGGTCGACTTCGGCGGTGCTCGAGAGGAGATTGACAACGTCGATGATCTCATAGATAGCTATGAAGATCGCCAGGCGCCATCGCGCCGCCACCGATGCCCAATCGGTCTTAAACAAGTTATTCCAGTAGCTTGTATCAGGATCAAACCTTTGGGAGTTATAAGATTGTTTCTTTGTCTTTGAAGTTATGTGCTTGTGAATTTTCCTCGATCTTATGATTGCAACAATTTTTGTCTTCTTCGAATGATGAAACTTCTTCTTGCCGAATGCAACCAACTTAGCTGAAAAGATCTAGAATCGACAACGAAATAAATAGTTTAAAATCTTGCTTATAGAGAAATCCCACCTTTGTTCAATATTCCTCCAATAAAATCTGGTCCTCTCGCTTCTCGAGATATCTACCAACGGTTTAACGCTAAAGCCACCCCGTGTAAAATACAGAATGTCAATGCACGTGTTGCCGAATGACCGATACATCTTTAAGCCAAATTTTGTCGAATGAGAGCAATTCTCGGATATTCCATTTAATTTGACCGAATTATGGTTCTTGGGGTGAAATAAATCCATCTGTGTGACCTTTGAGATCCGATTTAATGTGCTTTACTCCACAAGTCTTTATAAAACCAAGACCGCTCATGGTTCTAGGATATTCAGTCCAACCTCCTTGGCCATCCTTTTAGCTTCCTCTTCCCCTTTCTCTTCTGCTTTGCTTTCAATCTTCAATCAATCTCCATGGCGGACAAGGGAAAGAACACCGCCAGGGACGCGACTAGTTCTCGGGCTTCCAACAAGCCATGCTTTCTGGGTAAGATTTGGAACTTAACCCTTTTCTTTTGTGGTCTAGTTTCCACTTGATTTTTCATCTTCTTTGCGATCTTGAGGTCCTTCCAGAGGACATGTTTGGATCGGGTTTTATCCCAATCCAGTCACTTAGGACTCCTCGACTCCCGAATCCGCCGAAGAAACTTCAACCGAATCTGTCAAGCAACTCCGGCAGAAGCTCTGTCAGAAAAAACATGAATATGTAGGAGTCTTTGTGCGGATCGAGCACAACGGCTTATGCCGGTCGCGGGCGTGGCGCCGCATGACCCTTGAAGCTCATCTTGGAGGTAAGTTCACACTTAATCTTGTTCATGCCTCTTCTTATGAGTTTGTTATTCAATAAACCCCATTCTACTCGGATGTGATGAGGCGCTACCTGCGCCTCCATGAAGGCATCCAATGACTGGTGAAAGCGGTCAGTGTCAAAGGAATCCATTTACTCAACATCTAGAGCTCCCTCTTGATCTAGTGAAACAAGCTTTGAAGAAGAAGAACCAGAAATCTGCCTAGAAGTAACATAGTTAGGATTCTTAATAAATGTAACCACTATCCAAGCGATTGCTACTTCTTTTGGCAAGTCTCAAGTGCTTTTGTAATGATTTGCTATATATTTAAGTAGCAAAACAATTATGAATAGAATCTCCTTTTGTCATATATTTCTGGTATGATTGTCTTTGAAGGCGACATGTACTATGTCGGCTATTCTCGAGGATTTGAGTATTTGTTGTGCTAAAAGCGATGCATTGACATCAAACTATTCTCTTTCTTTGGAACTGATTTCAATTTCATGCTCCAACTTCAATCTTTGGGATAATATTTTTAAGGTATCTCCCATTGATGGCTTGTAAATTCCTCTCCAAATAAGGACTTCAAAATATATGCATTGCGGTACACATCTTTGTATCCCAGAAAAGGTCCTTCCAGTTTGGAGACCACTTGCCGAATGCTCGTCTTTTGTTCCAATCGGCAATAAGGCTTTCCAAACCAAGTCCCTTACGTAAATTGTTTAGTTTTCACCTTTCGTTATAATACTTGGCAACACGCATTTTATTCTTTTCGATAATTTCCAAAGCCCACGAGACGAATCGATGTAAATCCTCCAACTCGTCTATCATGAGATTGCTATAATCTTTAGTCTTTAAATCATACGCAATATGACCCTCCTTGAATCCGAATGCATTTCCCATGGCAACCACGGCATGATGTCTATACACTAACTCATAGGGAGGCGTTTGAGTAGAGCCATGACAAGCCATTCGATAAGCCCATAATGCTTCATTAAGAACCAAATGCCATCTCTTTGGCTTTTGATCAATTTTCTTTCGAGTAATCTTGATCATGATCTTATTTGATGCTTCGCGCTAACCATGGGCTTGCGCATAATAAGGAGATGAATTATTCAGTTTAATTCCCATGCTTTTGGCAAAATCACAAAACTCTAAAAAGTAAAGCGAGTCCCTTGATCGGTTGTTATAGTCGAGGAATTCGAACCTATAAATTATATGTTCTTTAACAAAACTGATCATATTTTTGATGTGACCTTCTTTAAAGGAATAGCTTCAACCCACTTGGTAAAATAATCATTTGCCAAAAGCACAAACTTATGTCCTTTCTTGGATGGAGGATGAATTTGTCCAATTAAATCAATACCCCATCCTACGAATGGCCAAGGCTTGATTATTGGATTCATGGCGGATCTTTGGGGGCTCTTTGAATATTGCGAATCTCTGACAATCTTGGCATCCTTTATAATACTCAAAACAATCCTCCAGCATAGTCGCCAAAAATAACCTGTCCTTCTTATTATCCATTTCATTCGGTAAGCCGACTAGTGTGCACCACATAAGCCATCATGTACTTCACTCATCATCCTCTTTGCCTCTTCTTGATCTAGGCATTTGAGCAATACTCCATCTATGGATTTATAGTATAATTGATCATTGAGAAGTACAAATTTAATGGCCTTGCACCTGAGCTTTCGGGAGACCTTACGTGATGGATTTCTAAGATAATCGGCAATTTCAATTCTCCAATCATCGGTTGCACGATCATTACTGAATGCATATTGATCCTGACAAAGAAAGACCTCTTGATTCTCTCTATACCCGGAGGCACTTTGAGCTAGCCTATTGGTTTCTTCATTATGCTCCCTAGGAATGTGATGCAAGGTCACTATTCGAAAGCTCTTCAAAAAGTTCTTTGCACTCTTCATAGTAAATTCTCAATATATCATTCTTTCACTCGTATTGGTCGAGAGCAATTGATTGATTACCAACTCAAAATCTCCAAACACTTCAAGCTGCAATTGACTGTGCTTCCTTGAGAAATTGAAGCCCTAAGAAGTGCTTCATATTACGCTTGATTGTTAGTAACATCAAATCCTATAGGAATAGCATATTCAAAAATTGCCTTTCATGGGGAGATCTGGCAAAATTCCAACACCACCACCCTTTTCACACGACGAACCATCAAAAAATAAAGCCCATGGCATAATATCAATAATATCAACGAGAAGGATCATGATGTTGTGTAATAAAATCAGCAATAATCGACCCTTAACTTCTTTTGCCGATTCAAACATTAAATCGAACTCGAGATAAAGCCAAAACCCACTTGCCGATTCTACCATTCAAAATCGGCATAGATAACATGTGTTTAATTACATCAAACTTTGAAACTACCACACATTCAGCATTCAACAAATAGTGCGAAACTTGGTACATGAATAATAAACACATAAACAAAGCTTCTCTATTGCCGAATACCTTGTTTTACGGATCCAAAAGCTTTCGGCTAAGATAAGCTACTACTCTCTCCTTTCCTTCAAATTCTTGCATAAGGGCCGATCCTATCATCAGGCTATCGGCCGCCACATATAACTTGAAAGGCTTATCGAGCTATGGAGGTACGAGCGGTGTGGCGCCTTCATGTATTCCTTGATTTCTTCAAAGCCTTTTGTTGTATGTCACCCCATACAAAAACTTGATCCTTCTTGAGCTTCAACAATGGAGAAAAGGCAAGACTCTCTCCGATAGATTGGATATGAATCTTCTCACAAAGTTGATCTTCGAAAGCAAAGGTGATTGCAACTTCGGTCAGATTGGTTGGAGGGACTACTTTATCAATAGCTTCCATGCTCATCTTTCCAACTTCTATTCCTCCTTTGTGAACCAAAAATCCCAAGAAGTCACCGGTAGAGACCCCAAAAGCACACTTATTTCGGGTTCATCTTCCAACCATGTTTTCTAGTGCACTCCAAGGTTCTTTTCAAATCAGACTAAGCGCCCTTCATAATTCTTGGACTTGACCACCACATCATCAATATAGATTTCCACAATCTTGCCGATCAACTCATGAAAAATATAATTCATGGCTCTTTGATAAGTTGCACCGGCATTTTTCAATCAAATGTCATAACAATCCACTCAAACAGGCCAATGTGTCCAGGACACCTAAAAGCATGTCTTTGAAATATCATAATGGCCATAAAAATTTGATTGTACCCAGCATTACCATCCATAACTGGCATCAGGTATCCATCCATTGGAGTGGCTTTATTGAGATCTCTGGAATCTATGCATACTCTCATCTTTCCATTCTTTTTGTAGACTAGGACTATACTTGAAATCCACTCTACATATCTACATGGCCGAATGAAATTGGCTTCTAGTAATCTTTCAATCTCCTTCTTCACGTCGGCCAAAACTTCTACTTTACATATTTTTGAGGAGGTTGTTTGTATGGCGATATCCGGGCTTAATCGGCAATCGATGTTCAACAATGGAGCGACTTAATCCAGGCACCTCGAATACTCCCAAGCAAAGCAATCTTTATACTCTTTTAGAAGATTTATCAACTCTAACCTGAATTCTGAATTTAAGTCGGCATGGATATATGTCGGTCTCGGTTTATCTCCATTCCCAATGTCTACCTCTTCTAATTTGTCGTACGACATAAAACCACGTCCTAACTTTCCGTGTTACCATCGATTGGATTACTCAATAAAAATTGTTGTTTGAGCCGATTGGGTTGGATCGGTTTGTTGATCTCTGTTGAGCACATTAACGGGACCTTCTCCCCACTCCTTTCCCGAGAAACAATCTATACCATCATATTCCCAATACGTTGTTTCGGCATTTGCAACACTTACCGAATCATCAGCGTGGACAACTTCCACATCATCCCCCAATCCTCTGAATAAGCACTTGATGCATGGTTGAAGGGATACAATAATTAGCATGGATCCAATCTCTCCCAAGAAGCAAGCTGTATGCCCCCTTGCCATCGATGACAAAGAAGGTAGTAATAAGTGTCTTGGACCCAATCATCAGTTCAACGTGCACAGCTCCCTTAGTATCAGAGGCATTTCCAGCAAAGTCCCTGAGAACCATATCAGTCTTCAACAATTCATCATTAGTCAACCTGAGCTTTTCGAAGGTGGTATATGGCATAATATTGATTGCAGCCCCTCCATCGACAAACATCTTATTCGAGGAGGTTTTCCATTAACATACCCCTTCAAGTAGAGTGGCCTTAGATGTCTGTTCTTTATAGGCTTGTTGAAAACTGCCTGTTTTGTCAAAACCAGCTGTGCCATCAAATCCTAGAATTCTATCTCATCAAAATCGGAATACACCTCATCTTGGACATCCTGACCTTCTGGAGCTATGAACTCTGATAGGAGAAAGAAAGCCATACATGCTTTAGCCGAAGGACCCGAGCCATCAGGCTTCTTTGGGCGCCAAACTTTCTTCTTTTCGGCTACTGCCTGCTTAAGCTCCTTATTTCTTAAGTGTTGAACCCTTCTCTTTTGACTCTTCCTCAAACCGGGAGGACACCAGCGGCCCTTTTGCCAAACATACTCTTGAGCAATCTCCTCCTCATTATAGTCCTCATAATCATCCCAGTCTTCATCGGCATACCTTTTTCCTTGCCGATTGTCAGGAGCCTGAATTTTTAAACGCCGATTGTCCTCTGGATATCGATTTCCAAGTCTTTCGTGGACGGGACGGCGGTTGGCCCTAACCTTCCTGTACTCAAAGTACTGATCGCTGCATTCGGGATAGTTGTTCCTAGATGGCAGTTTTAGGCCTTCGTTCCAGCAATGCCTAAAGAAAGAGCATCCTCAATGAGATTGTTCTGCTCTTGCGTGCTCTCCAATAGGCTTCTTCTTCATACCTCCTTCGCTCTTCCATGAACTTCCGCTCTAAATAGTGTTCTTTTTCTTCTCCTGCCCGCCATTTGTTCCAACGAGAATACGAGAAGTGACCCTAGGTTTAGAAGTTTCCCCTCTTTCAGTTTGGCTATTCGAAAACCGAACTCGTTCTTTGCATCTCATCGAAGTGATTTGCCAATTAGGGTCGACATGAGCCACTTGCCTTTGCCCCGTCGAAGTTAAGACCTTCATTTTCCCCTTGCCCTTAGGGTCATTGAACGCCACCATGTTCACAGAGTAATCAATCATGCCAGTTTGGAAAGGTTCAGCATCCACTTTCATCTTGCCAGTGAACTTCAGGTGTCCCTCTTGGATAGCTCTCTGGATCCTCACTCTGAACACTCGGCAATCATTGATGGAGTGATGATTGGTATTATGGAAGCCGCAATACTTCTTGTCCTTTACCCCTTCTGGCCTCAGTATGGGATGCCCCTCAGGCAATTTGACACGCCCGTCTTTCACGAGCAACTCAAAGAGTTTGTCTGCCTTAGTGACATCAAAATCATAAGAGCCCTTGTTCTGCTTAATCCAGCATGGATAAACCTGAGTAGGCTCCTTTGCCTAGATCAACTCTGCTGCAGCTACTTCATCCTCACCTTCATATTCTTCTACATGCTCCAGGAATTGCTCATATATGTCAACAGCGACATTGGTCTTTTGGAAGCGATTATCCCTCCTGAAACTCTGAGCCTGATTGCCCATTAAAGCCAAACGCTGCGACAGTTGCCCAAGATCCTCAAAGTCCATCTTTGAAGAGTTTCTCCCTCACATTCATTTGCATACTGCTATGACCATCCTTGGGAGCTAATCATCAGGTATATTCAGAGAGTAGCATAAATTCTTGGTTTCCCTGAACCTGCGAAGGAATTCCTGTGGAGTTTCACTTGTTCTCTATCTCAGACTCATGAGATCTACCATCTTCTTTTCATTAGTTCCTGTAAAGAAATATGAATGGAATTTCTGTTCTAGCTCTGCCCAGGTCCCAATAGAGTGAGCCGACAAGGAAGAGAACCATGTGAATGCGGCCTGTGAGGGACAATGGAAAATATGTGATTCTCCAAGCCTCATCTGTTGATGCCTCTCCCAGTTGTATCAAATACCGACTAATGTGTTCTATAGTGCTATTATCATCTTGGCCAGAGAACTTTGAAAAGTCAGAAGGGACTTTGACCCTTGGAGGAAGTGCCACCTGGTTGTACCACTCAGGATATGGAGACTTGTAAGCATATGACTGCCCTTTAGGCTTTAGGCCGAACTGATTCTGCATCATGTCGGCCATTCGTGCATGAGCACATCCATTGGATCTGAACTTCCTTGAGGCGGTCCCACGATAAGCGTCGAAGAGGCACTCTTGTACCCTAGATTGGGCATAAGAGCATTGTAATCAGTGAATTTAGTATAGCCTTCCCCGAACATATTCCTCTAGAGTCTGTTATTCATAGGGTGTATTTTATAAGCCGAAGCCGGATACGCTTCTGACGTACCAAATGTTATTTGACCATAATTCGTAAGATTCGGCTGTTGCTTTGGATTAGGAGGAGTTGTTTCATCTCTGTTGCCTTCTCCTGATCCACCAGCTCTAGAATCTCCAGCAATCTTCCCTTGATCCTTGATATTGAAGTAGACAGGTCCCTGGATTGGTCCCATACCTTCTTCAAAGCATTTGTCAGCTGGAGGTCCAAAAGTTTCCTTCAAGACAACACGAAAAGTGTTGAGGAAAGTTGTGTTGTGATTTGTCATGGCAGTCCCCAGAGCTTGATTGACCACTTCTTGCATCTTCCGAGCATCTTCAGCCTCAGTATAGTCAGACTGACCATGAAGAAGAACTCTCGGCAACTCCGTCTTTTGGATGACTTTACCACTCTTGTTCTTGGTGAAAGCCGTCATGCACTTGTCAACGTACTGCTTGCACATCTTCTGGACCGGCTCACGCAACTCTGGTGACAAGTCTTTCATGACGACGTCCAAAGCATTCTCATTGTTGATTCCGTCAGGCATCTTGATCTTGAACTTGGGTGTCCCACCGGGCATGCCAAAAAGTGTGTTGACACAAAAAAAGCGTCGCGTGCCTCACACACGACAAGCGAAAAAGCCTAGCTTCAACAGGTGCCGGGCGGTTGAAATCAGATGCGTGCCGGTCGTTTTGACTGAAACTAACAAGGGATAAAACCATGAGCAGGAACATGCCCGGTGTGACTATGACAGTTCCAAATGTACGGCCCTAAAGCCACTTACGACGACATACAACTATAAAAACTGTCTGCCAACATGTTTAATAAAGCATTCAGCAAGTATGAGAATAAAAGAATATGAAGCATGGTTGCCGAATGAACATAAAAGAAGACATGTTTGAACAAGTGTTTGATCATCAATATTGTTTGTCATTAAAAGCACATAACGTTAACCAAAGAGATATTCGAGACATGATAATTATAATCAAGTAAATCATAATGAAGACATCATATAATCAACACATGCATAGGTCCAATCTAACTAGTCTCGTCACACGCCTAGCTTTCTCAAACTCGTCAAGCATAAAACCTAAGTAACCAAAGACTGCCGCACGGCCACCACGTTACTCAAATCATACACCACTCCCTACAACTAACCGGCCGCCACACGGCCACCACGTTGAGAAGTAGAAAGCTAAAAGCATGCATTCATCACATAATATCAATATTGATCATTACTCGTGAAAGATAACCATATTTCGCAAGTTTGCCGAATTGGGATCCATGAAGAAGGAACAAACAAGTAAACATAAATAAAACCCTATCGATTAAACCGAATTCTAGTCCACGGATGACTAGCTCTAGAGTAACCCAAAGACCTGCATCCGCCGCACGGTACCCGGTCCTGTCAAGGTCTATCTACATCTAACGAGCCTTGAACCCATAACATGTGACAATCTAGATTACTCTTAACTCAGCTATTATAAGCATAAGATCTAATCATTATGACAAGATAAACATAAAACAATGAAAGCTTGAGATAGATCTAAGACAATATGAAGCCGAGCCTTAATCAATCTAGATTGGGCAATGAGAGTGTTGCAAATAATTAAAATAAATATAAAAAGCATGCAAACACATGATAACTTAATGAATCTACTAGATCTTGTCAAATTTAATAGAGCGATAACTATCTTTATCCCGCTAAGCTACCAAGCAACGCCCCGCCACACGGCCATCGGTCGAGGTATAACGAGACTACTTGCTACTAAGCAAACGCTGCCGCACGGCCATTTCAAAGTAAGCAAGGTTGCCGGAACTTACGGAGGTCGGCGGATCGATAGCTCCTCCTCAAGAACTTGACGACACGACAAAGGGACTTGAAGTTGGCACGGGGCTGGTTGATTGTATTTGGTTGTGAACAGAGGTTTACAATGCCTAGGGTCTACATTTATACCCTGAGACATGACACGAGTCCTAAAAGACTACGATTACAAGGGATAATTCCCTAAAACAAGATAACTTTGGCTTCAAGTCTTCTCGGAGTCCTTGTCACCCTCGTCATCGGTCGTTATTGGGAAATCTTCCCTCAATCGGCAACTCGCTTAGTCTCCTTGCCCTCCCCGAAGTTGCCGACCGAGCGCACGCTTGTCGAATGTTGTGTAGTTGCCGAATGCCTTTCTTTACCGAATACTCCTCATTATTAGCATCTTGCACTGGCCCACCTGTCATTCACAGTACTAACCAAAATCCAGTGTTAACAGTATAAATAACCCCTCTTTCGGTTGCATGGTCGTAGATTGCGTAACCCAGTTAGGCGTCTCCCATTCGAAAGAGATACGGCTGGAGGTATGCATTTCTTTGCATATCTACAACTGTATCTGTTTCGGATTGTCCACGTTTTTTGGACAACCCATGGATGTGTAGATGAGTTAGTTTCCATGTTCCATTCTGATCCAAGACAGAGTTTTGGCATCACCCCCCGGTTGTTCTCCGGATACACACTCTCCCTGGTAGGATGTGTATCTGGAGAACAGCGGGGAGGTGCTGCCAAAATTTTGTCTCGATCGGATCGGAGCATGGAAACTAACACATCTACGCATCCACGGGTGGGATTAGGACCTATCCTCACCTATTAGACAGTAGGAACACCCTGTAGATGGAATTGATGATTGCAATACTTGCTGATACATATGCTAAAGGATGGAGAACCGTTAGTGGATGTACACGGGCCGGAGAAGTAAGCGTGATTTCAGTGATGAATGGATGAACAAGACCAATGCCTTTTTGGAATTTGCATGGGGCAACACTGGTGGATTTTTGCTACTTGTGTGTCCCTGCAAAAAATGTGACAATAGGAGGAGAGTTTGCAAGGAGACTATGGGTAAACATCTTCTCAATAATGGATTTACCCAGGACTATACCGTGTGGGTCTACCATGGTGAAGTACAACGTATGGGACAGGAGGTGGTGAGACCATGCCTCGAGGCTTGTGATGGTGATGCCGGAGTAATAGACATGTTAGATGATGCTCACCAAGCACTTTTAAATGATGCCCGTGATAAGGAGGCGATGGAGAAGGAGGCAAAGTTGTTCTATGAAATGATGGACTCGGCAAAGAAACCCCTTCACGATCACACCACGGTTTCAAGAACCGGACGGCATTGGTCGCTTATTAGGGTTGAAGTCCGAGTTAAACATGAGTCGAGCAGGCTTCGATAAGTTATTGGTCGTGGTTGGCACCCTACTTCCAAAAGGCCACTGCCTGCCTACGGGCATGTACGAGTCACAGAAACTCTTTAGTGCACTTAAGATGCCGTATGAGCAGATACATGCTTGCCCGAATGGGTGTGTCCTATTTAGGAAAGAACACGCGGATGCAAAGTACAGTCTAAAGTGTAAATCCTCCAGGTTCAAAGAGGTAGACTCTGGAGATGGTCAGCGGAAGCAGCTTGACATCGCCAAAAAAATCCTACGGTACCTCCGTTCGTACCGAGGATCCAACGGCTATACATGACTACGGAATCCGTGAAACAGATGACATGGCACAAAAAGGGCAAATGATACAGTCCTGACAAGATGGTACATCCATCAGATGCTGAAGCATGGCTCCACTTTGATGGAAAACATCCTGAGAAAGCAGATGAGGCTCGTAATGTACGTGTTGCACTGGCAACAGATGGGTTCAATTCTTACGGAATGCTGGCTGCCCCATACACATGTTGTCCCGTGTTCGTTATGCCCCTGAATATCCCCGTGGTGTCGCCTTTCAATAGGACATCGTATTCTTGTCGTTGATAATTCTTGGACACCTAGGGAATAAGATGGCTGTGTTCATGGAGCCTGTGATCAATGAATTGATCCATGCTTGGGAGGAAGGCATATGGACATACGACCGAGCTACAAAGACAACCTTCAAAATGCACGTTTGGTACCTGTACTCAATGCATGACTTCCTAGCGTATGGGTTGTTCTGTGGCCGGTGTGTTCACGGAAAGTTCCCATGCCCAATATGCAAGGAACGTGTGAGGTTCATCCGCTGCGTAAGGGTGGTAAGTATTCGCCGCTCGACAAACATCGTCAATTTCTCCCTCTTGACCATCCATTCAGAGAAGACAAGAAGAACTTTACAAAAGGTGTTGCGGTGACGTAACCTCCACCGCAGATGATGATCGGTGCCGTGGTTCGTGCTCGGATAGATGCACTTGTGGCCAATGAACAAGGTGGTTTTGTGGGATATGGTGTGCAACATATGTGGACTCATAAGTCGGGCTTGGAGAGGCTCCCCAATCATGATGACCTTCTTCGCCACATAACATTGACATGACGCATATTAAGAAGAATATCGCCAAGGCACTTTGGGCAACACTCATGGACACTGAAAAGTCTAAGGCCAACCCTAAGGCTAGAGTGGACCTGGCAACGTTATGCGATAGACCAAAGCAAGAGATGAAGCCTCCCGAAGGCCGCAAGAAATGGAGAAGGCCCAAGGCTGATTTCATCTTGTCCATCAAACAAAGGAGGGAAGTACTTCAATGGATCAAGAAACTAATGTTTCCGGATGGGTATGCAGCAAATCAAGAGGAGAGTCAATTTAACTACTCGCAAGTCAACGGGATGAAGAGTCATGACTACCACACATGGATTGAGCGGCTTCTTCCCGTGATGGTTCGAGGCTTTGTCCCCGAGAATCTATGGCTAGTCCGGCAGAGTTGAGCTATTTCTTCCGCCAGCTATGTGTGAAGGAGTTATCTCACAATCGCCCCTGCAAAGACTTGGAAAAGGCGGCTTTTTGTGTTGCTCGTAAGTTGGAGAAGATCTTTCCACCCGCATTCTTCTTGCCGATGTAGCATATGATTGTGCACCTCCCGTATGAGGCATGTAGGGGGGGGCAGTGCAGTACCATTTGTGCTATCCAATCGAGAGAACTCTAAAGAATGTACGCAAAAAATGTAGAAATAAAGCCAAAATTGAGCCTTCAGTTGCAGAGGCATACATTGTGGAGGAGGTGTCAAACTTCACAGGAAAATACTATACCGAGAACCTTCCTAGTGTGCATGATCAACCCCCTCGTTACAATGTTATTTAAAAAATCAATCGAAGCTCAGCCTTTTCTAAGGCCAACTCAGAAGCGTGAGTGCATCTACCCTAAGCAGTTGAACAATGAAGAGTGGCATAGTATCATGCTATATGTGCCACCAACTTGTCTGAGCTGGTTCAGTACATTACGTAAGTTCTCAACGAACTTGTTTCAATACGCCGTCACTATTCAACATCCGACCTCCTTGTTTCTTGTTGGTACAGGGAATTCATTTGTCAATCCTGGCCTGAATCGAGGGATCCAGAGAAGCACCAAATTGATACCCTTCTTTCACAAGGTGTGGGACCAAAGAGGCCTGATTTCATTTCATGGTTCAAAAGAAAAGTATTGTCCAATTTAGCTTGTCCATTTGAAGTTGGTCGTGTGTTTCAATATTAAAATGCTCAATCCTCCTTGAACTTGCAGGCCCAAATGGATCCCACTATCTGTGGTGAGTTGAGACATGTTGCAAATGGCTGTGACTTAAGGGTTAGGTCATTTACCGGTTATGATGTGAACAAATATCGTTTCCACAAGACAAGCTACGAAAGCGAGTCGACCCAATCAAAAACCACAAATGTACGTGTGTGTGCTTACGGGGCGTTAATCGATGGGAATGAATATTATGGAAGAGTCCAAGAAATATACGAACTTTCATTTTATGGCGCCCCACATCTTAAACCTGTGATATTCAAATGCCATTGGTTTGATCCCCGATTGTACTCGACGGACCACAAAAATTGGGCTAGTCGAAGTTCGACCCGATTCCGTGTATCCAAAAGCCGATGTCTACATTGTGGCTCAATAGACCATGCGGGTTTATTACATGTCATACGCCCGCCAAAGCAAAAAGAGTATCTTAAGGGTTGGGAGGTTGTGCGCAGAAGGTAGCGCTGCATGGTAAACTACCCCGTCCCAAACGATGAAGATTATAACTTGATCAACCCAAACACATATGATGGAGACTTCTATCAAGAAGAGGGGCTACTAGGGAAGTTTGTGATAGACCTAATCAGAAGCTATAGGAATGGAAGTAGACAATGAAATGGTTGATGACGAGGTGTCAAATTTGAAGGACTTAGAAATGCTTGATCGACACGTTTAGGCAATGACAATGAAAACAACATTCCTCCTTTGGATTTTCTTCATTATTTGGATAATTTTGATAGTGATGACGAGACCTATGTTCGGCTAATCCCAACCATGATCCCGATTATTTCTAAAACATGTAATACTATGTTCTTTTGTAATTAAGTTTTGTTTATTCTCGCATCTAGTTCTAATTATTTTGTTCAATGTTGATACCGATGATGACACCTTTTGTTTGATTATGGGTGATTGAACAAAGATGGTGGGTGATCATCGTGGGCACCGATCGTTAGAGGCCCTTGTCCGCTGCTTTTTACTCCACACACCCCCTAGCCTCTCATGGGGAGGACGAGGGGGGTGGGGTCGGACAGAGGAGGAGGAGGAGGAGGCCGAGGAGGCAGCCATCTCCTCCCACACCGGCAGAGGCCGGTTGACGACGCCAAGGAGGACGGTGTGGTGGACCAGACGCCCGAGGAGGCCGAAAGTGGCAAACACACGGCGAGGACGATGATGACACGGAGGAGTCTAGGGACGGCTCAGTTCGGGTTCCGGCCGCGGCGATGGCGAGGTGCTACTTGCGAGGTCCGCACAACTCCCTCAAAGCCTCCGCTTACTCACAACCGGCAAATGTGGTTCACCCCAAGGGACAAGGTAAGTAACTTTAGATGTCTTACTTCATTTGAATTTTTGAGAGAAACTAATATTTTGTCTTACTTGTGCAGGAACTGGATCGTTGTGTCGGGCGGTGGCTCATGCAAACCCAATGGCATTGTTGGTCTTTCGCGGCAGCAAAGCACTACCCTGGCACTGTCATGTACCACGGGCGGACAGAGCCGGCCTACACGTTCGGCCACTACTACAAGGCCGAAGACCCAGACTGGGGCCACAAGGCAGAGCGGGTGAAGAGAGAGTTTTGGGTAACTCTCAACATTCATTTGACTGTACCTTTGAAATAATTAATTTGACATCATGTTTGTATGTAGACTTTCTTCAAATGCGAGGAGGGATTCGAGGAGGAAGCGACTCAGGTGCTAGAGATAGCCTGCAAAAAACGAGTCACCGACATGCATCACGAGGTGAAGCACCAGGCCATCATAACCTACCACACAACGGTGCTTGGTGAAAGGATACCGAAGGAGGTGGCAAGAGTGACGATGTTGACCCATGACCGGTTTTCTAACGGTAAGTGAAGAACATTAATATTGCTTCGTTTTGAGATTAAGTATGTTTAATTTGATCTTCTTATATGTCAAATACTTCATGACATGTAGATGATTCCCTGGTGGTGCCGCAACTTCGCCGACTGCTGGACAATGATCGTGGACAGGTGGTTCACTCAGGATTACACTGACACGCTGAAGGGTCGAGATGGGGACAAGAGGGGGGTGAAAAGTCCTTTCTAAAACTAAATGCGTCGGTTAACCGAATATAATGCGGAATTAAAACTATTCGCTTAACCAAGACTTCACCTCTCTAGCTATGACTTTAAATCACCTCACAAAAGATCCTACACAAAGCAAATGAGGTGACCAGCCTAGCTTGAGCTCCTAACCAATCCTAGTGCAAGGTCACACAAACCTATGCACTAGTACTTCAAACAATGGTGAGCTCCTACACAATTCTAATGAGCAAAAGCAAAAATCCTACCTAAGCTCACTAGATGCACAATGGACAAGGCGACACACGCCTAACCCAAAGGCTCAAATTACTTAGCTACACAAACTAAGCAAAGCAACTAAACAAGCTACACAAGCTAGATAGTTACAACAACACTACTTCTAGCTACACAAGCAAGAAGACAATTAGAGAGCTACACAAGCTACTAATTGCAAGAGCTACTCCACAATCACAAGCACAAAATAAATGAATGTAAATATGAAGCTTGTGATCAAAAGAATGCAAACCACCGCGAAGTGTGGACACAAGATGACACCGGTAATTTTTTTCGAGGTCTCGGGAAGCTTGCCAACTTCCTCCTACTCCTCATTATGTCGACCAACACCTCGATGGTTCTTAGACTAGGCGGCACTCCGCTAGTTGGCCCCTCAAGGCTCTCCAAGACACCACTCACAAGGGTGGTAACTCAATGACACACTCTAGTAGTGTTGCTCTTCGCGATCCCCGCGAGGTGAGCACGAACCTCTCACAAATCCTCCTCCGGAGCACCGCACAATCTCCCTCACATGCTTCAACGGAGTCTCTTACCACCAAGCCATCTAGGAGGTGGCAACCTCCAAGAGTAACAAGCCCGCCGGCTTGCAACACGATCACCTAGTGCAACTCGATGTAATCTCTCAATGCAATCGCACTAGAATCGCTCTCTCACTCAATCGGATGAACAATATCAAGTTAGAGTGAGTAGAAGGGCTTTCCAAGCACCACTATGCCAGCCACCAAGGCTCAAGTATGCTAACCAACCAGCCAAGCCCGACCAAGAAGCTATTTATAAGCCCCCCCTCGAAAACTAGTCGTTGGTGCTTCAACGCTGCGTGGCCGGACGCCGCCGCCACCGCCGCCGTCGACAGACAAGAGCGGCCCCGACGCCTCGGCGCGCCACGTGTCAGTGACCATTTGAAATCGACTATTGGCACGCTCTCTTTAGCACACGTCGAACGCCAAGACCGGACGCCGACGTAGCCGTCGACGCGAGCCCATAAGCTTTAAAACGCCGCCACCGCCCGGACACTTGAGCGCCGACCGTCGGACACTCACCCCGGCGTCTGATGCATTCAACCAGCGCCGCGACCCTGCCGGCTTCTCCAACACGCACCAGACGTGGCACCTACGTCACCCGATGTTCGACGCATGCACGCCGGATACGCTGGCGCAACCGCTCCGCACCGCGCGAACCACAACACGCCGGACGCCAAATTTGGCGTCCGACGCCACAACCCGGCGTCCGACTCATGTAAAAAACCCTATTTTACAAAGCCACAAACGCTAACAAGCACGAGTTAGCATGATTTCAACAACAACTCCCATCCGGCGCAATAGAAAATAGGCAATTCATTTTTCTCAAAAACATCGAATCCTGCCGAAGGGAGAGAGGGACCCAAACCCATCTCAACCCCCGCAAACACCACCACCTTTTCAAAATGTGCCAACACCACCAAGTGTACATCACCATGTGCATGTGTGTTAGCATTTTCACAATCATTTTCAAAAGAATTTTCACTTGCCTAACACATCGCAAAGTTAGATCGCACAAGTGGCACTAGATGACCGATATACAAACAAGTTTGCCTCTCTTGATAGTACGGCCATCTATCCTAAATCCGGTCATAAACTTCTCTAAGCTCCCATGACTGGTGAAATGAAATGCCCTAGGTTATACCTTTGCCTTGCACATTTCCATTCCGCTCCATCTCCTTCAAGTGCCGATGCAACACATGCACCAACACGATCAAGAATGATATGATCCACTCCATATCATCACATGACCCTCTTGGTCCATCGATCTTGACCTCACTTGCTCTTCACCATTGCGGCGGTCCGTCGGCGCCAAGTCTTGCTCAAGCTTCACCGCCTCGTGGTCCATGACTTCAAAGCCTCGACTAGCCCTTCACACTTGCAACCGGTCCATCAAGCCAAGCCTCATCTTGATATTCACCATCTTGGTCACATGACTCCATGTCATGTCTCATATGCAATAAGCTCCTTCATTGCATCATCACATGTGAACTAATCTCCCTGTGTATTATCTCAATCACACGCTATTAGTTCACCTAATGTTGTCACTCAATTACCAAAAACCACAAGAGACCTTTCACACGCACAACGCCGCACGGTAGCGTTTGATGATGCAAGGTCCAAAGACACACCAAGGCAGCCGGAGCCTTGCGTAATACAAAGACCTATGGGTACGCGGTTTCTTTTATCGATTCTAACGCTCAATCTTCTTTTATCGCCAAATCCAAAGACGTTAATCTTCTTCCGGTATTTTCGCGGTACCGGCGTCACATCCCGGCAAGGACCGCAACGACTTCGGGCATATTGCATGTCGCACAAGGGCAAGGCGAAGTCCGACGTAGTCTGCCACCTGGACGACCCGCCCGAGGCATACAAACAACTCGAGTGTCGGCACTCGTGATCGGTGAGTACACGGCGGCGGCTAGGGAGAAACATGGGGAAGATTACGATCCATGCACTCAGGACATTGATACAGACATTGTCATGAAGTTGGGAGGAGGCAAGAAGCACAGGCGGTTGTGGATGGCGACGGCATCATCAAGCTGCCGGGCTCGGACTAGCCGACGTCAGGAGCACGGAGCAAGAGCTCGACCCGCCGATACGATAACGGCCGAGCCCCGCGATGCACCGTGTCGACGCCCTCGAGGTTCTTCCCGCTTTACTCGTCATACATTGATCTTTAAACACCTTTTTAGGTTTGCATTATCAAACACCGGGTTAAATGTTGTAGGCCCAACCTAGAAGCCGAAAAAGAGGCAATGTCGAGATGGAGGCCACGCAGCAGCGACGGCGAAAGTGGCTGGAGGAACTTACTCGCCTAGCAACGCCGTCATTTCTCTCGCCACTTGGGCTCCCCAACTCGGTCGTTCCACCTCCACAATAGTTTCCGGCTCAAAGATGTTCGGGTACTCCCGCGGAGTATGATAGCAAAGGGTTTCGTTTGTGCTTTTCTGTATCAAGTAATCATGTCTAACACTTGCAACCTTTTCTCCTTTGTGCAGCCTAGATCGACGTCGGGTTCAAATCAGCGCCTCAAGGGGGTGAGCAAGGCTTCCGATCGCTAAGCACCTTCAGATTCCACCTTTCCCACCTCTCGAATGAACATTGGTTTGTTTTTCCCTTTGTTGGTCATGTGGTGATAGGCTTGTGGTACATTTGATGAACTTGTGGATTTGTTTGGACGGATTTGACTACTTATTGCTACATATATGATATATGCAATGATGGATGTGGTATATGCGATGGATGAGACAAATATGTGATGAATGTGATATATTTGTGATGTATGTTTCAATGGGTGTGATATATATGTGATTATGTCTGCTTGTCAAGGTGGAAAGCAAAAAAAAAAAAAGACATTTTTTACGGTGCTTTGCCGAGTGCAATGGCCCTAGCACTCGGCAAAGATGGAGTCTTTGCCGAGTGCCGGGTCACCGGGCTCTCGGCAAAGATTTTCAAAAAAAAAAAAAAACTTTGCCGAGTCTTTGGGTCACCGGGCCCTCGGCAAAGAATTTTTAAAAAAAAAACTTTACCGAGTCTTTGAGTCACCGGACGCCGGCAAAGATTTTTAAAAAAAAAAAAGAAAAACTTTGCCGAGTGCCGGCCGACGAGGTACTCGGCAAAGATTTTTAAAAAAAAAAATGTAGAAAAAACTTTGTCGGTGCCGGATCACGTGTCACTCAAAGCAAAGATGCCGTTAACGGCCACTTTTCTTTGCCGAGTGCCACATCCGGCTCTCGGCAAAGTCTTTGCCGAAAGTGTCTGCGGAAAAAATGCACTCGATAAAGAAATTCCGCCGTCAACTGATTTTCCGGAGGCTCTTTGCGAGTGCCACGCCGGCAAAGGCTTTTTTGCCGAGTGCCGCGGGCACTCGGCTAAGAAGTTGTTTCCCGTAGCGTATACAGCCCCTGCGCACAGCCTATATATGTCTAGCTAGGCCTGGCGGCTTTGGAAGCACAACGAGCGCTAGCTAGCTTGGAATTGATGAGAAAAAGCGTCCCTTAGCTTGAAGAAAAGAATTAGACTGAAAAAATAAAATATAACATGAGTTTTGTTTTGCCACTGCTACTACTAACCTTGTGTGTTTCTTCTCCACTTGCTCATGCAACAGTTGCCTCACCCAAATCCATTGCCATCGTCTGCTCCGGCCATAGAGGTTTCCGTTCATGTTTTTTCCCTTTTCTTTCTCCTCTTTTCCTTTTTGGATTTGGATGGCTAAATTTTAAGTACCACAAATGCAGCTGACCTCCCTGTGTTTCTTTCACAGTGAGCATTCCGCTCTTCGATCGTGGTTGGATGCCGTTGAACCACCGGCGCGGCCCTTGCTCACCGCTCCCCTCGTCGGAGAGCAAACTCTCCGCCATAGCCGCCGACGTGCTTTACAGTAAGGACCGACTCCGGGCCAACAGCATCCAGAAGGGCATCAACGGCACCGATGCAGCAACACGCGGCGACGTGACGACCGTACCGACCAGGCTTGGCTCCTCCCTGCACACCTTGGAGTACGTCGTCACCGTGGGCCTCGGCACGCCGGCGGTGACCCAGACGATGCTCATGGACACCGGCAGCGACATCCCGTGGGTGCAGTGCGACCCGTGCCCCGGCCGGGCGTGCCACCCGCAGAAGGACACCATCTTCAACCCTGCCAGGTCATCCACGTACTCGGCCCTTCGCTGCGGCTCTGCCGCCTGCAACGGTCTCGGCCGTGACGGCAACGGCTGCTCCAGGCGCCGGAGGTGCCAGTACATCGTCAACTACGGCGACGGCTCCAACACCACCGGGACGTACAGCACCGACAAGCTGACGCTGACCCGCTCGTTCGCCGTCCGCAACTTTCAATTCGGCTGCAGCCACGCCGCGCAGCTGTTCAGCGACCGCGCCGACGGGCTCATGGGCCTCGGCGGCGGCTCACAGTCGCTCGTCTCGCAGATGGCCGAGAAGGCCTTCTCCTACTGCCTCCCGCCGACGGCGAGCTACTCGGGCTTCCTGACCCTCGGCGTGCCGCGGCGGCCGCGAGACTCCTCCTCGTCGAGGTTCGTGGTCACGCCCATGTACAAGATCGACACCTTCTACCTCGTGCTCCTGGAGGGTATCACCGTGGCCGGGCGGCGGCTCCGCGTGCCCCCGTCGGCGTTCGCCGCCGGCACGGTGATGGACTCGGGCACGGTCGTCACACGGTTGCCGCCAAAGGCGTACCGTGCGCTCCGGGCGGCATTCAGGAAGGAGATGAAGATGTTCCCGCGGGTGGCACCGCCGTCGGCGATCTTCGACACATGCTTCAACCTCAGCGGTGACGTCAAGGTTCCAAGCGTTGCCCTCATGTTCGAGCGAGGCGCCACGGTGGAGCTGGACCAGTCGGGGATCATTCTCGACGGCTGCCTTGCCTTCGCATCCAACGGCGACGACGAGTCAGCAGGGATCATCGGCAATGTGCAGCAGAGGACGCTTGAGGTGCTGTACGACGTCGGCGGCGGGACCGTCGGATTCCGCCGTGGCGCCTGCTGACAGCAGTGCTGGCCGAGGGCACTCGATGGACATTTCGACAGTGGAACCGTACCGTACATGCAGCCATGCACATCAATGGCATCCAAACCAATGTTGCTTCGACCATACAGCATATGTGAATATGTGATTCGTGTCAGTCTCAGTAAATAAATCTTCTAATGGAATTTTTACATGTATTTCGTTTCATGCAAACTTTTTAAAAAAAAAAAAAATAAAATGGCCTGTTTGTTTAATTCTCTCGCGATTTCCACATGATTTTCGATCCTCCAAATCATATATACTTTAACTTTTGGAGCCTTTGGCATTTACAATCTAACAGACCAATAATAGCTAGTCTGAGTCAGGGCCGGTCCTGAGCTTTTAGGGGCCCGGGGCAAAACCTAAATTTAGGGGCCCTTTTTATATACTTATGAACTATCACTTATATATAAGGAGTGTTAATGATAAACACTTAACTATATATACAAAGCAATATATATTCATAAGAAACAATTCAAACATATTAAAGTACCTAAAAATTTCTTTGGTGTTCTTCAATGCGAAGTCATAAATGATGGTATGTTTTGGTTCCTCGACAACAACTATTTTTTTTCTCGATCACGTAAAAGGTTTACACGCACCTTTGTATTGAGATAGGAAAAAAAGTTTTAATACAACACGCTTTAGCGGCGTCCTATAAGATCAAAATAGTTATACATATGGACGTTCAGACCCACGACAACAGCTATCACCAACTTGTTGGGATCTCTTGAAGCACTTGAATTATTCCTTAAAAAACTTATGTACGGAGCCTATCTGTGATCATATTAATTCACTTCTACTTGTGCTTGCTTTTTTTTTGAGAAATTTATCCCGTCACTGTTGGAACTTGGAAGCTTATTTTCCCGTTGGGATGATTGGCTTTTTTGGGACTATATATGGACATACTGGTGTCCTGCTTCTCACGGCAAAAGGTCTTCTCGGGCAGGCTAGTATTAGCAATGACGCATACTTTGCTGCTGGCCTTGATTAACCAAGTATTGTGACTGAATACTACTAGTATATACCTTGGCTGGGGCCCCATGGGGATTGGGGGCCCGGGGCGACCGCCCCGTCCGCCTGCCCTCAGGGCCGGCACTGTCTGAGTTCATATCCTTGCTTCTCTCCTTGCATTGTTCCCATGGCTGCAAAGTAATATATAGGATAGCATATGGGGGCGGGGGAGAAAACCGAGGGTTAGTTTGGCAGCCCACTTGTTCCGGCCTTTTCCTTGCGAAGGAAGCCCACACGGAAAACACCCATGGACCAACTAGCTCGCGCATTTGGAAGCCTGCTATGTAGGTCAAATACTCAAGCAAGCCCAATTTCCACATGGAAACATGTTCGGCCAATGGATACCGGGCAGTCCTCCCCGTCTCGCACATGCACCTTTTCCTCCCTCGACTCTCTGACGCCACCATGAGCGAGACCGCTGTCGCTGCCACCATAGATCTCCAATGCGATGTCCTCCAACGACGGCGGTGGATCTGTGTGCATCACATTCCCCATCTCATGCTTTGCATCATCCCCTTCTCCCTCATCACCTTGTTTGCTCTGTAAGTGAAATTTTACTTCCACATGACCCTTGCATCCGTATAGATTCTTTGTCAAGAGTACTTATGCCACGACCATATGTCCTTATAGGTTGATGGCCGATGCAGGCAAGAAGGTTGGCAATGGTATTATTTATCTCTCTCCAATGCACATTTGTGAGAGACAGATCATCGGTTATCAACTACCAAGGGACCATCCAGATATGGTGGACTTGATGGAGAGGCAGAGAGAAGAGATATGGAAAAAGCAGCTGGACAAAAACAAGTTGGAATTAACCGAGTACTTAATATCAGCAATGAAAAAGGTCAAGCCAAAGGGGTATCGATGTATCCTGGCGGCTCACCAATACGGAATAGGAAAAGTAGGACATTGGATTTGTTTCTTGATCTATCCTCAGGATGGAAGGGCCGTGATCTTTGACTTACTGGCGCACTCAAACCCAAAAGGCTACCGGCACTTTGAAAGCTGCTTAAAATTGTAAGTGATGAACTGTTTATTCAATTACTAGAGTCGAACATCATCGTTGACAATAGTGCATTTCGTACAGCGCTTACAGGGAGTACTTGAAGGATCCGGACTGCTATGATCGAAGATCCGAGAAGTGTAAGGATAGCAATAAAAATAAAATCAAAATCAGGCGAGATTTTCCGGTACGTATATGAAACCTAATTTTTCTTACTACGACTGCCTATTGCTTCTATATTACTACTAACATTTGTTTATTGTGTGCAGTGCCTCAAACAACCATATGGAACAAACTTGTGTGGTTTCTTCGATGCTGTGAGTACCTGAGGGCTTGCGAAAGTACTCCGACGACTACCGAGCGACTCAAGCGTGGACTCAAAGACTGGTGCGGGGTGGTAGAAAAGGCAACCGATCGATGCGATTCGTGCAAACAAGAGGGAGACATATGTAAGTTTGTCCTAGACCAATGCGTGCATGAAGGGCGACCTTTCTTTTTGAAGGACAGTGAGTTGGGGCCGCTTCCGGAGTTCGAGGACCTAAGAAAATGGAGCACCAGGCTAGAGTTTAAAGACTACCTTCATGCAAATCAACCTTTAGCTCGCACATTATGTATGGATCGATGTATATATATATATGTTTGTATGGATGTAGCTCGTACTTTGTTGGTTATGCATGAATGGATCGATGAAAACATGTATGGATACGTACGGATCGATGTAGATATATGTATGATATATATTTGAGTATTTGTGGTGCTTATATATATATATATATATATATATATATATATATATATATATATATATATATATAGAGAGAAGTATGTTATTGACCAAGTATATAGAAAATAATATCGATGCTTAGGGCTTCCAATATGTTTTATCAAGAAGCCCCAGCCCAAACACCAGCCAGCGGCGGCAAACACCAGCCAGCGGCACCACCCGGCCCACCAACCCGATATATATTCTCCTCTAAACCCTAATCCCGCTGCTGGTTTTCAAATTAATTTGAATCCCCATCGGACCCTCCCCACGGCGACCCCACGGCGACCCCCCTCCCAAGCGGCGGCGCGCGGCCACCCCACGAGCGGCGTCGCGACGCAAGGCGGTCTCCCGCGGCGGCAGCTCCGGCGTCCCCTCGCCACCACGCCCCCAGCGGCAGGTCGGGAATCCCGGCGGGCATCACCCTCCCCAATCGACGCAACTTGTTGCAGCCCGCACGACCTTCCTCCACGGCACCACGTCGCGACCCGCGCTGCTCTGCTCGGCAGCGGCGCTGCGTGGCTTACGCGCAAGGCCTCCCTCCATCCTGGCGTCAGTGGCGGCGCTCCCTTCCCCTCACTGAGTGCAGCTGGCTTTGGTTCTCAATCCGATGGATTCGCGACGACGCTGTGGCCCTCCAGGTTGTCCCCATGGCAGCGACGATGACCTGGCTGGGCGAGTCCCGTCCCCTCCACATGTGCTTCGAGTGGTTGACGAGCAAGCAGATCCAAGGTGCATCCTATTTCCTCCTTGGCCCCTTCCTATGTTCGTTAAGATTCACCAGATTTTGATATTTGTGCCTCTGCTATTTGTGTCAAGATCTAGAGCAGCCGGCGAAGCTGAGGCCTCGGCTTCTTAGGCGGAGGCTTCCAATGTCCCCGCGGGAGATGGGGCGCCGGCGAGGCTCGTGGTGCTGTTGACCTGTGCCAGGGAGATCCGGTCGGCAGGTCGCGCGGCGCCCTCGTTGTTGGCGGACGCTGCGACATCAACATGTCTGCCTCCGAATCGTACGTGCTGCAATCCGAAAAACACAGGCTTTCCCTTTGCACTGCTCTCGTGATTGCAAAATATGTTTTGCTTCCATTGGATTTGTTCAGGGATTAAGGAATCCCGATTTAGATTGCTGCCTGCCATATATATTAAAATTATGTTGCCTCTCCCGATTTGGATTGCTGCCTGCCATATATAGTAATTATGTTGCCATTTGCCTGTGGTTGTGGAACTGAATAGATTTGGGGCCCTTTGTTTATTTGATTGAAGGGACAAAGCCACACGCCGGTCACTCAATTACCATTCGTGAAACCATCACCGTGATATTCGTGGATTTGACATGTGCTAAAGCTTTTGAGATATCAGGTGAGGGCCGTTCATTCAATTGTGCACAATTTGGTAATTGTTGCACAGGCATTTTTGTAATCCATTTATCCATGCCCCGGATACATTTTCAAGATTTGTATCCATATCAACCTTTTTTCAGGTAATGTGTATGTACTCATCAGTACATCTACATTTTCAAGAACCTCCGGTCTAGCAACGGCGGTGGAGTTGGACCCTCCCAGATCCTGCTCAAGGCTGCTCGGCCGGTTGATATGCTTGTTGGTGCTTCTATTGAAGACCACATCACAGCTTGATGTGCATATTCGTGGCTTCTTCTAGCACGCTGCTCTACTCTAGCACGGTGAGCAGCAAGTAGGATGTGGATTTTTTATGCTTCATTACTCTAGTCTTTTGGTCCAGTATGCACGTATGATGAATTTGTCTACGGATCTTGCTAGCCTCTTGCACGCATAATCTTTTACGCTTAGTGATATTATGTTCTTAGACCTAGTCAGAATTTTCTATGCAATATCGATGGATGAGCAGCACCCCTCACAGGAAAAGCTACGCTGATGGATTTTCGTGTCCAAAATGTTGATTAATTTATTTGTTCCCCCATGTGTTTTGAGAGTTTCAAACTTAATTTATTGCAAAGAAATAGAAATTGACATATTAATCTTTGAATGCATACAAATTGAAATCTTATTTTTTTGAATGCATATACTGTGAATAAAATTGAGACGTTAATTTGGACCTCACAGCTATCTTGTTTTGATAGGTTCTGGTTTCTGACTATTGACTAGGAGCAATAACCATTGAACTCTGGATTCTTTGATTTGATCTTATTGCAGTCAGAGAAGCATGAACCTAGTGGCAAGGTTGAACCCAAGTTCCGTAAGGGGAAGGAGGCTGGGTGTATTGATTGCGTTTAGAGGCATGTCCGTTTCCGCTTTTTTTATCCTTCTTGAACCACAGTTTATATGCCAAGGATTTTTATGGTTCGATTTGATTTAGTTACAGCCTTGCAGGAAGTTGGGGTTGCGGCAAATGAAGAGCTAGCAATGCAAGCAAGCATTATATAATATATGCGTGAAGATTATGTGGGTGCAACCCTTGTACTTGGGGGTGATGCATGACTGGTACTTTAACAAGGAGGAGGATGATGGCTGGTACTTTAACAAGGAGGGTGCTCAGGTACAACTTGAAATGTTGAATGAGAACACGTCACTTGATCCATGTCTATTTATGCATATTTGTAATTACTTGTACTGTTGGAACTAGATACCATCGTTAAGATTGCAGCTAGAAATGGAGTTCTCAAGATCATTGTCTGCAGGTAAGGAATTAACTGAATTATCACTTTTTACGAATGAATCAGAAACTATTAGAGTGGGGCCTATTTGTTCTGCTAAAATGATCGAAAAGCACTTGGTCGCAGATTTGTATTGCAGCTCTGTCTCTCTTGAGGTAAATTAAATTATTGCACTGTCTGGATAATTTCTTGACTTTGCATGAACTGAGATTTAGCCTCTTGCGTGCACTAGTATCTAGCTTTATTTGGTTGTATGCACAGTCCCTTCCACATAGGTATATATGCATATTGTATGAGCACAGTAGCTAGATGAGGAGGAAGCAGGCAGATTGCTTAATTGCATAGGTGGAGTCCCAATTGAATTAGTATTTCAAATTTCAAAGACGTATATATGCATTGTATGAGCACACTTCTATTGAGCCATTCCTCATAACCATTCCTGTGCATGCATGTGTACATTTCTATGCATAAGGAATTATTTTGATATAGAAATGCATAGCCTGTTCAAGTGCAATTGTTTTGATATAGAAATGCATAGCTTGTCTGCTGATTGCTAAATTGATCCAGTGCAATGAGTAGGATTCTACACTTCTTGTGCTAAAATTTCTTACACAACTCTTCTTCCATGCAGGGTTGAACGTGTTCGATAGCTGACTTTGAAGTAATCAAGGAGCCAATCAACACGAATGACCTGAACACTGAAATGAATCCCAATGTTTGGTTCCTGAAATTTTATTTTCATCCTTTTGGTTGATATGCTTGCATGCATAAATTTCTACACATGGTGGAACAGAGTTTTGAGATCTGACTGATCTCAATAGAAGCTTGTTCATTATGGATCGTATGCTTCCTGTGACGTGTTATAAGGTGTTGTTTCATTTTTTTTTTTATGCTATCCATAATAGCTTGTATGCTTCTTTTGACGTAGCTGTTGGGACAGAACACTAATGTTTCTTAATAGAAGCTGTTGAGATTGAACAATAATGTTTATAAGCAATTCATTTTTTACTTATATGCTCCATGGTTGAGGAATAAGTGAATTTATTAGCTGATGATAATTTTCTCTAGGTTTTTGCTATTATGATTTTTTGCATTAATTTAGCTGATGTTAATTTCACAATTAGGTTTATGTGGGTGTTAAAAGTTTCTATGCCTACAGTTGTAAGGTTTTGAGACCAGATAAATCATGTTTCTATGCCATTCTTGCTACTGTTCGAACACAATTTTATACAATGTTGATTTTATACCGGTAAAAATAGAGTTCTATGTGCGGCTAAATTATATGTACGCTTCAATACAATTCTATGCATGGTCATGTTGTGCACTAATCTTCCAATGGAAGTGATTAAAAGGATAATTTTTTTTTCTGATGGTTATGTGTCTTCTCCCACAGTTTATATGCCCTATGCATGTATTTTTTTAGGTTCTGATTCTTGAGAGGGGATCGATATTTATATGCATTGATGGATCACTTCATATGCATGTAGGCTATTAATGAAATGCATCCACGTACATCTCACTCAGTATATTATTTTTACGACAATTTTTTTCTTCTTTGATGTTTTATCTGATTTGGTTGCAGGTTTGTCTTGCAGGGAATAAAGAGCCACATGATCGAACGACATGGTTGAGGCTACCCGAAGGATGTCTACTGTGTTGCAGTGGCTGCGTGCACGGCGACTGCGTCTCTCCCCCTCTATGTAGCATTGGTTTCTTTACGATCATAGGTTTCTATGCATGGGTGAAAAATGTGTTTTTGACACCTGACAAAATACTTGTATGTATGCTTCTATGCACCTACTGGGCGATTTAGGGGTTCATATACAAGCGGTTTACATGTATTTGCTGTCGGTCCTTGTCTATGAAGTTGGTTATTTTGTGCACAATTTGGTAATTGTTTTGGGTGAGACTATCTCAGCCCCTCAGGTTTTAGGTCTCATCGCTTTATTTTGTGCATGAAGTTGGTTGCATGTGGAAAGAGCTCCAGTCTCCCATGGCTTGTACAATGTATACAATGTACTTCAACAACGGTTATTGATTTACCTGTATACATTGTACATGTACCCAATTGAATTGTGCGTATTGGCTCCAACATGGAGCATATTGATTTGTGGTTTATATATTCAGAGAATCATTACTTTACATCGTGTTATTTTTCAAATTCTGAAGACACGATGGTCTACATGTTTATATGCATTCACTCAATATACGTATACGGAAACTTGGTTTTTAGAAAATATATTCACTATGGATCTTGATTCGTGCACAAAAATGTCAGAAGCTCAACGGTGAAAATGGTTTTGAAATCGGATGTTGCGTTTAAAAGTTATAGCATAAAAATGAAAAAAAAATTGATTTGTATGCATGCATGCAAGGTGTGTCAGGTGCATGTCCTCCAAGCCTCTCCCGCACGCGCGTTGGAGGCCAGCCGAGCGCGCCCACAAACCGGTCTGGAAGCGAGAGGGCACCTATCCGGTCTGGTCTGGCTGGGGCTTCCAATATCCATCTGCAGCCCTGGGCTCCCAATATCCCAATATATATATATATATATATAGTATTTCTATATGGTACTGGGTACCGAATTTATTCAGTCCCTAGCGAGCCCGAACGCGCGAGGATATAGGAAAGGAGGAGCCGGCCCATCGCTCGAGGCCGCCCAAATCACCGACCCAGCCACGTGCGCTCAGGGCCCCTGCGATCCCGCGTCCGTCCCGCTTCCCCGCGCCCACCTCACCTCTCTTTATAGTTTTTTTTTTTTTTTCAGTTCTAATATCCAGATCGTGGGGAGGTCCCCTCGAGGAGAGACCGTTACGCCCAGCTGCCGCTCCTCCGTCGCCCACGACCCCAGCTCGCCGCCCCCGCCGCTTGACCCCAGCACGCCGCCGCCCCCGCCTCACAAGCATAGCTCGCCGCCCCCCCGCTGCGCAGCCTCCGAAGCGGATTCCGCGGCCTCCGCGGGCCTTCGCCATTGCCTCTGCATCCCCGGCGGCGCCCTTTGCGCGGCGCTGCGGGTCGCCTCGGCGATAGTGTGCACGAAGTCGGCGATCATTCTCCTCGTCGAGGTACGGACGGCTGTGCTGGCTCACCTGTAGTGCGCTGGGCAGCGGCGGTTTTCTCCTCGCCAGCGCACATCTGCTGGCTGCCGCTGCTGCACCGAGGGCGGCCATCCTCCTCGCACGGCTTCCGTTCCTTTACATGGATCCCAAATCCAAACCCACCTGTTTACACGGAGGCACAGCATCTTTCAAGATCTGTAAGCTTGTTCATTTTCTAGGCACAAAATTGGATTTGTTTTCCCCAATCTGAAAATGGATTTGATTTCCCCAATCTGAGAAAATGGATTCAAAATTGGATTTGTTTTCCCAATCTGAAAATGGATTCGTTTTCCCCAAATCTGAGAATTCCCCTGATCTGACAATTCATTTGTATCCCCCAATCGGAAATTGTATATTATTGTTTTGATTTGGGGAAATTTGTTTTGACCTATGAATATGAGTGCATATAAGACTTGGGATGTGCACTTCACCGTGCCCTTCCATGCTATACTGCAGTGGTAGCTAAGTTATGATTTGTCTAATAAAGAAAGCATATCGCAGTGTCAAAAGATTTGTTGGCTGAAAGTGGTTTTGGATGGGACTCTGCAAGGACGATGGTGCATGCACCACCAAGTCTTTGGGCCAGTTTTGCTGCTCGCAAGAACAGCAAGGATGCTTTCCATTGGCAAGATCGGTTATTCCCATATTTTGATGCTTTAGATTCACTTTATGATGGTGAGCTTTGCATAGTTCCTTTTAATTAATACTGTTTTCCTATAAATGTAGTAATTAACTGTACTCTTCAACATTGTTTTGCAGGTCGACATGCAGAAGGGAGAACTTGCCAAGGCCTAGACCATTATGCAAGCAAGGCAAAAAATACACCAGCTCATTCAACAAGAGCAGCACCTGTGGTTGTCACATATCAGTCACCATCTCCTCCAATTAACTCCAACTCCAAATCAGTCAGGTCTGCAGTTTGCTTTAGATGAAGAGCTTGATGAGGCTAATTTAGATTTTTCGCAATATTCAGCTACTCTGCAGCACACACCAGCTCCACCTACAAATGTGAGCATTTTTATTGCTTTCACCGTATATAACTCTCCGTTAGTTGCTCTGCCACTATACTGAATTTTGATCTGTACTACGATTTAGTTTTTTGTGACTTTGACTTGCTCTAATGCACACATGTTAGCAAGTTGGGGATCTAGAGATATAATGTGTCAAGCCATGTTTCGCTAGGCGCTAACCCTCAGCCTAGCGCCTAGTCGGGATTAATCGCGCCTAGGCTACTGTAAAATTGATATTATGGCATTGGTAGCAGCCTAATTTGGCTTTTGTATGTTCAGTTCAGTCTGCTACTGTATGTGTGTTCAGTGTACATTCAGTAATGGTTTACGGGCATTTAGCCTGAACTTCTAACTGTACATATGTTTTGCCCGTAATTATTTTCTTCATTTTCCCTTATTATATTCATTTTCCCTTATTATACCATGCAGCTGCAGAGCTATCTATTCTGAATTCTATCAGACCAATCATTTTTTTATGATAAACTAAAGTTATATGTATAGATAACTTAGTTAATTATAGCTCTAGCAACCTTTGTTTATGTTCTTATAGATCCAATACAACTACAAAGGTCTCTTTCATTATTGTTGTTATCATAATTTACGTGCTAATAGGCCTGGCTTCATTATGTTACTGCATAATGTGTCAAAATGCTGACAAACCGGCTTGCTAATATACATGGCTATCTCCTAAACAAGCTTCTTGATTCGATTTGATGATTCGAGTGCAGGATATGGTCCCAGCAAGTGTTCGATTGTCGTCACCAGGTCGCGGCCAGCAGCCCCTCTTCAATTGCAATATGGTGAGTTTATCTTGGCTGCCAATGCTGGTTAAATGCACTCGTGGATGCACTAAAGAAGGATTTGGTTCTGTAACTGTGATCAATACCAACTGTGAATGCGACTTGTGGATGCACTATCCTCATTAGTGTACAGAACTAGATGGATTATTATGCAGTAGTTTAATAAATTAATAGGCTGTGTACGTGCAAGGGGTCTTACCTATTCCTATTAATCAAGAAGGAGAAGTATCAATGCCTCCACCATCCATTGAACTGCTCCATACCCTGGCCCCTAACCATTTATCTTCTTCATCAGACCTTTAATGCTTGCATATTGATGTGTGGTTTTTGTTTTGTTGCCGATGATGGTTTATTATTGAATGTTAGATATCTATTGCACTCCTTTTGGGGATTTTTTATACTATACACACTACTATGGTTCTTGCCATGTGAAGGAAGCAGCTACAAGATAAATATCTGCTCCACTTAACTCTTGTTTCTAGAATTTTGTGCCATCAACGGAGGTGTACAGCCACATTATGGCTGTCGACTGGAATTTTTCTTTTCTCCCATATCAGGTTCATGTTGCTGGCATTTTTATCCAAAAAAAATATGTCCATTATTGTACATTTAGCCCTCCCAATATTACCGGACTTTGATTTGTCAGGCTATGACTACCTTGCATGGTTAGATATATTTCTTTTGTATTTGTTTTCATACTGTGCATTGGATTTCAAATTTTCCGACGTGCCTATTACTGCCTATTCAAACTTAGGTTGATAACGATTCACATGCCATCCTCTTCTTTGTTGGCCTCATGACTCATGTGTTTGCATAATCATGGTGTTTGATGCTTCTAAATTGCTTATGTTAACTAATACATAGATTGTTGCATGTATCCTTAGGCACATATAAAAAATAGGAGCCAAAGCATTAGTGTTTGTTGTTTAAAAAAATGTTCTTCCCTTTGTTCCTCTTAAATCTTTTGGCCTGATAATATTGATGACATGTGCAAATAATTCTATGCATACATCTGATTCACTCTTAGTGCGATTTACTTTTTCTTGATTGATTGATTTTGTTGGGGGACAGCAGCATGTTCATCAGGTATCAAGGATAATTTTAGCTCGGATTTCCACATATAACTTCGGAAGTTTGACTCACCAGATTAAATGTATTTTTACCTCTTTATTATGTATTGCTTTTCGAAGTAGAACCTGTTGAACCTAGGCCCATATCGTCCACCTTGATACACAAATTATGAATTGTGGTTAACATATAGTTGTGCAAAACTGCAAATTTAATTTGCACTGTCGGACCCACTTTCTCCTTTCCAGGTTTTCATTGCGCAACCGACGTCCTCATGGATCCACAATTGCAGCTGGAGCAAGCGCCATCTCTGTGTCATACGTGCAATTATGAGTATGGGGTTGAGATAATAATGTATGCAAAACCTTCTCCATGTTCCTCTCAAGCTCATGTAGTTTTGTTTCCTCTCAAGCTCATGTAGTTTTGTTTTTATAGCTATCCGTTTGTTGACAGTCTCAAAAATGTTAGTCCTGATACAATTCTGGTCTTACTAGTTAGGAACAAAAGTTGATATTGTGTTTTGTAACTCCTTGTCACTTTTCTTAGCTTACATACCATATTGCTTTGAAGCTTATGTTTGTGAGTACAGATTTTGACTAAATCTGCTGTCAACTAGCTTTTTTTCCTCAATGGCTTGTTTGATCATGCAATCCACAGCTGATAATATAATGCATATATCATTCCCTGCATATGCGGGAAAATAG
Source organism: Hyparrhenia diplandra (assembly GCA_015847255.1). Lineage (NCBI taxonomy): Eukaryota > Viridiplantae > Streptophyta > Magnoliopsida > Poales > Poaceae > Hyparrhenia > Hyparrhenia diplandra. The sequence continues at coordinate 301,115 of JADLZK010004734.1, forward strand.
CCTCAATGCCAAATCATCTTCCTTCATACTGGCATCATCAATTGGGAGAATTTGCACAATTATTTGTTAAATCTAAAATGCATTATTTGGGACAAGGATAGTATATAATTGACTACACAAAATTTAAGGTTTTTCTGTTTAAACATGGGTGCTAGATGTCACCATTTACACAGTATGATAAATTGCCTTTTTTTTTTCTTGAGTCGCTTTGAACATGCCAATATTTTTGCAATAGCTAGACTTTTACATGTAAATTTGACATTATTTGCCACTAGGAACCTAACTCGATGCAAGCTACAGCTCTTCCCCAACCAGTTACAAATTTGACATTTATTTTATGATTTATCTATCTTGATCTATGTATGCAGTTGTTGATATTACATATTTAACATTTCTGACTGTTAATCATTGTGTTATGCTTTGGACAATTGCATGTGTGAGCACCTGTTGCTCATATGCTCTTGAATCCCAAAGTTGACCATTGTTGTCCGCATGCTCATGTATTCTACAATTTCCGTAACATATTATTCATGCCACTTTGCTTCCTGCAAGACCATTTCTATACTGCTCATATGCTCATCTTAATCAAATTTTATGGTTCTTTAATTAATAATAATCTCATATGCTCATCTTAATCAAAATTTATGGTTCTTTAATTAATAATAATATCTCTGCACTTCTCTGAAATAACCATGTTGTGCATAGGAACAACTTAGAAAGATAGTTGAAACATTATCTAATGATTTGAACGCCGGTGCAAGTCGCTGCCAGGAGCTACTTCTCTTCAATTGAAGTAAGGTGAGTTTGTCTCAGCTGCCAATTGTGGTTTTATTTTTATTTTCAGACATTATGCTACGCAGCCAAGGGCCGCCACTACTCACTACGGAAGTAACGCAACACGGTTCATAGGGAGGGTCATGAATTGATGAAGAGCTAGAACTTCAGCACTGCATTTTTGTAGCCAACAAAGAGGCACGATGGGCGTCGGCTTTAGTGTCATGCTGCCAGATGCTACTGCTACCGAAGAGTGCAAACTTGTATAAGCGGCATGCTACTGCAACCAATCTGGCTGTGGAATTCTTGATGTATTTATTTCAGATGTCATAATGTACATGTGATTGATACCCAAACTAGTCCCTTCAATGTTGGCAAAACTTGTTTCAAATCGTAGCCATAGAGTTGGCTGGAAAAATTCTCGTATTAAAGAGCTGCACGAAAAACAAACTAACGGATGTCAAAAGGCTGCACAGGAAAAAAAAAAAATCGCCAACGGGAAAAAAAATGTATGAAAAAAAACTCACGGACGTCAAATGCTGTATGAAAAATATCTCGAAAAAAGAAATGGTCAAAATAAACTCACCAACGTCAAAAGCTGCGAAAAAATCTGCCATTTCTTGTGCGAGAAAAAAATAAAGGGTCGGGAAGGCATGCCGTGACTTGCTGGGCTCGTGGATGGGTCTGGGGACCAAAACATTCAGTTCCCGGTACCAAAAGTGCTGGCGTGTGTGTGTGTTATATATATATATATATATAGTTAAACTGCACCAGCTTCCACCCACCCAATCAAGCCCAACTGGCCAGCCAATCAGAATCCAGGTGCTGACGCGCACAGGTGGTGGACCCCTCCAAACCCAGCAGACTGGACGCATATCAGAATGCATACGATCCTTTTTGTTGCGTCGATGCATACGAACCAGTGGTTTGAGTGAATTTAAACCAGTTTTGGCGATGCATACAAACCTTCCCGTGAGCTAGCTATTCCACCAAACAGAGGCTGACACATATTGACAGACCTGACGCATGCTGACATGCGCATATGCACTCGAATTTCTTCGTTTTTTTTCACGATAATTCCTCAACGAATCATCCGATTCAAAAACAGTTTTCACCATTGAACTCCTGACACTTTTGTGCATGATTCAAGCTCCACTTTGAATATTCTTTCAAAAAAATTTGAAATTCAAAAAATTTTTGTATGAGGATAAATAGTTTGTGCTACCAGTCTGTGCATATAAACTTACGTGTGAGTGCATACTAACATGATAGGTGCTCTCGTCTTCTCCAAAATTTGAATCGTGCCACATAAGGGCTGATTTGATGCATATATTCATTCGTCCGGATGCATATATACGTTGTGGCGTCGGTGTTTCATAGAAATTAGTGGTTGAGATGCATATATTTCGTTGTCCGGATGCATGTAAACGTTTTGGCGTCGGCGTCGCATAGAAATTAGTGGTTGAGATGCATATATTCAATAGTCCGGATGCATATAAACCTTTTGGCGTCGGCATTGCATAGAAATCAATGGTTGAGATGCATATATCCACTAGTTTGGATGCATATAAAAGTTTTGCCGCCGACGTTACATGGTCAGTTTTTAGGGGGACAGATTGTTTGGTAGATGCATATAAACTTGCGACATGATAAGTGCTCTTTTCTTCTCCAAAATTTGAATTGTGCCACATAAGGGCTGATTTGATGCATATATTCATTCGTCCGGATGCATACAAATTAAGGTGGAGGTGCATACAATTTAAATAATCACAATCCATTACACATGAAACATACAGATTAAGGTGAATGTGCATACAAGCATAGAAAAATTAAAAGAACAGTGCATACTGATAAAATAATCACGATCCATAGCACATGCTTGCATTGTCACCTCCCACTAGTACCAAGCATACAAATCCATCACACCATGCATACACATCACACGAACACACATACACATCACAACCAGCTCACCCAGCCCAACCAGACTGGATGCATATAATCCAGGTCGGAAATGCGTACGAACTGTTTTGTTGCGACGATGCATACGAATCAGTGGTTTGAGTGAATTTGAACCAGTTCTGTTGATGCATACAAACCTCCCCACGAGCTAGCTGTTCCACCTGACACAGGCTGACACAGGCTGACATACGCTAACACATGCTGACATGCGCGCATCCACTCGAATTTCTTCCGTTTTTTCACGATAATTCCTCAACGAAGCATCGGATTCAAAAACGGTTTTCACCATTGAACTCCTGACACTTTTGTGCACGATTCAAGCTCCATTTTTGAATATTTTTCCAAAAATTTTGAAATTCAAAAATTTGTGCATAATTGGATGCATATATTCATTAGTCGGGATGCATATAAACGTTTTGGCGTCTGCATTGCTTAGAAATTGGTGGTTGAGATGCATATATTCACTAGTCCCGATGCATATAAACGTTTTGGCATCGGCATTGCATAGAAATTTGTAGTTGAGATGCATATATTCACTAATCCCGATGCATATAAAGGTTTTGCGAGTGCATACCAACATGATATGCGCTCTCGTTATCTCCAAAATTTGAATCGTGCCACATAATTGCAGATTGGATGCATATATTCACTCGTCCTGGTGCATATAGACGTTTTGGCATCGACGTTGCATAGAAACTAGTGGTTGAGATGCATATATTCACTCGTCCGGATGCATATAAACATCATATGTGCTCTCATCTTCTTCAAAATTTGATATTTCAAATTTGAATCATGCCACATAAGAGCTGACCGGATGCATTGCCTAATAGGGGGCATGATCTTTTTTCAAAATAAAAAATAACCCAACTACCATTGCCTAAATGGGGGGTTAACTTTTAAATCTAAAGAAAAAAGGCCTAAAATCCATTGCATACGTAATTATGCACTGTATCTGATTACATATTTTGGCGTCGATATTGCATAGAACTACCGGCCCTCTCGGCCTTAAAGCGACGAGGCGCCTTCGGCGCTATGTTTTCGCACCACGGGCTCAAGGGCCTACCGGCCCACTCGGCCTTAAACCGAATGGCTTATATTCGATAAGGTGCCTCCGGCGCTAAGTTCAAATAGGAATTCAAGTAATGTCATGTTCTATAGTGTGTGCCATTCTATACTATGTATTTTCCAATTACGTCTTATATCACGGGATCCCTGCTATGTCTTTGCTCCACAGCATAAAGAGTTACGGTGGAGGTGCATACCAACATAAAAAAATAATAGAAGTACAATCCACACGAATCATATAATCATAATCCATTGCACATGAAGCATACAGATTCAGGTGGAGGTGCATACAAGCATAAAAAAATAAAAGAACAGTGCATACGCATCAAATAATCACGATCCATAGCACATGCTTGCATTGTCACCTCCCACTAGTACCATGCCTACAAATCCATCACACCATGCATACACATCACACGGACATACAGACACATCACACAAACATACAAACACATCACACACCGCATACACGTTGTTTCCCCACGGCGTTGTCGTCGTACCCTACACGCCCATGCCGCCGCCGCGATTCCTTGCTCGTCAAGCGCCGCCTCCGTCTTGCGGTACACCCACGCCGCCGTCGTGGCTATAGCTTGCACGTCCATGGCGCCAATGCCGATCTTTGCCGCCGGCCATTGCGGTGTATGTGCCATTTTCCTAATCCGCAAAAAAATAAATATTTTTTTATCTCTCGTTTCCACCATGCATACAAAGCGTAGAAACACACCATGTTAGATCTGAAAAATGTGTGGAAACATGCATACAAACCTTCTGATCCATCAGTTTTACTATGCACATACTGATGCGAAACATGCATACACACCTTTTCAAAACTAAAAATTAGTGATAGAAAAACCTACACCATGTTGAAACTAAAAACGTATGGAGACATTGCATACAGACCTTCCGAACTACCAGTTTCACTATCTTTGGAATTCGATCAATATTGAACATAATCGATGGCGGATGCATCCGTGCGTATCTGGGCGTGGCCTTGCCCCCTTGCATCGATGCCACCGTGATTGCGATTGTTAGGGAAGAAGGTCATGTGGCCACACGGGAATTATTTATGCATACAAACTTAGGTCACAAATGCAATCAACATATATCTCTCACAAATGGTTGGAGGAACCGGAGCAAATAAATGAGCACGGCGCATCGAACCCACCTCGGGGAACACGAAGGAGGAGGATTCAAAGACACCCCCACCGCACAAACCGAGTGCACAACAAATCCACCACGGGCGCAAATCAAGAACCGGACAACAAAATCCCAAAGAATCGCCACACGCAAGAACGGATCGAAATCAAACGAATTAGGAGCGGCGGGAATCGACCGCCCGACGGGCAACCAACGAAGGGGAAGAACCAAAATCAAAAACAAGGCACGTGGATTAAGTAACCAACGAGCAAGGCGCGGCGCTACTGGGGGAGGCTCTAGGCGAGATTCGACGGAGCGTGGTGCCAAACACCGACGAGCATCGCGTGTACAGCGAGATCGATGGCGCCGCCGCGTCGGACCCGTCGCGGCGTGTAGAGCGAGGGCGGCGCTATTTCGTCGCTCCATGAGAGCGCGAGCCACGCCCCGCCGTCGGCTCGGGTGGAGCTACGCCCGTCGTAGCGTGGCCGGTTTGCGGTGGAGTGGCGGTGCTCGGGGGAGGGGCGGATCCCCGCCGTCGTCGGCCCGGGGAGGCGGGGCCAAGTCGCTAACGGGAAGAGCTGCTTGGGCGCCGCCCGGACGAGGGGAGAACCACCGCGTACCGCCGTGACGGAGAGGAGGAGGGCGCCGCGGACAGGAGGCTTGCGGCCCGCCGGACGGTGTCTTTGTTGCCCATTCTTTGTCGGGACTGAGAGGAGGAGGGGATTTGTTTTTTTTTATTGTTGGGTGGGGTTTTCAAATAATTTTGAAACCATCGGGTGGGCAGTGATGGTTTGGGCCGCCCCACGTCGCGTCGGGGCCCGGTCGGTGGGATCTTTGGTTCGATTGAACCAACTCGTGCAATCTGGGCTCGAGGCTTTCGATACTTATTGGGAGCACAAGGCTCCATATAGTATATATATATATATATATATATATATATATATATATATATATATATATATATATATATATATATATATATATATACTACACCTAGGAATACATTCTACACCCATCAGACCCAACCGGTCTAACCCAACTAGCCAGGACACGTCCGACCCACCAACCAACCGTCGGCCCCTGACCTTATCTTGAGCGCGAGAGGGGAGACGAGCGGAGCGAGGCGAAGTCGCGAGCGCTTGAGCTGTTCCCTGCGCGCGACGGCGGCCGGCGGGCGCGCGCGGCGGGATCCGCGTGCGTGGGCCTCGAGCTCGCGGCGCCTGGCCTCATGGCTTCCGCTCCGCGCAACATTGTCTGATCCCCAGCCAGCCTGCTCCCCGATGTGCTTCAAATCAGAATTTCCTGAAGTTGGAGATCGAATTGGACGAGCATCTCTTATCGCCGCGCAACTGCGTGGTGATCCTCTCTGTAAGATTTGGGAGCGGGTCATTTTGATTTGTTCGAGTTCCTCTTGATTTTGGGTGTCGTATTTTCCGCATCGGACGCTGCAGTCCCGATTGCATCGGTGTGTCTGACGTTTTATGTTTGATTGGCAGCGCTTCAGGGTGGGTGTCGAATGTGTGCTGCTGTCAATCGAACGCATCAGCTCGTGATCCAGCCCCTGCTAGATCTCCGATACCAGCGCCGAGCGCTATTACCTCTCTCCTGTTCTTTGCGTTCTTTGGTTGGTGAAGCCTAGCAGCTTCTCTGTTGTTGTTCAAGGAGCTTTCGTCCGGGCTCAGTAGTGATAGGAGCAGATCAATCAGCATAGCAGAAACAATGCTTGCATTTTTCCTATGCAGATCGACAGCAGTTTGCAGGTGGGAGTGCTTTCCTTGTTCGTATTTTGGTTCTCCTCTTGAGCTGCCACTTTTAGATATAGAGAGAATTCACTGCATGCTTATCTAATTAATTCTAGTGATATGATGTAATTGTTCTAGCTTCCTATAGGATCGGTCTTCTCTCTGTGTTGCTTTTTTTTTTTCTGATTACGTGCACAGGGATATGCATTGCTTATCTGATTACTGAACTAGAATTACTGAACCAAAAGTTGAGTAATGGATTACTACACAAGATTACTTACTGAACCTAAAATGGTTTACTAAAACTAGTAGTCAAAATACTAACACATGTCAGTAATACACATGTTCAGTAACATATTCAATATTAACAAATGCACATGTTCAGTAATGCATGCACATGTTCAGTAATTCAGTAATTCCGTATCAATATCGGTAATTTTAGTAATAATTTAGATTATTCACTAATCCTATAACCATCGAAAATTATTTACTTGGCAATCATGTATATCCAGAAACCAACGAAAATTATTTACTGAATAATCATGTATATCCAGAAACCAACGAAAATTATTTACTTGGCAATCATGTATATCTCAGTAATTTCATAGAATATGATATTTTTTTTGTCCATAACAGTAATCCAGTTATGACTATGATCACTATATGATTAGTAATGCAAAAAGAGATCACTATAATAAAAAAAATTCTTATGGTATATTTTTTCTATCAATAATAAAGAGGTCACTAGATGATCTAGTAACCATAACTACCATTCATACCCACACCAATGATCATTAGTAAACCTTCAGTAATTCGCTAACAGCATAGTGAGTACAACATCTCTGACATTCGCAATTCAAAACTGTCATGATAATATTAAGTTGTTCCAAGCACAATATTAGAATCTCATTAATCCTGAACTCGAATAAGTAATCATGGTGTTTGATGAGATTACTGTATATAACGTTTACTGAGATTAGGGTTCGGAGCGTCAGCTGAGATTATGTTTCATGGTGTTTGCTCAATAATTTCTGAGATTAGGGTTCAGTAATCAATATTGAGTAATCAATCTATGTTTAGTAATTCATGATGTGCTCAGTAATACATGTATGTGCTCAGTAATATACGCTCAATAATTATATGTATGTGTTCAGTAATACTCAGTAATATATGGTACGTAATACATCAACATATGCTTAGTAATATATACTTAGTAATACAGTACACGATAAAGTTCAGTAATGCATTCCAATAGATTCAATAATCAGTATTCTTTTTGGATTGAATAAAGTAGATACGTGCTCCGTATGTATGCTTGCATGGCTAAAAATGTCTGGCTTTGAAAATAAAAATAAAAAATGGCTACATGGATTAGTGGTTGTGGGCACCTCACGTGCGTATAGGTGGCAGGAGCGTGCGTGCAGCTAGCAGGAGCCTTGCGTCACGGGTCACGGGGCCTGGGCTGTTTGGGCCCATGTCGGACTGGGAAGGAAAGAGTGACGGCGCACAGCGCGTGGGTGGGATCGGTCGCGCGCTGACTGGGTTGCAGGATCGGCCGCGCGCTGGTTGGGTTGAGTCGGTACGGGTGTGCTGGTTGGCTCATGGGTGTAGAATGTGAGGTGTAGAATAGCGCTACATCAAATATATATATATATATATATATATATATATATATTTGATGTAGCAATGTATATATATATGGATATGTATTGACATTTTATTTTTTAAAAAATTAAGCCGTGACGGGCAACATAACGCGCCCGTCCACGGTAAATTCATTAACCGTGGCGGGCGGCTTAAGACACCCACTACGCATAATTAGATTATCCGTGGCGCCATTTTGCGTGGCGGGCACAGCCGCCCGCCACGCCGAAAAGCCCACGATTAACCGTGACATCGCCCGAGGTGGTGACGGGCGGCCGTGCCCGCCACGCAAAATGGAAAACGCCCGCCACGCAAAAGAATTTCGTTACTAGTGCCTCCCCGTCTCGCACATGCACCTTTTTCTCCCTCGACTCTCTGACTCCACCATGAGCGAGACCGCTGTCCCCTGCCACCATAGATCTCAAAGGCGATGTCCTCCAACGACGGCGGTGGATCTGTGTGCATCACATTCCCCATCTCATGCATGCATCTCATGCATGCTTGGCATCATCCCCTTCTCCCTCATCCCCACTCCACTTCTGGCTAGCAGTGGCGGAGGGTGAGGTAAAATCAAGGGGGGACGACAATTCATTGTTATACTAACACAAGTGTAAAGTGATCACTAATTAAAGTTTCACACAGAGCGTCTATTAATACAAGCAACTAGAGGTAACACAGGGTAAGAATAGAACTGGAGGTTAATATATTGAAGAGGCAAAACATAGTGTGTCGCTTGGTAAAAAATAATTTTTGCATGGTGTCATGTAGATGTCCCTGCAAGCATGCATGCAAACATAGACTGGGCAGTAGAACTTCACGGAGAAAGGGGGGCAGGAGCCCTGTTTGGCCGCCCCTGCTGGCTAGGGTTTGAGCGCACACTATGGTTCGGCGGCAGTGTGTCCATGGGCGCGTCGACTTCTATGTGGCTGAATATTGCGATGTGTATATAAGAAGGTGGAGCTGGACTGCATAAACACTTTCATGCGAATCCACCTATTTATCTTGCTATAGCCTCAATGCATATTCCTTTCGGTATTATTTGATAGCCAGCACCCCAAGTAATATTGACTAGGTCGATTTTGCCCGAACAACCCAATTTGATCTAAAAAAAATTGCTTTATATGTATATTTAAATTGTATGAATAGGGGTAAACGGGATCTCTGAAGTTTAATGAAAACTAGTGGATTCCCCACGCGTTGCCGCGGGTATGAAGGAGAATTCTATGAGTTACAATATTACTATCACCCTCCTATTCTTTTTCTTTCTTTTTTTCTCTTTTTTATTTTCTTTTTATTTTCTATACCAACGGGTCCCACCTATAATTTTATCAAAATATATCCATGTGAGATCTTGTTTTAAAGGATTTATTAAAATAAATTTAATGGTGCAATCAGAATTTGATTTATTTTTTTGGTTCAAGAGTTATAACCCTTTTTATGCCCATAGACATGTGGGACATGTTGATGACGTGGCACAAGGAAGGGTTAGTGGACTGGTGAGGTGGCATGCTAGTGGGGTGATAATGGGATGGGTGAGGTGGCGTGCTTGCATGTCGAGAGAATTAACTAGTGGGGGTTGCAAACATAAGTTTTATAGATTATTTGTTATGTCAGAATCAATAGAATTTTTTTTTTTTGAATTTCAAAGCCATTTTTTATGGGGGAATTTAAATTAGATCGCTTGACACCAAATATATGATACAATCCGGCACTTCGGCCAACGAAGGTTGAGCCTCTTGACAGTTACAGCCTATAGCTGCTAATTTGTGGGTTACTCGATTACAATCGCGGGGTGCATATTTCACCTCGGAATTTCCGTTTTAAGCTCCGTTAAAGAGGGCACAGAATAAAAACGTTGTGTACGATTAGTACGACTGGGATCCCAGCATCGTATTCACCACGGCGGGCCAATCTCTGTAAGCCCAAGTGCTCCCGGCCTAACAAAAATGAAACATGGAGGCCCAATACGAGGCAAGCCCACAGCAAATATACCCACTGGACCCGATTTCCTGGCAGAAATCATCCTGTCCGGATAGGATGCCCTCCTCCGACCACCCTCTAGAGAATGCCTACGCAGCGCTAAGCAGCGGCCCACCGAAACAAGGCCCATGCGGCCAGGAGCGAAGCGCGACGTCGGACGTGGAGCGTATGGGGCGTGCTAGACATTGACCAGGTCGGACGGCAGCATTTCCGTCCGACCAGGTGTCACCCGCGGTGCTTCTGTTGCTGATTTTTCGGCCCGTGGGCCGTGTTGACAACCGGCCTGGCCCGCGCGCCGCTCCCGCACTCCTCCCACCCCTGTGCTGATTTCGGCCCAACAACCCGCGCGCCGCTCCCTCACTTCTCCCACGTCGTTCTGTGCTGATTTCGGCCCAACGGCCCGCGCTGACCACCGGAGTAAAAACAGTAGAAGGCAAAAATAGTGTGGGTGCAAGGATGGGACACAAGACCTGAAGACTAAGGATGTCATTCCCCAACTACACCACGTAAGCACTTTGTTTATGTTACAGAAGTTTATATTAATAAACAGATGAGACCGTTTAAGTCCAACTTAAAAATATCCATCACAAGAATAATATTCTCATAAAAAATAATATCTAACAAATTAGAAAAAGCAAAAGATAAAGGAAAAACTCATGTAACGAATAAAGCAGAAATATGAAAGGAAAATGAAAAAAGTAAATAATAATTAAAAGGAAAAATACACCATAGAACACCATATATATACTAGATGAACATTCCCACATACACCATAGAACAATACAAGTATACTAGGAGAACATCCTTAGATACACGGTAGAACACCACATATATACTAAGTCGACATACCATAGAACATCACATGTACACTAAGTGAACATCCCCAGATACACTATAGAACACCACATGTATACTAAGTGAATATCCCTAGATACACCATAGAACAATACTAAGTACATTATAGAACATTATATATATAGTACGTGAACAACACTTAATACATAAAATAAAAAAATGAAAAAATGAAACAAGACGAATAATAAAAAAGACCACGAAAAATAAAATAAAATAAAAAACAAACAAAGGAAATAAAAAGCAAAAAAAAAAAAAAATAATAATAGGAAAGAAAGAAAAAAAAAGAAAAGAAAAATAAGAAGAAGAAGAAAAGAAAAAGAAAATAATTAATCAAAGTTAGTAATTGTAGTAAAATAATAATAAGAAAAAGGAAATAAAGAGGACAAAATGATAAAAAAATCAAATGAATACCGAAAGGAAAAGAAACCAAACAAAAAAGAAGGAAACAAAAGAAAAGGGAAAACCATCACGTAACCTGGAAACCAAAAAAAAAGGAAACAAAAGAAAAGAGAAAATGATCACGTAAAACTTGCAGCGGATTGTGCACCGCGTCACCGCAACGCATGCCGCCCACCTCCTGGGCCACCGCGCTATCTGGACCGTGCTCCTGGGCTGCCGCCATCTGCTTCACGGAAAAGTTCACGGGCCCGGGGGGTGGTCGGACACAGGCTTCTGTCTGCCTGGTCGGACCGGATGATTTCCGGGAGCGTATGCGCTGCTAGTTACGTTTCAGCCTTCCAAAGGTAGGTAGTTTTTTCTTTTTCTGTTCTTTTTTCCTTTACTGCATTCATGACGTAGTCCATACTTCCTGTTCCTTGTTTCCTTATACCTTTTGTTCATTTCTTTTTTATTTTTGATTTTTTTTATTTTTATGTTATTTATTCTTCATTTCATTTTCTTTTATATTTTATTTCTTTCTTTTATTCATTTTTTTCTTCTTCTCTAATTATTTATTTTTTTCTATATTTTCATGTTTTTATTCCTCTTTTATTTAATTTGTGTGTTTTTTTTTTTTTATTTTCTTTCGTTGAATTCATTTTTATTTTTTTTCTTGTATTATGTGGCCTTCTATTCTTGTTTTTACTTTTTTTTTATATTTTTGTCTTTACTTTATTCATTTTATTTTAGCTCTATTAATTACATTTAATTTCATCTGTTTTCATGTCCTTTATTTTTCTTTTTTTTCCTTCTATTTACTTCTCTTTTTTTTTCTTTTTATGTTTCACGTGGAATTTGCTCATGCATTTTGATTTTCACTTCTATTTCTATTGTACTATAATTCTTTTTTTTTTATTTTAATCATTTTCATGTTTTAGTTTTTATTTCCTATTTTTTCATTTCATATGGTACGTGAGATACATGTCATGTCCTTTATTTTGTCATGCTCACATATTATACATGTGATGTTCTATGACGTATTTTGTGATGTTCACGCGGTATACATGTGATGTTCACGTAGTATACATGCGATGTTCTATGATGTATTTTACAATGTTCACGTATTATATATGCGATGTTCTATGATATATTTTATGATGTTCTACAATTTATTTTGCCATGTTCACGAGTGTTCATGCGATATTCTATGATGTACTTTGTATTGTGATGTTCACGCGGTATACATGCGATGTTCACATAGTATACATGTGATGTTCTTTGATGTATTTTATGATATTCACGTATTATATATGTGATGTTCTATGATATATTTTATGATGTTCTAGATTTATTTTGCCATGCTCACGGTTATTCATGTGATATATGATGTACTTTTATGTGATGTTCACGTAGCATACATGTGATGTTCTATGATGTATTTTGTGATGTTCACGTAGTATACATGTGATGTTCTATGATGTATTTTTGTAATGTCCATGTAATATACATGTGATGTTCTATGATGTATTTTGAGATGTCCACATAGTATATATGTGATGTTTTTTACGATGTATGTTATAATGTTCTATGATGATCTTGTGATGTTCACGTAGTATATATGTGATGTTCTAGATGTATTTTAGGTTTTTTTCCTTATTTTTTCTATTATTACTTTCGATTACTATTTTTTAATATATTTTATTTTTTTAATATATTATGTAACTTTTTTTCATATTTCATGATATATATACTATTATTTTTTTGTGATCCGATAGAGTTAAGTAATCCGATAGAGTTATAATAGTATAAATATTTCATTAACTGGACAAACCATCTAAGTGGTCTGGTTGTGGGGAGTGACTTTTCTCATTGTGCGCATGTATATTCCCGTGCACTACTCATATATATGGAGATAAAGGAAAGAAGCTATATTGTTGATCTACTGATCGACAAGCTAATAAGCTTGTGTGTGCATGCATGTACGTGCGCTGGTAGGCTTTCCCGTCTCCTGGCTGGCTGGCTAGCTAGCTAGACACTTTATATGCAACGTTCATCCACGTGTACGTGTATACTACCCTGACAAGAGCGAGGCGTGGGAGAAGTTTCCCGCTGCGGGAGGGATCGAATCAGAGTGTAACTGCCATCAGCAGTTCTGCCTGCGTCGTGGAGTCAGGGTCACGGTGAGGCACCATACGTGCCCCCATGGCCGGACATGTCTGGACTCTCAGACTGGGCACCAGTGGCAGCGGCCGCAAGGCTTCATGCTGCTGCTGCAGCATCTTCGTCTCCAACGACTGCTTCGACTTCATCAACGCCGGGAACAGGGTCGGCTATTGCAGTCGTGACCCCGTTAGCCAACGGCGACGTCGTAGACGCAGTTCTGCAGGCTTCACCTCCACCATCTTCATCGCCATCTTCATCGACTCCTCCAACCAGCCCCAGCCTCCGTCGAACCCACGTCCCGTCCGCGCGTGCGTCCACGAACCCTCGCGTGAACGGCGGCGAGCCACGGGTGAACGGCCATGGCGGCCCGAGCACGTGCGGCGGTGGTGGCGCTTCTCCTTCCGGGGAGGCGCGCCCCTCCTCCTGCTTGAGCAGTGACCGGAGAGGGAAGGGGAACCACCGGCCCAGGCTTGTCGACGGCGACCGAGCTACGGGGGCCGGTGGTGGCCGCTTCCCTGATCTGCGCCGGGCAACAGCGCCGGAGGCAGAGGCATAGCGGATGCGGGCGGATCTACTGCGTGGAGGAGGCTGGACGGCGCGGCGGTGGCGGAATTGACACGGCGGCGGCAAGGAGCGGCGGCGACGGCGCTGCATGCCAGGCGACGGCAGCGGCTACCTGCTTGCCTTCCCGCCCGTGGGGATTGGGGGCCTAACCGCCACCCATTTTACACGGGCCAGGGGAGAGTGATTGGGCCGGCGCCAGCCTGGGCTGCACTAAGCAGCTGCTGGGCCGCCTATTCTCCCTGCTGCTGCTGCTGCTGAGGCCGGCACATGCGCCTGGGCCGTGTGGTGGCGCTGGGGAGGGGATCGGGCTGGCGCCTGTAGTGGGCCGCGGAAGGCACTGCTGGGCCATCTGATCTCTCCCTTGCTGCTAGCCTGCTACTGTAGCTTCTAGGCCGGATGGGCCTGTTTCTTGCTGCGGGCTAGAAGACAAGTCATATGTTTATGATTTATTTACTGTTTAGTAAATTTGCAGCAGTTCTAGTCTTTGATTTCTACATTAGACTATGTTTAATTACTGCTATTCATCAGTGTTAGTGTCTATATTTTGTTAAAATTAGACCTCTGATGTGATTATATATTTGTACAAATGTGTTCGTTATATTTGTACACATGCAATTTCGATTTCTAATATAGAATGCAAGTATGTTAGTGTTATTTTATGTGCACTTTCATACTTATTTCATTATTGCAATAATTTTTTTCACATACCCCATCACATTGCTGTTAATTAGAATCACTAGATGTTAATTAGAGTCACTAGTTAGCATTCTATAATGACTAGTAGCAATTAATTTATGCATTTCTCTATTAATTTTGGGATAAAGAAACATTAGGTGATAGTGATCATATCCATGTATATGGGTCTTGAGTATCTATTGCTAAAGATCTACATCATGCTCATTTTGACATGATGACTACCTATACAATGTTCCCAAAACAAAGATTAAAAAATTAAAAATTAATATTACAATGGTTTACACTATTGCAGTGATTACCATTGATAATTATTGGCTTACACTATTGCAGTGATTACCAAGTGCTCAATCATTAACTTTTGTATACATATGGTGTGGTAGAAACCATAGCAAAGGTTGCACTTAGTTCAAACTTGAATTATTTTGCCTTGAGACGTGCTATATGCAAAGAATTTAAATTGCCTACCATCAAGATCTAATCTATGTCTTATGACATTTGAGATTATCTACCATGCATATACAAGTTAATGAGAGTTACAATTGAGGTTTATATGATATTTGTCTACCTTGTATCATTTTAATCCATGATGAGATATGTCATTTAAATTAATTTGCATTTATTACAACATTGTTTTATCATATGATTATTTTTTCATGAATGAATTATTAAATCATATGGCCCTACTATGTAGGAAATGACCATGGCAAGGGAGTTTGATGAACTTGCCATTGATGGTCATAATTACCCCACATGGGCCTCGGATATCAAGATTAATTTTGCATCCCGTGGACTTTTAGCTTACATAAATGACCCTATTGAAGGTGTCATTCTTGAAGAGCAAAAGAAGTACAGTGCCTTAATGATTTTAGGTATTACATCCATAAGGATCTCAAACAAGAGTACCTTATGGAAGAGAACCCACGTGTTCTATGGCTTGCGCTTAAAGAGCATTATGAGCAGCAAAAGGAACTCATTTGGCCTGAGGCTAGTCATGAGTGGAATCATTTACGTTTGCAGGACTTTAAGTCCGTTGCTGATTATAATCATGTTGTTCATAAGATTTGTTCAAAGTTAAAATTCTGTGAGAAAGAACCAACGGATGGTGATAAGATAGAGAAAACTCTTTCTACCATGCTTCCTGCGGATCGAGTATTACAACAGCAGTATCGGGCGAGTAATTACACTCAATATTCTCAACTTATTCATACACTAACTCAAGCTGAGAAACATGATGAGCTTCTAATGAAGAACCATCATAAGCATCCTACGGGTGCAACACCTCTTCCTGAGGTTCATAGTGTACAGAATAATAAAAGGTTCAAGGGATCCAGTTCTGGTGACCCAGAGAACATGCCTGATAAACGCAAATTCAACAAGAAGCAAAAGCCAAATCCTAAGCAAAAGGGTGATACTAAGGCCAAGAACAACGCTAAATGTCATAGATATGGCACTTTTAATCACTTTGCTAAGGATTGCCATACCCCCAAAACATTTGGTTGCTCTCTACCAAAAGTCCTTAAAGGAAGCAAAGCAAAGCAAAGCAAAGACAAAGTGACAAGATATGAAGCACATTTCAATCTTGCTCCTAATGCTACTAAGGAAGTAGGTTGTTCAAGCATGGCTCATGTGGAACCAAATGACAACCATGATCTCATGAAGGAGAAGCTTCCAAGTACGGATGACATGATCGTGGAGTTTACCTCGAATGACATGTTTGGAGATTTCATCTATGATTCTCAATCCGTAGTTGATATCTATTTAATAATTGTGTGGGAATGTTAAGTGTTGTAATAATTTAAGTTGTGCAAACTCTATGTGACTTGAGTTGTACAAACTTGTTAGTGATGGATGTATTGTGAGCACATATGTATTTTAATATCATACTCATATGTTGGATATTGTAATACATTTGTGTGGTTATGTATGTGTTTCTATATGTTTAATAAGAAGTCAATTTTAGTTTGCATTCTTATTGTACTATAGAAATATTTCAATGCCAATCTAATAGAGGAAGGGATTACATATTGTTGACAGTGGTACTACAAACTATATTCTCTGGGAGTTAAATTTTTTCAGACTCTTAAGAAATGAGAAGGAAATATTATGATCATCAATGTATGATACTTTAATAGTTGGTTCGGGTGGAGCCACTATTATTCTCCCTAAGAGTGCTCAATTAATGAGAGAGGATACCTTATTGTATCCAGAAATAACTTGTACCCTATTATGCTATAAAAATATCCATAAGAATGGTCTTCATGTGGAAATACATGTAGATGAGAAAGAAGAATTTATTTACTTCACTAATCTTACGGGATATGGCAAACAAATTTATAAAAAATTCCATCCCCCAAATATGGATTGTGCTATACATACATAAAACTTATATATCTTGTTGCATACAAAGTAATCTTCTGAAATATAAATTCATTCCAAGCATGGCATGATAGACTAAATCATCCTAGAGTTGGAATGATGAGAAAGATTATTGGCAATTCCATTGGTCTTGATTTGCATAAAGCAAAGTTCCCACAATCTCGGATTTATATGCACTACATGTGCTAAAGGGAAATTGAAATGCTGAAACAAACAAATTACTTGAAAAAAATTCAAGGTGATATTTGTGGATTGATTCAGCCTGAAAGTGGATTGTTCAGATAATTCATGGTATTGATAGATGCATCTATAAGATGGTCTTTTATCGACATGAAACCATGCATAAGCTAGCTAAAATATTGTCTCAACTAATACAGCTTGAAGACTCATTATTCTAAACATCGAATTCAATTGATTCGAATGAACAATGCCGCTGAATTTTTCGTCGGGAATTCAGGTTCAACATTTTGTACCATATATCCACACTAAAAATGGCTTGCGTAAGTCATTTATTAAAGAGATTTAAACTCATAGCAAGACCAATATTGATGAATTGCAAGTTGCCTACATCGTGTTGGAATTATGCAAAGATCGCATTGCTCGCCGATTCAATCCAACTACGACTAATCGCATATTATGAAAATTCCCCTTACAATTGGTGCGTGTGAAAATTTACCAAGTATTTCCCATTTGCGTAAGTTTGGGTATGTTGTTTATGTACCTATCTCACCACATCAGCGAATAGCAATGGGGCCAAACTAAAAATTGGGGATCAATGTGGGATTTAAATCTCCGTCGATCAATGTGTACATAGAACCTCTTAGTGAGGATCTATTTATGGCCCGTTTGTTTGATAGTATTTTTATTAAGGATCATTTTTCGCATTAAGTGGGGGGATTGTACCATAAATTTGAATACCGGGAAATTAATTGGAATGCGAGAAGCATGTCCTTTATGATCCACGCACTATGAAAACCGAACTTCAAGATTTATAGATTTGCAAATGTTGCAAATAATCCGCCAAATTTGTTTACCAATTACAAAGGTGTTGTTAAACCCTTTTATCTTGCAAGGAACATGCCTAAAAGAGTGGATGATCCTAAAGATAACCTTTCGAATAATCCCTCTAGGACGCAAGAGGGGGAGAGGCAATTCTAAGATGCAAGATACGAAACAAAAGAAAGTGGTAAACGACTTTTGTTGATATAAATCTTTTTAGTAATCAATTCTTTTGAGAGAAACTTGATTGTTACCCAGCTCACATATGCGCATAAATAATGAGACTGGGACATCTAAAGACCCCAAATCAATTGTTTTGGGAAATCATGATGATCCATTAAGGGTTTGCCATTAATTACATAGAGACTGGAGAGTCTTATTATCATTGTCGATAGTTATTTCTCTGAATAAATTACTAAAATCCTTCAAAGTGATCCAGATCTAAAATCCATGGTAGAGTGCCTGATGCGCTCGGACCGAACACGTAGAAAGGATGCAATAGAAACAGAGATAGCCTTGCTCACTGAAAGGGAAGTGTTTCGGTGTATTACCAACACCTCCTAGTGTCCATCTTATTGGATATAAATTTGTTTTGTCCGGAAACGGAATGAAAACAATAAAGTGGTGAGATATAATGCAAGGCTAGTTGCAAAGGGCTTCACGCAAAGCCCGATGTTGATTTTTCAACGAAACTTATTCTCCAGCTATGAGTGGCATAACATTTAGATACTTAATATCTTTGGCAGAGCAAAATCGTCTATTTATGCAGTTGATGGACGTAGTGACCGCATATTTGTATGGGTCATTGGATTCTTAAGTATACATAAAAATTCCCGATGGAATAAGTATACCAAATCCTAAGGCAAATCGCAACATGTTTTTGTGTTAAGTTGCATAAGTCATGGTATGACTTGAATAATCAGGCCGAATGTGGTACAATCGGCCGAGTATAATTCCTTAAGTAGAAGGGATACATAATCAATCAAACTCGTCATCATTTGAAGATGGAGTTTGAAATGAAAGTTTTTGGTCAAACGAAACTTTGCTTAGGCTTACAACTTGAATATTTTTCATCTAGGATATGTGTATAGCAAGGTGCCTATATATAGAAAATGTTGTCTATCTATTTGATCCCCATAATGATAGATCCCGGACTATTTTTAAATGGTGTAACCGCCATTTCTTGGAAATCTTCCAAGCAGACCTTAGTGTCTACTTCCGGTAATCATTCTGAGATAATCTGTATTGTATGAAGCATCACATGAATGTGTTTGACTTCACAGAATGATTGACCACATATTAAAATTATGTGAAATTATCTTTATAGATAATGCCGCTTGTGTTGCACAAATGGAGTCATGTTACATCAAGAGTAACTTGACAAAGCATATTACTCCCAAGTTATTCTATCCCTATGGGTTAAAACAAAATGGGGAAATAGAAATTTCGCAAACTAAGTCATATGATAATCTTGTTGATATGTTCACAAGATCTCTACCATATTCACCATTTTATAAATGTGTTGAAGGAATTGGTATGAAGAGGCTTAGAGACTTGCAGAAATCCGGGGGAGTAAATTTGAATAAATAAATCCTTTGTGCATCGTATTGTACTCTTTTCTTTATATGAGTTTTACTTTGATGGTTTCTCATATGAAGTTTTTAACGAGGCAATATCAGCATTATGTATGTCATATCATCCTGTTTTTCCCCACAGGGGTTTTTTAGGGATGATATTGTAAGGACATACACATGATTATCATGGTGTTTTCTCCTATATTTTCTCATTGGGTTTTTAAGGAGTTTTATCCTAATATATCAAAGTATTTCTAAGTTTTTCTCATAGGGTTTTTTAAGAATTAATAACTATGATGAACATTGAAGTTTACAGAAGATAATTGATCAGGGGAGTGTTAAGAATATTCTTAATATACTCTAATGATCAATTAGTGGAGGATTTGTAACTGCCATCAGCAGTTACCAGGAACCAAGGCGCTCTCATCTTTCATCCTGTACATCCATGAACTGCCTC
Source organism: Hyparrhenia diplandra (assembly GCA_015847255.1). Classification (NCBI taxonomy): domain Eukaryota; kingdom Viridiplantae; phylum Streptophyta; class Magnoliopsida; order Poales; family Poaceae; genus Hyparrhenia; species Hyparrhenia diplandra. Next base: position 321,481 of record JADLZK010004734.1, read on the forward strand.
TTTAGGCATGTACTATATATATGTAAACCATGTTCATCAATAAAGAGTGAATCACTTCTTCTACTTTCACTAGTATCGCACCCGTGCGTTGCTATGGGATAAAAAAATATATATATTGAAATGCATATATCACATAATAATATAACAATATTATAAAATTAATCAACGAACACTAAAATGACATTTAATAAAAAACAAAGTTTCTACAATTAACGGCAATGGCAAATGGACTGTATATACTACTCCCTCCGTACATTTATCTTGACAAGATGAAAAAATTCCAAGAGTTCTCCATCTCCCATTGCTTCAAATAACTCACTGTTCCCTCCCGATGGCCTCCACAAAAGTGTCCAGCAAAGTGCATCTCAGATCTCACCACAGCACCGCACCGCGCCACTGCACCATGCTGCCATGACGCCGATTATCTCCAGGCCGCTGCACCGCTGAGTCGCTCCACGCCACTGCGCCACTGAGTCTCTCGTGACGAAGAAGTTTGTGGCCGACGCTAGAACCTGCAACAAACAATATGTTCAATCTGCGGGACCTGATAACAGACAATACATGCTTCTTGATCGCCGATCGAGGTCGCCGTCGTGCTTCAAAGGGGACCCGACGCCTGCCGCCACCAGCGACGGAGGCCCGCCCAGATTCGTCCGCTCAACGTCGATAGAGACAGCCTGTACGTCAACGACGGAGGCGGCAAGGTGTCACCGGCCTATACGCTCAACATCCTTCTCTCTATTGCTTCCTTGCTTGGTAGTCAAGTGCAGAGCATCTGAACATGCCACCAAGCAGTCTGTGATAGTCTGTAGAGTAGAGCGACTGTATTTACAGCCTAAACATGGCAGCTAGAAGGATGAATTGGTCAGGAGCAAAGCAAAATTATCCAACAAGAACTGAAAAAAGCATGGTTACCTACTAAATACAGATTGGAAGCTGACATCATACTGGAGGAAAACCATGTAAGTCAAGAGCAGGGCATCTGAACATGCCACACCAAAAGATGACTACAACATCTGGTATATATTTGATTTACAGCAGGATACTTTGCAGAAGGATATTCGGAGTAACGAAAAACATATGGTACCCAGTAATATATTCGCTTGCTTTTTATCCCATTATTACTGGCATGAAGCAAATCCAGTAATGGGATAAAAAGCAAGCAATTCAGAGAACATAGGAACAAAGACATTCTGCATGACCTAGCTCAGTAAAACACATTACATATCCAGTTATAGCATAAAAAGCAGTGAGATCCATACCCAGTGATAGAGGAAGACTCGTCAATAAATTAAGAACGACATTAAATATCCCCAAGGTGACATCAGTGCAAATAGAAATAGCAGCCATAGACACAGACACACTGCATACCTCCTTACCTGATTGCCAAAGTACAGCTGCTTGCGGCTTGCCAAGTTCCTGCCGCAGGATGCATTATTGTTGTCGTGCCTCAAGCAACAATAAACTGCTCTGTTGTTGGCACAAAGAGAGAGCAGAGGATGATCCGGAGCTGCCAAAGAACAGTCAAAATACAATGTAAAAACAGGCAGCCAAACTCTACTTGAATAAGAGCAAATCCAATCAAATCGAGTCTGAAAGAGACAATACAAGTCTTTGAAAAGAGCTGACATGCACATGATTTGCTTGTGATCATAAAGCACCAATATCACCATGAAATTATTGAAGCCAATCATTAGAGTGAATCGTTACTAAACAAATGGTAGGTGAAAACAAACCTCTGAATATTCTGAGCATTTAAACTGAAGATTCTGGCATCCTTATGGTTTTTTCAGATATCAAACAAAGTTTAAATTCACTTGAATTAATAATTATAACACTGAACCTATAAATTCAAAGATTAAGATAATCCAAATCTAAATGAAAATTTAGAACAACCCGTCAACAATTCCTAGAAAGCAGTAGTGGCACGATACTACGCCAGTAACATGCTAGTGTGTTAGAATATTTTTCAAACTCAGCCAAATTGTGCTCCCTGGATTAGAAGTGTGACATAATTGCAACTGAACACTCTTAAGAAGAGAATATAGCTAGTTGAAGTGAATTTAGATCTCTTGATATCCTTGAGAAATAGAGACAGTCATTGAAGTGAAGATATATCCATATTTTATTTGAGAAATAAAGAGTCATCTACAGGTTGCCTGAACTTTGAAAGGACAAATAAACATCCCATGAGATTAAACATGTACAGGAGAAGCTAACTGTGTTGGGAAGCTAAATTGCTACCGTGAAAAAGTTCAATCATGAAGATGCCCACTATCCTGCAACTTGACTACGTTATAGAACCAAGGTATTCTTGATAGCTCTCATCACTCGCTTCTGGAAAGCATACCAGCAAGCTCACACTGGAAAATGAGCGTGTGACCTATACTTTCCTCTAAAAATGTCAAGTAAATCATTATTTTGTTAAAGCAACATCAAACTCTAGTTATTAGAAGTCAGGCTGCTGGAGTATATGTACAACTAAAAATGGCAGCCTCTGAAATATTCAGTGAGCTAGACCTTTTGAGAAAAAGTTCAGTATGCTACTTATCAATTTTGTACTATCAAACCACAATGTGATTTTGAATTACCATATGCTAACAAAGATATGTATATGGCACCCACACAAATTTGCAATCTGAGGTCTGCACCTTTAGGAGCCGTTTCAGCTTCTTGAAACTCTCTCCTGAACTGGAAACAGAGAAAGAAAGAGAGACCATTATGTCAGGTGGGTATAGAAGCAAAGGAGAAGACACAGAATCATGAAAACTGTAGTGAAGCACAGAAGGATTTTGTCATCTACATGAATAGCTACTGATTAGCAGTAGATCTCAGTTTAGTGTTAACTGAAAGCCCAGTTCTCTTTCTAGCGTCGACCCAAAATTAGCACATAAAAACAGAAAACACCATTACTAAATGAACTTACTGACTGAATCAACCATGGCAAGAATATAGAAACATATACAACATCCATACAAATCGATACACCGATGGGATCAGCGTACTAAGGTCAAAGAGACTCCCCACAAAAACGATTTAATATATGATATAATCTCAAAATGATTTTAAGTCACAGAAATATTGAACTTCTTTGAAAATCAAACCTAACAATTGAAAAGAAACCACAAGCAGCTGATGCCACGACATTTATGCTAATGGATAGCCAATGCAAATAGCGGCTGGGGTTTGGGGATAGCCAATGCAAATAGCTGCGGGGAGGGGAGAACCCAACAGCTGCCACGACAATTATTTCCTCGCCGGGGAGGGGAGAACGGACGGTGGCGTCGAGGATGCCGGCGGCTGGCCTGTTGGTCGCGCTGCCGGTGGGTGCTGTGCCTGTGGCTAGCACTCCAGTCTGGTCGTGGCTTAGGGTAGATCGATGGATTACCTCGTTCCCACGACGATGGTTAGGAAGAAGGCTGCAGGAGTTGTCGCCCGGCCCAGTGCTGCGCGGCCTCGAGCCCCTCGATGGAGTGGCCGCGTGATGTGGCCGCACATCTTCGATGGGGGGGGCGGCGACTTCGTCCTCTCTGATCTTGACCGCGGCTGGGGATGGGACGGGAGGGAGAGGAGTCGCGCTTGGGGAAATGGCGTGGGCGAGGAAGGAAAGGGCGAGTGTGCGTGACTGGTGGGTGGTGGCTGAAATCGTGAGAGCGATTGGAGGCACGGATGGGCTGGGAAAGAGTGGCAATTTTTGGGAAGCACTGTTTTCCATATTTACGGTTTCCTTGGGAACGCAGGAAGGGAGGGCGCTGGGCGCGCCTTGGTACCGCACGGGCGGCGACGGGCAGGCAGAATTTTTTACCGCACCAAATTTTATCCACGGTTTTTTTTTTTTTTGAGAAGAATTTTATCCACGGTTCATCCTTTTATGTAGTAAGAGATTTGCTACTGTTTCATTGCAATTTACATACTGTAACACAGAGGACCAGGGAAGCGAGTCGCGTGCGTCTAAACAGTCCAATCAAGAGCCAGGCCCAATAACGAAACTGATTCAGCCCATACCTCGGATCACGACGCAGGTTAGTCGGCGGGCGCGGGGTGGTCGGACGGGTGCAGGGTCTTTGGTCTTCACCCCGGTCAGACGCCAGCACGCCCCATTTCCTGGCGACACAGCAACTAGCCGCTCGCGTCGTGTACTCGTGGTCACCGCGCCACCGCCTACCGCAACTCGCCCCGGCGCCCGGCGCCATGCTCAGGGCGGGCAAGACGCGCCGGTGGAGCCCCGGCGCCCGCGCCTTCTCCACGGCGCCGGCCACGCGGACCACCGTGCCGCTCGCGCACCTGGCCCCTCTCCCAAAGCATCCCTACCAGAATCCGGCTACACCGTCACGCCGCCGGTCCAGCCCTGGCCGCGCCGCCTCACGGCGCGGTCCCTCCCGGCTCCTCCAACGCGCGTCCACGCCCGAGGTCGCGGTCCTCGCCCTCCGCCACGCGCTCTTCCACGCCGCGCCTCCACTGCCGCCCTCGCTCCCCGTCTTCGCCGCGGCGCTCACCCGCCTCTCCCACGCCGACGCAGACGCCGCGGCCCGGCACCTGCCTCCCGTCCTCTCCCTGCTCCGCGCGTCCCGCCTCCCGGCCTTCTCGACCGCCCGTTCCTGCCGCTCCTCCGCGCGCTCCGCCCGCTCCCGTCCCTCCGCCTCTTCCTCTCCCTCCCGTCCTTCAACTCCCGCCCTTCCACCCGCTCCTTCAACGCGCTCCTCCACTCGCTCGTCTCCGCGCGCGCCGTCTCCGACTCGCCGCCGCGCTCTTCCGTGCCGCGCCAACCAAGCTCTACATCACGCCCAACCTCGTCTCCTGCAACATCCTGCTCAAGGGTTTAGTTGGGATCGGTGACCTAGACGCCGCGCTCAAGGTGCTCGACGAAATGACTGGCTGGGGATCGTCCCCGATGTCGTCACCTACACCACGGTTCTCACTGCCTACTGCGCCAAAGGGGATCTCGAGGGTGCACAGCGGCTCTTTGACGATATTATTGCCAGTGGGCGTAGGCCGGATGCTACTATGTACACGGTGCTCATAGATGGTTACTGCCACCGTGGGAAGTTGCAAGATGCAGCAAGGATCATGGATGAGATGGAAGCTGCTGGGGTGCGGCCAAATGAGGTTACATACTCTGTGGTGATCGAAGCGTGCTGCAAGGAGGGAAAATCTATAGAGGCGCTTGATTTGACGAGGGAGATGCTAGGGGCAGGATATGTACCGGACACACCACTGTGTGCTAAGGTGGTTGATGTGCTATGCCAGGATGGAAAAGCAGGAGAGGCGAATGAGATATGGAAACAGATGGTGAAGAAGAACGTCCCACCAGATAACACTGTCGTAAGCACATTGATCTATTGGTTATGCAAGAATGGAATGGTTCAGGAGGCAAGGAGGCTGTTCGATGAGCTCGAGAGGGGGTTTGTGCCAAGCTTGCTGACGTATAACTCGCTTATTGTAGGATTATGTGAGAATGGAGAGTTACAGGAGGCTGGTAGGGTGTGGGATGACATGGTCGAACGGCGATATGAACCAAATGCAATGACTTATGAGGCCTTGATCAAAGGTTTCTGCAAAATAGGCAAGTCAGATGAAGGTTACGCTCTATTTAAGGAGATGATGGCCAAAGGGTCCACTCCAAGCAAGTTTCTTTATCAAGCATTGGTTGATGGCCTTCCTGAGCCAAGTCATGATGATACTGTTTTCACTATTGTTGAAGCTGCGGCTTTAAGTGGTCGGGATTTCTTGGATGGTCAATCGTGGGAAATATTTATCAGAAAAGTGGTAGATACAAATGAAACATGGAAACAGCATCTTGATTTGGTGCTAAATATGTAGCCACAGAATCAGATTATAGCTGGAAGCTTGGAACGTCTAGTTTTGTTCTGATACTTTTTCTTATGAAACTTACGTCATTGGGCTTCTTCAGAAAATTAATCAGGTTAGTGTGTTGTGTTCCCATGACATCAGATAGGTTATGTAGCAAATACGCTCACAATAAAAAAAAAAAAGATTTGTAATTGATAGTGCTTACTAGTCTAAAGACACATCTTTCTTGTTTATGTCATTGTGCTTCTTCAGAAAATTAATCAGCTTAGTTGTTGTGTTTCTATGACCATGAGACAAGGCAAGTTCTGTAGCACATGCGCGCACCCCCCCCCAAAAAAAAAAAAAAAAAAAAAAAGGATCTGTTATTGTCAATGGTTAGCAGCCTAAAAGATGCATCTCTCTGTTTATCTATTATGGATGAGTTGTGTCTATATGTTTTGTTCTGCCATGGAATGACTTCTTTCCAAGCTGGAAATGGAATAGTAGTTGCTTTGGCCATAACGACCCATTTTACTTGAATATTATTGTGAAACTCCATAACTCTTAGGAATGCAAATAACACCAATTTCTCATCTCTAAATTGTTTGAAAATAAATTTAATTATTTACATTGCTCTTCGCACACTTCTTCACTTGTCATATTCTCTTCTCCCCAGGTCAAACCATGGGTTCTCATGTATACACTGGGCAGCCATCGACGACAATACCTTTTGCAGTTGGACAAGAGGCAAGAGGACATCCGTCTAAATCATTGCCCCACCAGTTCAAACTGATGTTCTCCAAGCCTAGGCATAAGTAAATCAGAACAGCCATGAATGCCAAACCAGCATCTAGTGCACCAGAAAGCAGATAATTGTGTCGCTCCCACCAGTCACGCCGGTATCTGTAAACCACATAACCTGACAAAAACCCAACAAGTACCCATGTGGTGTAGTTGACTGCAGTAGCAGGTGGCATATTGCCGGTGGCACCAATCAACACGGGCATGTTGATGAGTAAGATCCAGCTCTGGCCTGGGAATGCCTTGTGTGCAAGCCATACTAGGAAGGGGGCAATAGCTCCACCCAAGAAGAACCAGTTCACTGCCGAGTAAGTGCCTAGGTCGCCAAATATTCTGCGCGGACTAATAAGACCCCAGATAACTGATGCATCATAGAACACATGATCACCGGGGCAAGTCCAGGGGCTGTCTGATGAGAGGAGCTCAGTGTTGCAGATGTTTGGGATTGTGTCCATCAACCACCATGCTGTTCCAAGGTATACAAATGCTGCAATCAGAGTTCCCACCACCTATCATGTTACAAGATGCTGTTTAGTGACACAACAAAACAGAGTCATATCTGTATCTGTGCTGAAGAGATGCATAGCTTACCTGAGCCATAAACATAGTCCTTGGGGGAATCTTCATGTAATGGCCCAGCTTAAAATCTTGAAGAAAAGTCAGAGCTTGACTCATGCTGATGTAACCATACACCTTGAAGCACATATTTGCAACTGGCCGTCCAGGGTACAAGTACCCCATGATGTACTCTGTGATGATGTTCAAGCCTGGAGTCTGCATACAGCAAAAGAAGCTGAAGTATCTGAACTTGCGATCTTCAGCTAATATGCACAGGGTGTTAAAAACTGGTACCTGGTTCGTTGTTGCTGTGATTATTCCAATTGGGAGGGTGAAGGAAAAGGCAAGGGCACATGCAAGCAAAACACCCCACCAAGGCAGCTGGAGTTGCTCAATATAGTATTCACATGCAAATATGGTGACGGCAATGTTAGCAATGAGGATGCAGATGAACCACCACTCTGGGACCTGCTTATATCTCCTCATAAGCTTTGTATGTATGTCCACCTTTTTTTCTTGAAAAGCTGATTTACTTAACTGCCAAATTTCACTGCACACAAGTACAACATGATTCTTAACTTCATTATTTTGTTTTCCTTCGCAGAATGAGGAACGCCAGAAGAACTTGCTCACCTTCCATGGAAGAGGAAAACATGAACAATTGTCGCGGTAAGGGATGCAAAACCGACACCATAGGTGACAGCAAAGAAAGTGCTGAGGTATAGCGGACCATTCTTCTCATACGCCTCCGTATCAAATTGGAAGCGGGAGTCCACGATGCTCGAGATGTTATACGTCTGCCCGGTCAAGGTGAAGAGGCCATCGGAAAAGATGGGGAAGTTTTGCGCCTTGTAGAAGTTGAACCAGTAAGCAATGGGCGTGATCACATACATGATGATGAAGAACCCAGCACCAACATTCGCAGTGGCGAACCAGGGGCTGGCAAGGGGACTCCCAAGGTAGGAGGAGATGGTAGACCAGTCGAGGCCGATTGCCCCAATGCCAAGCCCTTCAAGGCCCGACCCGAGCTGCTGGGCCAGCACGGAGTGCGGGAAGACCCAGCAGATCCAGGACAGGGAAGTGAGCATCTGGAACAGGTAGCCCGGGAAGATGTAGTAGGCGAAGCTGCAGATGAATGCCACAAGGAAGAACTGGTTGCGCGTCATGCCTCCTTTGACCCGCCGTTCTCTCTCGTGGAGTGCCCTGGTGAAACAGATGCACATTGCAATGTATGTGTAAGCCGTTTTCATAATAATAAGAGTACGTTGTTAGTGGCAGTACATGTATATTTGTTTGAGTCTTTGATTAATTTCCCTGCATTCTCAAACGAATTTGATTTGGGTCTTGAAAAGATAAACTCCTTGTAGCCTCGCCGTGCCTGTTTACCTCGCTGTCAAGACTGATTAGGAATTTTTTTTTTTTCTTTGCATGTGAGTCGTTTTCAGAAGCAGTACAATAGGAACGAGCTGGCCATATATATACTCGTATGGTAACAGGTTTGCAAAGGCAGTTGTTGGAAATCTTTCGCATATCCAGCTTGGTCAACTGGAGTGCATTTGGATTTTTGGAGAAAACCCAGCATGGAGACTCCGTTTTGGTATGTACTATTCTCGATCGATCGCGTGCTTCATTGTCACGACCTTAGAATTCAGAAATTTTACTCTCTACCCCGGAATATAGAACCCTAAATATTCGTGATCGTCCTTTTTTCTTCTTTATCAATTCTTCATTTCGTTTGGACCCAATGTACCAGTCACAGTGCAGTCCCTTTCATCCTTGGATGTAAGCAACTCCAAACCGACGTGGCATGGCCCATGCCAGGTAATCCACGACCATTGTCTATAATGACGTTATGTCTTAAAAATCAGAACGCCAAACGCAATGCACAAACGTGCCAATCACACACATCACACATTATTACATGCCTCCTAACTCACACTAATGTAGAATCAGTACACAGTCAAAATACTCTAGTGTACTAGTTCTTGGCTGATCTATGACAACTAAGCTTTTGTTTATTTTGTATTTGTCAAACAAATCAATGATAGCTTGTTCTTTACTCCTTTCCAAACTGTAATGTAATTCGTTTTTGTTATACACCTAGATATATGTCTTCAGACAAGCCAAAACAACTTACAGTTTGAAACGGATGGATTACTTATTAACCCTAATCACTAGGATCATCCAGTGATAATAATAAGTCGTACTGGAGCACTATTGGTTGGACATGGAGATTGGAGATTGGAGAGCAGGCAGGCAGTGCTGGGAATTGAGTACCTGAATAGGGAGACCTGGACGAGGTTGGAGGGCCACCACATCGCCGCCGGCTCCACCAGATAACGCCGGAATATTCCCGCCCAACCGAACCCCAGCACCTGCGTGCACACAATACGCGACAGACAGTGAAGCTGAAGCCTCCCACGCCACACGCAACACGAAGCAAGAGGTGGCCAAGCAGCAAACGCCACAAAACGCTTTCTCCGTGTGCACCGGCCGGCCGGCCGGCGGCAGGCGTGCAGCGACGGACGCGTGACGCCGTGACGCCGTCCGGCCACATGTGCAATACCTGTGTGGTGAGGACGACGAGGAGGGAGACGAAGAAGGTGATGTTCTTGCCGTAAAAGACACGAACGGCGGTGATAACGTGAATAGCATAGACGGTGCCGGCGCCGGAGTTGGCGAAGATGGTGATGAGCACGTGCTCCTTGACGTTGAAGGGTCCCGGGTTGAGCGAGAACTCCCAGCGCGTGCCGCGGAGGACGGGCCGCTCCGGCAGGGCCGCGGCCATGAGACGGCCTAGCGGCACCACCGCGATCTGCGCCGAGATGGCCGTGATGGTCAGCGGCTCCTTTCGGTACCAGAAGAACTGGTTCAGGAACGACAGCAGCGCGCATGACGCCGTCCCCAGCACCCACATCCGGAACGTCAGCACCGGCGTCGATGGGTCGTCCCCTACCGGCACCGTCAGCGCCACCTCCTCGATCGGCGAGTTCTCGTCGGAGTAGTCCTCGTCGCCTCCCGGCGAGCTCCGCGACGTCGTTGCTTCGGCCACTGCACCAATGAACAAGCTAGGTCAGATCAGCAGTGAACACGCCGGCCAGCAGGCACAGGGTGGAGCATGGAAACCAAGTGCAGTAGCAAACAGCTAAATATATGGTGCATGGGATGATGGGGATGATGACAGATAGGTGCTTACGGAGGGGGCGGTGATCTGGTCGTCGTCGTCGCCGGCGGCGGCGCCATGGCGAGGCACCTTGTCCTGTTCCTGTTCCGGTTCCTCTTCCTGGCGACGAGGAGGGGATGCCATGGTAGCTGCTGGTGGGGGATGTGGCATGTGTGTCTACCTGTCCCTGGGCGTTGGCCTTTTGGGGTCACACATTGCTGATGTTCCCGTACTTGTCCGCACTGTTATGTTCTGTATTTTCTGTGACAGGGATGTTTGTGGAAATATCTTCGCGCCAACTGATAGTCTGATACGTAACTTATTTGCGTGTTAGTGTGTCTTTGGACACTTTTTATATATATATCAAAATAAATCGTTGGATCTGATACCTCATCTATATACTACAACATATGTTTCTATATATCTATGTAATATTAAAAATAGGACTATTTCCATCTGTCGTCGATCTCTTGCACTCAATGACAGGTCGAACCCCTCCAAACGTCTGTCCCATAGCCAGGCACTCAAGACCCCTCTACCGTTTCAAAAGGTGGAATAATGCTAATCATCAGGACAGAAGGGAGATGTCAATTTGGTGTGAAGACAAATGCATGGGGATTGATGTAATGTATATGTAATCGGTTGTCGAGGTAGCTGTGTTGAGGGCCGGGCCTCCTCACATGTGAATGAATGTCCACGATCGAGGTCGCATACTGTAAAATAATGGCCACGAGTTGTAAAATAATTGCCACGAGTTGTAAAATAATTGCCATTCTCACTATCCACGAAATAATTTCAATTAAATATATATTAACTCACATAATTTTTATAAATCAAAGTTTAAATTTACATCACGAAAAAAACTCAATAGTTAACTTGGGATTTGGGGTGTGCAGAAGTGAGGACAAGGCTATGATTATGGAACATGGACGGGCCGGGTGTTGTGACGACCTGCTGTGCATGTGGCTGTTGTCCTCGCGCGAGGGGACGCAGCTTATTCGTTCAACTCAACTACCACCACCTTGCTCGATCTGTTTAAGCATGTACGGAGCACGTAGCGTTTCCAAAGTCGTTGGATCGGATCTGGGAGATGCAATGTGGTTTTTATTTATTATATTATATTTTATTTTGTTTGGAAAGAGATGGAAATGGTTTATTGGCAATTGCATGCACACTCCATTTTCCGGCCAGGTTCAATGGACCTACCGATCCAGGACCGTCGCCGTCGTCTCCGTACCAGCCAGCAGCTCTTGAAATGCCTCTGCCTGACTCACTGGTCCAATTTCGTGCGTGGTGGTGTTTTCTCTCTGTAGTTTTTCTTTTTTAAAAAAAAAATATTGATGACACAGCTCTCGACGATCCGTCCTGAACACGCACGCACGCAGGAGAAGGAATCCTCTGTAGCTGAGCCACGGTGACTCTATCACTGACAGGTAGGTCCATCCATCAGATCTCTCTGACAAAGTCAACCCCAAATCAATCGAGCAGCCCTCACCTACATGTTGCTTTTCGTGAAGTCAATGGAAGACATGTTGCGTGCGTATGTACTGACCCTGACCATGCATGCATTGCGTGAAGCACAACGTAACTAGTTGTAGGTTTGGTTGGAAGGCGTGCGAGATACTACTATTCATTCCACGAGGATTCTCCTTGCCGGCCCACGCGGCTCCTGTGAGAACCAAGTTTCCCAAATCACAAAATACAACCTTATATTGCTTCCACGTAATGCAAACCATGCTAGTTTTCAACGAGTTGCCACAATTCAAATGTTGCAGTGTAGTCGTGTATCGTGTTGTTTTGTTGTGAGGGAAAAAAAAGACTATAACATGACTGATAAGCCATGTTAGAAAGTCCAAGAGAACAAATCTACGAATTAAATAGAGACGTGCGGTGCATTTGTAAACAATTACGTAAATATCAAGGGCGCCTGATTCCATTTCCGTTGCGTTGCATCATCAGACAAGCTGACAAGCTAGAGAAGCAAGTATGAAAGCAACGCAGACGCTGAATATGCCGTTTTGGACGGTTCCTGGTTGCCATCAGTGATGGAGCGGAATCTGAACCTGAACCTGACTGAACTACCACGGCCTTGTCAATCCAATCAGGTCGGAGCAGCATTCAAGCGGCTGGGGCCCCCAACCCGTACGGTTCATGTTCAGTCCACGTCTCTGCTAGCTGATGAATGGTCAAGTGAAGGCTTTGCATTGCTGCTGCATCTCATCATCATCTTGTCCATTGACGATCGAGACGAGGAGTGAGATTCCAGGCCAGTAGAGTAGCGTGTAACACGTGAATTCTGCAAAGCCTGATAGATAAGGGTATGCTGCATATGTGCTAGCTGCTGTATCATCACTGTTCTCTGACTCTGAATACTTATTATTTCAGTGAGCCTGAACCTCAACTGAAACATGAGGCTTTCGATTTTACTGTTAGCTGGTACAGTCCAGTTGCCCTCGATCACCATCATTCTAACTCATCTGTTACCACACACACACTGCTTCCACGATTCCATCAATTGCAACAAACACTTACAGTCTACTGAATTTAGATAAAAATCTGATAGATATGTGGCAGCAAAGGAGCGGAGGAGATCCAGAGTAGAACGAGGAAACACAAGGAATCATCTCTAGAGGGCTCTGCATGTACAGATAGGAGGCTTCCATGAGTAGATGAAGGAGAGACGCCACAAGAGGAAGATTTCTTCTCTGAAAGTCTGAATCATTCCTCCCCCTTCCAATTTGCTGCTGCCACCTTTGTACTTTGCCGAATTCGCTGTTCTCGACTTTGCCGAGGCCCATGGCTCAAGAAGTTTGTGGCCCAACAAATATACCTCACATCATCTGTTGTGATCAAACCGTACAACACGCTCGGCCCACTTGATGATGGCACATGGGCTGGACTCAGATCTCGTTGCGTAATCGACACCCGCGAAGGCCCACTCGCACTCGGCCTATGAGGCCCACCCCAAAACCAACGTGATGATTCATGAGGAAACCCACGCAGAGAGGACGGCCCATTGGCGAAACCCACCCACCCATCCACGTGCGATCTCAAGCCCCGCCCCGCGATCTCAAGCCCCGCCCCGCCCCGCCACCGCCAGCCGACGGCGGCGATGGAGGAAGCGAAGCGGCTACACGCGCGCCAACTCCGCCACGGGGAGCCCCGGCTGCAGCCGCTGCTCCTGCGCGTACTCGAGGCGGGGGACCTGCACTACGCCGCGCGCCTGCTCGACTCCTGCTCCTACCCTTCCTCATCGCCCTTCCGCGGCGCTCCACAACCGCCTGCTCCACGCGCTGGCCGCCGCGCGCCACCCGCTGCTACTCCCCTGCTTCGCGCGCGCGCACCGTCTCCGCCTCCTCACCCCCTCTCCTTCACCCTCCCTTCTCCTCCTCCTCCTCGTCGTCGTCGTCGACACTGTTCGCCACGTGCGCGCACGCGCTGCTGACCAAGTCCGGGCACGCCGCGTCGTCGGGGGGACCCGTACCTCGCGTCGGCGCTCGTCGCCTCCTACGCCAGGTCCGGCCAACTGGCGGAGTCCCGGCGGGTGTTCGACGAGCTTCCACACAGTGACGCGGCCGCCCGCAACGCGCTGCTGTCGGCGTACGCGCGGTGCGGGCGGGTGGGCGACGCGGAGGAGCTGTTCGCCGGAATGCCCGACCGGAACGTGGTGTCGTGGACGGCGATGGTGTCGGGGTACGCGCAGAACGGGCGGCACGAGGACGCGGTGCGCACGTTCGTGGAGATGTGGGAGGGGCGGGCGTGCGGCCCAACGAGGTCACCGTCACCAGCGTGCTGCCCGCGTGCGCCGCGGTCGGGGCCTTGGCGCTGGGGAAGAAGGTGGAGCGGTACGCGAGGGGGAGAGGGATGCTCGGGAACGTGTATGTCGCCAACGCGCTGGTCGAGATGTATGCCAAGTGTGGCAGCATTCGTCGGGCTTGGATGCTGTTTCGGGGCATCGGGACGCGCAGGGATCTTTGTTCTTGGAACTCGATGATCATGGCGTTTGCTGTGCATGGACTTTGGAGGGAGGCGCTGGGCTTGTTTCATAAGTTGAGGGTGAGGATTTCTTGCTTTGCACTCTTTAGATGATCATGGCATTTGCCGTAGTTGCTAAACCTTGAGCTGATTTTACTCTGTTTAGATGACAGGGGCTAGACCAGACGGTATTACATTCGTTGGAGTCATTTTGGCCTGTACTCATGGAGGCTTGGTGGATGAAGGCAAGCTGCTCTTCAACTCAATGAGAGAGGAGTTTGGTCTTAAGCCAAGAATCGAGCACTATGGTTGTATGGTTGACCTGCTGGGGCGTGCTGGTCTGTTAAAAGAAGCTGACAGTCTGATCGCGAGCATGCCAATGGAGCCTGATGCCGTAATCTGGGGAGCCTTGCTTGGAGCATGCAGCTTCCATGGCAACTTGGAGCTAGCGGAACTAACAGTGGAAAAACTAATGCGACTGGAGCCGCAAAATTCAGCAAACCTTGTGATCCTGTCAAATATATACGCATCACGTGGAAAATGGGATGGTGTTGCCAAGGTATGGAAGTTGCTAAAGGAAAAAAGATCACAAGAAATCTGCTGGGTACAGCTTTATTGAGTTAGATGGTAGGATGCACAAGTTCTTGGTTGAGGATAAGTCACATCCAAGATGTGAGAAGGTATATGATACCCTGGATAGCATCACACTGACCATGAAGCTTGTCAACATGGAAAACTCAGAAGTGGAAAGCTAAGTTTCTTCTATCTCTTTTATGGGAGAAGAAAATCAGACTTCTTGCCTGATCCTCCATATTGAACTGCAAAGGGATACACCAAGGAGGCTACAGAAGATGTGACTGAATGCACTACCTGAATATCAACGGATTTTCCTCTATTACCAAATGGTTGTCCTCTTGTTTACTATTCAGAGGTGCTAGAGTATAGGGCAGAAAGAAACATAAAATTCCATGACATGCCCCGAGCAGGTGAAATTCTCTGCTTCTCTTTTTAATTGTGCAATTGGGGTCTGACGTGCAAGTTATTAACAGAAACTGGAGAATTATTATAGACAAAGCTTATATGATTTAGTGAGTTAGTTTTGATGCATTGTATGCTTTCTGCTGTGACGCATTTATCTGACTACCTCACTAACTCATCTTTTGCCATGGCAGCTCATCGCAGAAGACACTAGAGAAACTTTCAAACTATGGGGTTATGCATGAGATTGCTTGGAAGTATGATGCAGGAATATTCTCATGGTTGCCCTCTGTAGCACTTTGCAGCCATGGTTGGAGAGCACCCTCATATTGGATGCAGCCTGGAAGCAAGGCAAACATGAAATTGTCGAATGTTCTGATCATGCCATGTGGTCCAATTGTGCAATTGGGGTCCAATTGTGGCTCATATGTTGAACAAGTTTACAACTTTTGGCTAAAATTTTAGTTGTGTATGGATCCTATCAAACTTGAAAATGACTGCTGCATATATTTTTTAGGTGTGAACGCCATCGCGCATCCGATAAATTTCCGGTCTGATCATTAAGATGGGTCCGACCGGCAAAAACAAAAAGAAAGATTTGCTCAGATAGGACACTTCCAGAACGACACTGGTCAATGTTCAGATTGCCATGTGCTTGTGGAAAAAAAGAACAATTTCACTGGGTCAGTTTCACAATTAGGAGCATAATCATAATGTTAGATGTTTGACATGACCTGTAAATGCTGACGAAATGAACATGACGCAGCATCTTCCCTTTTTACTTTTGTCGTTGTTTCTCTTGTTGAAATAATCAGAGCTATGGTTTTGTTTCTGGTCCATTTGCATTTGAAAAGTAGGCTGATCCAGGAAGTTAGTGCTCTGGATGCTTGATGACGCACTGAAATCAGGAAATACTCCGTACCAGATAGCAGATGCTTCCCCCCCCTAGGGAAATATTAGTGTCAGTAGCCAAATGGGATTAGGCTCATCGTCTGAGCCATGTATCTGACATTCTGATATTTATCTAAAAAATTCAGACATTCAGTTGTATGGTAGTAGACTGCTTTATGGTTAGTTGTCCATGTCTTGTAGTTGAAATTTAGAACTGTGCTGTTGTAGTTGCTTGTACACCATCAGCTAGTACAAAGTAGTACACTGCTTCCTTCTCCAGATTATTTTAAAAACAGAGAAGCCTAATCAATTTGGTAACACCAACTGCCGGCACTACTTTATGGTTGACCTGCCTGGCTCCAAGTCTTGGCCTCCATATATTTCTTGGCTGCCAATCTTCTCTTCTCATTCATGCCGTGTTTACGTGCAGCGATCCTGCTCGGAAATTTCGTGGGATGAAATGGACAGAATGATTTGTGAGGTCGTGATCAGCGAGTAATGGCGAGAGATGAGTATGGTCGGCGGTGTCTTAACCACATGATAATCCACCACCGCCCTGTCTTACACTGATTGGATGGTAGGCAATAGGCAGTGCAGAGGTCATGCATGACATGTCGCCGTTGGAAGGGAAAGGGATTGCCACCTACTGGTTGTAAATAAAATTCAGTGCCATGGCCGAGGCTGGAACATGCCAATAGATTCCTACACATATGCTGCCAATGGTCACTGGTCTAGTATACTAGTGATAGTGTGTGTTGAGCAGATCATTTCATCAGTGGATGCCAAGAAATTGTGGTGCTCAACATGGACACATGCATGGTCTAAAGCAAGTAGGGTCTTCTGTATCTGCCTCTTGTTGGCACTAACTAGGATCTTCTTTTGTGTGTACTAGAAGCTGATCATAGAATCTCAGATGAAGGTTCCTGCACCAACTCTAAGATTTGCTGTGCAACAAATTAAGCACGCTCTCTATAACATGAAGCACTTAGATAGTACTATTAATTTGCAAGAAATCAACATACATCATACTTGTGCGCTTTGCCAACGATATTTAGGTCCTTGCAAGAACTAACTGACAAGTTTCAAAAGATCCAGCACTCCAGCTGTCATTAACCGTTCCTGTCGCGATCATGATCAGAAATTGCGCTTAAGATATGTCTTGATCTTTCAAAAAAAAAAAAAAGATATGTCTTGATCTTTATCTTCTGAAGACTCCGAGTCATCGCCGATTGTGCTAACAAGCCACATTAGTCTAAGGTGAGGTCAGTTCACAGTTGCTACCGGTGCTTCTTAGTACAAAATTTTTAGTGGTCCATTTTGATTTTTAGTATTTCTTTGTCTGAAGTTGTCGTCGTCACAGAAGACCTTGACTCAACTTAAACTAATTAAGTGCAACGGCTCACATGGACACGGCAGCAATGCAACAGTTCACACGGTATGATAATGACTTGGAACTGCCAAGAGAAGGACGAGGAAGAACAGTGCATGTGACTCACTCACTCTTGAAACAAAGAAGAAGAAAAACAAATCTCCATCAGAAACTTGTGTCTTCTCAATAAAAGCCTTCTGTTTTCACCATCTGATTGGATGAGATTTCAAGCTCAGGTAATTGCCTGTGATGTATTTTTCACAAACGAATGTTGAATTGAAATTGTGATTTATTTTTCAGAAACGAATGTTGAATTGTCATGAGCCATGAAGTGGTAGTGCTTTCAGTTGTGATGCTGATGGCCCAACCAGGGTTAAATCCTTTGTCCTTACAAAAGACCTTTGTCCTTACAAAAAAAAAAAAACAAAAAGGGCATCACCATGGTTCCTAAATGTGAAATTGTCGCCATTAGCTAGATGCCTTTCTCCAAAAATAAACGAGAAGACAGGAGAATTCCACCCCGAAAGGGCATGGCAACTTAGAATTAGGATGCGAACAAACTCACTGACAAGATTTTACTGTGATTGGTAAAATCAAACTCATAGACAATGAGAAGATGTTCGTCAGGACGGAACGTATAAAAGCTCAAACACCGTTGTTTTCTTGTCCATGGAATTATATTAAAAAAAAAGAGAGAGACAGTGAGAGCGACCTGTGTGTCTCTACATATAACACCGAGGCAGCCAGCCACCCACTCTCCCCATTAACAAAGCATCCACCCCTTCCCTACAACAAACCTTGAGTTGAGAGAGGAGAGAAGACAGACAACAACAAGACACAAACAGAGGTACATTCACCAAACATCCTTCTCCCCTGCTCTTCGTCTTCCTTCCTTCGATCTCCCTTTTCGCACTTGGATTCTCCTCTTTAATTTGTGCTTCATCGGAACGGTTTTTCCATGTTCTTGGCTGTTGAGTCCCTTTCTTCTGTGATTCTTTTTCTTGCAAATTCAGTTATGTACAGTACACTGCATGATTCACAAGAACAGAGAGATTTGGATGAGTGAGTTTCCAAAAAAAAAAAAAAAAAAAGTTTTTTTTCCCCAAATCCAAATCACTAATGTTAGGCTTAGGCCTGTAACAGTTGGCATCAACGAAGTTGATAGTTGTTAAAGAGGTGGTTAGTGGTTACCTCTTGTTCCTGCTGATCAGAGACTTTCTTGGTCCCAATTGATTATGAGAGATGCTGTGCCATGGCCTGCAGGTAACCGGCTCACGCTTGTCTCGGTGGCCGGCCAACCATGGCCACCGTGGGGCAGTCCGGGGCCCTGAGGAGGGTCACCGTGCACTACGCCAACTCGCCCACTCGCAGCACGGTGGCAGAGGTGAGCCTCGACGACCTCGACGACGACGAGCTGCTCCAGGTCCTCGCCGACCTTCTTCCTGGACAGGTACATGCGCCCTTCTTCACCTTGAGCTCTTCGGCACAAGCATGCATAAACATGGCGTCTCTGTCAGCCTTGTTGTTTCTTCTGTGAACAAGCACGAGACCTGCGTATCATTTCTGTAGCTTTCGAACTTTGGAAGTTGGATTTCAGTGTCTACTGAAAAGGAATATAGGCTACTGTCATAAACAAGCAACAATTACTGACTACAGAGAGATTTCACAATTGCAGGAGGGTTTACACCAATCGTTCTTGGAAGGAGACTACAGCAACCAGCAGAACCATATGAGAGGTGCAGGAGCCAGGGGCCCGTATGACTACTCGCAGTCACAGGAATACCATGGAGAGAGCAGTAGTGCTGCAGCAGCAGCAACTGTTTCCAGGAATTCAGGCACGGATGAACAACAGATCGCCGCGGACTTCGAGTACGCCAAGCAGCTGCAGCAGGAGATGGAGGGCCTCAGCGTCCAAGACGACGACGACGGTATGATCTGCTCTAGCTTCCTATGGATGATGATTCAGCAAATCCAGATGCGTATCGGTTTTACATGATGTGACACTCATCCGATTCTTGTGCTCGTCGGCCGTCGCATCTCATAATTTTGGTTCTTGTGTTGTCGCTGCCATGATTGTTCAGATATCAGCTGCGTGCCGTCTCCATCTGACTCTGACGATGATCATGACCATCACGACGAAGAGGAAGAGGTGATTGTTCAACTTTTTCTCCTTTTTTTCCCCTCAAACACGAAGGAGAACATTGCTCAACTTGGCAGGCTCAATATCTATCTATCTTTTGAGTTAGTTATTCTTCAAACATATGAAAAGTGTGAGAACTGAAGATTCTGATAATTGTGTCTGCAGGCTGACAGGCAGGATGATGATGATGATCCAGACAACATGACTTATGAGGTTTGTGGCTATGGAATGTTCTTTTTTTAGCCTCCTCTTTTCAAGTGACATGTAAAGCTTGTGAACAAAATAGAACTATGCTAGTAGTGTGTACCTTTACACCTGGGTTGGAATTTGGAAAGGCCACTGATTTCCTGCCCTTTTTCGGTGATGCAGCAAGGAGAGGCACTTGTAGAATCTGTGGGGACTGAGAGCAGAGGTTTATCCGATGAGCTCATCTCATATCTGGAGCCATGGAAGTACAAGGCAGGATCAGGGTTCTTCTCCCGGAAAACAAATCCTGAAAAGTAGGTGTATGCCTGCCTTTTTCAGTTTAAATAAATTATTACAAGTTTGCACTTTAAGAATAGTATGGAAAATATACAAACATACTCAGGCCATAAATATCGATTCATATACAACTACAAATGGTGAAATTTGCATGGCATCACTGATGATGTTTTTGGGGGTTTGTTTGGATGCAGCTGTACTATCTGCTTGTCCACTTTCAGAAGCCGTGAGACCATGATAACCTTGCCGTGCAGGCATCACTACCACGCAGCTTGTGTCACCAAATGGCTCAAGGTCAACAACGTAAGTCTGCAGATGATGAAGCATCCTCTTCTCGTGCTATTTATTAGTAGTAATACCAAATTGTTACTGCGTTACAGTGGATTGGGATTTATTCACCGTGATAGTAATTTATTTTGGTCTAAACTTGAATTTCTCCTTGTTTTGTGAAAACAGACTTGCCCTGTATGCAAATATGAAGTGTTTGGACCTTCCTAGCATCCGACCAACGGAGCTGATAAGATGATGGGGGCATCAAACCCGGCTGGTTGCATCATCTACTTTTCTAGTGCCAAGAAAACTGAAAATGAAAAAAAAAAATCAATCCAAAAGTAAGAAAAAAAAGTTAGGAATTCTAGATGCTTGATCACCCAAGGAAAAGAAAAAAAAAGAGTTTTATGTAATTTTTATTTCGCCTTTGGCTTATGGAAATGTACTATAAAGATTCACAATCTTATAGTTGATCATTAGAAGCTTGCCCGTTCTCTTGCCATGACTGTGTATTTGTTGTGCGATGAACTATGAATACTGTTCTCACAAAACGTACCTCGATCCATTTTTGGATCTATAGGGGCCATATGATTGCATAGAGCATTTCCATTATTTTTAGATATATGAATTTTTTAGTGGAATCACCAGAAACGGTGCCAAACACACAGGAAATCAATCGTAAAGAATCAATTCCAAAATCGTGTGTTGTCAAAAAAAAAAAAAAAAAAAAAAAAAAAAAAAAATCACACCAAATCTTCAATAGTATTTATACTAGATAGTAATCCAGTTGCCAAACGGTTTCAATAGTAGGAAATTCCTTTTCTAATATATAGTCTGTAATAATCCAGTTGCCAAGCGCTTTCAACAGCAGGTACATTCCTTATCGTGAGAATCCACTAGAACTTCCGGAACCCTATCAAACGCATCTTTACCTCTGCTGCTATTGAACCAGACACCCTTGAAGTCTAATGAGGTGACACCCAGAGGCTTACAGGGACACCAAGCCTGAGATCAACTCATTGTTTCTATGTAACCATGAGAAACACACACCCTGTGCCAGATAACAGGAGTTTTATAATTGACACTCCCTATAGCATGAAAATGATATACATGACAGAGGTAATGTCTGTGACCTTGCGATGATCACATCATATCATTCAGCAACATGTCATACACACGCTAACATCTATGGGTTGCACCGCCCCGCTCCCCAAGCCAAATCCAACTCACTATCTTACTCACATCTGGAGTTACATCAGTGTATGATATGATCATCTGAAACTGTGAATACAAAAGCTCCAGAAAGACCCAGGGTGGCAAAGCACTTGCCAGAACCAATCAGGCTATATTGTTGCTTGGCGATTACGGCGAACGAACTCAAGAGTAGTGAGACATACCATGCGACATGCTCACATGTTACCACGGTAAGACACTACCACCCTTGTCCTGCACCGAACAGCCCGCTTCCCACCAGTTCGTTAGTGATCATGTCATCGAGGTCCTCCAATTGAAGGAAGGAGTCATCGACCTTTGAGTTTACAGCATTGCCAGCGGTAGCAGCAGCAGCGGCTGGACTGCTGCTCACCGACTTGAAGCTGTTGTTTCTGCCAGGGGCAATGCTGGCTGTGCTATTGTTGATCACATTGCTAGGGCCAGTACCAGCTGGAGCAGCACTCTTCACCGCGCCATTATTGTTAGAGTTACTATTATTCATAGGCTGTCCCTGCTCCCCACTAACGTTTGGGATAGCAACTCCTGATGCGAGACCACCGCTCACATTAGGTGCATCTGGAGGCGGTTGCTGTGCTTTTGTGCGGTTGTTATTATTCTTAACTTCCTGCAGAAGCTGATTAAGCACATGCTGCTGGTATTGTGGGCTAACACCAAAGCCCTGGAAATTGTTTTGCTGCGGCATAGGCTGCTGAAATGATGCGGGCTGTTGGAACTGCACTTGGTTAGGTCCACGGAAGGATCTGGCCGATTCCAGCTGTATGCCATTGTGCATTGCTGTAGGACCTTTGAAGACACTCGATGCCTCCTGCTGCAGCAAAATTGGATTTGCATTGGAGCTTCTGAGCATATTCTGGTAGTTGTTTAAAGGTGTGGCATTCTGTAGAGTGGTATTGCCAATGACTCCGACACCAGGAGTCTGGTTGTTCACAGAAGTACTTGTCTCTTGTTTGACAGCCGTTAGTTTGGTGTTGCTCTGGTTATTGGTAAGGTTAGCAGCAGCCATGAGCTGTCTAGGGTCTTGCATATTCTGAAACTTTGACATGGTTTTTGAATAACTGTTCAGGCTCTCTGCATATGAACAGAGAAACTGTTAGAAGTGCAATGTAGATAAATGGGGCAAAAAGGAGTAATCCATACTAAAGATCACAATACTATCCAAACAGGAATCAGATTTTGTCATTGTTCATATTGTTTCTGTTAAATTGTTGTTTATTGCTCCCCTGATATCAGCTGAAAAACAAATGAAGGTACACAAATTATACATTAGATGCAAAATTTCCCACTACATAAACCATGTGACAGGCATTACTACCTGTTATCCATTGGTATTCTTCAACTCTACTGCATAACTTGCAAAAAAAAAAAAAAAAAAAAAAAAAAAAAAACTCTTGTTGCTTAAGCCAAAAACAGCCATGTCTGGGTACAGGCCATTATGGTCAAAATGGTGGATTTCCAGTGCTGTGGATTTTTTATTATAAAACGAAACTTGACCTACAAATTCAATTTCCTCTGAAGACAGAACTCTGGTTTTAATTTTAATACTAAACCCCCAACCATCTTTATACAGAATGTGGGGAAAACAGCAAGGGAGAACCTGATAATTTAGAGAGAGAAAAACTAATTCACACAGCCAAGTGTTTGACAACTAAATGAAAATTGAACTCAATATTAAATAAATAAATGTGCACAATCATCCTACCTTTAGGACCAAGATTGTTCTTGTGGCTGAACTCAATCAAGTCCTTCATGTGATTCACCACCTCCGATATCTGACAAGAACAGACAACCATGAGCATGCTGCATGAATATGTATGTACTTGAATGAAATGTAAAAAATACAAGGGGATTCTAACTACCTGCAGGCAGCGTACATATATTTTTCGAAAAGCCCATGTTCATTTAAGGTGTGATGCTCTAGATTTTTTGCCAGTTGCCGTGATGCAGTGACAAACCTAGCAGTACAGATGAAAAGATGTAACCACATCATTAGATAACCAGAAAATTTTGCTCAGTACACATAACGCGTGGATGTCAATGTCAAGTGCTCAAGGTGAAATAGGACGACTAACATGTTGCAGATGGTTTGTGCATCATTGTTTGATATCCCCGCTGATCCACTTTCATTGACAACAGCTTGGTATTTCTGGGCAACTTGCAGCAGATTATTAACCTGGAAACACAGAAGGGTGAGAAGAAGTTAAGTATTACAGCCACCAAAGTTAATGACATACCATGAAAGAGGAGTTAACTCAGGTACAAGGAATATGCACATTGGGGGGTAGCACCCACAACGAATACGCATTACAATAAGAAATGGGTTTGCGTTGTGTTGAAATTTTAATATTTTGATTCTACACGAAGTCCATGCAACTGTAAAATATTGCAAAAAGGAAAATAAAAACATAAAGATAAGAAATAAATGAGTGCAAAAAAAAGATGGCATTTTCACCCCCAATAAATAATCCAAGATCCAACAACTCATGCCGCATCATATAAATTTGTACCCTATAGCCAAGCAATATATACATATAGGCAAAAGAGGATTAAACTACCATAGTGTCCTGACAAATTATAGACTTCAAAAAAATTGTAACAAAAATTGAAGGAACAGCGCGCTGGACAAAAGAACTCCACCTGTGGTGCTATAGTCTTATGAGTGGTGGTGTACTCCTCATGGCGTCGTGAACAGAACTCCCAGGACATTATCTACACGTTTCACAGGCAACAGGAAGATAGAAATGATTATCAATTGACACCCATTTGAAAAATTAAGTGCCTACAGATGCTAAACAATATGGGCATGTTACCAAAATTAATAAGGGCATGTGCAAGCAACCAGGACAGCTAAGCAACATACCTTCAGTTCTGGTGTAAAAATGATTCTCAGATGTCCCTCATGTATAACATGTAGATGTTCATAAACACTTTTTTTGAACAACTTTTGCATGCTCCAGTACCATTTGTCCATTAGGCAAACCGAATTCATTGGGTGAGTCAAAGTATAAGTACTCATCAATAACACCATGGTCAAATCTAATTTGGCAGAGTCTAGGAAGCACTTCATAGGTAGCTTCTACCAAATGGAACAAAGACAAAACAAAAAGATAAAGTTAACTTAGTGAGCGTAATGGCAGACATTGAAACAGAAAATAGGAAAAGTATGAAACTAATCATGATCTATGAGAACAACATACAGACGTTAAGAAGAAAACTACTCAGAAAGGAGAAACTGAAGCAATCATCTATGTCATCTTAATAGCACATGCAGAGTGCATAAAAAAGATAACACGAAGACATAAACACATATCTGATTTAACCAGAGATTCACTGTGAGAAAGCAAGAATCACTAGGGCATCACCTTGTTCAAAGGCCCTGTTTGGGATTAGCTCAGGTAGAATAGGGGTGTTTGAGTGAAGAATCTTGATTCCAATTTGAGACTAAACACAGAGGGCTCAAACTCTTAATTTGTGACTAGGAGCTACAAACTTCTGATCCTTCAAGATTCTTTTGTTTGCGACATTACATTTCAAAAAGCATTCAACTGATACAGAGATTAATTTTCAACTTGGCAATGATCATCTCATGATATTTTTATCATTCTTAATGCTTATCAACAAATTGTTAGCACTATATTTTTCTTTCCAAAACGAGCACTATATTTTTCTAGTCTGAAATTGCAAGACCTTAGTAGACTAATAGATCACAACTATCAACTGAGCAAACTAAGAATTTGAACAAATGAAAGAATCGTTATCATTCATCAGGTAGAGTTGACAGAGACCAACTAACCATAACCTTTCCCACCATGTGTATTGCAAATGTCACATCGCCATGTATCCTGTAATGATAGAGAAAATAGAAAATTGATCAATGTACCCCTCACATTTTTATATATGGAAAAAGGAAATTTAACAGCTGCAGGCTACAATGTTACTCTTTACTGTAAAAGTTGGTACACACCAGATCTATTTTTCTACCATCAAAGGCACTTAACAAATTAAATAACCCAAGCAGAATTTTACATTGATGCTAATCAATCTAATACTGAACATCAAGCAGAAAGTGATGTTCAGCCATGAAATAAAGAGCAGTAGACGATGTGAGGTAAAATACAAGTAGGTGTGAAGTATTAATTACCAGAGCTTTCTGTGGAGCAGCTGCTGAAGAATTCCCTCTGTTGTCATAAGAAGAGACACACCATCTTTTCTTCTTGCTCGAGGTGCAAAAAGTACTCTTCAACAAGCTTCCTCCAGTATGTTATAGGGTTATTCTGGAAAAAAATTCAAATAATTGTATTGCCAAGAGCTTGTACCTCATAATCCCACAAAAAAATAATATTATAGAGAAACTCACCTCTGGGACGATGACGCTTGTGAAATAAATACTGCAGTATCCCTGCGAGAACAAATGCCACTCTCGATAGGAGTCCTAACAGGACTGCTTAACTGCATTCCAGTCTGTGCCAGTGGTGGCCTAAGTTGAGGCTGCCGAGGAATACCAACTTGGGGTTGTTGCATGTGAGAAAATGGTTGCAACAAATGCTGCTGCCGCGTTGCTGAAATTGTGCCAGTTTATGCTGCTGAATCAAAGCTTGAAGCTGTGGGTTCTGTTGCCCCTGGAAATGAAGAGAATTCTGGCCATGGATCAGCTGCTGAATCAGCTGCTGTTGCATGATATCACCGGACTAAGATCAATCCTTGATTTCTTCTGAGCATGCAATGCACTACCAGCATCTATCACAGGTTGTGATGTTACACTAGAAGACCTCCGTTTCTGCACCTGCTCTTGGGGTGGACTTTGCTGCATGATGGAACCGTCAATGACTGAAGAGCCAGAGATGTTATTGGATGAAAATGACATTGGTGATGCAGGAACACGCATCAATGAATCACCATTCATGCTAGTACTTGGCTGTAACTGGGCACCACCGGAAAGTGACGAGTTGGCGTCGGTCACCAATGAGCTAACTCCAATGCTTGGCCCAGAGGAATTTGTAGTGCTAATTGGAACATTACCATTCATGTCCCTGCCATATCCAAGGTTAGAACATGCACCCCCGGACATGGACGTCCAGGGATGAGTTCCGTTCATTGCCTTGTATAATCACGTAAAAGAGGCAAGGCACATTACTGGAATCGCTGATGATAAAGACCTCAAAATACTGGCCAGAACCTGTAAAAAAGAGTAGGTGTCAACGGTATTAAAGACATGCATAGAAATAATGCATAATATTTTTTTTTTCCCTTTGTTTTGCACTAACAAAAAAAACATGTGCATTGTAAGCTGGTCAAGTTCACATAAGCAAAACAAGTACCATATCATGTTTATCTCAGCAAAACATCAACCTAACCAGGTGTTTCCTAACTGCAAACAAGGCAAGTAACAGATGACTAAGAGAACAAAACTGGATCAAGCCTGGGACAACTTGAAGCCACCAAAATCCTATTTAGTTGTTCATTAGAGTATAACAAGCTACTATGTAAGACCCAGATGTAACTTTCCTCTATCTAGCAAAATTGGCCTACAAAGTTGTGATCCTTATCCTTCCCCAAGAGGCCAAGATTACAGATTTGAAATTTCCAAAGTAAAATCAGTGTTCCATCAAACTTGATAGACCTAATGTGAGTGTACTCGTGTGACTGGCCAGGCCATGAACAAATCTCAAACCGCCAGAGTCCTGGCTGGTTAGGCATCGATTCTACCCAAATTAAACATCACGGTGGGCACTGCTACCTAACCGCCCAAAGAATATACAAGATTGAGTATTTCTTTGGCTTCTTTGCTCGTAATAAATCAACCAGAGGTATTGCAGCCACTGAAGTAACTCTACCCCCGAAATCTTATCTTGGGAGTCAAAACGCAGACAATCCCTACACGTACCCAAGCGGGAGATATTCTGCGGTGCAAGAAAGATATCGCAGGAGGACACACGGAGAGAAGTAACCCCAAAAGCAAAGAACGTAATCACACAGAGAAGAATTGAAATAATAATCGTACTTGTGCTGGGTTGTCTTTCCACCAACCATCCATAAGTTTAGCGACCCAAGAAGGGGACAAAACATAAACACACATGTATGAAACAGCACGGTAATGGCGCTGCTGAGGAAAGCAAAGACGTAGATTGCTACGGCCTTCCGTGTACCAGTCCAAGTTGAGAAACAAAAAGAAAAAGGGAAACATTTTGGGGAACTTTCTTAGTACTCTAGTAGATAGAGCTTGGTGAAGAAGGTAGAACACAACTAGATTGGGCAGATTGAAACCCCAGCAACTAGCTTCGCTCCACCACGGTCAGATTGAATTCAACCCTAAGAAAGAAAAAAAAAACTCGCTGCAAACCAAATCGAAAACGAAACCAAACGCGGAACATCACAAGCAGGAGCAGAATTCCCGCCTCAGAATTGGGGCGCGCTGCATTGCGGGGACCGGCGCCCATCCACCCCCAAAAATCCCCCCCACACGGCTGTATCCGGTGGCCATCCGACCACGAATCCTCCTCCTCCCCCCGCCGACGAGCGCACAAACTCCCCCTTCTCGCAATCAGTCCATCAATCAGTCAGAAAAGCAAAGCCAAGATGGGAGCGAAAAAACCTCACCCCGCTGCTACCGCCGCCGCCGCTTCCCCACCTCGTGCTGCTTCGTCTTCCTCTGCTAGAATATCTCCCTCTCAATCAATCTCACCTCCTCGGGTTCTTCCCTCCCCTTCTCTTCTTGTGTGTGTTGGTGTGGCAGCCGAGCCGTTGCCGGCGCCGCGGCCAGCCACCGGGCTAAATAGCTTCGAGGCGCCCGAGGCGGGGTGACCGGCTGCAGCCGGTGCCTTTGACCGTCCGTCGCCGGTCGCGCGGGCGATCTGGGCCGTCGGATTGGGCCGGCAGCGCGCGTGGGAGGCGGATATTTACACGCGTCGGCGCGTGATTGGGTGGCGGTGGGGACGGGGTGACCGGGAGAGCGGTCGCGTGCGCTACGTGCACACAGCGGGGTGTACACGGTAGGGGCTAAGTGGGCCCACGCGGGGAGGGAGAGGAAGGCGTGGGACCCGTGCCAGACGCGCTGGGTCGGTGGGTGCTGCTTCCTCATGATAGGCGACTACTAGTAGACGTTAGGCTAAAATTTCTTAGCTAGAGCATGTAGCTTCTTAAAGGACCTCTATAATTCATTTTTGGGTATTATTAGAAAGCTAATTGATGAAAATTATTGGACAAAAGAAAAATAGAGCATTTTCTTCAATTGGCATAATCATTGATTTATTTACCCTAGTAAGTTTAAAATACTCATCTATTTTAAATTTTAAGTCGTTTAGCTTTTTCTAGATACATATGCGTGCATGTAGACACAATGCATGTCAAGATGCATAGCAAAAAGTTATGTATCTAACAAACCAGAACCAAATTAATAGTCTCAAGCTTGCATATTCTATTAAAAGTAATGGCATTTTATTTTCATGATTGTGTGTCAAGTCCATTCCTTTATTTTGTAGACTCGAAAGCAGGCCGCATACTTGGCATAATCATTTTAGCTTGGCATAATCATTGATTTTGTAAGTAAGTTTTAAGTATTTCATCTATTTTAAATTGTAAGTCATTTCAACTTTTCTAGACACATAAGTAGCTTTTTGCAATTTTATGTATCAAAAAACTAGAACCAAACAAATAGTCTTAAGCTACCATACTCTATTTTCGTAATGGCCTTTTATTTTCATAATCGTGTGTCGATTCCATTCATTTATTTAAGTAAGCTCAATCACGTGTGTTACACTTACATCGGTAGCAAAAGTGACCGACTCCTCTCTTTGGAGGATGAAATTTGATAGTCTCTTATAAAAAAAAAAAATAGGCAAAGCCAAGTCTAGTTGGCTATTCTTTTCAATCATATATATTTCATATGAAAACATCAATATCCTCGCTTCCCTCAATTCGCTGCAACTCCACAAGTGTTTAAATGGTGTACGACGTATGCGTGTTGCTAGCTGCTAGCCTTGTGGCAAGTTTTAATCTATTGTGGTGACAATGCTATAGTTAGTCTCACCACATTTTTGTATAAGACTGAAACGACAAAAACAATACACAATTTCTTGACACGGTGCGCTGTTTTGATTGTCATTAGAACTAGATCAGGGCAGGAAACCTAACAAGCTAAGGGAAAAACCAATGTGCTAAACCTCGTCATCCATCTCCTGTCTATGGGCCCGGAGTGTAAGTGACACGTTTTGGTTCCGTGTCCAGGGTGCCACCGTTGGTATTTTATGAGAAGAAAAGGACGGTGCTTTCCAGGTTTAGCGACGCTAGTGATGCTAGCTGACTCCCACTGACTAGTGGGGCCGCTAAAAACCTAGGCCCGCATGTACGTGACGACAACATTCAAGCGGGCATGTTGGTAGGTCTGTCGCCATTTCTTTTTTCCAGTGCCGACCACACTGTTCGTCTAGGAAGCGGTTTCGCATTTTGCTCCGTGCACACAAGAAAGGAGGGAGGGAACTCCACACTCCTATCAGAGGTTTTTTTTTTTTTTTTTTTTTGCGAAAACAAAGCTTCCTTTTCCTTGTTGTAGAATAGAAGTAGCAGTAGAAGCTTGTGGGGCCCACCAGAATGCTTGTTGGGTTACTTTGACTAGCTTGCATTGTTTTATTTATGCTTATTATATTAGGATTCTTAGCAAATTTGCGTGCGTTCTTCTACGGGAAAAAAATTGTACATATCAAGCTCCATCGTGCTCTAACTCCGCGTCGTCGTTGCGGCGCTGCATCTCATCTTCTCCGAGATTCAAGTCTCGATGTGGCCGGTGCCGTTAGCTAGCTCTCATGGCCGAGCTCCACCTTGCCGCCATCCTAGCAAGCGGTCGGTGGCCCGGCAAAGATAAGAGATGCGTATCGACATCGACATGTATTTGGAGCTCCACCTCGTTGTTGCAATTTCAGAATTTTAGAAATTTCGGTGTCATACTAAACATGTGTGTTGCACCTCAAGGGAATCTAAATTCAAAATCTAAAGAATATATACTTGACATACCACGTATACAAACACAATCATGGGGCTTAGCCGCTTGACAATTTCTTATTACCTCAAGTACTTATGCGGACGAGAGGCGGTGGGCGCACATAGGGCTGGCGTTTGACGCGCTCAGGCCGTCGTCGAGACGCACAGTACACCATCGTCTTGGCGGATCCCCATCCGGACCACGTCTCCCTCGCGTTCGAAGCCTACATAAGCGACAACGGCGCAATATCAATGATCATATGCATATATATATGCTCGCCGCTCATACCACTATGACATGTTCCGGATCACGGCATTATTGAACACGCACGCATGTACCATAATTTGTCGGGTCTTGTGCGAAGTTTGCGTAGTGGCGTGTAGATGTCGAAGATGGCGAGCTTGAGGTCGGCGTGCTTGAGCAGCCTTTTGGCGGTGGCATTCAGCTTCTGTTAAAGGTCTTAGCGTCACGGTTGAGCCTCAAGACGTGTACTTGCCTTCGCTCTGACTGATTGCCGTGAAAGCGCCTAGGATTGATGAATCGTATATATGTATGTGGAGAGTTTTATTTGCCCTCCAGTTAGACCTGTTTGGTATTGGACAAGAAATCGTATATATGTATATGCGGAGTTTGTGGAGAGTTTTTTCCGGATTTAGAGCTCTTTTTAAATCTACACCCAAGGAAGTATCTATTCCATATTCTATCTGAACACGTATCCCGGGCGAGAAACCGAATCAGTTGGGAAGAAAAGGCGGTGCATGCGAGCTAGCTTTTCTCTTCAGATCCGTATGCAACTCGTTTAGTTTATTACGGATAACCAGGCGGACAGACTGCACGCACGTCGTGCGACATGATAACCAAAGCGGACAAATACTACATGGAAGCGGACGCCAATTTGGGAAAAAAATTTTAGGCAGGAAACTTCTATTCGGATGGAGGGTAGGGAGAGGGTCGGGGCGAAATTTTTGGGTGGACCATTGTCTTCTAATTTTCTATTCTAATCAAGACTTCATGAGGCGTGTAATGGGAGTCCGAGGCGTATTCGGTGGGACATGTTAGACATAGTAGTGTTCTAGTCATATTCCTATTGTAATCTGTTAGAGTCCTAGTCATATTAGAAGTCCTAGTGTAGTTAGGACACATAGAGTTCTAGAAGGTTACGGAGATGTGCAATGAGACCTTCCCCGAACCGTGTCCAAGTCGGAGTCCTTCCCCGTTGCATGTAGGTTTGCATGTTTTATGGTAAATCCTAGAAGGATTGCCATAGGGACTTCATAACAACGGGGGAGGAGGTCAAGGCCCAGGGCCTATATAATGTAGACAGAGAAGGTGGAACCAAAGATAGGGGAGACGACGGAAATTTTCTCTCTTTATTAGTAGGTATAGATTAGGCTGGAGCTAGGACTAGTGTGGTCTGAAGTGTACGGTTTCCCTTCTCCCTTCATGAGCTGTTTATAATGCAGATAGGGTACAGGCATAATTGGGATTGACAGTTAATCTTGACATGAAAAATGAGCAAAAAAAAAAATCAAAGCATGTATGATGGTCGTTGTGTTGGTGGAGTGGTGATTAATCAGTGTCTTATTTTCATTAGTAATTCGTATAAAATGTTTCTTCACCAGATGTTGTTCATTCCTAATTTGTGACAAAATTCAGAAACAAAGACAAATGTGTATTATTATTATTAGACAGTATATCCCATCACAAGGGAAAAAAATAGGGAGCTGTTTTTTGGGTATAAGTATATAGCATTCCGAAGTGCAAATGCCATAGACAAGACAGCCCCACCATTATTCAACTGAATACCTAAAACAATTAGCAAAAAACTGTGTATATATAAAGTGTATATATTGGAAAATTAGAAAATGAAGCCAAAGTGAATACTTACATGTGAAGCATTTAGCACAACAGCATACATGCTCCTAAGGCAAAAAAAAAAAAATATACATACTCCTATTCTACCCTCTTTTCTCTGCATCGAAGGCCCAACAAAGGCCCAGTGGCCCAAAAATCCCTACAGACTGTTTCGAAAAAAAAAAAACTACAGGCTAAATGTAGCTTTAAAAACCACTTTGATTTTCTATTAAACAGTTTGCACTTTAATATGTGTGTTTCTAGTTGATATATTGCATAAACTACTTAGTAATTTCACACATATATATCATCGTAAGTTCATATGCAAATGAATAAAATGGAATCTGAAATTTCATATTCCCTTCAATGAGAGATTAAAGGGAAGATCTTGTACATCTCGAGTTCACTTTTCAAATGTCCAACGGCGGTCTAAGTAAAAAAAAAAATACTAGATATATCATATATGGCCCCTTGTATCCAAGATATTCCAGCTGATCAGCCCATGTAAACCAAGCCATCAGTACCAGTATGACAGTTGCGTGTGGGTTTAGCGGTTGTGTATAAAAAAGGTGCATCGTCGTTCGCCTCGAAGCACACGTGACGAGGATGTCATTAGCCACCCAAAACCCCAGATCTGCTGATGTTTGGAAGGTCGTCGCTGAAGACCCTTCATTTGGATTTGTTTATCATTTGAACCCTATATATAAGGCTGACTTTTGTGTTCATCTACTTTCTATAGTTCTTATTAGCTTTTTTAAAAAAAAAAAAAAACTTTAATTAGACGGAACTTCTTTATTGAAATATTTTTTTATAAAATGCTACTTTTATAGATGTAGAATATATACATATAATAAAGTATTCTATTAAAAATGAATGGATTTGATAATAAGAAAATTGCCAAAAAGGGGAACTCGTTAAAAATAAAACATTTTATTTTTTCTTTTCCCATTCTCACGTTGAGTCAATATTTTTTGGAAAATAGTGGAATCAATAGTTAAACTGAATGGTACAACTCAGAGTTTGTTTGTTTTAACATATATTCATCATGTGGACTCAAGTAGACTTTTTTTTTTCATATCACGCCAAAGCGTTTTTAATTAAGTAGAAAGAGTTTTTTTTTAGAATACAATAATACATGAAGGTAACCAAGGTTACCTCCCATGAACCTACCAACTACTATATCTAAAACTGGGATAACATTGCAACAAACTTGCGACACAAACTAGTTGTTGAGAGGATCCAGCGATGCACTCGGGCGCCTACCTCATCCTCCAAACCGAGAGGTTGAGGCCCAACAAAGCCACATCAAAAAGCCTCCCGCCAAAGCTTATTCAGGCGTTATTGCTTGCGCACCGTCATGTTTCCCCTTGAAGGCCGCATTGAACTAGGTCACAATATCAGTCGGCACAACGTCTTCATCCACATGGACTCCGAGCTTCCGCGAAGAAAATCTTTTGCTTTGTGAAGCGTCGCGTTGGGCTCAAGTAAACTAGGGAGGTTAAGGACAAATTTGTTCATCTCCCTTTCCAACTCACATGTAACTCATGTATCGAAACCAAATTGAATAATATGGAGATTCATTGGTGGGTTCGCTACTGGGCACAGATGCACTTGAATGTTTTCTTTACCCTCTGATCCTCTCGGATTCTTTTCTCTTAAATATATGCATCTACTCTTTTTTGGGACATTTCCTTGGGCATCATAAAAGATGCATCTTCCTTCTCAGCCATTAAAAAATTTCATGTTCCTTCTCAACCATCACTTGAAAATTTTAGAATCTTGTATGACACTTCCGTTAGTTTTCAAGGTAACGACAACTAATAGAGGTTCGAAATTCTCATTTTGCCCCTCTTACCGGCGAGGCCCCATGTGTCGGATCTTCTTCCTCGTCTTCTTTCTTTGTCTCCCGTTCCTTGCTCACGATCGCACCTCCGTGGGGGCCTCGCCGGAGGAGGCTACTCCCGGCTCACCGCGGACTCGAGCCTCCTCGCCAAGCCTGCCGCCTCCAACGCCTCACGATTCCGGCTCCACCTCGGATGTGCTCGTCCCCACGAGGTGCAGCCTCCCGGCGCCCACCACTCGGTTGCCAGTTGCGCACGGGCGCCGTGTCACGCAGCCGCCCTCGCCCAGCCCGCCGTGTCCCCCGGGCCAGTAGCCCACCGCACCCGCCGCCCGCCCGATCGCCCAGCGACGGCCGGCGCCCGGACTTGGCCAACCTTGCAGGTTGCCTCGGCCGAGTCGCAACCACGCGCAGGTGTGCCGATTGGTCCTCCGCCGCCCAGCGAGCCCTCCCGACCGGAATTTGGTCGTCGACCACCTCCCAGTGCTCATGCTCGTGGTGAAGAAGAGGAAGTAGTGTGTGTGGTGAAGAAGTGTGTGGGGTCTACTTGTAAGAGGGGTAAAATGGACATTGCACGATCCTATTAACTGCAGTTCTACAAGAAGTTCACAGTAGTGGCATGTAAGGGTGAAAAAATTGAAGTAGTGGCTCACATGACATCTTAACTTTTCTAGTGGCTCATAAGGAATTGAGAACTTTTATTATGCCTCACAGGAATTCTCTCATTTTTTTGGTGTGTGTGTGTGTGTTGGGGCGTGGGGGGGGGTTGTTAGGGTTGATGTATTGAGGATTTTGAAGGAAAACTACATAGACGATTGGTGTGTGCGTAGCATTAGCGAAGAATATTTGTCGCGGCGGTGTGGAGGATATGGGTAGTGGATGTATTCGAGGTAGAGAGGAACTTTGCATCGAATAGATAGTGAGCCAATGAGGAACAATGGTGTATACATTGATTGCTCGACAAATGGAGTTAGGGTCAGCCGGTTTGCCACGATAGAGGATGACAAGTGGATGAATTGGGGCCTAGTGGAGTCTCATCCAATATGTTAGTGAGGCAATGATGAACAATGGTGTATCGGGGCTCGCCGGTTGGAGTTGCCATATAGAAGTGTAGATGGGAGGAAGAGAACGCGTCTCCAGCCTGACCACATATCAATGTACGTGAAATCAAAGACCAGTGTTGCATGCACCATCACGACGACATTACAAACACATTATGGCACATGTATATTGGATTGGAAATTTGAGCAGAATGCATGATGAGCTCCCTCTCCCTCACCAGTAGTCCACACCGAACATCAGGTTGAAAGAATGTACCGACCAGTGCTAGTTGTTACATGTACATATACACATATACATACATATATTTATACAAGTACTCACCACTCTTTTCAATTTGTTGTGTTTTATAATGAATCGAATCGAATTTTCAGCGTGCAATACGTGCACGAGAGATGGAGAACAACTACGTACGATGTTCAGTTGAGTCAGATTGCCATGGCAAGCCACGACGAGCAGAATGCGTTGGATCACCTGCCCTTCATGTCGGCGAGCTGCTGGAAGAGCTCCCCGGCGGCGGTGGTGGACGCGTCGGGCATGGCGCCGCTGGCCGCGGGGACGACGGCGCCCCCACCGCCCTCCGCCCCGGCGCCGTCCTCCCCGTCCTGCTCGGGCGTGTTGGAGTCCTGCAGCTGCAGCGCGTACTCGAGGTTCCACAGCACGTCGCCCATGGAGATGCGGTCGCTGCCGAACTCGGCGAGGCACTTCTCGGCGGTCTCGGCGAACTTGGCGAGCGACTCCGGGTTGACGGTGCCGGCGAGCTTGGGGTCCATGATCTTCTCGATGAGGCCCTTGCGCTTCCACTGCATGCCCCACTCGGCGAGGCTGACCTCAGTTGCTCCCGCGGCAGCTGCGGGTCGATGGGCGCCCGCGCGCACAGCGCTCCAGCAGCACCACGCCGAAGGAGTAGACGTCCGACTTGTCCGTCAGCTGCTGGCACCGGAAGTACTCCGGGTCCAGGTACCCGAAGCTGCCCTTCACGGCGGTGCTGACGTGGAGCTGGTTCGTCCCCGGCCCGTCCTTGGAGAGCCCGAAGTCGGCCACCTTGGCCACGAAGTTCTCGTCCAGCAGGATGTTGGTGGTCTTGACGTCGCGGTGGATGATCCCCTGCGCCGTGCCCGTGTGCAGGTAGTGCAGCCCCGCGCGGCGCCGATGCAGATCTCCAGCCGCTGCTTCCACGGCAGCGGCGTCACCCCCTCGTTGCCGTAGATGTGGTCCCGGAACACGCCGTTGTGCATGTACTCGTACACCAGGATCATCTCCTGGTTCTCGTCGCAGTAGCCGATGAGCGACACCAGGTGGCGGTGCCGCAGCTTGGACAGCATCTGGATCTCCGTGTTGAACTCGTTGATGCCCTGCTCCGACTCGGCGCTCCCGCGCTTCACCGCCACCTTGGTCTTGGCGCCGTCGTCGTCGATCTCGCCCACGTACACGTTGCCGAACCCGCCCACGCCGATGATGTTCTTCTCGTCCCAGCTGCCCGTCGCCGCCTGGATCTCGGCGAACGAGAAGAAGCGCCCCAGGCCCGAGGTGGAGGAGAAGGTGTTGCCGCTCTTGTGGGACCCGTACCCGCTCTTGGTGAAGGACTGCCCCGTGTGGATGGGGAGCAGCCACGACGAGAAGCTCTCGCGCCGCTCCCAGTCCTGCGGCCGCTTGTACCACTTCACCACCATGGCGCCCAGCCCCGCGAACGCGCCGAACATCATCGCGAACCCCACGGCCGCCACCGCCTTGCGCCCGCCGCTGCCGTCGTCGGCCTTGCGCCCGTCCACGCCGAACTCGCCGTCCAGGCTGCCCACGGAGTTGCTCATCTTGAGCACCTCCATGCCGTTGAGCAGCGCGTCGATGCGCCCCGTGTCCTGCCCCATGGGCCCGACCTGGACGCTCAGCTTCCCGTCCCCGCCCTCCAGCGACGACGAGTTCACCACGAAGTCCTTGTAGTAGGGCGCCGCCAGCTCGCCGCCGGTCACCGTCGACAGGTCCAGCCCGGACACGGCCTTGCGCCCCGCGATGTACACGTCGAAGTAGAGGTCGTTGGCGGCCTTGCTCACGATGTCGGCGAAGAAGAGGCGGACCATGTAGCTGAAGTCCGGGTCCACCTCCACCTTCCACGTCAGGTTGAAGTTGGGGCTGCCCACGTCGGCGTCCGCCATCTTGGCGGCGCTGGCGTACACCAGCGTGGGCGCCACCAGCCGGGACGTCCCGTCGGGGAACTTGATGGTGCTGGTGGGCACCGACACGTCCTTGACCGCGTTCTTGGTCTGCACGTAGGACGCGTCGGTCTCCCAGCGCCGGCCCAGCGTGTCGTTGGCGGGGCCGATGGCGGGGCCGCCGACGTTGATCCGGTACAGGACCTGGTACGCGTCGTGCACGAGGCCGGTGATCTCGCCCAGCGGCGCGACGGCCAGCGCAGAGTCGGTGATGAGCTCGTCGGGCGCGTTCACCACCTCGATGGCGTTGACGAAGGCGGCGGAGCCCTGGAGCGGCTGGAACTTGAGCGCGAGGTGGTTCTCGGTGGCGTTGATCACGTACTCCTTCATCACCGGCTTGTTCTCCGCCGTGAAGCTGTGCAGCAGGACGTTGTCGTCGGTGACGACGCTGAACGTCGCCGACGCCAGGTCCACGTCGCCGCCCTTGATGGGGAAGAGGTAGATGCGGATGAAGTGCCACCCGGGGACGGCGAGCGGGAAGCTGTAGACGGCCTCCGTCTTGAAGACCCTGGCCGTCTCGTACAGCGGCGACGGCAGGTCGGCCTTGTCGTCGGCGGCGACGCGGATGGCGTCGTCGGCGGACAGCAGGTGGTTGGCCTGCGCGTCCGTCTTGTACGACTTGCCGTCCGTGGTGACGGGCGCCGTCCCGCCGCAGTCGATCAGGAAGCTGTCCTTGGGCGTGAAGCTGGACGGCGTGGGCGGCGTCTCCGCGCCGCTCTCGGTCACGGGCCGGCCCTGCCCGGACACCGTGGTTGTTGTCGCTGCGGCTAGCAGCAGCAGCAGCAGCGCCGGCGGGAGCGCCCGCGGCGCGTCATGGTGGCTGGTGTACTGCTACGAGCGTGCTCGATCGACCACCACCGGTCACCTGCAGCGCTAGCTAGTCCAGCGTAGTACGTGCACCGGCACCGGAGGGCAGCACCGGACGGACGCCGGCAGGCTCTGACTGGGTGGTGGGGCCACTCACCCTCTCTCTGGTTGGTGGGCCCAATCGGAGGGAGGGAGGAGGGTGGGGTGAAATGGCGGGTTATGTGGTGGCCACCGGCGCGCCAAGTTTAAGCAGCCCGCACTGCACGGCCGCCCGCTATGTTTGGGCCGCCGACCGGGTCACCGCCGAGATGTGCGCTCCACCGCGTTTCCGCTGCCGCTGCGTGCCTGCTCCATCTGCACCTGCTGCTGCTGTGCGCCAACCTTCCAGGTGCCTGCTGCCTATTCTGGGCATCGTTTTTGCTTGGCCCAACCAAATTCTACATATATGCTGCTGCTGCTACTCCTACCTGCTAGCATGCTACTGCTGTATTACTAGTACTCCTACCTGAATCTTTTTATTTTTGACGAATTCACGACTCACTTTTTAATTCACAGGTCAGAATAGTTGTTTTTCTTGAAAGAAAAGAGGTACGTAGTTCACTCATGGTTGTCTGGATCGATCTCAAGCATTGTTTGTTGACTCTGGGGGATCTTTGCTCGGTCAGGCTCCTGGTACGCCATGGAGTGACTGGAGCGAAGCGTTTCAAATGCCTAGTGACGATTGGTTGGCCAGGCCGGCTTCCGGAGCTATGGGAGGTTGGTCGACCATCCCATTGCTCGGAGTATAGGCAAACGTCCTGAGGCTACGACCGGTACTTAGTGAGGGCTGTTGATCCATAAGGCAACTGATTTAGGCGGTTTCAATTGTGTCCTGTGAGAGAGAATAAGTTAAAAGTAGCTGAAAGCAAAACTAGATTAGGCGATGCCTGTATTGATTGCATAGGTTACATAGCTCAAGCTGTTGAGGTGTAGCCGAGTGTCTTTGAGTGCCCACAACACTCAACCCTCCTTGACCGATGTGTCCCGGTTGGCACAATTGGAGACGCGGCTCTGTGTTCCGCTCGAGAACCATTGATCAGCAAGCCAAGGCGACACCTTTGTCGGTGATGTCGATGCGTCGGAGTCGGAGACCGGCTGCCAAGACCAAGGCCTCCAACCTGACCGTCCAAGCACAAAAATGTGCTCAAGCAAAAGCTTGAGATCGCAGACACGATGCAGAATCTGGACCTTGCGGCTTCGGACACACTCAAGTCCTTATTCTGTACAGTTGAATCAAGAGGCCCTCTCTTGGCTCTAGATTTTGATCCGGTTGGTGAAATTTTACAATTTTACCCTATTTTGAAAACATTTTTCACAAATAGGCCCCTGGCAAAACTAGCGCTGAAAATGGGCCAAAACCGGGCGCGATAGGACAACACGCCGAGGTATGTGGCTCGGCGATGATGCGCCACGTCGGCCGACGACCCGGTCGCGACATCGGTGGCAAGTGGGGGGGAGTGGAGGTCGGCGTCATGTCTAGGTGCGCAAGCTTTATACCTCGGCGCTCCGTCCCCACGCCAAGGTTTGGCGTGCCGGGCTGGGTCTAGGCCCGTTCGCCCAGCCCAAGGTCTCGCGGCGCTATTAGTTAATGCTGAGCCACATAGCTCGGCGTGCCGTCAGAGTGTGCCAAGCTACGACCACTTAACCTGGCCGCGGCCGCCAGCCTTCTTCATACAAATCGGCGTCATGTATGACAGCCTCGGAGGGTCGAGCCTTGGTGATAATGAGCGCCTCAGAGGGTTGAATTCTGCACTGCGTTGGATGTTCGGACAAATCGATGTCATGTATGACGCCCTCTACGCTTCAAAGGAGGAACGAGATCATGTTGGGCGGGATAAGGGCAACCACGTATGGCGCCAGGAACGATGATCTTGTTATTCGTATGCTCTTTTACAAATTGATTCATTCCTGTCCTCTTTCAAATTTTTGGCTGCTTTTGATTATTGTAATTGTTGCGGGTGAACAACGGGAACTAAATACCGTTTCTGTCCCAAGCAAAAGCATGGATCGTAGAGGTGAAATCTATTGGTGGTGATGTTTTTTGTGCCTCCGATGTTGGAGGGAATTGTGCTCGTGGAGGATTTTGTACCTGTGGGCTCTATGAAGTAATTCACTAACAAGGAATATATCTTCGAAAAAAAATCTGGTAACTTCACTTAATATAAAGGCCATGTTTGGTTCCAAATAAGTCATCTGCTTATAAAATATGAAAAACTGATTTATCTAGCCAAACAGCATAAGCAAATAGTTAGTGCACCCCTACTTGAAACTTATAAGTCACCCCCTTTTATGGATATTTTTTTGTATAGAAGTCATCTACAACCAAGGTTGTTCTTATACTTCATTGTGGTACTCTTATTAGGAGAATGCTGCTGGCGTGGAGAAGGACTGGTGTTCAAATTTGGAGTTTATTAGCTTCTTAACCAACAGGATTATCTTTCAGCAAGAGTGTAGACGCACCAGGCGTTATTTCTACCGAGGTGATTTAATTATTCTTGGTATCTCAAATTATCTCCTTGCTTGTTTGGAAGAACTTATGGTTGTTTAAGATAATTCTGTCCCATTCTCATTATTTTCTCATGTTCTGTAGGCCTTCGGGATGAGTTGAGGTGTCAAGTTGGTTACTCTCTTTTCGAAATTTTGATTGGAAGACTTTTCGGATCTATTCAAAAAGTTGTAGAGCTTATGGGTCCTAAGCATAAGTGGGGATTGCGAACCTATTGAGGAAGAAGCAGAAGAGGGATGCTGCTCTTCCTCCTCCAAAGGTGTTTGATGGACCTAATTTTGTGATGATCGACAATCGAACCCGATGGTGCATGTCAAGCTATTTGTTGTGAAACCATGTGTGTGTGGGTGGATCTCAAAGCGGTGAGGAAAAATATCTAGCACTCTAGGGAATAAGAGAAGAGTCTAGAGCATGGTGGACTCTAGTGTGACTCTAGTGAGCAAGAGAAGTCGAGTGTAGTAGACATATCTAGGGAGGAAATATCTAGAGGAGATATTTGGGGATTGCTACCTGTAGAATCTCTGGACGCCTAGAGGGGGGGTGAATAGGCGTGACCTGTTAAAACTCCCTGCAAAAATTCAGCTCGAGCAAATATAAGAATGGACCGTAGCACTGCTCCTCTCCGGGAACAAGCATTTCTCCTCTCAAAATAAAAAGAATCTGACAGTGCGTAAACCCAAGCTGGAAAGCTCTCACAGAGTGTATTCAATTCCTCCTGCAGGACTGCTGAGCACAGGTGTAGAACAGAAAGAAACTGAACCAACAGTTAGGGTTGAAACCCTAACTCAACAAATATGAACTGCAGTAATAAAACAACACACAAGACATGCGATTTAACTCGGTGGTTCGCATCACCACCAAGGCTGGCCTACTCCACGTTGTTGAGGTAAAATAGGGCCCGTCCGCAACTCCGCCTCGTCCTCCTCCCTTCCCTTTCCCCCATGCCTTCCACCTCCACTGCTCCCTACTCGGCATCGCTCCGGCGGCGGGCCGGATCCGCCCCTCCCGGGCGGGTCTCCTAACGGACCCTTCCGGTGGCCAACGACTCTTTCCCACCATTTGGTGAGCACCGGTGTGGTGCCGGCCGGATCCTCCCATCCTAGGGCCGGATCCGATATCCCTGCGGCAGTACTCCTTCCCGCCAGGCCCGTTGGGTGGTCAACGTGGCGACCCCTCACTGTTAACTCTTCGCGGCGGGGGACACTGTAGCCTCAGGGCCGCCGCCACCTCGGCCGGCTGTAGTGGCGGGTGTAGCGATGGCGGCAGACGGTGGCTTGGGGTGAAAAACCCTCCTCTCATAGGCCCGCCTTTGGGCCGACAACGGTGGTGCCCCGCGCCATTACCTTCTAAAGGCATCGTCCTCTTCGTTCGCCGGTCGTGTTTGCCGGGACTCGGGAATCAAAGATCCGGTGGGTGCTTCTCAACGCAGCTTGGCGTCCCGTGGGCGACATACCATTCCAAAGCTCCCGTTGAGGATCCCGCCGAGCTCCCGTGCCGCCATGCAGTTACGCCGATTCTTCATTGTCACCCGGCGTCCCCTCGTCACGCTTTTTGGCACCGAGTCGCGTGCCTTCCGCTCGCCGTCGCTGTCCGTCTTGCTCGGGGTTGGCGCCATGATTGCCATCGTCGCCCACGTGGCCACCCGGCGTCGCGTTTCGCGACCAGGACTTCCACTACGCCTTTACGGTTGCGTCCCCCGAAGCTCGGCCGTGTGGCGCGTTGCGGCTCGGTTAAAGGTCCTAATGGCTAGAGGGGGGGTG
Organism: Hyparrhenia diplandra; assembly: GCA_015847255.1. NCBI lineage: Eukaryota > Viridiplantae > Streptophyta > Magnoliopsida > Poales > Poaceae > Hyparrhenia > Hyparrhenia diplandra. The sequence goes on from JADLZK010004734.1 coordinate 364,178, forward strand.
AATAGCCTATTAAAAATTCTTGCAACAACACTAAGCGCCCGGGTTAGACAATAAGATGGCGTAGCAAATAAGCAATGCTTCAACTAGCTAAGCAAGCCACAATTTAATTCTATTGTCTCTAATCCACACAAAGGCTATGTCGCTAATTTACTCCTAGGTGAGCAAGCAATTCTAACTAGATTACCACTAGGAGCTAAACAAGACTAAGCAAGCTACACAAGCTACCAACTAAGCAACCTAACAAGAAAAGCTACTAAGTAATGCAAAGAGGTGCTAGAATACAATACCACGGTGTAAGTGTCGAGGTTGTAGCCAATCACCCGTGATCACCAAGAAATCTCCAACGAGCAAGAACAAGTGACACGATGATTTTTTCACCGAGGTTCACGTGCTTGCGAAGACGCTAAGTCCCGTTGTGGCGACACACTCACTTGGCGTATGCTAAGCTTAATGGCGGTGCCAAATCCCCTATGGGAGCTCAAGCAAACGATCACAAGAGAGGGTCCAACAAACCCCGAACAATCCACTAGTGCTCCTTTCGCGAATCTCCAGCGGGGTAAGGAACGACCCGTCACAATCACCACCGGTGTGGCCTCAAACAAGCTCCACTTGAGCTCAACACCGCCTCTTGCTCCAAGCCGCTAGGGAACCGGGCAAATTCCCAAGAAAACAAGAATCCCACGGCTTCTCCAAGGATGAAGTGCCTCTAGATGCAACCACCAATGCAATGCACTTCTATCACTCTCAATCTCACCAAGAATTCGAGTTATGGATGAGAGATGAGTGGAGAGGAGTCTCACAAGCTCACTAGCAAGTTAGAGTGTTCAAATGTGCAAGAGAGAGGCTTAGAAACCGGGCAAACCCATATATATATAGCCCCCCACGAGATAGAGCCGTTGGTCTTCAAAATGGGCTCATTTCGGGGTGGCCGGACGCACCCGGCCCGGAACCACCGGCGGGTCCGGTCAAGCGTCCGGTCCGCTTTCCGGCCGCTACCGACAAGGGTCGGGCCCATAGCTGGTGCCCTCCTCCGGCGTCCGTCGCGCTTCGGTCGAGGGGTCGGTCATGCGTCCGACTCAAAACCGATTTACACCCTTTACGTTATTTTCGACGGACCGACCGGCCGAAGCCACCGGTGCGTCGCGTCCGGTCGAGACCGTGCGTCCGGTCACCTTTTCTCGGCCAGTTCTTCATCTTTTTCTTTGCTCTTTGCTTCAAACTTGCTTCGCCTCTTGCCAAGGGTTGACAACACGTCAAGATGACCACGTTATCACCAATGTTAGCACGCGTCGATAAGTTAGGCAAGATCGAAGTTAGTGCTCTCATGTCCTAAATGCAATATGCAAGTCAATTGGACCTAGAAGCACTTCATCAAAGGATTGTCGCGACATTCCCTCTTGATAGTCGGCTATCTATCCTATAATGTGATCACTGCGGCTCTATCGTGTCTTGATCACTAAAAGGAAAAACCCTATCAAGATACCTTTGCCTTGATCTCGGGTTCCTCTCAAACCCGATCACCGAGCTTGACGATCCATCATGTCCACCATCATCGTCCATGTTCATGATCATCATGCTCCTTGTCATCCATCTAATCCTATCTCAAAGTCATCACTTAGAGCAAAGGATTAGTCCACAAATGTGTCATCAATTTCCAAAACCAAACATGAGATTTCACTCGCCTAACGAGGCTTATTATAGTGTACCTTCGTGCGGCGCTGCACCGTCGTTCGGCCTGTCTCTCGCTTGGATGTTAACACCGTCATGGTCGCGTCGTCGTTGCTTGGCCATGGGCACCGGCGTCGCGTTCGCTTAGAGTCGTCTTGGGGTTGATCGCCATCGTTATCGCCGTCGTCGTTGCTTGGCTATGGGCCACCGACATCGCGCTTTCGGATCCACCTCAGGCGGTCGCCGGCCCGGCGGCGACGCCCACTTGATGCTCTCTGCGTGGGTTTTCAGCGATCGAGATTTCCATTCCTCCATTCAGTTTTGCGTCTCACGAGTATCGGCCTAGCGATCTTTGTATCTCGCTTCTTGGCGTGGTTGTGTTGTGTGGCTTGGTGGAGTGCTCCTCTGTTTCTTGCTTTTGTTAGTAGTTGCTACTTTTGTTTGTTTGTGGCCACTTTCTCCGTGATTGTGTTGTGTTGTATTGTGGGGTGTTTTGTAGTGTTATTTTGTTCAGCCGGTCTCGATTTTTCTCTTAATGAAAAAGACACGTGAAGTCTTGTTTGAGAAAAAAAAACTTATGCCACACCATTCTCTGTTTCACCTCTTCAGCAATATACAAATAGTTTCGGAGAGGAGGAATGCGATAAGGGAGAGTAGAATAAGGTAGCAGAGCTTCCTTCCTGATGGCAAGGTACCAAGTATTACCTGTCTTGATGAAAGGGCAGCCAGCAGTTGAGTTCAAGCAGCCAGAAAGAAACTCTTTGCATGCGTGCATGGCCACTCCATTCAGAAGCTGAGACTGCTAGTGCGAGTAGATAGATCGTTCTTAATCTCACCAACGCCTGTCCCCTGCTGTCGTCGAGGCTTTTCAGTTTGGCATGCATCTCATCACATCTGTCCGGCACTTGTGTTCTTCAGAAAGCATTTTAGGTAGATCATTGTGCTCTCTGCTCTGTGCGTGATAGGTTTAGAATTCATGATATATGTGTGTGTATATGTATATGTATATGTGCTTTATGCTATAATGGGTTGGATGCCAATTGACATCAACGGTACCAGAGCGTTGCAATAAAAAGTGATCTGCTCTATGTCAAGATAGAGTACCCTCAACTAGCATCAAATCTCAAGTAAAAATATATGATTATCTAAGATCTGACACTGTTATCACGAACAAACTGAAGAGGGAACTATACTGTGAAACCCGTACTGACCTGTGTACAGCTAATATCATGGAGGACGCAATCAAAGAAGAGTAGAAATACAAATTACAAAGATATATATGTATGCCTCCTATATACTCTGGTACTAAGTACGATCGAGATGACCAGTTCATCCCATACTTGTTATTAGTATTTTTTTCACTTTTTCAGCATCCAACTAAGGCTTACATCCAGATCCAACCATGAGCCGCAGCCTGCTCGTCAGGGACTTATTGCTGCGCTCCGCCTTGGTCTTCTCCTTCTGGGACGCACATTTCGTTCCTTTAAGTTTGTTCACCTTTTTTCAAATCAAACGAAACAACAAGATCAGATTTTTCAACTCTAGAATCCCTGATCAATGTGCAAAATCGATCAGATAAGAATACCTTGGTGGGTGTGTTGGGTTTGCTGATGCCACTGATGCTGCTGGTGCTGCGGTGGAGCTGGCGCGCGCCGCGCTGCAGGATCTCCACGGCGCTCCAGCTTCTACCGTCCGCCGCCACCGACGACTTGCTTCTCTGCACCTTGCCGCCGCCGAACGCCGGGTCCACCACCGCCACCGGCGTGGAGTCAGACCACATGGCGGGATCCTCGACCGGCGGCACGGCCGAGGAGGACCCCAGCCCCAGCCCGAACTGGTGGTGATGGACGGCGGCAGCCTTGCCGGCGACGTCCAGACCCAGCTCGTAGCTCACCTGCCTGATGCGTGACTCGAGCAGGTTGAGACGATCCATGAGGTCGCCACGCACCTGCACGTGCTGCAGCGCCGCCGGCAGGGACTTGGTGTGCTGGTGCTGAGCTGTTGGCGCGCGGCGGAGGGTCGGGGTGGGGATGCCGTGATCGGCGGCGTGTGATGACGGGGGACGCTGCTGGTGCTCCTCCAGCTGCCGCAGCTGCACGAAAACACCACACGCCATCAATGTGCTCTTCGGCGTGCACGGCCGGACTGGCCGGCCATCACCCATCTGCAACTACTACACGTCGATGGATTCTACTCACCCGGAGATCGATCTGGTCGAGAAGGCCGACCAGCTGCGGGTGGAGGCCGTTCCCGTATCCGCTGATGACGACGTGGCGCTGGGAGTCTACCAGCACGTCCGCCATGCCGGGCTGCTCTGGCTGCTAGCGGTTTATGTGACGGTGAGCTGCGGCTGCAAGGTCGAGCCATCGTCAATTATAAAGCGCACGGCGGTGAGGATAGGGAGGAGCTTGACGGGGTGAGGTGCAGCGGAGGCCGGCATGGTCGGATCTTCCTGCCCTCCGATCGCGCATGCGAGCGAGCGGCCCATGAGAGCAGGCGGCCCACACACGGCGGAGAGAGAACGGCGCTTGCGGCAGGACCGGTTCCTGCCTTCGAAAACGTGTCTCAGATTAGAACTGCAGTCCTAGTAGTCAGGTACCTACGTGTGTTTCCTTTTTTTTTTTCCTTTTCGTTTTTATATTTCTTTTTTTTTTTCCTTTTCTTTTTATATTTATTTTTTTTTTTTCTATTTCCCTTGTTTTTATTTTTCTCTTTTTTATTTTTTATTACTCCAACTAACCATTTAAGAAAATTATAGTTTGTGGGCTACACAAGGCAGAGAGAGAGCGGCACACACAGGGCAGAGAGAGAGCGGCCCACACAGGGGTGGATCCCGAAAAGCTTTTCGGAGAGGGCTAAATAACTAAGATTAGGAATCTAGGATGAGAGTTAAGCAAATAATGGTAATTTAGAGGCTAATGAACAGTACTTTACACGTGATTTAAGGCTCCCAGGGGCTGCAGCCCGGGCATCCCACCCCTGGATCCGCCCCGCCCACACGTACATGGAGTCCTAGTCGCGTGTGTTTCTTTTTATCCAGGTATTGCTGGTGTTAGGACGTCCGAGCATACTCGCGCGCGTCGGACGCCCACGGTGGGCGGCCCACCGCACCTGTCTTGAGCTACGCTCTAGTGCCTTCCAGCGCCTTCCTACGCCCCGTGCTGATGTGGATAGGTGCTTTGCTCTTTGTGTGTCTGCGTAGGGGAGGACTCCCATATGTGAGAGAGGATACGCATCGATGCATGCATGAATCAAAAAGGCAATGGTACCTGGTTTTTACCCGAGGGCAGGAGCATGGGTCAATATCCATACTCATGAGTTTGTTAATGGGAACAAAATCATACCATGGGTTTAATTTACCCGGCTCCAAGTTGTAGCTTGTGTAATACAGCCCATGTATTAGCATTTAGCCTAGCCCAATATCAACCGGTCGATCTGCTTCTAGTGGGCTTAGAACAAATTGATAAACAACCAGCCCACTCTAGCCCACGCTGTGCACCTAGAAGCAGGTTGGGTTGCTAAAAAATAAAATAAAATCTAGAGGCAGATTGTGGTGCAATAGCACCGCCTCTCGTCCCTGTCTGGAGGAAAGAAGTTGTTGCACTTATAAAACTAGTATAGTGTCCGTGTGTTGACATGGTTTCATTTAAGAGATGCACATGAAAGCCAAATGTTGATACTTTTTTCGTGCTAACAATACGGTGATCTTTAGTGATCACCCACCGTATTGTTATACCCAATCACGGCTGAGATTTTTTTTTTTTCCCCGAAGGAACACGGCTTAGCACATTTGCCTCATGCTGTCCCGGTCACATCCATATATCTTTCCCAGCCATGCCCCCTTTGCTTCACCGGTAGCCTTGGATCACCGGTCCAATGTCGTCGTTTGAAAGCAAGCCAAAGGAAGATCTTGACGGTTAGAGTCTAGAGAAGCCCAAGTCTTCCCGGTTAACTTGCTGAGCCGATGCTTTAATTTAGTTTTGCTTTCCGGTTTTGTTTCCAATGGGAAAATTTTGTCATCTTTGAAGGAAGTGGTCACCCTCTGTCTCCATAGCTGGCCGTGGCCGGCGCTGCTTCTCTTCCGCTCTGAAAAAAGAAAGGATGGTTTGCTGCTGAGTGAGGACCAGCTTGCTGAACACATAGAGCGTCCGAAAGTCAAAACCCGGATGATTGGGGGGCATCTATCCCCAAAGTCAAAACCAACTAGAGTGTGTGGATCACAGAGAGAGATCGATCGATCGATCGATAAATCAGTACCACCATGGATATAGAGTAGTATGCTTGTATTTGTATACATACAAGTAGCTGTCTCGGGATCTACGATCAACTTGCATTGCAGTACCGGCAGACACTGACAGTACTGCACTCCTCTCTGACCAACCGTTAGAACAGTTCTGAACATCCACGCGGTCGCTTGCTTGCGTTGCGATCCAGTGCCTGAAACTCGTGCTGCAACAATTCCGATCCATTCCTTGGTCAGCATGGCCGGCAACTGATAACCAAAAGTGCATATACTAGTATATACTCGTATATATATAAAAAGTTAGTTCATGCAACCACCACTGGCTCACTAAGGCCTTGTTTAGATGGCTAAAAAGTGTAACTCCGACACTGTTCCAACTCCTCGTATTAACTTTCGTTTGTTTGTGATAAATATTGTCAATTATGGACTAACTAGGCTCAAAAGATTCGATCCCGTGATGTACAACATAACTGTGTGATTAGATACTTTTTTTTACCTACGTTTCATCTTTCGAACATATGTGAGCCCGTTAAATTGGCCGTGTTCGGCTGGCTGTCTGACTGGTGATCTTTTGTGAGAGAGAAAGTATCGGGCTTTTGGGTGATCTTTGTAAGAAAAAAACATCGCTGACCGGCTGGGTGATAAGCTGTTTAGGGCCACATGTGTTTTGGTGTATTTAATGTGATGTGATGAGAAAGAGTGGAAAAACTTAGAAGTTTTTAGTTAGAAATTTTTAGCAATCTAAACAAGGCCTAACCTTTACTTTTCACCTGACATCCCCCAAGAAAATGAAAGCAAAGTCATGAGATAGGATGGATTATTTAGTATTATATAGCAAGTGTTGAAGCCTACTACTATGCAGAAGCACAGTATTCGTCCCTCGATCGATCCACATGCATGATCACTTGATGCACAACTGTACATGCAGTATAGTATAGTAGCCACACTGATGATTGACTGATGACCAGACGAATAGCAGAGTTATACAAATGGGAATGAGACAGATCAGATGCAGCACATGGCTAGCTAGTAGGTTCAACACTAATAAACTGATCCTGCATACTCCCTCCGTCCCTAAATGTTTGTCCATTTTTCGACACCGAGACAATAATGCGGTAATTATATATTAAAATATATAAATATTTATGCTAAGTAATTAGTATCATCGGAAAGATCTTTTCGTCTAGTTTTTAACAAATTTATTTAGAAATTTAAATGTTGCACGTATTTTGTACAAACTTACCAAAAGTTATGGCATCGAAAACCAACGGCGATGGTCAAATAGGGACGGAGGGAGTATGCATATATACATAATCAGTCGAGATCCATCTCGCATATTATTAAAGAATTATGTATCAGTTATATATATAACAGGACTACTACTATATATATAGTTGCAGATGGCATGCATGAAGCCGGCTATGAGCTAGCCAGGTAGCTATATCCAAATACAGGTTTTCCAAACTGTGAACTGTACCTAGGTACTACTACAGCCTATATATGGCCTGTGTAAGTAGGAAAGTTGCAATATATGGTACTTTTTGAAGCATTGCAGAAGATGGAATAATTGAACTGAACTGAGCTTATATGGTTGTTTGTTGCATGTCTATATTCCACAGCAGCAACTGTATGCATGCTGTGACTAGTAGGAGTATGATGCATGCATGGCTACACAGCCTGCTAATGGAAGAAGATGGAGGGATCCGAGCGAACCACAAACCTCTCCCGTTGCAGGTTACGTGTCGATCGTCGTCGGTCAGATGCTTAATTATGCTGGGCAAAAAAAAAGGCGTAAGAACTAAGAAGTTGGGATGGGATGTTTAGTGTTTATTATCAATTAATTAATTAGGGGATCAAGCAAGCTTGGTGCTCGATCTTGTCTAGATGTCTCAGCTCATGACACGACTTGCTAACCATACACCATCATCGCATCAAGCATCGATCATATATCCCATCTGGAGTGCATATATATATCCCAGCACAGTGCTACGGCGGGATTTGCCTCGCCGGGAACACAGCAGGAACATGGACAGCCCCGGCCGGCCGCCGACCGCCGGCCGCCGGCGTCTTTTTCGGCGGCGGTCAACGCGGTCGACTGATGGATGTGGAATGTAAAGGGAATGGAGCCCAGCCGCGCCAAGGGGACCAGGGCGGACCAGGGCGGGCGCGCGGGTGGCGGCCAGCGTGGCATGCCCCCTCTCCTCACTGTCGGTGGAGACGAGTGTCACAGCTAGGTGTCACCTTCTGCAATCGCAAGCGCAACTTGCTCAGATTCTCGATGCATCACCACCGTTTCTTTTTTATCTTTCAACCGTCTTTTTTTAGTGCCAAGCGCATTGTTAGAACAGATACAAATAAAAAAAAAATCTTCTATTTTTTTCCTTAAAAAGAAAATCGTATTTTCATACTATCTGTACGTGAATGCAAGAAGAGTAAGTATTTAGCTTGGGACACGGCTCTGTCACGCACATGGTCACTTACTACGCACTCAGTGGGTTCTACTACTATATATACTATATATACTATATATACAACAACAAATGGCATGGTGTAGAAATACTGTATTTTTTAAACTAATCCTTAAGGGGTTGTTTGGTTAAAGAAGTTCTAGTATTTTTTTTAAAAAAAAACACTCTTCAAGAGATATTTTTAAGGACTTCTAAACAAAATCCCTCATGTTTGGTTTCTAAGGACTTTTTTTGTAGTCCAAGGGACCAAAAAGTCCCCAAACCAAACAGGCCAATTCTGTCAAAAAAAGAGAGATTTCATTAATCATGTACTCCCTCCGCACCAAATAAGTGTATAGGAAAAAAATACCAATGTGTGTGATGTGCAATGAGTATCAATAGATTGGTTATCAAAGATATTTTTATAATAAAATTATTTTAAAATTGAAAAGTAACATTGTTCCTTGTATATATATAGTCATACATACATACATAAAATAGTTTGATTTCCCAATAAGCGAGATATGCACTTTATTTTTTGGACAAAGTGAGTAGCAAAACTAAATTAGTCTCACACCAACGAAATGTATAATTACAATTTTTCCCTGAATTGAAATGGAGGCTCTTTCCGGAATAGGAGGAGTACAAGAGGTCACTGTTACTGCTAGTGTGGCGGCCAATGTACATACATACAATGGCCTACGTGTGCTTCCGTGCATGATTGGAGATTGACCCGGACGCTATCAACCTTTGCCGTCTGATTAGATCACACTGTTCATCCCAGTCCTAGTGCATATATATATGTTGGCCCCTTGTATTAATGCCCATGGACATCCTCCTCACATCCATTACAATTCATTTATTTATTTGTACCTGGTTTTATTTTTTTCCTAGTAAAAACACCGACGACGATTTCTCGTGTACCTAATCGTACCAGCATCAACATGCCGATCCGATCACGTGTCGTCCAGACGCAGATCGATGTTTTGCTAACGTAATTCTGTCCATACAATTTGCCTTGCTTGCCAGGATCGAGCAAATTGGTGGATGACAAGAATCTCTACTACACTTCTCTTGTATTTCAGGTGACTGATCGACTTTTTGTTATTCTTCAGTCTGGCAACACAATTTTTTTGTTGATGTTTGGCTACAGAAGAAAATTTGTAATTCGTCTCTTCTTACCTGCTTGAAAATTAAGGCACTAGTAGAGGGGGTTTTTTTTTTTTAAAAAAAAAGCAGCTCCTTTTATACCACGAGGGTGTAATTCTTACTCCCTGAATTAACCTGATGGAATGAAGGATAATACTAACTACAGTATCATCCGACACGACAAATAAAGCCGGGTATTAACACCGCAGGTTTAGTTTGTTCAGGCTTGAGAGATCAGTAGTTGGATCAGAGCTAACTAACTCTCCCCAAATCATATGCCTCCGATCCATCCGGCGCTAATAATGCTCTTGCTCCTCCACTGATCAACACTCTTTCATTCATTCATTCCATCCATCACCAGCTGCATCGATCTGCATCTCTCCATGTGCTGAACGAACTACCAGCTGCATCCATTTCTGAATGCTGAAAGAATTACTGATGCAGTGGTAGTTCAGTAGTTACATGTGAGTGAGCACGGAGCACCTACAACCGTTTCAAAAATCATTCAGGTTTCGTTGTTTCTACTTGTCGATCGTAAACGTAATTTGAAGCGCAAAATTTCCTTGTGAAATTGGTGGGCGATGGACGACGGTTGAGACGTCGTTGGTGTCTGAGAGGCACAGCCCATCGCGATTAACGTCAGAGCACGCACACATCAGGCAGCAAAAGCGCATGATTACGAGACGCCGCTCTCCTCCGTCTGCTGACCGCCGACCGACACTGCGCGATTCAACGTCCAACCAAACCCCAAACGAATCGATCAGGATTCTTCCACTGTTTTCTTCTTCTTTATTAGTAGTTCTATCTATCAATCAAACAAAACCCGCGAATAAATCCACAATTGTTAAATAAATAAACAAATCATGGCAGGTAGTAGCTACACCGTGAAGATCGACAAGCAGGAACGATCGAAGCAGCATCGAAATGATGCGGCAAGATCATCCATCCATCTGTTTATTTTGTAGGTAGAAATAGCAATAACAATAAATAAAGCAAAATGATCGAAATGGTTTTGATCAGATGGAGCCATCGATCAGCATCATCTAGCCAAGCAGCAATTAAGCAAGCAGCTACATACAGTGAGCCATTTCGTCGTCGTTTCGTTGTGCTCCACGAATTAAAAACGGTTGGTTTGGTTGCGATTGATCCATCAGTCGACGATGAAGCCAAATTAAAGTTCTGTGAAAGTTAATTAACTTGCACAATTATGTATGAAGAAACAACAAAGTGGGGATTTTAAATCGTCTTCCTCCTCTGGACCTGACCTGACCGACGATGGTAAGGTAATGTATGGCCATGTGGGCGGTGGCCGCCGCTGCCGGTATTCTATTTGAGCGTATATATTCCCCTTGTCCATGCGGTGGTTGTTCCTTCCACCTCGCTCTCCATCCATTATTTTCTTTCTTCTCCGGCCTCTTCGCTGTCCATCCATCCATCCGTCCGTCCGTCGGTCTCCTTCCTTCTTGGCTCCCTCCGATCCCCGCCCACCTGCCTTCATATTCGCCGGCCGGCCGTCGGGCTAGCTACCTAGCTGTGCTCTGGTTGGTTCGCGCCATTGCCGAGGAGGCCCGGCCAAGTTGGTTGCGATTCTTGAAGCTGCGAGTGGGTGGGTGGGCAGGAGGCGGTGGTCAGCATGCTGGGAGCAAGCCCCAAGAGCAGGAAAGCCGCGCCGGTGAAGCTGGGCTCGATGAAGGAGGCGGCGCCGGTACCGGCCGTTGGAGGGAACAACGGCGGCGGGAAGCAGGTGCCGGCGGAGGAGGTGTGGGAGGTCCGGCCCGGTGGGATGCTGGTGCAGAAGAGGGTCGGGGCGGGCGACGACGAGCCGTCGCCCAACGTGAAGCCGGTGCCCACCATCCGGGTCAAGGTGAAGCACGCCGGCGTCACGCACGAGATCTACATCAGCTCCGAGGCCTCCTTCGGTGAGTCACTCAGTCTCTCGATCTTGTCCGTTTATTTCCGGCCGGCCGGCCAACGACGACGACCTGGTACGTGGGTGGTGGCTGACGAATGAAGCTCTGCTCTGTCCGGCGGCGGCGGTGTGCAGGGGAGCTCAAGAAGCTGGTGGCGGCCAAGACGGGGCTGCACCCGGACGACCAGAAGGTCCTGTACAAGGACAAGGAGCGCGACTCCAAGGCATTCCTCGACATGGCCGGCGTCAAGGACCGCTCCAAGGTGGTCGTCGTCGAGGACCCCGAGGCCCGCGCGCGTCGCCTCATCGAGGAACGCCGCAACGGGCACCTCGAGAGAAGGCCTCCAGGGCCGTCGCCGCCGTCACCGCCGAGGTCGACAAGCTCGCACCCAAGGTACGGAGTACTAGTACATTTTAGCCTGCCAAGATTGCATCTTTTTCCGAGCCCATTGAGAAGGGACTAGACTAGCTAGGGGCGGGGCGTTGACCAACCAACAGTTGCCGCTCGGCCGGCGCTCACCTCTGAATGATTCTGAATAAAATCTGACATGGCAGGTTGCGGCGCTGGACGCGTCGGTGCGCAAGGGGAGAAGGTGGCGGAGAACGACGTGGTGCAGGTGACGGAGCTGCTCATGAACGAGCTGCTCAAGCTCGACGCCGTCGTCGCCGACGGCGACGTCAAGGCACAGAGGCGGATGCAGGTGAGAGACTGATAAGAGCAAAGCATTCACTAATCACTAATTCACTAGTAGCGGTGCATCAGTACTCAGTAGAGCATCAATTCGATTCTCTGGATTCCCATGCCGACTGAATTGGAATCGATTCCGGCCGCCGTCCGTCGTCGCACGCAGGTGAAGCGCGTCAGAAGTACGTGGAGACGCTGGACGCGGTGGCGGCCAAGAACGCCGCCATCATCCGCAAGTCCGGCGAGAAGGCCGCCGCCAAGTCAGCTCCTCCGCCGGCGCATCGGCAGGCGCAGCAGCAACCGAGGCACCAGAACCACCACCACCACCAGCAACAGCAACAGCCGCAACAGCAGCAGCAGGGACCGACGCGGTGGGAGATGTTCGACCTGCTTTCGACGCTGCCGTCCACGTCCTCGGCCTCGTCAACCACCACCGTCAGCTCCACGGCGTCCTCTGGCGCGCCACCGCCTCCGACGAACCGCCTGGACTGGATGCTCTGACGAGCCACGAGTGCAACCCGTCCACCGTCCACCACCAGCGCAAAAGCAGCAGATGTGGGGAAAAGCCAAAGGCGAGTGCAGATGCGATGCTTGTGTGCCAAGAATTGCACCCCTGCTCGTCCTGATGAGGCCATGATTGGGCTACCTCCTGAGCTTGGTCACAGCAAGCACACACACTGCATTGTACTGCATGGTACTCCCTCCTAGCACCTGCCAATTCTAGTTCATCAATCAGTCATGTGAGAGTTTTTTTTTTTTTTTCCTTTTCTTTTCTGTTCTTCGTCTTCTTCTCCTTTGTTGTTGTTGTTCATGAAACGTTTGAGAGAGATTCTTTTGTGTGCATACTATTCAGATAGAGAAAGAGAAAGAGAATGAGAGACAGAGAGAGTTGGTTAGGGCAAGTGAAGTGTGTTCATTCAGATTGGGAATAATCAAGCAAGTAGTTGTTGAGTCAAAAAAAGGATTTGTCGTCCGTCGTCCATGTCCAACTGCAGTCAGTTGTTGGTGTCTCAAGAAAGGAACAAATGTAGCCATGCCCATGCCTGTATGGTCTACACACACATTACATACAGTACTATACTGCTACTACCAAATACATGTCATGGATTGTGATTATTACACTGTTGTTTCAGTGATGAGAGATTGATCCATGGTCGGTTGTGTGTCACTCCTCACTGCTAGCGTGCTGTGTTGGATGCATATGCAGAGATGCAGAGTTTTTTTTCCTTCTTCTTCTCCTCATGTATAATGTATAGTGTAGTTGCAATCAAGCAATAAAACAAAAACGTTTTAAATTAAATTTTTTCTGTTGCTGTTGATGAGTTAGTTGGCGCCTATCTGTCAGAGATGATGAACAGTGCCTGGGTTGGTGCGCTGTTGAATTCTTTATCTTTATTGCGGCTACACCACACCACACCACACCACATTTTAGGTGCCCCATTTGCATCCATCCACAATTCCAATTCCCAGCTGGTTTGATAAAAGCAACAAACCCCAGCAGGCAGCAGAGATTGATTCAGAGAAAGGAAGAGGAGAAAACGACGACGATGACTTGCCCAACCAACCAACAGCAGTGCAAGTGTATGTATGTATGTATGTGCAACTTGGTCTACTAGCTGATTCATCAGTTGATTAATTGGGAGATTAGATTAGCAGGAGAGCCCGTTGCTGTTGCAGAGGCTGTGCTGTCAGCGGTGTGCCCGTGTCTGCAGCAAGCGTATTATTTCCGGTGGTTGAGCAGTGGGGGATCATGCATATATGCGCGTGCCGATGCTGATTGTGAGATGGGAGATGCGAGATGCCCGGGGCTTTCACTCTCGCATTGCTGCTGGCCACTGGACGGAGAGGAAATGCTCTTTACAAGTGAAGGGCAATGCTAAAGGTACTTCTTTTACCTACTTGGGAGGTAATATCTCAAATCGATCACGAACCGTTGATTATTTATAATTTAATGAATTACTAAATAAATTACTATATTCAAGAAAAATAGAAATAAAACACCGCATCCCTGTTAACCGGAGGAAATCTCGCATGCATGCAGTTTCAAAAACTCTCCTCGCCCGGGGCATTGCCTTCCATATCCCGCATGCGGATAACAGGGAGAGGCATGGAGATTAGAGCCGGAACTCACGGCAGAGTTAAAGCCGGATCCGGTCACTCAAAAAACATAAAATTTGTATGAATTCAAATTAAATTCGATAAACAGTAGTATCCAAATTCGAATCCACACATACTAATTCTATCCATACTATGTCTTACAAATTTTAAATTCAAATTTTCTATGATAATATCTTTTTTTAGATTCAAATTTCAAATTTAAAAAATTCAAACATAGTTTTGCATGACAATGTAATTTCAAATCAAAAACTTGTCAATTACAAAGTTTTCATAACTTCTCGGGATCTACATTTTTTATTTTGATCATTTCACCATCCAACATAGTAGTAGTAACATTGTTCATAAGTCTTAGATATCTCTCTTCTAGTTTCATAAACTACAAGAGAGATATCAAAATGTTGTGAAAAGTGTTAATATCGTTTTATCATTTCAAAAAATGACCAAAACAAACATTGTACATCTTGATGAGTTCTACAACATTTATGTTCATGCCTACTTCAACCGAAATCATATGATGTTTCAAATTGTTGTTTCAAGTTGACATTTTTGAATTCAAATTTAGAAATGTTCACGATAGAATATGAGTAAAATATTATTCATAACACCACAATACCTAGGTAGACCATGATTTTAGAAAAAATAGAAAAAAAATCACATTTGGAGTTAAAATGCAGTGAGAAAAGACTAGTTACAAATTTTAGCTACAAATTAAAAAGAGAAATAAATGTTCTTCAACAATTTCAAGTTACATTATAAACATGATTTTTTTTTTTTCAAACCACCCCGTACCTCTAACCCCCCACACACACGTACTTTTTTTAGACCCACGCTGGTGTCTTGTACGTTAGTCAAACTAAGTCTTCCATAAAAATGTGCTAAAAAAAGTCTTCCATAAAAAAACGTACACTACAAGTCACGTACGCTAGCCACGCTGGCTTCCATAAAAAAAAAATGTGCACTACAAGTCACGTACGCCACACTGGTGTCATGTACGTTACTAAAACTAATCAAGTCACGTACACTAAAAGGCAATGAGAATATATCAATTACAAAAAAAAGATTAACCATATTACTTAAAAGATTACGCATGAGCGCATGCAACAAAATCTATAAATAGGATTTTTTTAATCAAAACTATCATTATTTACCGTATTTGATAAAATAAAAATTAAATAAATATTATTACCACCTAGAAGGTAATAGATGATCGTGACCGTTTGATCGGAAAAAAATAGGCGGTCCACAATCATTTTGAAAGATCCGTAGCAATTGCCACAAGTGAAATGGTGGAAGCTTCCCTGTGCCTAAATACTCTTGCAATCCTCTCATCCCACGGTTCCCACACAACAAACAGGATTAGAGAACGAATTCCTTTCTTGAGGATTAGGTTTCCATCAACGATGTCCACCATTAAATTAAGCACAGCGTCAATTGGAGACCAAGCGTTTCGGCGTACTTGCGCCAGAGTGCTCCATTAGGCAACAATCAACCAAATTGAGTAGCAAACCTTGGATGAGTTTTGATTTGGAAAGGATGGACTATGAGTTATCTAGGGTGCTTTCATGGCGACATAGGTGGGAAATTTAGGTCCAAAGTAAAAAGGTTGCTTTAGGGTAATTTCTAAGAGACCATAATTAATACAATGAGGTAACATTAGCTGAAAGTTTGCAACTTAGGTTACTTCTAACTAATAGTGGCATGGGCGTACAAGTTTAGTGTGTTATTCAATATTATCCATTGCAATATCACCTAAGAGTAGAAAGTATTATGGCGGGCTGTAAGCCGGCTAAATGTTGATGTGGAGAAGAGAAGGAAGGAGAGAGAGGAGAAGCGGGTTGTAAGCTTACAGCCGGCTTGGGCACAAGAACCAAGAAACTATGTGAGATAGACAAGTGAGTCATGTATTCATTAGAAAGAGCTAACTATTGTATGGGTGAAATTTGGGGAGGTCATTTTGTAAGAAACCTTACAGCCCGACTTCTTGGCTGTATTATAATACTTGCTCTAAGGTGGGTGATATTATTGTCGAATACCAATGATGATCAGTACATGGAACACAAGGCAAGATGTTTTTGTTTTGTTTTCAATAACTCATAGAATGTTTCACCATGACGTGTGTCAACACAAGAATCAACATTAGTGCTAAAAGGGAAAAGAAAAAGAATCACTTTTAGTAATCATCGTATGATAGATGGGTAGCTTGGTTGGTTTAAGAAAACAAATTGTTCATTAACAAAAAAAACAAGTGGTGGCTTTGCATATCTCTTCCTTTGGCAATTATGTGTCGGTGCAAAAGCATCGACACAAGACAAGAGTGGCATGGAGAGAAGAGAAGAGAAGAGACACTTAGGAGATATGTTTCTTTCTTTTCGCGCGGGCTAGTGGAAGTCATGGTCGTCTTCTCGTGACCGATCATGTAATAGGACATGTGCTTTCGTACATGACCAAAGAACGAGCAAGAAGAAGAAGAGAAAAGATACAAAAGAAGTCATAAGACACTAGGAGCTGACGTGTACGTCCTTGGTGTATGTTACATTTTATTAAGCATGTTTAGCGACCATAGGGATTCTAATAGCGAAGAGAACGGGACAACCACGATAGTTGTGTGGATGCTGGTTGCAAAGGGAGCAAAGCCATGACTGTCTTTGCATGCATCTCAGCTTTGGTAGAGCTCCTAATGCATCGACGGAGTGTTTAAGGCCAATTACAAAGCTTGGAGGCTTGTTTGAAAATATTGAGGGCCTATTTGTAGTCTCTAGAGACTCTTTTTAAAAATAAAAGCATCACTAGGGGAAAGAACGAAAATTTTCCATTCCACCTCACCTTAAAAGATGGGGGAGGGAAAGGCGGAGAGTATCCATCACTTACTTTTTTTTTTTCTCTCCCCTCTCTCTATATCTCTCACACTCTCCACTCCCAACTCATTATGTTCAGTCTAGGACCAAACATCGTGACTTTGCATTTGTATTTTGAGGATGAAATGCTAATCTGTTTAAATAAAAATGGCTACAACCAAAAACGCTACCGACAACCATCAGCTTCCCGTGTAGCCGCAAAATGTCCATGAATTCCGGCACCACTAGGATCTAGTTACATTTTTGTTTAAACATGGTTCTCCTTAAGTCTCAACAAAGGACACTAAACACACTACAAGAAAATAGTATATAGCCAAGAAAAAATGTTGCAAACATTCAGAGATCTACAAAACCAGCAGAACCCCAGGTCGCCCATCACTGGGCACCAGGGGAGGAAGGAGTGAGAGGCGGGTGTCCGCGGATGTCGGTGGAGATCTCGGTGAGGCTGTCGGGAGAGCACGGTCACGGTCGCGGGCTCGCCGAGCGCGCCCGCGGTCCACTCGCCCGTCGTCGCCGTCGTCGCCGGGCACGCGATGGTGCGGTCAATGCTTCGGGCATCCTTGCGCCGTCGCTAAAGCGCTCCCAGCGTCGGCGATGATCAACGCGCCCGGGGCGCCCAGCGCCGCGATGAGGGGTTTGGACGTCGGCGACGTTTGACGGCGAGGGTGGCGGAATATAAGTAATTTAGTTTTATTAAAAAATAAGCTTGACTTTGTTTTTAATATGAATGTAACAACAAACCTTTCGACTTTCTGATGCATGTTGCAACAATTCTTTTTTTTATCCATTAGCAATTTAGGTAAGTTTAGCTGAAAGTTTGCAATTTAGGTTATTTCTAACTAATAGTGGTACAAATGAACAAGTTTAGTGCATTATGCTTTTGGTGGGTGATTGAGATGAGGATTTATGGTTGGCCATTTGTTTTTGTTAATGCTACACTGTAAGGATATATATTATTATCGAATGTCAATGATGATTTGAGTACATCGAACTCAAGGTAAGATGTTTTTGTTTTGTTTCTAGTAAATCGTAGAATCTTTCGCCTGGGCGTGTGTCAACACAAGGATCAACATGAGCGCTAAAAGGGAAAAAAAAAAATCTCTTTCAGTAATCATAAGATAGATGGGTAGCTTGGTTGGTTTAGAAAACAAATTGTTTATTAACAAAAAAACAAGTAATGGCTTTGCATATATCTTCCTTTGGCAATTATGACATGTAGCACCGTCGGTGCAGAGCAAAGACATAAGACAACAAGAGTGGCATGAGAAGCGAAGAGAAGAGAAGAGAGGCTTAGGAGACATGTTTCTTTCTTTTGCTGGCTTGTGGAAGTCAAGGCAAGATGTTTTTGTAACCGATCATGTAATAGGACATGTGCTTATTTCGTACCTGACCAAAGAAGAAGAGCAAGAAGAAGAAGAAAAGAGACAAAAAGAAGTCATAGAGACACTTGGAGCTGACGTATACGTCCTTGGTGTGTGTTTTGTTAAGCATGCCGCGCGACCACAAGGATTTTGACGGCGACGATAACAGGACAACCATGAGAGTTGCGTGGAAGTTGGTTGGGTGGTCGTGGTCTCATTGGTTCATCAGTAATAGCCACCCCGCCACGATGGAGAAAGAGAGGGCAAGGGCGCAAGGCCACGGCCGTCCATGCATGCATGCATCCCGTCTTTGGTAGAGCTCCTAATGCATCAGTTTGGTATAAAACAGATGATCACTCATAACATGATCACCCATAAGCCTTGGCTTTGGTGCGTTATTTATACGAAGGCTCATGGGTGATCATTTGTTGTTTCTTACAGAGTATTTGTGTAAGGAGAGTATATATTTCAATTATTGTTGACTGCCGATGATGACTAGTTGGAGTACACTAGCTAGATATCTACTCCCTCTGTCCCATCACACTGGGAGTATGCTTTGTTTCCAACAACCTTTCAACACAAGGCCGGATCAACATAAATGCTGAAAGGAAACAAAGAGAATTTGTTGCAGTGATCTACAGGCCACGCATACAAGGAACACCAACACGTCAGGTAAAGTGTAGTGTAGTAGGTCCAATTTTTTTTTTTTTTTTTTTATTTTTATCAGAAGCAAGTTACCCTGTAGTCAGCTTTTTACCTGTTTTCTGTGACGAGGTATCAATTGCGCGCTCTACACAAGGCATACGTATACTCTAGTAGGATCTCTAGTGTTTTTTGTGAGGCGAGGCGCTGGTTCTTGTTTATGCAAGCAGCTCTGACTGTTGTGCAAAAAGAGCAAGAGTATAGCTGAAACGACGATGTGTAAGTTGGGCGGGCAGCTGGTGTCGGTGCAAAGCGCAGTGGCGTAGAGAGAAGGAAGCAGAGGAGGGAGGTTTTTTTAAGCTAGGAGAGAGGCCGGTTCCTTTGGTGGAACGTGGCCGTCGTGGCCGTCGCTGCGGTTGCTTTAATTTTGTGACGAATCATCAAGACAGGCGCTTTCGATCGACACGACACGGCTAGCGAACGAGGAAGAAGAATAGAGAGATTGTCATAGAGATGGACACTTGGAGCTGACGCGTACTCTACGTGCTTTGTGGCGGCTGGTGCTGTGGAACCCCTGCCCTGCCCTGCCCTGCCTTTTGAATGTCGGTTGCGTGGTCGCCGTCCGTCCGTCCACGGCGCGACGGCAACCACCAGCCGGCACCCCTGCACCCCAGCAGCGACGACGGAGAAACAAGCGAAGCAAGGCCATGCACCCTACCACACGTACCCTGGCTTCGTTTCCTCGAAAGCGGCTCCGGCTGGACAAACACGCGTCATCGGGGTCAGCCAGCAGGCGTTGTCGTGACCGACCACGGTACCTGCGTGCTCTACGCACCCACCGTACGTACGCGCTGGGCTTCCCACCACCATGGTCCAGAAAATTTGTTTGGGTGACGAAACGCGACACGCAACGAAACCCAGCACCGCAGCAGCAGCATACTCCCAGGCCAGGCCCCGCTGAGCTCGTGTGCCTGCCTGACGACGACGACAACAAAAGCCCAAGCCCAACCGGCAAATCCTCCTCCTGGCCCAGTCAATGGGCCGTATTCTCCAACCAGTACGTACGCCTTCCTGCCACTCCACACGCTGCTGCCTCTCCGTCGTCTAGGGAGTGTTTGGGGGCAAGACCGGCAGTGTTTGGTTGGTGCTACAAATGAGGCCGCCACAGGAAAAACGCATGTAAATTTTGCCACAAACTGTGGTGACCAAAAACTTCGCCGCCGCCACAACTCGCCTAACCTTGCGCGTGGCGGATGCTAGCATGCATCCAAAATTCAAAAGAGAGAGAGAGAGAAAATGTGCTGGTCGGGCTTTTTCGACTTTTTGTTACGTTTGTACAAAATATGTGTAGTATTTATATCTTTTAAATAAGTTTTTTTATGAAATTATATTTAAAGATCTATTTAATGACACTAATTATGAATATTAATCCCTTTGTCCCATGATATAAGACATGCACATGCTTCAAAAATTCAAACTTTATTAAAGCAAGTATTATAATACAAACATTCTTCCAAACCCACCTATACAATAGTTAGCTCTTTCTAATTAATACATGACTCATTTGTCTATCTCACATATTGTCTTGGTTCTTGTCTCGAAGGTTCATTTGTAAGCTTAAGACAGAGCAAAATATTATAATACAACTGACAAATAGGTTGTAAGGAACCTTATAGCCTTCTCTCGGCTCACCCATACAATAATTAGCTCTTTCTAATTAATCTGAGGGGACCCACTTGTCTATCTCATATATTGCCTTGGTTTCTTGTGCCCAAGCCAAATTTGTAAGCTTTTACGACCGCTTCTCCCTCTCTCTCTCCTCCCTTTTCTCCTCCAGCGTCATTTAAGAAACATAGCCGCCATAATACTTGCTCTTCTGACTGCTTCTCCTCTCTCTCCTCTCTTCTCTCGTCCACATCAAGCGTTTAAAGAACTACTACACAGCGGCATAATACTTCCTCTTATCTTTGATCAATAATTAGCCTAATAATGATAATATAAAAAAAAATTAAAGTACAATAGTGGTAACATTAGATTTGTGTTGACAAATCTCCTAAAGACGATTCACGCAACAAAAGAAGCCCAACCATTGGGCCACGTCGCAGGATTTTCCCGACCGTCGGATCGGCCGGACGGACGGCCAAGATCGTGCAAGTCCCGGCCAATATGCAAAATAGCCCTCGAAGTATGGCAAAATACTGCCTGCGGTCCAGACCTCCTTCGTCCCTCGCCCTTGCCCTCTCTACGCTCAGGCCTCTCTCCGACGCGGGCAAGGCGGCGGTGCACGCCCTCCACCTCGTCCTCCTCCTCATCTTGAGCCCTCCCTCGCCTGCCTCGCAGCTCTCCGGCAGTGCTGGTGGACGGCGCACGGCTGCGGCGCAACGGCCCCACCGTGCCAACCTCAGCTAGGGCGGACCCCACACCGAGGTGGCGCAGTGCGGCGCGCGGCGGCCCCGGCGTCGCGTCCTTAGCACGACGAGAGAGGCTCCCGGCGCGCGCTGGCGCGGCATGGGTGCCCCAACAGCCACGGTCCCTGCTCCCGCCCGAGGCTCGCCACGCTGCCAAGTCCCTGCTCTGCCTGACTTCGACGGAGGTTCGAGAGGGCTAAGGCACGGCGGAGCGAGGGCTGCAGGAACGTGCGCTACGGTGTGCAAGGCTGTGTCTGACAGCGTGAATTCGAGGGGCTTTGGATCTGGTTCACCAAGCGCCATGACGATGAGCTGATTGCCATGGTGCCGCAACCTGTACTCCAACTTCTCTTTCCTCTTTGTACGTAATGTGCTCGACATATTGCCTTGGCCAGGGCAGTGATACTCAGTGCTGTAAATTATTATATTAATTAAATTAACTTGTATCCACAATAACAAATATGTCCTGACTTATATTTGCACTGAAATTTAGACTGAAGTCTTCAGTAAAGTTAAAAGCCAAATCCTTCATGGTTATAGCATTGTGACGATTGACCTTTTGTGCATGCCTAAAATTATCTGAATGTGGTAACTTAGCCTGCAAAAGTCATGTCGAGAATTACAGCTATAGCTAAGGCATTGCAACCAATACTCTGTGTACATTCCAACACATTTATTTTTTTTTGGTACACTTAGACACTGTGTTTTGCTTGGTTTCAGTTCACGGTTTCAAAGTTGAAGTATATCATTGGCGAATTATACTTAAAGCTTTGCAGACTTGATGTTCCTTGCAGGCCAGCCAAAGAGATACGCTCGATTTGCATTGTCAGAGGCAAATCAGCTCATAGCTTATCAGGTACATATGCTGATATACATTCAAACCAAGTGACCAATTAGTATATATTTTTTAGTCCCACTTCATGGTTTCAAAGCTCTATTATATCATTGGCAAACAATATTTAAAGCTTTGCAAACTTGATGTTCCTTACAGGCCAGCCAAAGAAATACGCTCAATTTGCATTGTCAGAGGCAAATCAGCTCATAACTGGGGACTCAAATTTATTTATCAGGTATACATTCAAACTGAGCGAAAAATTAGTATATACTGTATTTTTTTTATGGTAGTATTGAATAGTTAAATCTCTTAGATTTTATAAATATATGTATCTTTTATAATTATTACACCGTTCTATCAGCAGAAAAAAAAAAGGCCTCCTCTTTATCATTAACAGGGAAACAAAACAAGGGAGGATTGATACATATCCTCTGTATAATAAACTATATTGATTGGTTTAATATTCCCTTGCTATTTTAATGTGTAGACATATCAAACCTCCATTCAGTTAAGTTCTGTCCCACTTCACTTCACTTTGATCTTTTTATGATACACTGTGAGGTTGTGCTATGCTCAATGCATACCCTTTTGTAATATGCAGAGTGTGCAGTGACGGGTTCAAACTTTAACAAGGATTGAATATATATATATTTCTATAATTGTCATTGTCGTGTTAGAAAATGAACTTTATCCATGCTAAGTCCTTTATCAGTGATTGGGCTTCCTGTCCTTCATGTGCATACATGTATAGGACTAAATGGATTTCTCATTTGCATTGTTCTTTGGTGCTCTTCATCTCTATGATCTCATTGTAGGTCTGTGTAAATAGTTTTGAATGGCGTATAAGATTTGACCTTATACTCACCTGATTAGATTTGTTGAAACCTCTATTTCAGATGTAATGACTGGCACTTGTTTTTTGGTATTTTCTATTCCAAATGTGCAACTGAACTTGTTGTTTTCAAATTATTACTGACTTCTCTGCATTGGTCATTTTCGATACTGCAGGCTATTCCGGAGTATAATATATCTGAGTATTGTAATCAAAGCATCCAAATAATTCTTATGTTATATTTTTGGTCACTCAGTTCTGTGATGGGAGCTTTCCTCAAGTGCAGTTTCCCAAGCACTAAACCTCTTCAGCAATAGCACAATGTCAGCCACCAGCTGCAGACATAGCCAATATCACTGCATCCTCTAGCTCTGGAGAAGCCTCACCTGATTTCACTGACTCCTGTCGAACAGCCGAAGCCTGAGCAGGCTGCCAAGGTAACTACCATGCTTTTGGAGATGGACCAGACAAAGATTTTCCTCCTGCTGCACTTGCCAGATGCTTTATTTCAAGGCAATTGTTGCTCAAGCCATGGAGGTCCTACGCAGTGCCAGCATCTCCAGCAGAGCAATGCCTCCCCAAGCAGCAGCTGGTTAATCTATCACTGAATGAAGGTGTCTTCTCTAGCTGAATGTTTTTGATTATTTGGAACTTTTTGCTTGATACCTATCCTATTTTGTTCAGTCATCTTTCATTACCAATTGGCAGGTGCGTTCTGCAGTGAGAGCCTAAGCATTTTTGCTTCTGTTCAATTGGCAGGTGCGTTCTGCAGTGAGAGACTAAACAGTGCAGGTGCATTGTGCAGTTACAAGTTTTTACTGTAGGTTCAAAGAAGAGTAGACCACTGTAATAGTTTGTAGACTTTAAATTTGCCATTTGTCCGCTCGGGGTCGACACATTTCATGTTTTTGAATCAACTCAAATCATTCAAATGGAGTTCGCGCCACATGTGCTACCTCTTGAATGAGCAAGATAAAAGAGGAAGCACAAGTTTTTTTTTTTTTTTTCACCCGACTTAAAGAGCTTCTATTAATCAGGGAATATAAGGATTACAATTTTTTGGTCAACAGATGAAGAATATATAGGACGGGGCTGCAATGGCAGAGCCATAAATTATACAAAGAGCTCTAGCAATCGGTTTGTTGAAGTCAGAAACAGAAAGTGCTTCTCTCAAGACACGATGATTGCCTAACATTATATTTGGTTCTGCAGGACAAAACTTTTTGTCTAGGCTGATTCTCAAATTCCCAATGCCTAATGGAATATTTAATGCCAGCCATGGAACTACACAAGTATATGTTTATATATGGCATGCACTTTCTTACAACGCAAACCAATACTTGTACCTAAGTTTTATTCAAATAAATTATCATTTAGTTAAATCTATTATAGTAAAATAGTCTCACACTAGCCTACGCGGCAACGCCGCGTACCTTTTCTAGTACTTTCTAATGATACTTTTGTTGTTGCCATATAAATTATATAGTAGTACTACAAATTAACCATTAAACTATGATCTTGAACATCCCGCCAAGTCAAAACACGTCTTATATCTTGATGAGACGGAGAGTAATATTTTGTTAAATATTTGGTCAAAGCTAAAACATGTTGATTTTTTGAGAAACAAGAATGACTCATACACTCTACCACTATATTGTAGCCGTTCTAGCCACTGTATGTTGGGACATGCAGGTTCTCCATTATTTTGCACACATCTTCGCTAGATACTAACATCTCACGGTGATCTCCATTGTAAATTGTAATCTCCACCTGGCCTAGCCTAGGGGCCTCCTAAACTTTGTAGCATCCAATTGCACGCACGCGTTAGTTGAGCTTGAGCCAGACATACCCTTTTTAGTTATGCCCATGTCAGCTGGGACCCACAAAAGCGCTTTCTTCCAAGTTTATGCAACCGCCGGGACATCTATCCGAGTATGTGCCACAACTATGCTACGGGGCACAGACAAATTCGCACCCGAGAAGACAACCAGCCCCCTCGGGTGCTGTTCCTCGAATTCTCATCTTCATTTTGTGTTGTTTGGATTGATTTTCACTGATTTTAATTGTTTCAATAGTGTTCTGTCAGAGAGAACAAGCCGAGACAAACTGGATAGACTAAGGTGCTGTTTCAATAGTGTTCCTAAGGACTAAACTTTTTTTAGTCCTAGGGACTTTTAAAAAGTCTTTTCAAAAAAGTCTTTTAGGGGCTAATAGAGAAAAAGTTTTAAAAATCTTTTCCTATTTGGTTTGGTAGGGACTAAAAGAGACTTTTTTTTAGTCCAAAGGACTATAAAGTCTCTAAACCAAACAACCCTTAATAGAAAACAATCTGTTGTGGTTCAATAGTGTTATATGTGAGAGAATAAGCGATTTGTTTCATTGTTTGCTTGGTACCCAGATAGTGCCGGAGCTAGGATTTAAAACTTGAGTATTCCTACTTCCACATCATTAAAAAATTGAATTCATAGGTTTAAAATATAGCCAATAACACTAAAAATCAAATTTATAAGCTTGAAAACATTTTTTTTTTTTAGCTGAAAGGTCAATTTTTACCTATTTAGGGTTGAAATGCACGAAAAATACTACAGATTATAACACATGCTCGTAACTAATTGATCCCTCTGTTATCGTTTCGGCTAAGCCCAACCAAACATGAAGTTATGTAGTCTGTTGGTGGTGGGAAGCATTTATGCGGAAATAACGCCGCACAACAACATGTTTATTCATTTTATTGTTTCTTTTCACGATATGGCTATTCACGTGTGTTGCATTAAAAGGGAGAGTTCAATACAAGTTCCCGGAGGCGAGCAGCCTCATGGGACGAAAGCACCAAACACCGAGCACCTAGCTACTGGATCCAATATAAAATTATAAAGTGATTACATTGCGAGAGATATACCGCAACTAGATAGGAATTGTCAACTCTAAAGTTCTAAAACCTGTTGAGTTTGTTCATTTTATTGTATATAGTATAAAACTAGAAATCGTAAACAAAAACCTATTGTGCGGTTGCCTGATGAATTGCAGTCCAGCGGTTTATGTAATGGTCGCGACACTTGGTCTTATGCTTTATTGGACTTCTAACCATGCATTGTGGCCAGTCATGTACTGTTTGAGATGTGGTATCACACACTGGGTTTGGGTTACTCTGTCAAAAATAAGTCCTAACTGTATTGTAAATTTTTGTGCTCAAATAAATGAAGAGAAATCTATACCTTACCTAGTAATAAAGAGAGAAAATTTTCGCCATTTTTTTCACCTGATTTTCTTCCGCTATCCATATCTGTATAGATACGTAGTATCCTGTATTCACTTAGAGTCAGCCAATCGGGTGCAAGGAGTCTCTATGCCACACGTTTGTGGGTTCGGCATGCACGTGATGGCCCATGGACTGTCCTTGATTGGCTATCCGGTTGCTCCTTCAATATCCATTAAACTTGACCGAGCAAGGCTTTAAAATCCCCCAAAAATCATCACATCCCTCGCGATTGGCTTCAGAAATTCAATAGTAGGGACGATTCAGTGGCGACGCTACCACCGGGTTCAAATCCGGTGTTCGCGACCTTTTCCTCGAGATTTTCCCAAGATTTACCGGCGTTATGCGTTAAGTGGTAGCGACGTTCCTATGGTGACTTCTTCGAGAATCTCCAGATCCGCCGTACGCTCAGTCCCTTCTGGAGGTGTGCTCATAGGGGTAGGGTTTGCAGACGTGTGTTCATAGGGGTGAGTGTGCGTCGTGTTGTGAGCGATTGCGTTTGTCTTGTGTAAAAAAAAAAAAAATCACATCCCTCGAAGCAAAACAACAAAAATAAATGTATTAGAGTAACATATTGACCTTCATGTATTTGGATGGGTTAAATTGCGGACGTGTGGTCGGTGAGCTAGATGGCAAGGATGATTGACCATTCGCCTCAATGCCAGGCACACAAACAAGGAGCTCAACATCCTCCGCCCCTTCACTATGGTCGACTTACTCGTGCTTGAACTTGGTCTGCTCGCTTTACACTCCCAGATGATGGACGGCTTGCTGGCCATGGCACCAGCCATGGCGAGGAGCAGAGGCCCTTAACCATGCTACATGGCCGTGCTAAACTCGGTGCTGGACGACACATACTGAGTAGTGATGGTAGGAGACGAGGAAAGAGCAAAACAACTAGGGACGTCAAATTTAATGACATGCAATGTAAAATAAAAGAAATTAAAATTCGCCAGCCATAAAGACTAGGGTTCAATATTTTTATTTGCTTAGCAACAGATTGTTTCATATTTTACTTTATATCAAAAAATAATAAAGACTAAAAAATATTATGGCATACTTGATTTTTAGCAACGTTAGGTTCTTTGTGTATATGCGGCTCAATCCAAAGGATTTACATATTTTAATGGATACACAAAGAAAGTCACCGAGCACAATATTTAAGTGTAGCACCACATGAATAGTATGAAAATCAAAGTTATTATCATATATTTATGTCTACAATTAATTTTGTACTTAACATGTTTGATATAAAATAGTTTTTTTTTTATCTCCCGTTTGCAACAAGACGGGTATTTAAAAACAATGTTCCACAAAACAATTGTAGTACAAGTATAATAGGTTTCCGTGTGTGCCTAATAATTTACCACAAAACAATTGGAGTAGTTTTTTAATAATATAAAGATAAATAAAAAAGGAGAAAAAGAGACGTGCCTCGCGTGGTGTCCTCGTCCTCGTCCTCGTCCTCTTCCTGTGCCCATCCCTGTCCCAATCAAATTGATCGATCGCTCCGCAAGGCCGCAACAGCTGCAGCAGCCAGCAAGCAACAAGGCGAGATCGTCATCGGATTCGCAGGCGCAGGTGAGAGCTTCCTCGCACGCTTTCGTTCCCCATCGATCGCTGAGCGGATTTTGATAGGGAACAGAGAAGTACGATTCCTCATGTGCGCCGCCCCGAAATTCCTGTCCTGATTACGCTGCCGGTTGGCTAGAGCTCGTTGGTCTGGTTCGATTCGGTGCTAGGCGTGTTTCTGTTAGGTGGGGATCTCTCTACCTTGCAGCTAGCCGCCGCGGTTGATCTGGTTGGCTTCCACGGTTTCCTCAGACTTCGCCGCCGCGGCGCCCACCCGAATCCGCCGCCGCTTCTCTCTATCGGTTGCCGGCGGCGGCTTGTTCGGTTGACCGCACAGAGACGTGCGGGTGATGTGCCAGCCGGCGAAGGAACCATGGATGCAACTTGGGAGGCATGGCTCACGCCGTCAACCCGTGGCGGCAGTGCTGCTGGTGCCTCAGGCGACTGTTGCTGCGGAGGTCCAGTTCGCTCGCCGAGCTGAGTTTGGTAATCTCATGGAATTGAGCTAACTGAAGTTGAGTTTGGTAATCTCATGGAATTGAGCTAACTGAAGTGCCCCTTGCCACCGTATTAGCTACTTTTTTTCATTACTAGCTACTTTTAATCCATGAATTTGCGTATAAAAGGGTATATATATTTTTGGTACTGTTTTTAAGCCAGGATTCAAATCTCATCCTGCATGTGTGGATTTTCTGAACCTTAAACTTTCTTGTTGTTAAGCGACACTCATGTAATCTTAGAATCATTTATCTCTGCATAACTAATTAACCATGCAGAATTGTTCATTCATTGAGTCCCACACCAACTTTCATTTTCGCCATGTGTGCTTTGAAGTGCATACCTGCTCCTGTCATTGTGATGTTCATCCATACACTCCACAATTCTGACTCAGTGTCACTTATGCAGTTACTGAACATACAACATGAGTTCTCTGGACACCGTGAGAGGAGATCTTGCTCTGGTTATTTTGTACCTAAACAAGGCTGAGGCAAGGGATAAAATCTGCAGAGCGATACAGTATGGATCAAAATTCCTGAGCAATGGAGAACCAGGACCTGCACAGAACGTCGACAAGTCAACTAGTCTGGCTCGAAAAAGTTTTCCGGCTTTTTAAGGTACTGTATGTATAATCATCGTTTTACTTGGCACTGATATCAGCTCGAAGGGCTTCACGTTTGCATAATCATCCTATGATTTTTGACTCAGTCTACCCTTGTTTTCAGTTTGTCAACGATCTCCATGCTTTAATTAGTCCTCCTGCCAAAGGAACTCCACTTCCACTGATCTTACTCGGGAAGGTATGCTGATTGCTGAAGTTTGCATTACATGAGAACTTGTTCAGCTGAGGACTGTTCTGTTCTGAAGTTTTCTGATTGAAGTTGTTTATGCGTGTTCCAGTCAAAGAATGCGATGCTGTCAACTTTCCTCTTCCTGGACCAAATTGTGTGGGCTGGGAGGACAGGAATATACAAGGTTTGAATTTCCTTTCACATCTTCATGCTACAAAAAGTTTGATTGGCTCTGGTCTTGCCCTGTGTCTTTGATTTTTGCATAGGAAAAAGGACTGGGTGTTGCTACCCTTTGCGTTTAGATAAACAAAAGGAAAAAAAAAACTTGATGCAGAACTGTTCTTCCTTATAGTATCTGTTAAAGAAATTGCATATGGAAGTCAATACTACTTACATGATGACAAACAAGAGACATGAAACTAATCTGATTATTTATACATTACAGAACAAGGAGCGAGCGGAGTTTCTTGGAAAGATAGCATTTTATTGCTTCCTCGGTTCGAACACCTGCACAACCATTATCGAGGTATGCTGTTTTTTTTTTTCCTAGTACATTATATCATGTATGTAAGCGTGTAAACCATCTCCATGTAGAAACAATTATATTATTTGAGCCTATGCGTTTTCTTTTTTGGCTCGGTCTTGTTACCACACCTGATTCATTCTCAAACTGTATAGCTAGCTGAGCTCCAACGGTTATCTGCGTCAATGAAGAAGCTAGAGAAGGAACTGAAACACCAAGAGTTGTACAAGGTATACTTTCAGCTAAACCAAAGACATACACATAGTACAGCTTTGCCACCTTGAGGAAAACGAAACTGCTCTCCACGTCTCGCTTTTCTGAAGTGTTTATCTGTTACCTGTATGCCAGAACGAGCAGTACCGGATGAAGCTGCAGAAGTCTAACGAGCGGCTGCTGGCCCTCATCAAGTCGAGCCTCGACATGGTGGTCGCCGTGGGGCTGCTGCAGCTGGCGCCCAAGAAGGTGACCCCTCGCGTCACGGGCGCGTTTGGTTTCGCCAGCTCTCTGATCGCTTGCTACCAGGTAGTAAGCTTTACCTGACCACCGTTGCTTATGCTTTGTGGAAAAGACGGATCAGCTGGAATTTTGTCTCCTCTTTGTTGCCTTGGCAGTTGCTTCCAAGCCCACCAGCGAAGAGCAAGTGAGGAGGTGGCCTGGTGTACACGGCGAAGAGCAAGTGAGGAGGTGGCCTGGTGTAGGATGGAACTCTCAGCTCTGCGTGTAGCGTGTTTGCCACACAAGGTGGCAGTAACCACCGGTGTCTGTTCTGGTAGACTAATCATAAATAATCGGATTGTTGATGGTTGATTGGTTATGTAGCTTGAAGTCACGTTGTGCTGTGGCAGAATAAAAAATGGCCACCCGTGAAAACGATTCGTGTTTTAGCATTCAAAATCCCCGAGTAGTTTTGATTTGTATCCGTTGTTCGCCTTACTATTGCTTCTTAGTTTTGCCTGAGCGACTCTATCGACAATGTCTCCCTTCTCTCGACCTTTCGACAATGCCGCCTCCTCCTCTCTCTCACTCTCACTCTTTCTCTAGACCTTTCCTGAGGTGAAAAGGGCGACTTGAGGGCGATACTACTCCCAGCGGTGATTCAGCTGTCTGCCCCTCGCCTCCGGCGGCCGGTTTGGCGACAGAGGTGTGGAATCCCCGCGCGCTGTACATACCTGCCCCTTCTTCCTTTGGCTTAAGTTGCGGTTTGGCGCAAGAGGTGTGGAATCCCCGCGCGCTGTACATACCTACCCCTTCTTCCTTTGGCTTAAGTTGGTTAGGGTTAGGGTTGTCGTCTGTGTTTACCACTTTATTGTTTCTTCCTATAGTTAGGCTTTATTATTTTATATTTTCATATAATGTCTCATGAAAATCAGTGCTGAAATCAAAAGATCAAAATGTCCCTCAAAGAATAAGAATATAGAGACGAAGAATAGGAATAGAGATGTAAGAGGAAGATATATTGAGAAAAGAGGGAGGCACAAGGAAAAAGTGAGAAGGTGAGGTAAGGTGTCTATGATAAAATAAAATTTGAATGCCATTTCGACTCGGCGACTCGGCCTCACAGCACGCCTTGCTTTTTTTTTTCTTCGAGGCCCTTCTGCCTCTCACAATTATGTTCATTAGGTTCCCTAGCTCCTTGATTGCTTTCCAACTTGTTCGCTTCATATCCACTTTTTAGTTTTCCCACTCCTCTGGGCAATTTAATGTTTTTAGTTTTCCCACTCCTCTGGGCAATTTAATGTTTTTAGTTTTCCCACTCCTCTGGGCAATTTAATGTTTTTAGTTTTCCCACTCCTCTGGGCACTTTAATGTCAGATGAATGAGACCAATAACTAGACAAAGCCATGTGCACGTCAGCAGTTGCATTAATATTATTATTTAAATAATGTATACTCCCTCCGTCCCTTTGAAAGTGTCACTTTAGTTTTTTGTGTCATCTTATTTGATCACTGCCTTATTCAAACTTTTTGTATAAATATTATTTATTTTGTTATGACTTATTTTTTGTCATTAGAGATATTTTAATGATTATTTATTTAATTTATTATTTGCAGTAAATTTTTGAATAAAACGAATGGTCAAACTTCGATATATAAAAAGTCAAAAAACATCACTTTCAAAGGGATGGAGGAGTAGCATCCATGAAACACTCCTTGGCAGGTATCGATGTACTGGTAAAGTCGAAACACGTGATCTTTATAGTGTGACGATTATCGCCCCAATGGTGAATCGGAGGGGAGGGGGCTCAAGCCCCCTACCATGGTCGTGCTGATATGCAGAGATTGGTTTGGTGCATCACCGATTGATGAATGGCATTCTCCCCCCTACTTACCATGGTTGTGCTGATGGTGGTAGTGGCGGCTACATATGCAGAGATTGGTTTGGTGCATCACCGATTGATGGATGACATCGTTCCCCCTACCATGGTTGTGCTGATGGCAGTGTCGGTGGCTACATATGCAGAGATGATTGCTGGATGACATCGTTGTGACCAAGAAATAAATCCCGGATGGAACTCTCAGCTCTGCATATAGCACATACTAGTAGTAGTAGGTTGGTTGGCACACAAAGGTGGCCGCAACCACGACAATAGTTGTGTATGTTCTGGTAGACTAAACATAACAGATTGTTGATGGTATGTAAGGCACAATGACCTGTGGCAGAATAAGAAAATGGCCACATGTGAAAATGATTTGTGTTCCCCAAGTAGCTTTCATTTGTACTCGTTGTTCATCTTACCATTGCTTGCTAGTATTGCCTGAGTGAATCGACCGACATTCACGTGTTGTAGATAAAGTGTACTATTGTTTTATTTTGTAGAGAGAAGCATAGGGAACAAGAACAACGATGGGTACCCGGGCGTGGGGGTCCGCACTGGCAAGTTTTCAGCCCAGCCAACAGAATCACGATGTGGGCTGGGGTGGAGTAAGGAGTCTGTCGGCGAGCCGCGGTCGCCGCTTAGGAAGATCATTGGCTGCGCTGGCGGCCCATTATTTGTCGTCCGTGTTTACACTTTACTGCTCACCTCTAAAGTTTAGAGTTTTAGTACACTTTAGCCGGGAATCTTCGGCGCCGACCTGGTCGGCGCCAAAGGTCGCGCCGACCACCCCTACACGTCGTCGGCCCACGGCCCGCTAGGAGGCCCCCCCGGACGACGACGCGAGGAAGCCGACACCGGAGGTCGCGATGACGACGACGCCGGCGAGGCGTTCCCAGCCGAGATTAGTGGCGGCGTTCCCCCTCCCCTCTATTCGACCCCGACGTAGAATCCGGTAGGCCGCCGGGCCGCCGCCGCCGACACGGTGGTGGCCGGCGGTGAGCTTCAGCGGCGAGGGCGCCGCCGAGCGGGGGCTGGCGGACTCATCCGGTTGGGTATGGGTAGGCGGTGGGGCGTGGAGGTCGCCCATGGCGGCGGGGTTGGAGCTCTGGAGGTGGCGGCGGCAATGGCGTCTAGGATTAGGGTTGGGGGAGAAGAAGAGAGGGGGGAGGGGAGGAGACGGACGCCGGCGGGGGCGAGCCCTAGCCGCCGGCGGCGCGCGGGGCGTGGGGCGCGAGGAAGACGAAGGGAGAGGGGGAGGTGCGGGGCGGGCCTTGGGCCGTTAGGTGGGCTGCCTGGTCGGCACCTAACACCCCCCACTTTAGCTCAGAGCTAACTTTAAACCATGTGCTTGTAGCTTTAGCTTTGAAGTTTAGATTAGAGGATCTAATTAGACCCTTACTTTAGTATTTGGCTTTAAAGTTTAAAGGAGAGGATCTAATTAGACCCTTACTTTAGTTTTTTTTTTGTTTCCTTCATCCCATGTTAGCTGACGTTTTAGAACCTCTGTGAAAGACCAGTGATGAAATCAAAAGATGAAATTTCCCTCAAAAAAGTAAAGACGGAGATGTATTAAGAGTAGAGGGAGGTGCATTGGAGAAGTGAGATGGTCAAGTAATTTTTCTAGAGTATTGGAAAAGTACGTAGTATTTTGGAATGGAACGGTGTGAGTATAAATCATCAAATAAGGTCGGAGTAGTCGTGTATATAAATATAGCGGTAATGATTGAGGATGTCAGTGAAGCGGAGTATTGAGCATGTGTACTAATCCACGGCGTTGACATGGCAGACGGTGGAAGAATCCTGGATGAAGTGGACGTGCTACGGATGGCAACGACGGTCGGTGACCCGGTCTAAGTATAGATGTCCAACGGGCCGGCCCGCTGCGGCGGGCCGCTACGGCTACGGGCCGCGCGGGCCGTGCCACCCTACGGGCTCGGGCGCGCCCCGCCCATGGCCCCGTCCGTGGGGTCATTTTTCCGCCCACGGGCCACTCGGGCCACTAATTCACGGGCGGGCCACGCCCGCTATGTGCAAAAAAAAAAAAAAAAAAAAAAAAAAAAAGGAGGAAAACGCGCTCCCCCCGGGCGGCATCGGCCCGACTAACGCGCGCCCCGCGCGCCTTGCCGCCGCTGGCTGCCGCCGCCGCCGGGGGAGCGAGCGAGTGGGGCGTGGGGCCGCCGCTGACGGCGCCGCCGCCCGCCGGGCCGAGCGGCTCCGGACGGGCGCGCTCCGCTATTCTGTGCGCCGCGACGGACGCCGCCGCCGGGCTGCCGCCTTCGCCGCCGGCCCGGCCGCCGCCAAGGCTGCCGCTTTCGCCTCGCCGCCGATGGTCGCCGGGCGCAGGGAGGGTGGCCGGGAGGGAGGGAGGAGTGGTGCAAAGAAACCCGCCGAGAACGAGAGGAGAGGAGCGGCGCGGGGGAAGAGAGGATGGGGATTTTTTTTTTTTTTTTTTTGTGGAGAATGGAGAATGAATGGGCTGATGTCTTGTCTTTTTTTTTTTTGAGTGATTGGGCTGATATCTTCTTGGGCCGCTGCTGTAATGAAATGTCATCGGCTTTAGCAGGCCGGGCCGCCAGCCGGGCGTGACGGGCTAGCGGGCCAAAGACGCCGGTACATGGGCCGCGAGGGGGGCGGCCCATGGCCCGCCCGCACCGCCGAGCCGCCCGTGGCCCGTACCCTAACGGACCGGGCCGGGCCGTGCACCGGGCCGTTTTTGCCGGGCCTCGGACGGGCGCGGGCCATGGGCCAAATGGCCAAGTATATAGGTCTAAGTAGTGTGGGTATCCATCCCATCCGGGCCGGCGTGTGCCTCTTCCTCGTGCTGATTGATGGGTGCGCCCTGCCCAATGGTGGTTTCACGCGTGCCTTGGTCCGGGCCCTCCTGGGTCATGACGACCCGGTCGGCTGCACCCAGGGCATGCCACGATTGCCACGGCCACGTCACGTCGAACCATCTCCATCGAACCTGGAGCACCACGTGTCGGGCGGGAACTCACGTCACGTCACAGGCCGCAGCAGCAGCTTTGGATTGATTCGGTGGAGCCTGCCGAGCGCCGGGCCGGGGGCGAGAGCAGAGAGCCCGACGGCTGGCTGGTCCGCTGGTGGCTGCCGGTCGGTGAGGGTCCAGACGGCGTCACTCTATTTGATTTGGGTTGAGAGCGCGAGTAGGACGGCCGCGCGGCGTGCGGCGGCCACATCCGCATGCATCGTGGGAATCGAGTCCGGTTCCGGACGAGGAAGCCGCCGCCGCGCCGCAGCAGCAGCAGCCTCGTGCCGGGGGCGCCCACGCGTTTCCGCGGGCGGCCGCCTCCCCACCGGCTGTCTCCGCACTGGCGCTGGCACGGCAGGAGGGTCCGCCGCCCAACCCAGGCAGGCAGCCCAAGGAAAACCAAACAAACCAGTGGACTGCCGCCGCACTGCTGCATCCACCGCCCGCCGTCACGTGACATGCTCCCCATCCGGCCACCGGGTTCCAGAGGGGAATCGAATAAATTTCAGGGCGCGTTCGCTCTGAATGAAACGACCCAAGCCAGCCTTAGACTTCGTTGTCGGGTTCTTCAATGTGCCTACTAGTTCACTACCAAAGTACCAACCCAATGTGTTCGTTGTTTAAGCCAGGGTGATTCCACAATCTATAAGTCGTTCAACCCACTTGTAATAATAAACGTTTACACAAACCTATCATCAAAATTTTCACGGGTGAGTTTGTTACGATTTATAAGCTGCTCTTTCGTGCCAAACTAAATTAAAACCAACGGTCAAACGACATGTTTTTTTCCAGCTTAATTTCGTCCACGCTTATTCTTATCACTGTTAATAATTGTATGAAACCAAAAACTAAGATCGAACGGCTTATTTTGATCATGATTTTACTGTATTTGCGCAACTTATCTGGTATAAGCTGTTTTTAGATAAACTGTACTACACGGCTCCACATTTGCTAGATTGTGAGGGTGTAGATTGCTCTTGACCTCTAGCACATGTCAATAAGGATGTTGGACGAGTAGTACATGCTTACTAATTTCATACTACTCTACTTCGACTAAACTTGTCTTCAAAATTGAGATTTAAAGGGAAAAAAAATAGTGACCCACCCCTTGCCTTTGACCGTTAGTGAGTGAAGAATGAAGACGGCAGCACAGTGTGGGTGTGGGTGTGGCGGCAGGTGCCCCGACAGCCTGACAGGTAGCGCAGCCGCCCGAAAGCCAGCCGCTGTCGCCATCTCCACGTGGCCACCCCATCCATCACCTGCCTAGTGCCTTCCTCTGTCCCTGCCATGGCGGGCCCCACCAACGTTCCTTAACGCCGTCCGCTAAGCAACCATGAATGCTCACGCCACGCTGACGCCAACACGGCTTCCCCGGCCGCCTCGCCACCGTCCTGCACGCAGTCTCCAGCTCACCTCCGTCTCCCGCCACGCTTCAAACTTCTCCCTCCCTCTCCTCCTCTCCATATCCATGTCTCCTTCCTCTCCGGTCCACCACCAAACCCTATATAACCCAGATCACACACACGTTCGTTCCCACTCCAAGCTCCATCCATCACCACCCACACTCCATTTCCATTTCCAATCCAAACCAAAGAACATTCCACACACCACTCGAACAATCACCAACCACCACCACACGCCCAATCCATCCATCCATCCATGGAGTACGCCATCACCGACGACTACGTGTACGGGTACGACGACCCGCAAGACCCACACGTGGACGAGTACACCACGGTGCTGTCAGCGCCGCCGAAGCGCCCCGCGGGACGGACCAAGTTCCGTGAGACGCGTCACCCGGTGTACCGCGGCGTGCGGCGGCGCGGGCCCGCGGGACGGTGGGTGTGCGAGGTCCGTGAGCCTAACAAGAAGTCGCGCATCTGGCTCGGCACCTTCGCCACCGCCGAGGCCGCCCGCGCGCGCGCACGACGTCGCCGCGCTGGCGCTCCGTGGACGCGCCGCGTGCCTCAACTTCGCTGACTCCGCGAGACTGCTCCGTGTCGACCCGGCCTCGCTCGCGACGCCGGATGATATCCGACGCGCCGCCATCCAGCTCGCCGAGGACTCCGCGGCGGCGGCCGAGGACTCGTCGTCGTCGTCCGCGCGCCACGCCGCCGCCGCCGCCGTCACAGTGGCGTCCACGTCCATGCCCGCGTCCTCGTCGGCTTCGTCGGCGGCGTACCAGCAGGCGGATGCTGCTGCGGCGGCGGCATTGTACGGCGGGGAGTACGCGTATGGCGCTGGAATGGAGTTCGACCATTACTACGGCGACGGGATGGTGGGTGCCAACGACTGGCAGAGCGGCGGCGGAGGGTGGCATACCAATATGGACGGCGATGATGATGGCGCCGGGTGCGCCGGCGACGTGTCGCTCTGGAGCTACTACTGAGCTCTGCTCTGCACTGCACGGCGCCGGCACGGATTCAGCTGCTCGCTCCTCTAGAGTCTGCACCGTAGGAGATTGGGAGGACTGATAGGGAGGAGGGAGTTTGAATTTGAATTCAAAAGTTTGTAGTACACGAGGGAACGGCAAAATGGCATGCAAAGAATGCATTTGCCGTTCTTGTGCCTCTGTTTTTGGTGGGAGAGAATAATAAAAGACCTGCAACTCTGCCGGCCTAGAGTTTATACTATTTTTAATTGAAAAAAAAAAAGATAGAGAAGAGGACCTTTTCTTGTTATTTATTATTACTTTTGTTTTTACATTTTTTCAAATGAGATTAACACTACAAAGTACAAACTGCTAATGTTCATGGGATGAAATAA
Organism: Hyparrhenia diplandra; assembly: GCA_015847255.1. Lineage (NCBI taxonomy): Eukaryota > Viridiplantae > Streptophyta > Magnoliopsida > Poales > Poaceae > Hyparrhenia > Hyparrhenia diplandra. The sequence goes on from JADLZK010004734.1 coordinate 402,042, forward strand.
CAAGATTGACTTGGTCAGAAGTTTGCAGGATTCCATTTTGCTGCATTATGGGTAGCCCATGTTTGAATTTTTTTTTGAGAATTACACAGTACAACGTAGACACTCATAACACGCGACGCACACTCACCCCTATGAACACACGCGACGCAAAACCCTACCCCTATGAAGCACCTCCAAAGGACCGGGCGGCCCGGCAGATCCGGAGATTACCGAAGTCACCATAGACGGCTCGTCGTCGGACGGAACGCCGCTACCACTTAATGCACAACGCCGGTATATCCCGGGAAAATCCGAAGAAAAGATGCGAATCACCGGGATTTGACCGGTGGGTAGCGTCCTCTTGGACCGTCCTACCATTGGACTACACGCCAATTCGCAGCCCATGTTTGAATTGAATGCAACATATTTTGTGTGAATTTAGATAGTCCAAACTGGAGATAGTTTGGCCGTCAATTTAATCCAAAACTCTGTTTATTTTGAGATGGAAGAGAGGTGAGCAGCAAGGAGCAGAGTGCTCTGTAGTAACTCTGTTTTCGTTTCGGTTTCTGAAGAGCAACGACTTTTTAGTGGGTAATGGCAACGTCGTTAAAAAAAATGGCAACGGCTGGATATATTTATGAATGGATGGAGTGATAAGCAGATGCACGTGCCTGTGGACAGTGGCGGCGGTGACGGCCGGCGGTGATCCGTTCCGTTCCGTTCCGTTCACTTTCCCTCCACCAACCCAAAAGTGTTACGCTTGGTTCACATCAAATCTCTTAACGCGTCGTAAAGTCTTAAATGTAGATAAATAAAAACTAATTACACAGTTTGACTGAAAAGTACGAGACAAATCTTTTGGCTGGATTTAGTCTACATGGTGAGATAATAATTACCAAATACAAACGAAAAGTGCTACAGTATCCGAACCCAAAATATTTCACACAGTCAGTCGGGCCTCAGTGTCTTTCCCCGTTTCATACACCTCGATACCGTAAGTAGCGGAACCGGATCGTCTAAGTAGCATGTGCACGTGCCTGTGGCTTACAAATCCAGCAACGGCAAGGACAAGATCTTGGCGGTGGCCGGCCTCGGCCGGCCGGCGGCGCAAGTTCCAGCACACGGTGGGTGGTGCTGCACCTGCACGTGCGACTTGTTGACACCTTACGACATGTGATGTGCCGTCCTCCCTCGATTGGTGAGATGAGAAGCAGGTGAGCTTAATAAGATACTCTACTCCGTACTACCTGACGGGGAATCAGGCAGGTGATTACTAGTAACAGATAAAGGTCGTCGTTGCTAATCCGGAATTGAATAAACATGGGCACCGGCCGCCGCCCCTCGTTGACGCGACTTCGCGGGCGGCGCGGCGCATGGTCAGTGGCCACAGCTCACGACGAGCTCATCATCCATCACCTCCCGGCTGGACTGGCTGCTATGGTCACCGTCACAAGCAGCAACAACCAGCCAGCAGAGGATTCACTGAATGATTGATGGCTGAATCTTCAGTGGATGCACACGTACTCTACACACGCCGCGTCACGTAGGTTCACCATCACATCTAGACAACACTTGGCAGCCGCCGGGCGGTGCCACTTGCAGCTCTGGTACTGGAAGGCAGGAACGCGGTGGTTTTGCTGATGTTCGTTAGCCAAGCTGGCTCTATGGCTGCTGCTGAGACGAGACCTTGACTGTCCCAATCCATTACTTTTTACAAGACAGATTAGTAGTTTGACAATCAAAACTATGGAAACCTTGACACGTCTCCAAGTCGGAACGCATGCGTGTCGGTGTAGGGTGTGAGAAGAAAGCTGAATACTAGTTGATGCAACCACGTTACAAAGAGCCAGAAAGAGCAGTCGACGACTGCTTTACAAGAGAAAATAAAACTGAAAAGGACAAGAAATGGGATAACAAGGGCCCAACAAATCAAAGGAGTCCACGGCGCCAGTACAGTGACGGAAGGTCCTACTCACAGTTACTGTACAACTCAAGAAGACGAATTCTCCACGATATCCTGACAGAAGCATTATACAGTTACTAGTACAAGGTAGAGTAGTACGTACGTGGTAGTACAAGCCAAATAAAGAAGCCAATGACCAGTCAGGTGTCAGACCAAAACCATCGACTAGGAAAGGAAGACCCCGTGAAGCCACGAACATGCTTCGGCTTTTTGCAACGTTCAAACGTACTCCTCTGGAATCAAGTGCTTTCGCAAGGGAAGGACGGGGTACAGTACAGGTCAGGTCAAACCCCATCACAAACTCACACAGCCAAGTGCCACTTTGGGTCATCATCCATCGGATGTGGATACCAGCACTAGTTTGACAAGTCTGTGATTCCAAACCTGATGCAGGCCCGTCAATGCCATGATCGTAAACAAGTCAGAAAATATATCATTGCAAAAAAAAGGTTGAAAATATATATTGCAAACTTTATCTTTATAATTGCAAGTGATTTTTAAGCCATTTGATGCCTTTTTCTACACTATTTTTCATGTGATTCAGCGGTAACTTCGAATCAAATGAGACATGGCAAAAACTTTGTAAACACTAGAATAATCCCAACCAAGCTGGGAAAGCAAGATCGAAAGCAATTCAACGGAATCTTCATTTACATTGTATGGAACCTGTGGAAGGAGAGGAATAGGAGGATTTTCGAAAACAAACACAAAACGGTTCAGCAGGTGGCCTCAATGACAAAAGAGGATATCATACAAAGACGCAGGGCTGTATCCTTTGATGGGTGAATTATCATTAGTGTAGCAACTCGCCTAACCTGTTTCTGGTCCTAGGACCATAGTGTTTTGGCACCAGGGGGTGCCTTTTGTACAAAAAATTCTTTCACCCTTACTTAATTGAGCGGCAGAGCTCCTGCCTTTTATTTCAAAAAAAAAGAAAAAAATTATGCTTTCCTATTGTACATACAAACTGACTTGCACTGCAAACTATGCGGTGGAATATGACTTTACAAACATCGCAGTGTAAAAATTGACTCAAACTACCATGTCTCCGTAATGAAATATCTACACTTACGTAGAAATTTTACTGGAACAAAGATAGAAGAAAATTTATACCAGATAAGTTTCTTAGGTCTGTTCTTTTGCAGAAAGCTCCAGAAGATACTCTGCCTCCCTCAGGAACAACCTTGTCAGCTGCTTTTGCCCTCTTCGGTACACTATACATGAACGGTAATTTATTTTTGACTTCTTTTTGTGCTTCTCATCACTTTCACTGACAAAATAAAGAAAGAGAGGGTTTTCATATCATTACGATAAAACATGAGGTTGATAAACAATGACGTGCTCTGAAATATGTAAGCTCCATGCACATCTTGGATATTGGGGCTATTCGTGCTGTATCCTAAAATAACCTCTTTCAATAGTGCCCCATAGCACATTGCAGGAAATAAGTATAGTACCATGCATGGATGTGAATTTAAGATGAGGGAAATAAAACTAAAAAAAAAATCTTGAGAAAAGCCAAAAATTGATTTGCCCACCTCACATAATCTTCTGACTGAATGGAATCAAACTGCTCAAGCAGTTCAGTGTCAGATGCTTCTGTTCCAGAGGCCTCTTCAAGTTCAGCCATTCTTGCAAAATGAATGGAGTGGTAATCTATGGGTTATTCTTCATGCTATACCAAAGACGGCTGTATGATCCAATATACATGAATAGGAAGAAAAACGTGATTACTTGACCCCAAGAAGATCCACAAGCAAACTCAGTGCACCCTGATCACCGCAGACCTCCCAAATAGCACTTTGGATCTCTGCATCAGATATTTCTCTACCTTCACTGGATCCAACCTAGCAAGAACACATTCAGCAAAGGCCCTATCAATTTGCAACATAATACAGAATTTGTCATATTTCAAGTTAAATTCTTTGAGCACTTCAAATATAAGTGCATTCATCATCAGTTGTTAAATAGGCCATATAGAATGATGCTGAAAACAAACGTTAATAATCTTCATCTGAATGCTGACGTTAGATCAGGAAATGAACTTGTCGTGAAACTTGAGATCACAATTGCTTCATGAATACCTTCTTACGGCATGCATAGCCAAGAAAGCTCCTATTCATGCATGAATGCAGCCTTCATGACATGGATCATGGATGTGATGCTAAAACTACTGACTCCATGCAAACGACATGAAATAACTCATCATCTGGCGCTGCCAAAAAAAACAGGGGTATATGCAGCAAATTATGTAGCTGCACACATTACAAGAGTGTGAAGGCACCCATGCTACTTCCCTCCGTTCCAAATTATAGTTCGTTTTGGCTTTTCTAGATACATTGCTTTTGCTATGCACCTAGTTATACACTATGTCTACATACATAGTAAAGAAATGCATCTAGAAAAGCCAAAACGACTTATAATTTGGAACAGAGGAAGTAGTTTTAAGATTTTGAAATCTAAGGACTCCAAGTCGAGTCATAGGAGGATGTCAGCTAACAAAGCATGCTTGAATCACGCTACATGGAATTCTGCCGTTTTGGCACAATAAATGGCTAAGAAATGATTCTTATGTGCAGTCACTAGTCTCCCTACTCCCTTTCAGCATACAATTTATCAATAGTTCACTTCAGAAGCAAACGCTGATCACTGCATCTCCAGAAAATGTAGTATGACACCTTAAGAATAAGGTCCAAATCTAAATCATGAGATTAGGAGTCAACCCTTGGGCCTTGGCTAATACACCGTAAGAAGTGCTAACCTCTCCAAGTAAAGAAGCAACTTGTTCAAGCTCATGTTCTTGCATGGCAATTGTCCGTAGAGTACTCATAAATTCCTGAGGGAAAACAATTTTGTGAAGATATGATGGAACTTTGCGTTGACCACTCCAACTAAAACTTGAAAATGGACTAGTATTTTTTCTTGCTATCCTTATCTTCACTGGAACGGATACCAAAAATCCATTATCAAGCAATCTTCTGGGTAGGAGGCATCTCAATTCACTCTTCTGCAAAATACAGAAGACACACAAAGTGAGATTCATGAAGGTAATGAAGTCTTAGAGGGCTTGATCTGGTTAGTGCAGTCATCATAATCTTGAGCTGTCCTGATCAGGGACAAATTTTGAAACCTTTGTACAAATTAAAAATCAAAAGCGACATGTAAGGTAAATAATAGGCACAAGGTACTTATTACTAGTAGGCGATTCCCAAAACCCTGGCATGCAGGTAGCACCTCAGTATAATGATGGAAGCAATGCATGAATAGGATGGAAAAGGGCTAATCCCTTGGCAGTACCTGCATCTCTAGTAGCTGCATTTTTGTATCAGCAGACTGGATCCGTCTAAGAGCTTCCAAAGGATAATGAACCTGCACTTAGCAAGTAACCAGAGCTTACTTTATTAGAGACATCTTATTATGTAAGTATGCCAAAAGAGGGAAAAATACTGGATCTTAACAATTTAATCCTGTAAACACGTGAAGCCTTTCAAACAGCCAATTGAACAATTGTACAGTTTCTGAGTAACTTAAAGGATGAGACACAGATATACTATTCCATGAAATGTCAAATCCTAGCTCGATCTATTGACCTCATCCTTTTCTTTCAACTTTCTACTGCAAGTGTTCCTTAGGTTTCCAAATATCGCAGGATGGTAAACAGACTAGTACCGCAGATTTTTCAGCCAAACATTTACTTGGTCAGTTTAATAGTCCAAATTCTGACCTTTCTTTATTGGCTATAAAAGATAAATGGAAAATTTCAAAATTATTATCTTTTTGCACATACATCATTACGAGGGTTACCATGAGATAATCATCAGGATTATTGTCAACCACAAATCCATAGAGGTACAATAGTTCCTGTAAGTACAAAGGACAACACTTCATCAGTAAGGCTATTCTAGTTGTTAAACCATTAAACATGGAATTGCACAAAAAACAAAACACCTTTTCACCTCTAAGTATGATCAGAGTGAAATCTACAGCAATAACTCAGCAATCAGCATTTGCACTAGAAGTAAATTCTTAAGGAACTAAGGATATATGAATCCATGTGCCACTAAAACCAAAGAACCAGACCCCAAGGATAAAAAAGCCACATAATCATTGCATCCCCCTCATTTGATTTTGTTTCTTTTTTTGATTATGCATCGTCAATACCAGGAAACATTAGATTTTTTCTGCATTTCTTTGCCAAAATTGTAACTAAGGCCTAAGAATACAGATTGAAAGAAATTTCCTGTAAGGGTTTCCATTGTTCCACAAGAGGCAATCACACAAGTATCATGGTGACGAATTAGTATATTACAAAAAGTGTGATAGAGAGCCTAAACAGGAATATGTGAGAAAACAAGAATATGTGAGACAAAGAGAGTGATCCAAGTCATACAAACGACAACTATAATAAAAAAAACGGAAAACTAAAATTAAAAAGAACAAAACATTAGCGGCAAACTAATAACACTAGATCTACACATATTTTTGCAAGTAATACCTCATTTCCTTTGTTGCCATAGTTTATGCAGATCTCTGCTCCAGTCTCAGCAGAACTTTTATCAGCTTCAGAAAAGAAATGAATACATACAATTAATCATAATGGGAATGATATCTTACTAAAAATATTAGCTTAAAGGAAAGCCACAAAATTCATTTATCATGTGTGAAACATAAAAAAGAAGGTTGGATCATAAAAGTTACCAAGCATGAGGTACATTGAAACAGGAATTCCAGTAGTATTTCCCACAGAATCAACTTCCCATGTTGCCAGTGCCTTCACATCTAGTGAATACAATAAAACTAGCTTATGACAGGGGAAAGAGTGATGCTAGACTAACAGATACACCATACCACCATACATGTCGAAAAACAGGCAATACTTTGTCAGACTGTAGTTGATGAATTAAATATAGAACCCTTACTATGATTGCAGAAATCAATTCCTGGGACAAGGCCCTCAACCCAAATTGACTCTGTGTTACTTGATTTAGAATTCTTATCAGCACTATGATCCTTAGCTGTAACATCAATTTCCTGCAAAAATAAATAAATAAATAAATAAATAAGCAAGTAATTAGGCACAAGAACTTTTGGATGAAGAAAACTATTTAAAAAAAATAATAGTGAAGATGCCAGAAAGCACGAGTAGAAATGATGCCCATGGTATACTAGGGCCTCATAAAAGTTTCTTTAACTATTTCTATGTTAGGAAAAAGGACACCCACTTGAGCATACAGGTACAATTATGATGACAATCCTCCAAAGTCCAAAATGGCTTGAGACTCAAGATTTGTGACCATGACACAATGTTGAACTCAGTTTCAACTTTTAAAACTCTGCAACAATCCTGAGGTTCATTTGATGGTGGGGATAGTACATTTACCTACTCCATTCCAAATTTTAAGATTTGTGCCAATGACACAATGTTGAATTCAGTTTCAATTATGATACCAGTGCTAGGTTGGAAGGTTTGAAATTGACCTGTTGGGCACGGGGCCAGAAGAGCAAGCATCATTGCCAGTTCTGATTTGTTCATCACCACAGGACCCCGGAAAAACATAAGAATGAGGCAGTGGTATGTTCAGTGCTCGAGTCCAGAAGATTGAGTTTGCCCTATCAAAGACTCATACTGCTGATTAGAAAGAAAAATAGCTGGAGATAATAAAATTGGGATATCTATATGGGTGTTTCATTAATCTTTTGATTATGTACACTTGTGGAAAGAACTAGTCCTTGACAACACCACTTTAATCAAGTAAGAATTGCAGATTCCTTAATACTGATCAAATTTTCACCCTGACCACAGCAAAAGGAAGCAGGTACTCGATGCTAGATATTGAAACATGTTGACTTTTTTGAATGACTAATACCGTAATACCTTGTCATGCTTTATTTGGTTCAGCTATTGCTTTTTCGTGTGGCTAACTCATCTATGTACATGGCTATACTGAACATCCAATTGCACGGTAGATTTGCAGGTAAAATAGTATAGCTATGCAACACTACTAATCATGGTGAATATGGTACTATTGTAACAGATGGTGGGCGAAAGAGGTAGAAGGGCTAGGTTTGTTCAGACTAGGTCCCTCTAGTTAAGGTCACGCCGGGTTTGTTTTCTATGTGTTCTATTCCTGAGTATGTGTAATCGCCTCACTCATATTTGGTCCCCCGTATGAGTGAGGATCCTGTTTGGAACCCTCCTTTTTTCATTCTCTATAATACAATGAAAACAGCTCTCCTCGTTTTTCAAAAAAAAAAAAAAAAATGATACCTAACTAATCTACACTGTCATAAAAAAAAAAAAAAATAACCACAAAATATTCTTCTGTTTCTTGATTTAGGATTGTCTTTTTATCTTGATTCTCCAATCCCATGTACTGTTTACAACATAAAATTAATACAACATTATCCACAGTCCACATAATGGCATGATCAATCAAGATGGTAAAATGATATCAAGTGAAGTTTACAGTATGTTGTTTCTAACTTTAGTACAAACAAGAGTTATTACATACCAAAGGAAGTCCTCAAACAACACTTCAATTGAGCTGCAAAACAGTTTTGATAGTATTAGCATTTAACAAATGGAAAGTTTCAAGTGGAGTACGTTTCTCAAAAAAAATATGCAACAAGCAATGTAATGAAATGTTAGTTTCGAGAGAAAGGTCAGAAGGCACCAATTTACTTGAGAGAGAATACATTAGAGATAGAATAATCTCTTTTTCTTTTTCTTTTTGCTTAAATATAATACTTTATGTATCAAGCAATAACAATGAACCTTTCAAGAAAAAAAAGAGCCAGATGGCACTGGCTTACTTGAGGAGATGTTTGAAGAGAAGTGATATGGAATGAAGTTAATATTTATATGCTTAAGCATGATGCAACATTCTGTCAGTTTTCAGGCTCCTAACAACTCAATCAATGAGACAAAGACAATGACCGTGCACCTAATAAATATGCCCATGTACCTAAAAAAGCTGAATAACTGACAATATTTTTAGAAACGCCTAACTAATAATTTGATGCTAAGCAGAATTAGATGCTATTGCTAGGTTGGCAGGCCCTGGCGTCAGTTCCTTCGTAGCACAAAAAACAAGCCAGTATTTGCACATAAGAAGTGATGCGGCATAAAAGAGTTAGAATAATCACCAGCATTATTACAACACAATCAGAGTGAAATCAAATTTTAACATGAGGCCATGAAAGCATACATAGGTATGTCATTATTTGGGTGATGTTAAATTTGTGAATTGATGGGTCTTAAGTACATTTTGAAAAGATATAAAATCATGAGAGATGCAATCAGGCCAATAACATAAGATCTGCAAGTGTAGTAAGGGCTTACTGAAAAAGGCTATTCAGATCAAAATAGACTATAAAAGCCAATAAACCATAATGGTAACCATAAACCACAGTAGAAGTGAATTTCAAACACCTTATAAACTAATAAATCCATACCTCATGAATAAGGTATATGCAGTTTACATAAATGCCACCACGCTGTGAATATCATAACAGTAAGATTTCTACCATGAATCAACTGAAAACATCATAGATGAAGACTCACAAAAGTGGGTAATGCCTCTTGAGAACACTAGTCATGCAGCACCCTTGTGAGAATCATGTCTATAAAATAGCATGTGGTGTAATTCCGTGCATTGAGGCAGGGGTGAATCCAAGCCAAATTATCAGTGGGGTGTGGGGTCTTAGTCTAAGAATGGATGTAATCACTAGAAACTATTAGCACTATATACAGTATTTTTCCATTGAAATTCTCAAGATCGTATGACCCCAGTGGCAAGCCATAGCTTAGCCCCTGCATCAGTGCATTGAGGCCCCACAGAAATTAAGATTTTATGATTTATAAAGGGCACAACACTTAACTATGCAGCATGCTTTCTAAACAAATATAAGAACAGGTGCCAACTGAATCCAAACCTTTCTGATTCATCGACATGTAAAAGCTCCTCAACGAGTCCTTTAACCTTCTCATCAAATGAGGATTGCAATGACTTCCTCTGAAACAAAATCATCCCAAAACGACTGATTATCTTTACCACCCCATATCCCCAACACGGAAGTCTAACAATAACAGTGTGCACAGATAAACCTGGAGCACCGTAGCCCGATGCAGAGTCGTCCCTTCCAGTTCGGCAAGCTCTTCCTCAGTAAACCAAAGGGAGCTCCCGAAGGTGCTCGGAAGCATATCCAAATATCTGCGAATGCAGTGACCCACCACTTCAGCTACGGTTCAAACTATTTCCAAATGTGGGGGCAGGAGGGGAAATTCAATAGCGGATCGCGGTCTTACGGCTTCCAGAGTGAGCCAGGGCGTCGGCGCTCGGCCATGAGGAAGAGCATGACGAGGAGGCGGTCGTCGACGCCTCCCTCCTCCAAGAGCTCGCGGCACCGCGGTCCGACGAGCGGGTCCTGCAGCACCCGCATCGGCGTGATGGCGAGGTCGAGCGGCACCACCATCGCCACCCCTGCACCGCACCGGCGCAACGCAACACCCGGATGAACCTCGTCCGCTAGGGGGATGGGGAGGGATACGGGGAGAGGAAAGGGTATGAAGGGAGCGTTACCGTCGCTGGCGCCCGGCTCCGGGGCGGCGGTGGAGAAGACGCCCAAGCCCTTGCCGCCGCATGCGCGGATCGTGCAGCCGTGGAGGTCGGCGCCGTTGGCCTGCGGAGGAAAGGGAGGGGCCGGGGTTTAGCGGTTGAGGAGGAGCAAGTGTTGGACGGGACACGGGAGAGGGAGAGGGAGCGACCTGGAGCCATTGGAGGAGGAAGGATTCGAGCTTGGCGTCGTCATCGGTAGCGGCGGCTGCCATGGCAGTGTTGGAGTTCGACGAATTGCGCGAGTTAGCTGCACAAGGAAGGAATCGAGGGGCTGACAGATGGGCCCCTCACAGGCAGGTGGGCCTGATTACGATCAACTTGGGCCGAAAAAAAACTTCAGGTGTGCGCGACACTTGCTTTCGTGCTTTGCACCCATGGTAGATTGGCGCCACGTGTCATAGGAATTATTGTGGCCGTACGTTTCTGAGAACCGGCTCCGCTTTGTTGTGTACTATATGGAATGCGGACGACAATGATGATTCGCAGGACACGTGGCGCCAATCTAACATGGGTGCACACTTAAACATTTGTGTACGGTGCACACCCCAGTTTTTTCCTTGGGCTGATAGATGGGCCTTATATAGTCTGTAGGCCCCATTTTCCTTGACCTAACGTTTTTTCCCCGACAAACGTTCAATTTGTCAACAACAAACAACAACAACAACATAGCCTTTAGTCCCAATCTAGTTGGGGTAGGCTAGAGATGAAACCCATATGATACAAAGATAAAAGAACGTAAAAAAGCATAATAAGACAAAAAGATAAAGATATGGTAGATAGAAAAGGAAACAAAGTCATGGTTCAGGCACGTTGATAGCTAGCCTCCATGCGCTCCCGTCCAAAGCTAAATCCTTGGAGATATTCCACTCCTTAAGGTCTCTCTTAACCGCCTCGTCCCAAGTCGGCCTAGGTCGCCTCTACCTCTCTTTACATTATCTACCCGCTCTAGAACTCCACTACGCACCGACCGCCTGGGAGGCCTCCGTTGAACATGTCCAAACCATCTCAACCGATGTTGAATCAATTTCTCCTCGATAGGAGCCACCCGACCCTATCCCGAATATCTTCATTCCGAACTCTATCCCTTCTAGTATGCCCGCGCAAAAGCAACGCAACATACGCATCTCTCGTCACGCTTAGCCGCCGGACATGTCGCCTTTTTGTAGGCCAACATTCAAGACCATATAGCATCGCCGGGCTTAATCGTTGTCCTATAGAACTTCTCTTTTAGCTTTCGTGGCACCCTCTTGTCACATAGGATGCCAAAGCTTGACGCCACTTTAGCCAACTTCTTTGCGATTCTATGTCTAACGAGCATAGATCCTAAATACCGAAATGTATCCTTCTTGGCAAACGTTCAATTTATCAATCATTAATTATTTGCCGGAAGCTTAGAGCAATAACAATGTAAATGGACCAAGTAGTCCATAAGAGTGGGTCCAAATGTCGGTTGGTCGGGTACTATGGATTTTGCCACAGTGTATATGGACCAAGTAGTCTATAAGACATGACCCACTTGTCATTTAAAGAGTAAATTTGTTGTGGAGAAAACCCGCGGCGGGCGCCCACGTCGCCCAAAATATTTTTGTGCGTTCAATCTTCGATCCGGCGGTTCTCGTGGCTCCTCTCAGCATCATATATATACCAGCTCCACCCTTAACCCTAACCCTACCTCAATCTCCCCTCGTCCGGCCGCATTTCCTCCCTCTCCTCTCTCCACGCCCGACGGGTTCGTGCTCCCGCCGTGGCCTCGCCCGCCTCTCCTTCCTTCCTCCCTCTCCCTCCGCGCCGGCGGCGCCTGTGCAGCCGGCGCGGCGCGGGCGGTGGTCGGGGCGTGCATGGCGCTGCCGGCTGCGGGCGACGAAGCGCGGGCCAGCGCGCGCGTGGCGGCCCGACGGTGGCGGCCCTCCCGAAGGCGACGGCGGGCGCGCCGAGTGCCCCGCCATGTGATGCCCTCGGTAATTTGATTTCAAGCCTATCGAGGGATTTGAGTTGAATCTTTTTTTTTTTTATTTTGGGGGATTCGAGTTGAATCCACGCCGATGGGGGTTTCTGTGAGCAATCAATGAAATGTGAATTTCCATTTTCGGCGGTTTTCGTGAGTAGTCAAGTGGAATGAGAATCTTGGGGGATTGAGGAATTTGCATGTGTTTGAAGGTATCCGGTCTTTTTTTCGATGGCGTATATTCCGTGGCTTGATAATGGAATGGGAGGGTTCAAAGATTCTTGCGTAAATCTAGAGGAAGCTAAAATTTGCGACATGGCGGTACTCCTCGCTCCGCCTTTAGTCGGGCGCCACGTTTCTCGAATGCTTAGAGAACTCTTGTATACACAAGTGGTTTATTTGGATCTCGCATATTGACCTCTAAAATCGTGTTCTCTTTGTGATGATTGGGTCGTGCTTTTGTAGCGTGAAAAATTAGCGTCATGGTAGGCGGAATTAGAGAACCTACAAAAAAATGAAAATTGTTTAATTTGGTGCTTCTTTGCTTAGTGGTATTGATAGGCACATGTTTGCTGTTGCTCCATCCCTGTTCATTTGTTGTAGCCAGCATTAAAACGAAGTGTCCTTTTGTTGTTATGAAATTAAAACGAAGTGTCCTTACAAAAAAATATTGTTGTCTCAAGAAATAAATAACCTGGGCTTTTGATGCATTGCCCCTCATTTGTAGTGCATTATTTTTGCTCGAAGAAACAATTAACCGACAAGTACTTTGATGCCTTCGCCTTTGCTCATTTGTTGTGACAAAATAAATAGGAGATTTCCATTGCCCCCGCTCACATTATTGTTGTTGCCCCCTGTTTTTTGTTAGCTCTTTTTTGTTATAACCATGTCTACAATAAGCCGAACAAATTAGAAGAAATCTTGCTCGATGCCTTTCCCTAATGCCGCCACCTTTATTCTTGACACAATCTTGCTCATTTTATTGTAATGCGGATGACAAGCGGTTGATCGAGGAGGTTCTCGACCTATCCATGCATGGTGACATGAAGCTATGGCCGTTCAAGATCATCCCAGCCTTTTCGACAAGCCCATGAGTCTTGTTGCATTGCGAATCATAGGAACACACACCACAAAGATGGTATATGTTTCCCCGACCTTCCGTTAGCTCATGAGTCTTGCAAAGATGGTATATTGATTTGTTGGCCGATGAGTCTTGCAAAGATGGTCCATTGATTCGTTGGTGATGAGTGTATTTATGTGCAAGGATGTACAAGGAGGTGGGGGGCGAGCACGCAGTGGTATGGTGGCTCCGGGAGCCGGATCGTCCCCTCCTCGGTCATCCCCCATTGTACGTAAGCTCACCGCAACACATACGTTGCCCTACCAGTGCGCCACGCCACCTTCCTTCTACCTCCAAAAACAAACTGTTTCTGCAGCTTTGTTTTTATGTCGCAATTAGTTGTTTGTTTTGTTCCTACTTCTTACTAAGCCTAAAGATTATTTCATTTGGAATACTGATTCTACACCCAAATGCAAGTGATAGGTCTGGTCTATGAGGGCGTGGATTACGTGATTGCCCAACAATACACCGACTGGAGAGTTGTATTGTACTCCACCAAGTCTATTTGGCCGTGGATTACGTGATTGCCCAACAATACACCGACACGGAGAGTTGTATTGTACTCCACCAAGTCTATTTGGTATATAAATGTCTTTCATCTCAACCGTTTTCTCCCCTTCTTCCCTTTATCGAAACCTTTGTTGTTCTTCGCTATGAATTCCTTAGGTAATTTCTTTGGTTACAAAGCAAAAATATTGGCTTTAGATCCGCAATTAATCTAAATATAGAAAAAAGTAGCATGTGTATGGAATGCGACTCTCTTTAGATGCCCGTCATTTTTTATGTTGTGTTGTCTAAAAGCTTTCCTATTATCTTAAGACGCTTTCTTTGAAAAGGCCAGTCTGGCAGAGACTTTGGCAATAGTATTTCTTTTTATCTTATTGCTATATTCTATCCCGCTAATGTGGACAATTCTATTTGTCTATTTTCCCTTCTATATGTAGAGTGGCGGAACACTACATGTGACAATTAAAATCAAGCTACGTAGGTTGCAAAGCTAACCCATTAAATGATCGGCCAGAGCCATTGGTTTGTAGCCCTGCTATAAGCAAATTTCTTTTGTTGCAAACATGTTTAGGCTGATTTGACTACGGGTTTCAAGATGGTTTGATATCCTATTTATAATATGTTTATTTCAACTATTTTTAGTACATTTGCTACACGGTGATTGGCTACTATGAAAATCAATAGGGGTGCTACCCCGGACATAAGAGTTGTGGCTCTTCTCGGACTATTTGAAGTCATGCACATGATGTTATGTGTTCTCACAAAACACTACATTTCAGGACCGTGCGCTTAACGTTGTAGTATTGATTGGCGGACCAACTCGGTTTATCTTTACCGTAAAAGCGTAGATGGCCATCAAACTCATTCTTTGTATTTTTTTATGTGCCACTTAGGGTAAGATTTATCGTTGGGTCCAAATATCAAAGTAACGGTGAAAATTGATTCTTGCATTTTTTTTTTTTTCATAAATTTTTTGATGCTTCACTCCTTGCACTCTCTCTAAATTAATGATACTGAATTGCTTGCATTGTTTATGACCTATGGGTTTGATTTTTTATATCTTTGAACAAAGAACCATGTATTGGATACAATACAACTTCGTTTTGGGTACTATATGCATGTGAAACCTATTGATTTTCTGATCCCTCATATAACCGACGCCACCCTACCATGTCACCGCAACAGATTTACATTCTCGATGTCCCACATTAACCTAAAAAAAATCATGCATACATATTGCGTTCTACATGTTGGATGTTCAGGGCTATAAAATTATATCGTGTATGCTCTAATGTGATAAGGTAGTCGATCCATACATACTTGATATATGAGGGTAGATGTTATTAATGTTGTAAGTAAAAGGTTGGAACATGGAGGGCTTAGGAAATTTCGTTGGTCCATGTAGGGTTTTTTATTGTTTCAAAGAATCTAGAATTTCCTTTACGTTTGGTCAAGTAGATATAAGTTACCTTTTTGGGCAATATATATATCTATATATAGTTCCCTTTGATTTTGTATGATCACTAACAGGTTGATTATTACTTTGTTGTGATGCAGGTATCTTTGTTGCTTGGTAGCTACTTAAAAATGTTTCCACCATCAAGGTAAAGAGATGGCAAAAGCCTTGATATGCTTAGAAACTCGAAAAAAATGCACCGCCTCATAGGTTAGATATCCGGATCTAAGTTAGCCTCACCTTACGTACACAAAACATAATACATTAGAAGTGGTGATGATATCAACCTTTACTTTGTTTCATTAGTTTCAATACTTTGATCCGTATATATGCTTACGCATTAATTTCGTTTTGCATAGCCGGGTTAGATTAGTATTGATGTTATGCAAATATCAAGTAGATCTTTGCTTCCATTGATAGTCACCTCTTCCATTGATGTTATGCTAAAAAATGCGATTTGCTCCTCGGTTCATCTAATGTTATCTTATTTGAAGGATTCATAAAAAAAATATGTGTCCCAAAATACGTGCTCATCAATTTCTCAAGTAGGTGTGGAGTCTCATATGATTCCTTTTCGGGTTAAAGTCTCAAACCTACCCGGGACTTATGTCAAGGCTGGCGAGGGGAGAAGATTGGTGGCCTAATTGGAGAAGTGTTGGAGGTGGATGCAAATGAAGATGGTTAAGCGTTTGGTGAAGCCTTGCGGATCAAAGTCGATTTGACATACGAGGCCCTTTCTTTGAGGGGAGTTATAATTGACATCGGGGAGGATGATGATGCAAAACCTCTTTGGTGCGGGTATGCTTTCACGAATTCCTACCAGATTTTTGTTACATTTGCGGGAAGATCGGGCATATTGATCATTTGTGTGAGAAGAAGATGGGGAAGACAGAGATCACCTCTTTAGCAGGAAATTGTGTATCATCCTAGAGAAGAAGCAAACTTTGAGGGGATCTTTGGGCTTCCCACCGAAAGTGACAAGGCGAATCATGTTGCTAGGCACCAGTGGGAGGTGGTGGGAGTGGAGGAATCGGGGAGTAGATGAAGCGGTATTTAAGGGAGAAGCAATGTGTCCAGCTAGAGGAAGAAGTCGGTTAGTGAGGAGGAGGATGTGACAAGCCCACAAAACCACCCCAAAGCAGCTGACGACGAGTGCAGATGCGAGAAAGGCCATGTCCTACTAAAAGGAGAATCAACGCCTCGGTTGGTTGCAACCGATGCAAAATGAGACGATGCTACTAATGCGCTTAACGAGGGGAACCTCGTCGCCCAAATGCAACCTTGCCATGATAGCTAGATGTATTTGCACTAATTATAGTATTCAATGACATATGATTAGGAGTATCTTAGGAATATTCTTTCTATTCTTTCTAAACCATGTTAATCGGGTGTATGTCGATGTTTTATTTATCGAGAGCCCGCCACAGGGTGAACCGGGCGGTTTGTTCGGGCCTCAACGAACGTGGAGTCCGGCGGTTTGTTGCGCATTGACATGGAGACCGGTTTTATATATGGTTCTCAGGGCCCTCGATCCTTGATCGAGTAAAGACCTTTACGCGATCGGTGTGAGCCTTTTTTTATTGATGGGGTCAACCGAGGATGGGGTTGTAAGGTTTACAACACTTGATGTGTCCAAGTTGCGCTCTCCTCTCACGAGGTGCTCTTTGGCCGCCTTTTATAGTCCAAGGGGCCAAAGAGCTTGCTATGGTCTTAGTTGGATACAGAGAGGGTTGTCCGACGAGGATTCAACACCCGAACTCCAAATATGGTAATCGACTAGAGTTCTATCTCGATTACAATGTAAGTCTTCCGTAGCTATGCTTCCATTGCCTTCGGGGAGTTGTTTGTGGCCGTTTGAGGCTAGGATAGAATCCCGCGAACAACTCGGTAGAGTCCTTTGGTGATCCCTGTATCCACAAGCCCTTGAGCATCTCAAGGCCGAAGTTGTGGAAGTAGTCTTCGCTCTTCTTCTTAGAAGCCTTGATATGGTCTTGAGATCATCACCACGGTGTGCACTTTTTGAAAAAAGTGCACCCGTAGGGTGTAGCCCCAGCTTTTTGCTTTTTGGCACAAAGAGTTGGAAGGTCTTTGAGTTCTTTGCCTTCGTCTTCGAAGTTCTTCCTCTCTAGATTGCTCTTCTCCCACGAGCTCTTCTTTGGATAGAGCTTTAAGCGTGGTCTTGAGATCTTTTCCTTTTGTCTTCGAAGTTCTTCTCGCCTCCTGGATGGATCTTCTTTTCGCGAGCCCCGAGTATCTCTAGTACGAGTCATGAGAGCTTTCTCCTCGCTCTCCTCGAATGAAGCTTCACGCGATGTTGAGATTCCCATCCTCGAAGTTCTTCTCGACCGGAAAAATCTTGTCCGGGTATTGTCAATGTTTTACGATCGGTGAGCGCCACGGGGGTGAACCAGGGCATTTGTTCGAGCCTCGATGAACCGGAATCCGGCCGGTTTGTTGCGCATTTGACATGGAGAGCGGGATTTTATCTTCGTTCGGGCCCTCAATCCATGATCGAAAGTAAAGACCTTTACATCCAAATGGGCGTGGACTGTTTTTGATTGATGGGGTCAACCGAGAATGGGGTTGTAGGGCTTTACAAAGACTTGATGTGTTCAAGTTGCGCTCCTCTCACGAGGTGCTCTTTGGCCGCTTTTATAGTCCAAGGAGCCAAAGAGCTTACTACGGACCTAGTCGAATCCCTGAGAGGGTTGTTAAAGAGAGGATTCGAACACCCAAACTCTTTACATGGTAGTTTGACTAGGATTCTATCCGACACAACGTAAGTCTACCGTAGCTATGCTTCCATTGCCTTCTAGGAGTTGTTTGTGGTCCGCAGTTTGGATAGAATCCTGCGAACAACAACTCAGAGTCCTTTAGGTGATCCCAGATCCACAAGCCCCCGAGCATCTCTAGGCCGAATCATGAGAGTTGTCTCGCCGTTTCTGGATGAAGCCTTGATATGGTCTTTGAGATCATCATACGGTGTGCACTTGAAAAGTGCACCCGTAGGGTGTAGCCCCCGAGCTTCTTGCTTTTTGGCACAAAGAGCTAGAAGGTCTTTGAGTTCTCTCGCCTCCTTCTCGAAGTTCTTCTCGCTTCGAGTTCTCCCTTCCTCCGCACCGCTCTTTTCGCGAGCCCCCGAGCGGCCTCAAACTTGAGCCGTGAGGGTAATTCTTCTTACCTTCCTCGATGAAGCGTTTTTTGGGCGCGGTGTTGAGACCTTTTCCTTTGTCTTCGAGTTCTCTCGCATTTGGAGTTCTTTCTCCGGATGGATTTTCTCTCGCAAGCCCCCGAGCACCTCTGGCACGAGTCATGAGAGCGCCCCTCGCCTCAAAGTTGAAGCTTCAACACGATTTCGAGATCTCCATCTTGAGTTCTTCTCGATTCGAAAAATCTTGTCCGGGTATCCTCAGAGCCCCGAGCCGTCTTGGAGTTCTTTTCTCTTGGAAAGGAATCTTAGAGGTTCTTCGTCCTCTGGGATTTTTGACCATTTTCTTTTTCCGTGCAATCACGGGTCATGCAAAGTGCACTTTTTATCGCGCAGTTTTTTTGGGGAAAGGTCGTAGTATGGCGCTTATTGCCATGAATTTTGCTTGCGTGTATTTAGGTGACCGTTCCTTTTTGGAATATGCTTCGTCTCTCGTGGACTTGGTCTATAGGCGATGTGATTTTTGCCTATAAATACGCCTCCTTCGCTCCGTTGAGGATCCAGGGGTTTCCTTTTCTCGCCTTTCTCGCTTCTTCTTCCTCTCGACAGTTCCTCTTCTCATAGATAAAACTTTTTCTCGTGAGCCAGGATCCATGGCGGTGCCCTTGTGTGAGTTGGATCAGCCCCCGCGCCTTTCTTCGCCTTTCTCGGGTTCTTTTTGTGAGTGAGGGATGTCTTGTGATCGGGAATAGCGGCAAGTTATTCCTCGCAGCAATTCCACACCGGAAAGTTTGAGGAGTGAATGCGGGATGTCTTGTGATCTAAGATGATCTCTTCTCCTCCTCCTTTTTTTTTCTTGGTGTGGGTCGGTTGGGGTTCATTTTTGGACACCCTTCGATCCTCTTTGGTGTACCTCCTTGCTACTTGGGTAGACATATGCCGGCTTCCCAACCGCATTGGTCGCCGCCATCTTCGAGGAAGGTTGTGCCTTTTGAGGAATTGATGAAGATGGTACTCTTTGAGGCGCTTCCTTCTACTCTTTGTCGAGTTGAGCGCTCCCTTCGGGTTCTTTCTACCCCGCCGCGACGTGGTGGACTCCTGAGCCTTCTCGAAGGGTTCTTTTCTTCGCCAGTCGCTTATCTTGATCAGGGGCTCATTCGCCGCCGTCGTCGGGATTCTTCAAGTTCCGTGTGTTTATGGACTTGGGCGTAAGGGTCTTGACTTCGAAGTGATTCTCGAGCCGTTGGATTTCGGGCTCTTAGGGTTCGGGATCTGGTCCGGGCGCTCCATCGGGCCGTAGGTGTGGGGTTTTGGGTTTTTTGCTTTTGTTGTTCTCCTTAGTCTTGTAATCCCTCAGGTCTTCTTTGTATCTTGTACGCGGAATTTTTGTTGAGCTCCCCGTATATCTGAGTCTTCTTTGTATCTTGTAGGGACTTGTTTCCCATGTAACTTGTAGTCCCAAGATGTTGAATAAAAGATATCTGTTCCTTTATCCGTTTTGTACTTGTATAGATCCTGCTCGCCTTGAGCGTGGACTTGTTTTGCGATTTTGTCTTACGCTTTGTCCTCCGAATTCTTCTTTCTTGGACAACTTGAATGTAATTGAGCCTTTAGATCTAGGCTTCTAGCTTCGTCTTGTATTTGTAGACTTGTGCCGAGTAGTTGTGTAAAGTTGTACTCTATGTTCATCGGGGTTGTTCTTGATGAATCAACTTGCCTCTTATGTAGACCCACAAAAAGATAGAAAGGAGTCTTGCTCCCCGTGCGTTAGAGTTCTTTCTCCTCCTCACGCTTCAGCTTTTAGCTCTTTTTTAGCTTTGTTGTAGTTTGTTAGAGTAGAGTCTAGCTCTTGCATCTTGAGGTTCTTTCCCTTAACGCCTGACTTGTCTTCTTTCTTGAGACTTGTCATGAAGATGGAGTCTTGCTCAAGTGCTAGGGTTGTTCTGCCCTCTCTTTGTAGTAGTGCCTTGTCTTTGGCCTTCCGCTTTGGTAGTTGAGGTCTTGCCCCTGGCCTCTGGGTTTCTTCCTTCGACGCGCAACTTGTCTTCTTTTGCTTGAGACTTGTTGCATCACGAGTCATGCCCGAGTGCTAGGGTTGTTTTTCGCCTAGCCGTCGTAGCTTGTCTTTGTTTTTAGACTTGCTTGAAGTTGTTGGGATCTTGCCCCTGCGTCTGTGGCTTCGTTCCTTCGACACATGACTTGTCTTTTTTCTTTGAGACTTGTCGTGGATGTGGAGTCGCTCCGGCTTGCTAGGGTTGTTGCTTCCCCCTTTGTTGGAGCTTGCCTTCGTCTTTAGGCTTGCTTGTAGTAGTTGGGGTCTTGCCTGGTGCGTGGCTTTGTTCCTTCGACGCACGACTTGTCTTCTCTCCCGAGACTTGTCGTAGAAGTGGAGTCGTGCTCAGGAGTGCTAGGGTTGTTGCTTCCCTGCTGTTGGAGCTTGCCTTCGTCTTTAGGCTTGCTTGAAGTAGTTGGGGTCTTGCCTCTACGCCCCTGTGTTTCTTCCTTGACGCACAACTTGTCTTCTTTCCCCGAGACTTGTTGTAGATGCGAGTCATGCTTTCGGGGTGCCCGAATTTTATTCGGGCTTCCAGTTGTCTTTGTTTTTTAGACTTGCTGTAGGTGGGTGGGGTCTTGCCCCCTGCCTGTGGGTTTTGTTCCTTCGACGCACGACTTGTCTTCTTTTCTCGAGACTTGTCGTAGATGTGGAGTCGTGCTCCCCAAGTTGCCCAATTTTATTCCGGGTTTCCCGCCGTTGTCTTTGTTTTAGACTTGTTGTAGGTGGTCGGGTCGTGCCCCCGCCCGCTGTGTTTGTGTTCTCCTCGCTCGTGACTTGTTGTTGTTGTCCCTTTTCTAGGGCGTGTCACGATGGGTGGAGTCTTACCCCGGCCATCCGATTTTTTTTCCGTCGGCTCTAGCGCTCGCCTTTTCTCGGACTTGCTAGTGAAATTTGCCGGAGTCGTGCTCGCGTAGAGTTGTTTTAACTCGAAGTTGCCTCTTCCGGGCAAGGGCTCTCCCATGTTGTCCCGGTGGACTATAACATGACGCCCCTATATGGTTCTCGGTCCGGGCCCATTTAAGTGTATTCGCGGGTCAAGGTCAAGGTGGTTGGGTTTCTATTTCACAACACTACAATCCACCTTGCCCGGTTTGGGCTGCTTCTCGCTTCTCGAGAGACTTTATGTGAGACGATGGGTTATTATTTCATAACACTACATCGTTTCACGCCCGTCGAAAGGCCGCCCTCTGCCGTAGGACATAATGGCTCTTTCGACCCTTGATGGCCTCGCGACCTAAGCGGGCGATTCCCACGCCCTTTTTTTCTTGAGTCGTGGTTCACGATCTGCCGCTAGGATTTAAGGTATGGACGCTATTCCAATGGACTTGGCGTGGTTCCACCCTTGTTTGGTGACCTCTCGCGGTGGTGGGGTTGCCTTCTCGTCGGTCACTTATATTTGAAGTGCCGATTCAGGTCGCATTTTATTGTTCTTCTCCTCTTGGGAGGCATGCGCCCGCTCTTTTTGAGTTCTTTATGTTTTGAACTGCTAGAGTGCCGCGCATTCTAGTAACAATACCTCTTTCGGGTCTAGAGCTCTTTCCCGAGATTGTTCTCTTCTTCTTCTGAGAGTTGATATTTGTTCTCGCGACTTCTCTTTGCCGCCGTCGATTCGGCTTTTGATCATGGGTAGAACCTTCCGAGTTACCGATGTGCCGAGTTTCGACTTCTTCTCCTTTCTCGTAGTTATCGCCTTGTAGGTTCCCTGGTCCCGCACTCCTTTGACGATGAAGGGTCCTTCCCATGGGCTGAGAAGTTTGTGTCCGCTTATACGTCTTTTGATTTCTCTTGAGTACTTGGTCTCCTCGGGGTTTAGGTTTCTTGGTCGCGTGTGCTCTTGTCGTAATGCCTTCTTAGTCCTTGTAGATATCTTGCGTTGCGTAGGATGGCATTTTCTCTCGACTTCTTCTTCACGGTCGACTTCAAGTCTTCTTATCTACGTTTCTCCTTCTCCTTCTTGAATTGCTCTATCCGTGGAGAGCTCCATATCAGATCTGATGGTAATACCGCTTCTCATCCGTATGTTAGGAAGAAAGGTGAGTAGCCTGTTGCTCTGCTGATTTGAGTTCTTAGGCCGCAGACGACTTTCGGTATCTCTTCGATCCATTTTGCTCCGTAGTCTTTGAGTTCTTCGTATAGTCTTGGCTTTAAACCGGAAAGGATGACTCCGTTGGCTCTCTCGACTTGTCCGTTTGCCTGAGGATGCGCTACAGAGGCATAATCGATTTGCATGCCGCAATCTCGTGCCCAATCTTCGAATTCTACCGCTGTGAAGGGTGATCCGAGGTCTGTTATGATCCTGTTGGACATCCCGAATCTCTGCATGATCTCTTGTATGAACTCGACTGCTTTGCTAGAGCTATAGTTGACCAATGGCTTGTACTCTATCTATTTGGTGAACTTGTCGATTGCTACGAAAATGTATTCATATCCTCCTTTGGCTCTTTTAAGTGGTCCGACTTGATCTAGTCCCCAGCACGAAAAAGGCCATGACGGTGGTATGCAGATTAAGTTGCGTGCAGGTACATGCGTCTGTCTTGCGAACATCCGCATCCTTTGCATCTCGGCCGACGAGTTCTTCTGCGTCTTTGAGAGCAGTCGGCCCAAGTAGTATCCTCGCTCGAATGCATTTCCCCGCGAGGGTTCTCGACGCTGCGTGGTTTCCACAGCATCCAGAATGGATTTCTTTGAGGATTTCTTTTCCTTCCTCAGAGCTGATGCATTTGAGTAGTACTCCCGATGATGCTGCTCTTTTATATAGCTTGTCCCCAATGAGAACATAGTTCTTGCTTCTTCTCAAGATCCTTGTTGCTTCTGTCTTGTCGTGGGGTAGCGTCTTGTTTTTGTTGAAGTTGATGATGTCTTCGATCCAGGGAGTGGTTCTCGCTGGACCGAGATATTATCATCACTCCTATTAAGGCCGATTGCTCCATATTTTCTTGCTCGGGTTCTCCTTGATTGAAGGCTTCGATAATTCTTCGACGAATACTCCTGGTGGGACTTGAGCTCTGTCAGATCCGAGTTTGGCTAATACATCTGCAGCCACGTTTGTGTCTCGAGCACGTGTAGGATTTCTAGGCCTTGGAAATTCTTTTCCAATTTTGCGTGCTTCTGCGCAGTAGAGGCCCATGTTATCCTTGGTGCAGTCCCAGTCCTTGTTGACTTGGTTGATGACAACCACGGAGTCGTCGTATACTTGAAGTCTTTTGATCCCCAGGGTTTTTGCCACTTTGAGGCCATGGATGAGTGCTTCGTACTCTGCCTCGTTGTTGGTAGCTTGCCACATTATCTGCAGCACATACTTGAGTTGTCTCCCTTCTGGAGATATGAAGAGAATCCCAGCTCCTGCTCCCCCAAGCTTCAATGATCCATCGAAGTACATACTCCAATGTTTCTTGATGTCATCGGGTATGGGTTGTTGGAGCTCTGTCCATTCCGCTATAAAGTCCGGGAAGCGCTCGAGATTTGATCGCTCTTCGTGGGGTGAACTCAGATTTAATGCTCGAAGTTCTCACGCCCATTTTGATATGCGTCCTGTTGAATCCTTGTTCCGGGGATGTCTCCTAGTGGAGAGTCTCGTGACCATTGTTATCTTGTGGCTGTCGAGTAGTGGCGTAGCTTCCTTGATGTGATCAATATGGTATAGAGTAGTTTCTGTACGTGAGGGTATCGAGCTTTGGACTCTGAAAGGACCTCGCTCACGTAGTAAACTGGCCTATGGGTTTTACTGTTGTTCCCGGGCTCTTCTCTTTCCACGATAATCGCTGAGCTGACTAATGTGTTGGTAGCCGCTATGTAGAGCATGAGATCTTCATGGTCTTTTGGGGGAGTGAGGACTGTGCCGACGTTAGGTACTGCTTGAGTTCTTCAAATGCCTTGTCTGCTTCTTCGGTCCACTCGAACTTTCCCTTAGTCTTGATCAATTTGAAGAAGGGTAGCCCCTTTTCCCCAAGCTTTGATATGAATCGTTTAGTGCTTCCATGCACCCCGTGAGCCATGACGTTTAGAGATCTTGTTGCTTTTCGGAAGTCTCTTGTTTTCGCCCGTCGTTGTTTTCTCTTTTGCTTTCTTGGTCGTCCCTTTTCTCGATTTGAATCTCTTCCCTTGTATCTCTCTTGGAAGGTTGTACAGCGATTTCGAGCGAGTGACGAGCTCCGGGATGGAAGACGCAAGGTATGTCTTCTAGGTTGACGTTGTCCTTGCCGCCGCCACGCTCTTGTTGTTGTTGTACTTTTGTTTGTATGGCTTCTTTGGCTTTTCGGCAAACGCGACCGTGTTGTCCGGGTCCTCGCTTCTTGTATTGCCGAGAGTCGTTATGTTCTTTCTTGGGCCTTCCATGTTTTTTCTCTCCGGGAAACGATCACGGGTTCTTTCTTGGCCCGATCATCTTCTCGATAGTGAGTTTGAATTGTTCGTTGGTCCTCGGATTATCCTTGTAGAAGTCTCGAGAATTGTCATCTCCGAGAGATTCCATTACGAACGCATCCACCACTTCTCTTTCCGTGATGTCATGCACAGGATCGTATCTCGCCAAATCTTCGATAGTAATCTCTCAAGGAATCCCCCGGCTTCCGCTTGAGGCTATTCAATTCGCCTGTGTTATAGGATGGGTGATGATTCCTGCGAAGTTGTTGCAAAAATGCTTTCGCAAATCTTCGGTAGCTTATTGAGCCTTCTTCGATCTTGTCGAACCATTGAGCGGTAGAGCTTCTAGAGCCATGGGAAAGAAAAACGGCTTTTTGCGTCATCATTTCCTCCGGCCAGCTCAATGGATTGTGAGTAGACTCTAAGCCATTGCTTGGGCTCTGTTTTTCCCATCGTATTTCGAGTGGTTTGAAGGTCTCCGAACTTTGGTGGTAGGTTGACTTCTTGCAATCTTTCGCGAAGCAAGGGAACTGTCGTAGCCCCTCGTTGTCCTTCCTTGATTTGTCCCGAGGATCTTGTTCCTCTCGTCCGGGGTTTTTTGGTCTACATGATGACTCTGCGACTTCTTCTTGCCGGCTTGGTCTTGGGGTGAGGTTGTTCCTCGGGGTCTCGGTTTCTACCATCCCTCCGGGGGTTGCCTTGAGCTTTCGGAGTTCTCCGGCGTGCCCAACCTCTCAAAGACCGACTTCTTTGTATGTTTGAGTTGTTTACGTTTGACTGTGACCTAGCGGGATCTCTTTCTTGGATGGCTCTCTGAAGCGCTTCCTTGATGAGCCTCTCCTCGTCATTTAGGTTTGAAGCAGTCTTCAGGCGTTCAACCAACTCTTGTATCTTTTCGTGCGTTGTCTGATGGTCGTCTTCGGCTTCTCTTTCAGACTTCATCTTCTCATATTCGCGCAGATCGGCTTGGTATTTGTTCCAGACTTGTTTGCGCTTGCTCGCTCGGTCTCGGCATCCTCCCTTCAGCTTGTTCCTTCTTAGCCTTGAATGACGCTGGTCTTCTCCTTCGTCTTCTTGGGTTCTTTCGTCCGCCGAGATGTTTGATTGGCCCCGTCGCTGGACCCGATGTCGGGGGCATCACGGAGGGTTAAGCGGTGTGCGGGCTCTTGCTATCACCAAGATTTCTTTGGGAACATGAGCCTTTGGACGCCACTCCTTCCGTCCAGGGAAGATTGGTCGCTTGCCATCCATGTCCATCACCGTTCCTTGACGTTCAGCCTTTGTGAGGGTTCTAGGCCAGTGGACGATGCACTCCTCCGGCGTCCTTGTTAGGATGAGCCCTCGTTGCGCGCCCTTCAAAGGAATCTCCAGCTTCCTTTTGAAAGTTGTCTTGATACACCTTGTATGGGTGAACGCGGTATTGCGTAGTCCCGTTGGGAATTGAAAGGCAATGCGGCCGATACCCGATTTGCCTCGGTTTCGCCTTTTTCTTCGAAGTCGTGGTGGCCTTTGTTGAAATAATTCTTCTCGAATCGATTCTGTTTTGCTTGTCCGAGCCGAAGTAGGAGTATAGCTTCGAGCCGCCTTCTGAGTCCGTCTTGAACCTTGGATGCCTTCCTTTCCCGAGTTTGCTTTCGGTTTTAGGTCCCACGACGTGGTTCTCCGGAGTTGGTGTCGAGCTTGTTCTCCGTTTCTATGGCGATGTCGGTGAGCATCACCGCCGAGCTTCTCGGCGAAGTTCTCGATTCTCCGGTCTTGATTCCTCAATGATGTAGCTTCGAGTCTTGCCGCCGTCGTCGATCTCGCAAGCCCATGATCCGAAGATGATCGCTTTTTCGCCGACGAGCCCATGATGTCGTGGTCCGCCCGAACTCGTGACCGAAACCCGACGAGAGCCCCTACCCGGTGCGCCCGCTTGTCGAGCGTTTTACGACCGAGTCCGGCGGTTTGTTGCGCAGCTTGACATGGAGACCGAGGTTTTATATCGGTTTCGGCCCTCGATCCTTGATCGAGTAAAGACCTTTACGTCTAGTCGGCGTGAGCCTGTTTTTTATTGATGGGGTCAACCGAGGATCGGTTGTAAAGGTTTCAAAGACTTGATGTGTCCAAGTTGCGCTCTCCTCTACGAGGTGCTCTTTGGCCGCCTTTTATAGTCCAAGGGGCTAAAGAGCTTGCTACGGTCTTAGTCGGATACAGAGAGGGTTGTCCGACGAGGATTCGAACACCCGAACTCAAAACATGGTAATCTGACTAGAGTTCTATCCTGATTACAACAGAAGTCTTCAGTAGCTATGCTTCCATTTCCTTCTCAGGAGTTGTTTGTGGCCGCGAGGCTAGGATAGAATCCTCGCGAACAACTCGGTAGAGTCCTTTGGTGATCCCGTATCCACGGTGTACCCCTCGACGACTTTTACCATCCTTTTGCAGGAACCCCCTCGAAGCAACAGGGGCCTCGACAGCCCGGAATTTCCCACGGCAAAGCTCGCTAGGACAGCTCCCATCCCCCGGTATAAACACGATGGGAAGTATGAGAGTGGCAGGCGACTGACCATATCTTCCCCACGAAGGCAAGCGTCACCCCAGTACAAAGTCATCCCGGTGCGTGGCAAGCCACCTACGCGACATTTGTAACCCCGGGTTCACCCTTGGACTATAAAGGGGGAGGGCGTAACACCGGGGAAGAAAGCGGGACTCATGAACACGCGTCCCAGCTTCACCTGATGTTGGCACCCCAGCTCAATCAACACACCACACTCGAGACTTGAGGCCTCGCCCTCTCTGTAGGATCTGATGGAAGCCTAGAGGGGGGTGAATAGGCTTAACCCCAAAAACAACCTGTTAAAACTTCGGCACACTGTCAGTACAGATAAGCGCGACACTGCCGCGTGAAACTAACAGAAACAGAGAGACGTAGAAGGCACTTCTCTCGGTCGCGGCGCGATCGCCGCCCTAGTGCGGCACTACCGCGGGTCACTTCACAGAAGTGAACTTGAGGTGAATCTATATGGTGTATTCAGTGAGATGATGATTCTCCCTTGTTCCTACACACAGGTATACCACAGAAAACTAGACAAAGCTGGCAGAAACCCAGCAACCAAGTAGATCGGGTCGAAGCCCTTTTTCACAAGACAAATATGCAATAAGAGTAAAGGGGACAAGTGACACAAGGATTTGACCCGTGGTTCACCGCGCCACACAGGCTGGGCTACGTCCACGTTGTTGAGGTTGCCACACAAGGCTTAGCTTGCCCACCGGCTTGCTTTTTCCCTCGTTCACAAGTCTAGGGAGTTAACCCTAGAGATGTGGGGTAATGTATTTCTGTTGTGTGAGGTTACAAACCTCCCAAGGCTGCCACACGAAGGGGGCAAGCTCAAGGGCGACGCCTAGCCGTCTAGGAGCAAGCTCCAAGAGTAAAGAACCCTAGGGTTCCGGCCAAACGTGAACCAAATGCTCTTTTGAGTGGGGGAAGTAGTAGATCCGGTCTCCAATCGAAGTTTGCAGTTGTTTCCCTCAAGAATCCCTGGTGGGAAGTGAGAGATTGAGTGGGGAGCTCAAAGTGCTTCAATGGAGGTGAGAGAGAGAGAGCAAAAGGTGAGAGCTGGTTGTTCTGTCGCGAGGAAGAAGAAAGAGTGAGCCAGATGACCGTTGTGGAGGGGTAGAATGGGTATTTATACCCCACGGGCCCAACGGTACGAATTAAGTGTGGCACTGCCGCATTGTCACGCGGCACTGCCGCACCATTGCGCGGCACTGCCATGCCAACCTGACAGCATAGATGTAATTCATGTGGAAATGTTGGCTGGTCAGGTTTGGAGTTGAGTGTTGTGTCTGGATTTGATGTTTAGAGCACTTGGTCCACAGGTACCCGAGAATCCTAGGATCCCTCTTAGTAGTACGGCGTTTCCTAAACTCAAGATTCAAAATATAAAATAATTTAAACGCCTTGATCCGGAAACACCACCGTCTAGCTTAGTTTGGTGCCTTTGGACCTGTTCATCAACTCCATATTTTAATCCATGCATGTCATCTTCGTAAATCTCATTAGTCCCCTAATTAGGTGGTCATCAACGCCAAAACCCACTTAGAGCTTGATTGCACTTACACTCTCTCTCAACCTTGCTTGTATTCCCCTACTATAAGCACCACCGGTGCGAGGAACATTCCCTCACCCACCAACT
The DNA here is from genome assembly GCA_015847255.1 of Hyparrhenia diplandra. NCBI lineage: Eukaryota > Viridiplantae > Streptophyta > Magnoliopsida > Poales > Poaceae > Hyparrhenia > Hyparrhenia diplandra. The sequence goes on from JADLZK010004734.1 coordinate 431,374, forward strand.
GGACTAGGGCCGGTGTTGGCTTGAACCAATATACATCTTCATGTCTCTTGCATCACCATCTAAGATCGGGAACGGGCGGCATATTACTCGTTGGTGCTAGAACCCCCGGTTCGAAACACCGACAACTACCATCAACACGGAGCTCGAAGCCCCCGCACGGAGCTCTCCTCTCCCTCGAGCGAGTTGCCATCACAATGGATGGAGCGGGGAGCGTGCACGGGTGGGGAAGAAAAGAACATTGAGACCCGACATGTGGGACCCGTAGAAGAGAATGGAACTTGTAGTCATATACACCAATTTGAGTTTGAAGTTTTGGAGTGGAGTAGCTCTACATGGAGTTGGAGCCATCGCAAAGAGGCCCTAAGAACTAGTGAGATGGCTTATATATGTGGGGTTTCATTATGGGCTATTGGGGCATTTCTTTTTCTTGGGGCTTCTTTATTGATTTTGGTCAATTTGGGTATTTCATTTAACCGAGGGTCAGGACCCAATTAGGAACCGGAAAAAATCTATTTTGGTTATTTCAGTTTAGCTTTCGGTTCTTTTCGGTTTGGTTTTCGGTTTTTGTGCCCAAAGCCTAACGGGCGAGCATTACCCGTCACATCGAATCTTTTTGACGCATGCATGTGCCATTGAATGTAGGTAAATAAAATACTGATTGCACGCTTTAGTCGGGTGCGAGACGATTCTTTTAAGCCTAGTTATTCCATGATAGGACAATAATTACTAAATACATACTCCCTCCATATTGAAATAGAAGACGTTTAGGACAAATGACACGGTCTCCAAAACACTACTTTGACTTCTTTTTCTATAAAAATATTTATTGGAAAGTTATATATGTATATTTTTATAAAAGTATTTTTCAAGACAAATCTATTTATATGATTTTCACATTTCTAAACTCAATGACTTAAAATTTATTCACCATTTATATTCTCAATGTTTGACTCAAACCTTTTCCAAAACGTCTTCTATTTCAATACGGAGTGAGTACGAAAAGTGCTACAAAGAGGCGACCCAAAATATTTCACCAACTAAACACCCCCATAATATGTACTCTCTCCGTCCCAAAATAAACGTAATTATTTGACTTTTTTAGAAACTATGTTGGGACCTGTTTCGTCTTATTCAAAAATTTTATGTAAATTATAAAATAAATAAAATATTATTATAATATCTTTAATGATGTAATAAGTCATAATAAAAAGGATAATATTTATAAATAAAATTTGAATAAAATAAAAGGTCAAATATAATTTCTATGAGTCAAACAATTACGTTTATTTTGGAACGGAGGAGTATACAAATGGAAAAAAAAGGAATTCTAAAGGGCAAAGCGCTCACGGGCTCATCTCCCTCTCCTGCTGGACGGCCTCACGACCCAGCAGCCCGCTGGCCCCCTCTCCGCTCCCCTGCTAGCGAGTTGGGCTTGTTGGGCCATGTTGGCACCTAGGGTTTGCGGGGAATCTCTCTCACACATATATATCGGTCTACCGCCGCCGCCCTCCACATCTATACTAGAAGAGAACGGGGTTGAGAGGCGATTGAAAGCGGAGGTGAGAAGAGGGCGATGGCGAACGGGGGTGAGAGTTGGGAGATGGAGGACGGGGATGAGACTTTGAGGGGGGTCGCCTCGGAGGTGGTCATGTGTTCCACGTGCTCCGGTTTTGTGATGAGGAAGAAGCGTACAGCCATTCCCCATCCTGACGAGGAAGTGGTGGAGGTGGTGAAGGAAGCCAAGAAGATGCGGGACTTGATGCATGCGGTCCAGCGGTACGGGCCCTTCCAGGAGAAGGAGCCGGCTGAGGCGACGAAGGAGCAGTGGCTGGTTCTGCGGAGGAGGAGGATGATTATGATGGAGACCAAGAGTTGCCCGGCTTGCTCCCGTTCGCTGTTAGAGATGTGCCCGACTTGCTCCCGTTGGCTGTCGGAGAAGCCTGCCGGGCCCGATGAGGTGGACAAAGCGGCCGAATCGAAGGAGGAGAAGAAGAGCTCGAGGGAGGTGGGCAGCGAGTTGATGGCTGCGACGGAGGACGAGGCGATTGTGGTGGACGCCGGATCGGTGAAGAAATCGAATAGATTGAGGGAGAAGGGCAACGGATCTGGCAGCGGATTGAAGAAGAGGAAGTCGAAGCGGTCGATGGATAAGGGCAATGGATCTGGCAGCGGATTGAAGAAGAAGAAGAAGGTTGATGAGGACATCACTCCTTTGGATGCTCAAGATGATCCTCCGCTGGACATTCAAGGCCCAATCACAAGAGCTCGTGCACTAAAAATAATCTTACAGGTGAGCTCAAGTCTTTATATGATTTTGAGATGAGGGCAGCGGATCAGATAGCATAGCTAGTGGTGAATTTATGTACAACATTCGTATCAGCAGCTAGTTCGATGCAGCCCCTTTTCTGATTGCAAATCGATGACCTAGATATGAAAAAAGAGTTTTGTTTTGGATTGAAGAAAAATGAAAAGGAATTCTATGAGTTTTTGTTTTCCATTTACTCAGTTTGTTCTCAGTGAGATTGAAATTAGTATTAACTAACAGATGGAGGGCAGCACATCGAACAAGAAGTCCCTTGATATTTTGAAGGCTCTGCCCCCTGTCAAGCCTCTCACCTATGCTACCAACCATTCTTTTTGATGGCTGCGACGGAGGACGAAGCGATGGTTGGGGATGACGGATTGGTGAAGAAGTTGAAGGGATTGTGGGGGCAATGGATCTAGCAGCGGATCGGAGAAGAAGGCGAAAATCGAGAATAAGGAGGTACTTTTGTTATTTTCATTCACAATAGCTTTCTTTTGGGGTACTCTTTCTACAACTACATTAGTAATAGTCTCTAAATGCTTTAAGCAGTTAAATAGCTAGTGGTGAATTTATGTACAACACTCGTATAAGCAGAATAGTTTGAACTATTTGTTAGAAGGGCATGCAGCCTCTTTTCTGATGGCAAATTGATGACCTGTGTATGAAAAGGTGTTGTTTTTTTTTTGGAATGAATGAAGAAAACGAAAGGAATTCTATCAATTTTTGTTTTCCATTTACTCAGTTTGTTTTTCTTAATGAAATCGAAATTATTAACTAACAGACGGGGATGAGTTTTTTTTAATGAAGAAAACGAAATGCTATCAACTTTTGTTTTCCATTTACTCAGTTTGTTATCAATGAGATTGAAATTATTATTATTATTAACTAACAGATGGAGGGCAGCGCATCGAACAAGGTGAAGATGGTGGGTAGCGAACCGGCCGGTGGAAATGTGAAGACTACAGTGGGCGGGAATGGGAAGACTAAGATGGTTACTATGAGGTTGGACAAGAAGTCCCTTGATATTTTGAAGGCTCTGCCCCCTGTCAAGCCTCTCACCTATGATACCAACCATTCTTTGATCCAAATCAAGTTTGCTAGTAGTATCGCCAAATATGAGGTTGATTGTGAGTTCCATGAGTACTTGCTATGCGAGTCCATCACCAGGGGGTATGCTGAGTACCAGCTGGAGGTCTCCGATGACGAAGAGAATGGCCACAAGTTGGTGTAGAACTATTGTGATGTGTGGTTGGTGTGGTAACAGTTGAGGCTGCCTAGCATAATAATATAAGTGATGAACCTTAGCTTGTTTCAGAGGGTATTCAGCTTTGTTAGCTGTATTAAACCTTCGCTTGTTTCAGAGGTATTCAGCTATGTTAGCTAGTACTCCGTAGTATTTAAGCTGTAAAAGTGCTATCTTTTGTGTGACCTAGCAGATCACCCTGGTGTCTATTGTCATGAGTACCTTGCTATAAGTGTTGATATACATTTTCCTAGAACTCAAATTCGGTTGTTATTTAAATGATCTCCAACCAGTTCCTTGGTGTCATTATCTCAGAGCTTGTCTAAAAGATGTGGTAAAACAAATAGGTATATTTGCACTTTAGCTATTTGTAAAAGACAACGTATCATGTGTAGCTCAGCTTAGTGTCCAATCTATGCAATCACCAATGAAAGCCACAAAATCTAGATCCAACGGCTCGAGGTTTTTTCACTTAAACCCCTCCACTTATGTATCCGGTGGAGGTGGGGGGGGTTCAAGTGAAAAACTCTACGTTGGATCTAGATCCCGTGACCTTAACTGGTGGTTGCATAGATTTCAAAAAAGGAAGAGTTATCCGTGGTAAAACAAATAGGTATGTTTGGCACTATTTTGTAAAATATAGAAGTCCAAAAAGGAAGAGTTATTCGGCGAGACTTGAGAAGAGTTTTTCTCGGCGTCTAGGGTTTCCCTAGGCGACTCGAGGGTGTGTCGGTGGCGATTTTGGATCCTCGTTCTTCCCTCTTCTTCAATCCCAACTTAGGTTCCCCAGATCTCACTCCCACCCCGGGATTGATCGTCGTCCTACCACAATTCCCTTTGGTCGTGTCTTCCCAAACCGAGGGAACCCCTAAAACCCTAGTTTCGGCGGCCGGTTCATCCAGGTGTCCACCAAATTTTCCAAATCGCCATCCGTTTTAGAGGGTGTGTTTGGCGGCGGGGACGGTGTTTGAAGATGGAGGGTGTTGCGAAGTTTGTCGGAGAACCCGCAGCCTTTCAACGGTGGAAAAAAAGAAGATCAAGATCCGGGCGGCGGTGGGCACGGGCGCGGCGGGCACAAGCCGCCCTACAAAAAGCGGGCGGCCGTTGATCGAGAAGAATGTTCGCGGTGATGTCATCCAACAATCCGTTGGTGGATCTCGGTGCCCGGCCAAGGGGATCTCGTGTGACGATAAAGGAGATAGTGTGTTCGTGATCACCTTCCACCGTGAGTCGGGGCCTCGGGATGGCGTTGGATGACGGTCCATGGACAATTGCAAAAGAACTCGCCGATCGCGGATCGAATTTGATGCCTCCAAATGTGTGGAGGAATTTTATTTCTCCATGTTTCCAATCTGGATCCGTGTGGAGAGGCTCCCATTTGGAATGATGAATCGGGTTACAAAGACAAAGCGATCGGAGAGGAGGTAGGGGGAGTTCATGGAGGCGGATGTGGGAGATGATGATCCGGCCGGGCGTGCACCGAGGATCAAGGTACGCCTGGGACGACGCTTGCCGGGCCGAGAAGAGGGATCATGGCTGATTTGGGAGACGACAAAGATGAGCTACCGTGCCCGATCACGTATGAGCGCCTGCATTTACGCTACATCCGTGGGCGTGGTCGGGCATGTCGATCGCACTGTTCTCGAAGCCGGGAAGGATGAAAAGGCGCCGCTCGGGAAGGAGCTGCGATATTTTCCACCGCGCAAGCCTAGTGTCTTCAAGCAGCAAGAGGCAGGTGGAAGGTGGAATGACAGGAGTGGTGGCTCAGGTTCTTGGCGGTCGAACCGCACGACCTCGTCGGAGGAGAGAACGCGGTCGGATGCTCCATCATGGCGTAAGGACGTGGCGCTGGGTGCAGCGAACATTAATGATGGGAGTAATACCGTGCCGTTGAAAGGGAGGCCACCAAGCCCTCTCAAGAAGTTAGTGGCGGTGGAGAAGTCGGCGGGTAGTGCCAAGGCGGTGCTGTTTGGAACGGACGATGACAAAAGAGGTCTGAAGGAGGTGGGGAAGGGGACTGATACCCTCGGGAATAGTGACATGCAAAGCATGCACGTAGGTGGTTCGAAGGAGGTGCAGGAGGCTGGGAAATCGAGCAAGGGGGGAAGTATAGAAGGATTCAGAGAGTGGAAAAAGAGTGGAGTTGGGGGAGGAGGATACTACACGGGGTGTGGATGCTAAAAACTAAAGGGGTGTACCGAGGATATGGAAGTTGATGTGCAGGGGATCAGTAAGAAGGTGAAGCAAGGAGGGATGGGAGAGGAGATGCCAGAAACTCTTGATGCGCGGCTGCCGATTCAGCCCTGCGGACCGCAATGAAGATTATAGCGTGGAACTGCCGCGGGTTGGGGAACAGCCGGGTTCGGGGCCTTCGGAGGTTCGAAGGAGGAGGACCCGATATTCCGTTCTTGTCCGGCAAAAATGGATGAGAGCAGGATCAAAGGTTTGAGGTGGAAGTTGGGACTAGCTTAACATGGTGGTTAAAGACTGCTCGGGCGACTCGTGGTGGAGGAGGGCGATCTTTTGGCGGAGAGGGATCAATTTGCATGTGCGTAATATTTCGCGCTTGTACATTGATTCAGACGTGACGGAGGAGGATGGTTTCGTTTGGCGGATGACAGGCTTCTATGGGGAGCCGGAGGAGAAACAACTGTCCTGGAGGGCGCTAAGAGTGCTGAATGCGTCAAGGCATCGTCCATGGTTATGCATAGGGGATTTCAATGAGATCCTCTTGGAGTGTGAAAAGGAAGGTGGCCCGCCGGAGTCGTGGCTGCATGGATGGTTTTAGGGAGGCTTTGGAGGAGTGTGAGCTGGTGGATTTGGGGTACGAAGGGGATCCATTCACATGGCGGAATAATAATCACAACAAAGATCTCTATGTTAGGGAAAGGTTGGATAGAGCATTTGCAAATAAAGATTGGATGGAGCGGTTTCCACCGCACCATACAATAAATGGGGAACATAGACATTCTGATCATCGCCCTGTCATTGTGAATACCAATCCTGCTCGTACAAATGGAGGGAGAAGGGGGCCGGTGTCCTTTCGGTTTGAGAATAGCTGGGTTGAGGAGGAGGAGTGTGAAGCTATTGTTGAGAACGCTTGGAAGACGGCTGTTGAGGCGAGGGGACAAAACGTTGTGGAGGCTTTACAAAATGTGGCTAGTGACCTAGGCGATTGGGGAGGAATGTGCTTGAGGGTTTGGAGAAAAGCATAAAAAGAACGCCAAAACAGCTTTTGAGGAGTGTAGGAGGCGGAGTGTGAATGCGGAGATGGTTCTGGAGAGAGGAGTTCTTTGAAACTAAAGCTTAGTAAATTAGAGGAGAAGAAGAATTTGTATTGGAGGCAAAGAGCGAAGGTGCAGCTAGAGAAGGGAGATCGCAACACAAAATTTTTTCCATAGTTATGCCTCGGAGAGGAAGCGTAAAAGTAATTAGTAGACTAGTAAAGGAGGATGGGGAGTAGCGGAGGATGAGGGAGAAATTAGGAACATGATCACTAACTTTTATAAAAATTTGTTTAATGCAACCACGGGGGCCCGATTGGATGAAATGCTACAACAATCCCAGCCTAGAGTGACGGAGGCGATGAATGAAACACTTACTCGGCCGTTCACTGAAGAAGAGGTGAAGAGTGGGTCGATAGCATTGGGGATCTAAAGGCTCCGGTGCGGATGGCATGACTTCATTGTTTTACAAGAAGCACTGGGCTACTTGTCGGTGAGGATGTTACAAGAGAGGTATTATCTTTCCTTAATGGTGGAGCACTCCCTCCAGATTGGAATAAAACTGTTGTTGTGCTTATACCGAAAGTAGCCCGGCCAGAAAATTTGAAGGATTTGAGGCCCATTAGTTTGTGCAATGTCGTGTACAAGGTTGCTTCCAAGGTGCTTGCTAGCCGGCTCAAGCAAATACTTCCAGAGATCATTTCTCCTAATCGGAGTGCCTTTGTCCCCGGGCGCTTGATTACGAGATAATGTGCTAGTTGCATATGAGCTGACACATTACTTGCAAAATAAGAGAAGTGGGGTGACAGTTATGCAACAATGAAACTTGATATGAGCAAAGCCTATGACAGAGTCGAGTGGCACTTTATGAGAAGAATGATGGAAAGAATGGGGTTTGGGAGCAGATGGGTGGAGTTGATTATGCAAGTGTGTGAGCACCGTGCCTCATACGTAATCAAAGTCAATGGAGTGCTATCGGAGGAGTTTGTGCCCACAAGAGGACTCAGACAAGGTGATCCCCTATCACCATATCTCTTCTTGATTTGTGCGAGAGGGCTTCTCTCGGGTTTGTTGAATGATGCTGAAAAGGAATGGTCATTTGGAGGGGTCAAAATATGTGCGAATGCACCCAGTATTACTCACCTACATTTTGTTTGCGATGATGATTCTTTGCTACTCCTAAAAGTTAATGAAGGGAATGCAAATTATACGCAACATATACCGCAGCCTATATGAGGAGTGCTGCTCAGGGCAAATGATTAACAAAGAGAAGTCATCTATCATGTTTAGTAAGAATTGTGATGATGAGAAGAAGAGTCGAGTTCATGTCTATATGAATACATCACGAGGAGGCGAGAAGTGACATATATTTGGGGCTGCCGGTGTATCTTGGGAGATCAAAGAAGAAAATTATTTGCATATTTGAAGGATAGAGTATGGCGCCGGTTACAGGGATGGAAAGAAAAATTCTTGTCCAAGGCGGGGAAGGAGACATTAATCAAAGCCATTGCCCAAGCGATCCCTAGCTATGCAATGTCTTGCTTTGATATTACCAAGTCGCTTTGTGATGATATAAGTGCAATGATATGCAGATTTTGGTGGGCGCGGCAAAGAGAATGAAAAGAAAATCCACTTTGGGTCTTGTGGCGACGCCGGCATCCGGGAAAGATAAAGGAGGTCTCGTACAAGGGGATCTACACATTTTCAATTTAGCAATCTTTGGCTCGACAATGTTGGAGATTTCTCCAATACCGGACTCGTTGTGTGCACAACCGTTGAAGGCAAAGTATTGGCCCGATGGAAACCTATGGGTTGCTAAAGAGGCGCCAAGCATATCGTATACTTGGCGTAGTCTAGTCCGGGGTTTGAGAGCAATGGAGAAAGGAATTATATGGCGTGTTGGCGATGGAACTCAAACCGGATATGGGAAGATCCTTGGATCCCCGGCAGAACTACTAGAAGACCGACCACCCCTAGAGGTAATATGATCCTGTCAAAAGTTTTAGAGCTAATCGATCCTGTAACGGGCACCTGGGACACGCTGATGGTGAAGGAGCTGTTTTGGGCTGAGGATGCGGCCAACATCTTGGCCACCCCGGTTCATCCCGACGGGGAGGATGTAGTGGCATGGCATTATGACACAAAGGGGAGATTCTCGGTGAAATCTGCGTATCATGTCTTTGGAAGATGACGATGCCGCAAGTAGGGTCAAAGATGGGTGAATCATCAAAGACTCGAAAGGAGTTGAGGTCGCAGATGTGGAAGAAGATCCGCGCTTGCCCGGGCCACCAAAACTTAAGCATTGTGTGTGGCGGGTCGCTCACAACAGGTTGCCGATGAGATGTAAAATCAAGCGTAAGGGTATTGACCTTGACACGCCCCGCCTTGATTTGCTGCAGATATGATGAGGATGGAGGCCATTGCTTTCTAAAATGCAAAGAGGTGCGTCAGGTTTGGCGGGGTTTGGGTCCGGATCGAATAGATCGAACCTTGTCTCCCTATGCTCGGTGCAAGAATTTGTGACCGGAAGTGCTCAAGCCGAGGGCCCGACATTTGTGTTACCATCTCGCGACGTTGCTATGGCGCTGGTGGGAGGTGAGAAACAAGGTCAATGCCGGAGAGTTGATGCCTTCATGCAACTTGGACAGTCCAATATGTGTTGAAAACCGCCCAAAGATATACTCGAAAAGAGCATAGCCGACCACCGATACCCCAAGCGGAAGGGCTCCGGTTTTGGACCCCTCGTCGCCTGAATGTGTGAAGATTAATTTTGATGGTGGCTTCTTAACCCGAGTCCAAGCCGGGGACATGGGGTTTTGTGATCGAGATCATGAAGGATCTATAATCAATCAGCGGTGCGGGGAGTTTGGGGCTTATGCACGATGCCCTAAGTGCGAAGCGGATGGCCCCGCGAAGCGTGCATTTGAAGCCGCGGCTCATATTGGAATATCTTATGCTATACTCGAACCGACTCTTCTCGCCTAAAAGAGGCGATCTCGACGCCGTGGCATGATCCGGGTGTTGCTGGTCATTTGTTCAAGGAGATTAGAGAGCTCATCGGTGATTTCGTTTTGGTGTGCATTGAGCATGTCCCACCGACATTGTAACTCTAGTGCGCATGAGCTTGCTCGGTTTGGGTGGTGTTGGGACCCCGGTCAAGCACCAATTCTAGACCGATCCTCCCGGAAATTGTAACAAACACTTGTGCTCGCGATCTTGCCGAAAGTACCTTTCGTTAATACAAGGCCATAGCGGCGTGTGTTACGATAAAAAAAAAAGAGTTATTCGGCAGACTTGCTATTCGACGGGTCACCGGCTTTATATGGATAGTGAGACTCCTAGGATACAAAACTTCTTATTTTACAAAAACGAAATAGCATACTTGTTCAGCTAGCCAATTGCACACATAAATCTTCCTTCATCAAAATCGATGGCTTACGGAACATTTATATCTCTACAACATAAAAAAGGATGAAAGTAAGACTCACCTCTCGTGCGGTAATTTTGTTTCACTCCGTCGCTTCCTTATAGGCACAATGGTGGCCCTCTCTCCAAATACCACTTCGCACAAACCCACCAGAACCCTTCTTTAGTTTTCTAATAGAGTAAACAGAAAAAGAACACAAATTTATCCTCTTGCAAGCAGCACCATCCTCCTAGCCTCCAAAAGCATCATTGGTGGACCTGATTGTATTTGGAATCTTGAAATACAAGGCAAGAGCACATATTTGAAACAATTAAAAGATCTTGGCATCATTTGGCACAGCTAGCCTGAAATAGTAAACTCCCTAAGTTGAAGCATGTCCATCAAGAACATAATTTGTATAACTTGAATAGGGTAGAAGACTAATTAAATTCTATAAAGCAATGAAACCAAAGACCGGATCGGATCAACAAGCCCGTATTTGTAAAAAAAAAGATCAACAAGCCCGCAGGAGTGGAAGTAGAACAAAAGCATGGAGCAAGTGAGTACCCCGATTCCCCGCCATGCTCCAAGCACGCGGGGCGAGATGTTGGGGCTGGATGGCGAGTGCGCGGGGCAAGTCAGAGACCATAGTGTAAAGACAAGCAACCACAATAAATTGCACACAACAACGTAAAACCAAAAGTATGGCTCAAAATGAATTGCTATCAAAGGAAATGGCACTGGGGGATCGGGATGACCCCATCCCATCCCACCAGCCGCCCCCACGTGGGTGGCTCGGGTGAAACCCTAGCCGCCTGCCCCTCCTCCCTCCCTCCCCCGCCCCGCATCCCTCCGTCCTTCCACCTCGCCGCCGGTGAGCAGCCGCCCCCGGCAAAGGGCTGGCGGCCAGGCGGGATGGTGGCGGCGGGCACTTTTTTTTTGTGGTGGGCGGGTGTCACGGCCGCGCGAGGCGGCGCCTCTGCCCGCGGCAGCGTGGGGGCTGGGCAAGGCCGCCCGCCTCCCGATCGGCGGCGACGGCGCGGGGGCTGGCGTGGTGCCGATGGCGGCTCTTCTTCTTCCTCCGCCGTCACCTTCTCCCTCCCTCGGTGGCGCCGACTGGGCCGGCCGGGGCTCCCGAGCCCGGGCGGCCGGATCGGGCCCCGGTGCCGGATCTAGCGCCCCGTTGGTAAAAGTTATCCTACGAATTATTTATAAATTTGTATAGTCCAAGCAGTTTAATAGAAACGATGAGCACTTCATCCGGAGAGGGTTTTAAATATCGAATCCACAGGAGAATGGTGTGAGAATAATGAGACAAAACTAATCCCCGAGATAATAGGAAGGAACGGAGTTCGGATAAAAGGTGAGAAGAATTCTATGGTTGTCTAGTTTGTATCCTTGCAAGGCTCGAAGATATTTCTTAATGGGGACGTACTCAAAGGAAAGTAAGGGCTTAAACTTACTATTCCCCTAGCAACTATGTCCTACGTGTCCTATCCTACGGAAGTGGAATCCAAATGAATCAATGGTACTAGTCACTACCACGATCTACCACTTTCCGGCAAGTAGGGTGTATTTATGAGTTATCTAGCCCAAACACCACGTTTGCACTAGGAAAACAACTTCAATTCAAGAGCAACAAGAATTAAAGTACTCTAATGAGTCATAAACCGAAAAGAAATATAAACAAGTGAACTTACTCAAATATAAGGTTGATCCACCAAAGAAGTCTCAAGATCAAGTGCAATGAGGCCTTTGATCCCAGAGGTACAAGCGTAGAGAGTCACCGACAGATCCGGTACTTCTCCTCAACTCTACTTTCTATCTCTCAAGAACAGATCTAGAACTCTAATCAAGTTCTTTGATCTATCTCTCAACTTGATCTTAGCTCTTCTAATTAGAGAGGTATGGCTCTAGCTATGATCGAAATGAGTATGATGAATAATGATTTTCATGCCTAAGGCCGAGGTAGGATCATCCTTATATAGTCTTGGCCGATGAATGCCGACCCTTGGATCAAACCGACCTTCAACAACGGTGTAGATACAACCTCAAAGTCGGTTTAAAACCGACCTAGGAAGATGAGGCTGACCTGTGGGTCCCACCTAGTGGCCGACCTATCCTTGATCTGGCGGCCGCCAAAGCCACAAAGGCCCAGTGCCGGGTCTTTCCCGGTGTCTTCTCGTTGTCTTCTAGAATGTTTTAGTTCACTTTTTTGGGTCGAAATTCTCCATTGGTAAATCTTCTTATTGTTTGGGGGTTTTTCTAAGTTTTCCGGCATTTACTGTTAAGTCCTTGAAAAGATATAAATCACCAAAACTCGTGGAACTGTGTTAGTAAAACACATATTCTATGTTTTTATTCATTTTATAACCTTATTATATGTTTAGTTGACACATAAAAATAGAGCTTAAGAGGTGTCAACACGCCCCTAGGTTGGGGGACGGCCTTTGTGGCGTCGGCCATGGTGGGGGCGGCGGCCGGAAGACACACGGAACCCGCCGAGATCCATCGCCCTCCGGGCTGGGGCGGCGCCGGTGGTGGTGGGGGGGCGCGGCGACCGACGCCGCCCGGCATCTTTGCGGCGGTTGCGGGTGCCATGCCGGCGGGCGAGGTTCTTCTTGCCGGCCGTGGCGGGGGTGACACACGCTAGCGGCAAGAAGACGGCTCTGGTCCCAAGGGCCCACGACCGGAGGGTGGTGGTTGACGAGCTACACGGGTTGCCGCTTATGGACGGGCGTGTTGATGCCCTCCGGGGGGGTTCCGTGGGATCGTTGGAGCAACGACGCCGGCGATGACGACAAAATGTTCCCGGGTCCTACCCGGACGTTGTAATGGGGAATTGGCGGGAAAAGCCTTGGCGACGGCGGCACATATGGGCGTCGCTTCCTCTCGTTGAGGGCGCTGCTCCCCCGGCCTCTTTGGGCAAAGCCCTCATCCATCTTGGACGAGTGGCGGTGGCGTCTCAACGCCATCCTTCCCGGGGCGTTGCGTTTATTTCGTCCCGGGCCGACTTCGTCTTCGGTTTGATGCTCTTCATCTTCGCGCCCCGGCGTGTGGAGGGGGGTTTATGGATCGGGGTTGAGCCGCCGCTTGGGGGCTTGGCAACGATGACACGAGGCGAACCCCCTTCCTTGTCGCCCGGCCCCGCCGGAAGTCGAGCAAGAGCGGGGAAGGACGTAGGTTCAGGATTGGAAGTCGGAGCTGCTCTTCATTTGAGCCGGGCAACGGCGACCCGATTCGCGGCCTTTTCGCTTTGGGCTATCTCGCTTGTTTTTGTTTCGATGGTCCGGGATACATCATGGGAAGTCTGAGTTGCCGGGTTGTTTTGCAATCAAGCTTGGCAACGATGACCCGTGGTAGTTTGTGTCCTCTTCCGCGTCGTGTGGGGGTGTGTTGGCCCCTACGGGTGCGCCGCACCATGTTCGGCTACCCTTCTTGTATATACTTTTCTACCGTCTTAATTGAGAGGCGAGCTCCGGCCATTATTCTCAAAAAAAAAATTGCTATCAAAGTGATTATCATGTACCTTTGGTGTCTTACGCTAAGCCGGACTTTGGTATTTTTCTAAAAAACCGTCCATAGTTCCAGTTGTAGCAATGTCAACAAAAAAAAAAAACAATTGTGAAATATTAAGGTGAATGGTATGTTTTGTAGTTCATGACCCACTTACACATACTTTCTCTTTTTGAAGTCTTTAAATCTCGCTTTCTCTTTTTTTTTTAGAATTACACGGTGGCATAACGTAGACGTTCACAACATGTACGCATTACTCACCCTTATGAACACACATACGCAAACGAAGGACTGGGGAACCGGCGGATCTGGAGATTCTTGAAGTCACCATAGGCTCCTCGTCGTCGATGGGAACGTCGTTTACCACTTAATGCATAATGCCGGTAAAATCTGGGAAAATCCCAAGAAAAGGTGTGAGCACGAGATTTGAACCCCGGTGGGTAGCGTCCCTTTGGATCTGTAACGCCCCGCCTCCTCGAGGTCGGGCCCGCTTATCGGCGGCTCTCTCTAAGGATGAAGACCTCCCCCTCACGCACCAATACCATCTTTTTCGCGCACTTTATCCTCACTCATGCGCACCGAAAAAGACTTCCCGGTCGGTCACCCATCGCTCCAATCCAAGCACGCTTAATTTTGGAGTTTTTATCGATTCAAGGCTTAGGAAAAGAAGTTGCAACTTGTTGGTATGAGTATTCTATCAACCTTATTAAGCCCGGGCCGGGGTGTCACATACTCACCCCTTAGGAGACCGACATCCTCGCTCTGGTCAACCCCGTGTCGTGAACGCCCCTCTTGGCCACGCCCGCGGTGTAGAAGTGGGCCAAGATGTGTCATGCCGTGTGACCACGCCGGGTCCACACCAGCCATGCGCACCATGCTCGCAAGAATCGACACACGCGCCCGTGAAACCGCAAGGGGTCGGCTCGATACCATTTTGAATGCTTTTGCAATCTCGATCAAATCCAATCAATACGAGAAAAACACCAATGCAAAGAAAGATGAATGCACATACATGTGTCTAGCCTTATGATGTATTTTAATTTTCATAAAATTTATTATTCCTAAATTCAATGCTTCACATAAACGCATAAATAAATCAATTTGAGCTATTTTAAATTCATGCAAAATTTAGAGTGTTACAGGACCGCCCTACCGTTGGGCTACAAGTCAATTCACAAATCTCACTTTTCTACATTTTGAAGTCCATAGAAACGCATTACATCAAGCAGGAAGAGGAAAAACCCGCTCTACAAAAGAAAGACTCTTTGAATGCAAGCGGTGAGAAAAACTTCTCTACATAAGTTTTTAAGAACAACCTAAAGTTATGACTGTGCTAGGTGGTGTTTCCTTTGACAATAAAATACTTGTAGGCAATATTTTTGTGCCATCCCTTTTTTCCCCAAATTCAATTCAACTTAAGCATCTTCAGTCTTTCTTCAAAAAATTACCTGTGTGAGCAAGAAAAATATATAACTATAAATAATTAGAATTAGAATGCAAGCAAGATATTACACAAATATTTCAAACGGCACACCATACATATGCAATTGTCAAATCTCCTTGCTCCGAATCAAGCTATCTCAATTAAGAGAAACAAAATATTATAATGAAAAACATTGACCTTGGGTTTTACTCGTAAATTGTTAGGTATATCTCAATTTGTTTGAAACAAAAAATGTTTGTAACCGCATTACCATTTGCAATGGTCTCAAAACAAGATATATATACCACCGCAAAGATCGAAAAGTTGTGCTTCCTAGCAATTTTGTGGTGGCCACGCCACCTTGTTCCCATATAACGGCGCATTAGCTAAGCCACCGGTGTAACATTTCCAAGATAGTCGGGGTTGCCACCATCCCCGAAGCTTCTTATCCTCGCTATCAATTTTATGACCCATATTGCATATAAGGCCGCCCCGTGGAGAGTTTCATAGCGTTGTTTCCAAGAAGGCCACGCCATGTAGAAGAAAATGCCTATATGGCGGCTCATAAAGATTTCATGACTCATAAAGAGTTGGTATTCGAGTCAAGAGGGTTTCATCCCCATGACACTCATTTCTTCTCTCTTCTTAAATATGGTACCACATCATCCAAAATGCCTACATGGCAGCTCATTAAATGCAAATGAAACTCTAATGAAACTCCTAGTGAGACTGGCCTAATCCAATGACGTAACTGAATGGAGATCAGATGTTCCCTAGTCCCTCGGATTAACAATACGGTAGAGATTGCAACCCACAAATTAATGTTTGGTGCCAATACGGTGCGTAAAACAGGAAAATACACAAACATCAAGAGCTTATGTTCCCCTGTAAAACACTACGGATTAGAAGCGGTTGGCAGATACACAAATATCAAGAGCTCATGTTCCTGTAAAACACCACCGGATCAAGAACAAATTTCGGGGACTCAAAGCTATAGGAAGATGATAAATTTCGATTTAAGATATGAATCTCATTTCAATAAACAAATGATTTTGACACATCTAAATTACTTATCCCAGGCGGACCCAAAGGGTAGTCGGGTAGGCCATGGCCTACCCTCGAATTTGGCCCAAAAATTTTTTACTAATCTTCACGCCCCCACCAAACTTGGACCAAATTACCTCTTTTCTCGATCCCACCAAACTTGCTCCCCGCCGCTCCGGGCCTTGCTCGGCGCTGGCCTCGCCTCGGACCAGACGATGCCTCCCTCCTGGCGAGAGCCGAGCGGACACGGAGAGAGGTGTCGAGGCGAGCGCCACCACGGCGCCGTCCGCCCCGACCCGACCCCGGCCTCCCAGCCCCCGTCCTCCCCCGCCCGCCGAACCCCCCGCCAGGCCGTGCGGTCTCCCTCGTCCGGCCGCCAGTTCTTCCCTCTTCGGTTGCCGCTTCGGTGAGTTCGAAGTTTACTCCCAAATCCTAGGGTTTTGATTTTTAGAGATTGGATTGCACCGTAAAGGCTTGGGGATTGTAGATCTATCATAGGTGAGCCTAAAATTAAATGAAATTTGTTGTGATTTTTCAGGAAGTTGAGGCATGAAGAAATCAAATATAACATTCCTTTTTCGGAAGCATGAGGCAAAAAAAGTTGCAACTCAACTTCGCTCCACCAATTCCAGCTATTGATGAAGAGTTATCTATTCCTATTGTAGAAGATCCCGAAATTGTGAGTGTTGAAAGTGTTATTGTAGCCATGGCCATTGATGAAGGGACACAAACAGTACAACGTACCAACACCGGATAAAACCACAACAAATGAAGTTGAAGAAGAGGAGGAGGAAGAACCACCTCCATTTGCAGAATCGATGATGTTGATTCTCTTGAGCATGACCCAGGCCTAAGGAGTTCTATTTCAACCTTTGATGTGAATGAACAAGATTCTCCGAAGAAGGTACAATTTGAAAGGCCCATGTCAACTTTATGCCTATAATTATCCATCTAGAAAAATCTTTGGTAGAGATCGCCACTTCATTTTTTTCTTTTGGTTTGAAAAGTACCATTGGATTGAATATAGTGTAGAGAAGGATGTAGCATATTGCTTCATATGTTATTTATTTGGCAAAGAGAAAGGAAAATTTATTACGTAATTTGGCATAATTGGAATGTGGGTTGTAAAGCACTTGACAAACATGAGTCCTCAACTTCACACAAGTTTGGTCAAGAGAAATACAATTTGTTTGTGCAAGAGGGTACTAAAATTGATAATTGTCATTGTGAAGGTGTCGAAAAGAACCGAAAGGCGATTCACGGGGGCTAGGTTGATTTATTCATCGAGATGTTTGAGGTTCCTTTTGCATCAAGGATTGGCTTATCGTGGGCATGATGAAACTGAACAATCTAACAACAGAGGGAACTTCCTTGAACTCTTGAATTGGCTTGCCGGAAATAATGAAGAGGTGAACAAAGTGGTTCCGAAAAATGCCCTGTGTAATTGCGACTTGACCTCTCCTCGCATACAAAAGCAAATTATTAGATGTTGCTCTCGGGGAAACCACTAGATCCATACTTGAAGAACTTCGAGATGATTACTATGCAATTCTAGCTGATGAATGTAGTGACATATCACATAAAGAACAACTAGTAGTTTGTTTGTGTTATGTTGATAAGCGTGGAAGTGTTTGTGAAAGGTTTCTTGAGTAGTTCATGTTCGTGGCACCACTTCTTTGGAACTTAAAATAGCTATTGTATCTTTTACTCACCAACTATCACTTGTACTCTTAGTTCTTGTCGTGGGCAAGGATATGGTGGTGCTTGAGAACATGAAAGGAGAGGTTAAGGGGCTGAAAACACTAATAATGAAAGAGTCTCCTTCGCTTATTATGTGCCTTTGTTTTGCACATCAACTCCAACTAATGTTGGTTGTCTGTTGCCAAGGGAGATGTTGGGGCTAGTACTTTTTTTGCTCATGTTTCACGCTTGCTGAATATTGTTGGAGTTTCTTGCAAACGCCATGATATGCTAAGAGATGTTAGAGCACGAAAGTTGAAGAAAGCACTTGAATTGGGTGAAATAGAGAGTGGAAGTGGGTTGAATCAAGAGATGGATTGGCTAGGCCTAGTGACACTAGGTGGGGTTCTCATTATAGGACCGTTTTGCACATCATTGACATGTATCCTACCATTCGAAGTACTCATAACTCTTGGAAAGGATCCCACACAAAGAGATGATTGGCCAAACATACATGCTATGGTTCTCACTTTAGAGTCATTTGAGTTTGTTTTTAATGCCCACTTGATGCTTGTGATTCTTGGGTACACAAATGAGTTGTCTCAATCTTTGCAAAAGAGAGACCAAGATATTGTTAATGCAATGACACTTGTTGGTGTGGCAAAAAGAAGGTTCCAACAATTGAGGTCTGATGGGTGGGAAGATTTCTTAGAAAAGGTTAAATCATTTTGCATCAAATATTCTATTGTTGTTCCTGCAATGGATAGCAAATATGAACCTCATGGAAGATCTCATCGCTTCTATCCTGAACAAACAATTGATGATCATTACGTAAGAGAGGTGTTTATTGGTATTATTGATAGAATTCATCAAGAGTTTGAGAATCGGTTTGATGAGGTTAGTAGGGAGTTGCTAATTCGTATGTCGCCTTTGAATCCCTCCAATTCATTTGCCTTATTTGATGCTAAGAAAACCTTAAGCTTGCAACTTTTTATCCCAAAGATTTTTTAAGTTCTGAGTCGAGGACACTTAAAATTCAACTTGGCACATATATTGAAGATTTGAAGATGGATGATAGATTTCAAGGATTGAACAGCCTAGGTGAGCTCTCTAAAAAGCTTGTTGACACTAAGAAACATGAATATTATGGTTTGGTGTACTTAGTCCTTAAATTGGTATTGATCTTACCAGTGGCGACAACAAGTGTTGAAAGAGTATTCTCTGCCTTGTGTTTAGTGAAGAATAAGTTGAGAAATAGTATGACTTACAAGTTATTGAATGACTGTTTGGTTACCTTTGTTGAGCGTGATATATTCTCCAATCGTAGCGAGGATGATATAGTTCATGCTTTCATCGCAATGAGAAAGCACAAGGTGTTGTAGAATGTAATCTCTTATATTTATGTAAGATCTTATCTTATGTATACTATTTGAGCAAGTTTGGGACTTAATTATGTAAGTTTTGAACCTTTGAATTGTATAATCGCATTTTGGTTAATTTATAGTCATTTCCTTTGAGTTTTGTTGCGTTGCGCAAAAAAAAATTTTATGGAGTGGACTACCCTTATTTCAATTGCTGGGTCAAACGAAGATCTTTTGTACCAGGATAAGAATGCCTCCGCCATATGTCGCATGTAGATCTGACCGTCAGCAATGATGGGAGAGAGATCAACCTACCTGCAGCCCAGCCGCCGGCCCACGAGGAGGGTGCGCCACAACCATAACAATCTACCGTCAACGCCTGTCCGCCTCCTCCGGTGAATGGATGAGGTGCCACCAACAGACCCCCTCCATAGGCAGCGGGAGATTTATTTATTTGTTACTCTTACGGATGCTCGTCGCCGTAAAACCACTCTTATATACGAACTTATTTATTTGCCATACAACACAGGAACAACCTTATTTATTTGCCCTTTCGCTGACGTGGCGTGCCAGCTTGTCCAGCCAGCGTGGACAACAGGCTTGGAGGCCTAGAATGACCGTCGTGCCGTCCGCAAAATCATTCCTCGGCTCCCACACCGAGCCGGCTCCATCCCGTACAAAAAGGGTTCGGTCGCCTCCTCTCCCTCGTCCGCTCGGCCGCGACTGAAAGGGGCGAGCGCCGCCGGCGGAACCAAGGCGAGCACCGAGGCCGCGACGCCCCTCGCCCCCAACGGTTTCCCGGCGCCACTGTCCCACGCCCCGGCTGCATGCATCTGCATCACGCACAACACAGAACCTGCTGGAGCGCCAGGCTGTCTGTTCGTCTCCATGTGCGGCGTGGAAGGAAACATGACGTGATCCAATGCGATGCATGCATTGCCTCATCTGCTACCCATGCAACGACGCTACGCGGCTGCTTGCATGCAGCCACAGCACTACAACATGCACGCAAAGGCAAATTAAAGCGAGTCAGCCAAGAGCGTGTGGAGACGGTCCAGCGCGTAGGGGCGGTCGTGGATGAGAGCGTGGAGGAGCCGGATGAGGAACTGCGCCGGCGGGCAGCCCGGGTCCAGGTGGAGGGAGGCCAGCAGCGCAGCGGCGTTTGGGCTAGAGCTTGAAGATGGAGCTGACAGTGGAACCCACGTGCCTGTGAATCATAAATTCAGAATCAGAACCCTGTTGTAACTGAAGCGAGGGCAGGATGGTCATTTCGCATCTCAATCCAGGCCTCCAAGTCTGTTGTCCACACTGTCACGTTGAGTTGGCACGCCACGTCAGCGAAAAGGACAAATAAATAAGGTTGTTCCTATGTTGTGGAACAAATAAATAAGATCGCATATAAGAAAGAATGGAAGAACGAAACAGCGCGACGTAAAAGTGGCAAATAAATAAATTCTCCGTAGGCAGTTCACGACACAGGAACCGCTATCCAACGCTAGCGCGGCGCCGACGTCCGAGCGCGCGCAACAACGGCGCGATCACGTCCGCCGCCCCGAGATCGGTGTCGCCGTTCTTCTCTACGCGGGCACGATCACGTCCGCCGGCCGGAGATCACGGCAAAAGCGCCAGGCCGGTGCGATCACGTCCGCTGCCCCAAGATCGGAAAAGTTTTTTCTGTGGGCGAGGTGGATCACGTCCGCAGGGCGCCGCCGCGATCACGTCGAGTAGTTTTCGAATCAGCCTCCGCGCCGGGTCACTCGATGAAAAATTTAATTAAACCGTGCTAACAAGCCCTTGAATCCGAGGTAGATTTTGGTGAACCCTTGATGGTGGGACATAGATGTTTAGTAAAACCCTTTATTTTGATGGTGGAATTTTTCCGCACGAAGTTTGGGCCCTTAACAAAGGACGTTACATTTCGTTGAACCCTTGATGGTGGGACATAGATTAAACTGGAAAAAAAATATCAAACCAGTTCAAAAAAAAATCTCAAACTTAGCGGTTCCTACAACACGAGGGCATGTGAAAGCGTAGGAAAAAATTTGAGGTCAAAACCACTTTGGAATATCATGGAATACGCAAATGTGTAAATATAACTAAAAACGTATTTTTGAATAAGAGAAAACCAAAACTTCGAATTCAAGTTCTGAAAACGTAATTCTATATTACGCTAAGGATGTCGGTCGTAATATAATAAAATCTCGTGGTTCTTTTTGTGCAAAAGTAATATTGCCAAAAAAAAGATTTAGTCCCGGTTGGATATTCCAACCGAGACTAAAGTCGCTGGTTTGGGCCTTGGGTTGGACACAACCCAAAACCTTTCATCCGTTCTACTCTCGCACTGTGATTAAAAATTTGAGAATACAAACCGGACTAAATGTCTTATTTCGGTCCGTGTTGTTGGCTAGAACAGAGGGACTAAAGGTTTCCTCTATATGAAAACTTCCTCTGACATTGTTCCTTCAAGTGCTTTACTCCCCGGTTGGTAGTTCCAACCGAGACTAATAGGAACTCTAGTCCCTGTTCAAAATGAGAAGCCAACGATCCAGGGATAAATCAACGTCTTTGTAGCAGTGGATGTTTAGTAAAACCCTTATTTTGATGGTGGAATTTTTCCAAGTTTGGATCTAAAATAATCTTAACTGTAGTGTTTTTTAGTTCCCAAACTTTTTTTTTCCAGAATTCATATCACATCAAAGATTAAATGTACCAAAAAAACATACGTCCGAACTAATTACACGCTTTAATGTACATTATGAAACAAATTTTTTGAGCTTATTATCTGATGGTAGGATAACATTTGTCCTAAACAAACAAAAAAGTGTTATAATGCTTTTCAGTTGCCTACGGTGGCAATTTTAAGACACCCGTGAACGAAACAGAAAGTAGTCGAGAACTCCCACTGACGAACCACAGAGTAGTATCCGTACAAAGAGCATATCATAGGGTTCAGGGTTTGTCGCACCCCTTATTTCCATTACAAGAACGGAAACAGAAAGCAGTCAATCTCTGCCGTACTCAATGCTAATCCTCAGGTAATAAAAATATTTGTGCTTAGCATGTTGGGCTCCTGCTCCTCATGCCCCTGGCCCACATGATCCTCCTCATCAGAAACCTGCCTTTATCGCTAACGCGCCTGATCCTCCTGCTGCTCCTACTTCTCCCTCTTCTTCATCCGCTCCTTCCCCACCTATTTTAGTCCTTGTCCAAGGATTCGCCTTACCCGATCCATAAGCTTAGGTGCAGTATTCATTTGAAAATTGGACTCCTGCAATTCTTCATAGCCTAACTTCAAACTCAAATACAAGCCTGAACCAACCAAATTACAGGTGTTAGCATGATGCAGATGAGTTGAATTGAGTACAGATAATAGAAGAATCACAGATCAGAAACTTTTTGTTTGAAAAATTATTACTGTTCAGCCCTTCCAGGACAGTTGAAGGGTCAAAGCCCAAAAAATGAAAAACATCAACCTGTTGTTCAAAAAAAAAAGTTTCAATTCCTATTGTGCTACAGATTTGGTCATGCTTCGATCTGGATTACAATCTGACTGATCATACAATGTGCAGAGATCTACGTTTCCTGCTAGAATTTAAAACACTCAACATTCAGCACTATTGTGTGCATATTTGCCCTCGCGAGGGCAAAAATGAAAAGAATATCAGGAAAGGAGAAAATGCACTTCGTAGCAATGGTAATCAGAGTCGATATAAGATGAAAAAAGTAGAGCCTCTCCAGGCATTTGGACAATCAGAGATCAAACAGATTGCTAAATAAGTGCCTAATTCGCGGGAAAATTGGATAACTTTATGAAACATGAAAACCAAATCTCAGGGTAAGCATATGGCTCAACATATCAGAAATCAGATGACACAATTTCTAAACAGAAACTGCAGATTATACAGAGCTAATTTGTATAGTTGTACACAATTTATTTGTAAGTAAATAGTAATCACAGCAGCAACAAAAAACCCTACCTCTATATTCAGCACTTTCACAATAAACATTACCACATGCTTGAAGAAAAAATGATTCTGTTTACATCACAACTTATCTGTTGCACCACATGCTTGTGATTCGCACTGAAATTGAGGAAAGCATCCTGCAATCGAACACAAGATCTCAAATACATGTAATCATTTCCAAATCCAATTTAGAATGATAGATAACAATATCATGTGGAACTACTTCAGAAGTACTCCCTTCAAAGATTCACACAGACAGAATCTATATAGTTGCCAATGTTAATAACAAAGCATTAAGAATTATACCATGATGCATGATTTGCCAGTTCCGAAATAATCATGTTTGCTAAAGAGCTTAAAATGCTAATTAAGGTGGGAGGTTTCCAGTTTCCACAACTAAAAGCTACAATAACAGAAATATTCCATAATAGGCAACAACAGAAAACCAGCAGAAAAACGCAGAAAAAAAAAAAAAGATGGCAACATGACAGCAAGACTTTCTTTGAGCTGATGGCAGGAATCCTCAATATTGTCTATGATACCAACATGGAATAAAATTAGATAGCAATGAAGAACTTCAAAACTATGTGGAATGGGCCACTTACGATTATGGTTGAGCACAGCTAAAACATAAAGATAATCAGTTTTCTAAAAAGAAACCACCTGGGACGCAGTGCGCTAGGCACTACTCAGCCGCTACAATTTAACCATAAGTGGTGACCCTAATACATTGGTTACCAAAAACTCTTAGCTTTGGAACTAGTCCAACAAGACAGCAGCCCAAGTAGGCGGGTAGGGTGGTAGGCAGACAAACACAGTTCTGTACTTCCTAGTTAGGGCAATCGGCCACCAGTAGTACTAGTCAAAACTAAAACTTTTAGGATAAAATAGGAGAAAAAAAGGAAAATGCTTAAAACCTTGAGTAAGATGAATCCTTAATGTCTTTACAAGGAGTTGTTCCTTGGAAGATAATTGAATTAGCAGCATCACAAGCTTTCATGGAGACGTTAATAGTTTGGCCAAAATTTGATCACCACAGATAGCATAATGAATTTGCGACCTTTTTAAAAAAAAAAAAAACATCCTGTCAAATTAGGTGTTGTTTTAGACCAGATGCAATGCTGCATGGTCACAGGGCACTAAATTGACCACTTAATTGCTAAATATATTAAGCACATGATATTTTGGAACAACTCCTTGTAAAGAGAAATCTAGTCGTACCCATTGTCAAAATCAAAAGTTTAATAAAGAAGATTTGAAAATGCATTGACGATCAATGTTTGAATCATTGATTTTGACTGATGGGACACAATTGCAATAAATATCAAAATTATGACTGGGATAAAGCAAAATACCATTCCTGTGTCTCACTGGTTGTGGTGATTTCGTGAAAGAAAAGACCATATAAAACAATACTTAAAAAATCACTGCTCAGATCACAGACCATTCACAATTTATCATGACTTCAGCCAATCCTATAGACCAACGTATACCTGACTACCATCCTATCCAACGAAGTCTAAGACACAGCTCCATGAGAGCAGGACCAATCATGTCATGCCACCAGTAGACAACGATCGACTTCCAAAACATACTAACCCAATGATGACAGGCAGCAGAGGGTTAATCTGAATGTAAAGACCCTTGCAACATTCAGATGAAAAGTTACAATGCAAACATAAGTATAAAATCTATTATTATTCACTGATGTTAGTGATGTATCCGATGACATGCCAATTAGAAATCCAGAAGCAGAGTAGTGATGTATACAATAAATGTTCTTCAGCTGTATGTAAGAAGCTAAATTCTGTTTGGTAGATTGTATGATAAGACGATAGTGTCTGGCTACCTACATGTGTTAGTTTAAGAGAAAATAGAGAAACACAAGTGATCACATAGAAAATGGGGAAACTCCATGGTGAACTTTGTTAATCAAGCAATGTCACAAAAAACTACACCTACATAGGATCTGCTCAGCAGACTGTAGTCTCACCCCACCCCCGACCCATTTTATTTCTATATATAAAAGTCTCGTGATCAGAATCTTTACCATATCCTCTGCAAAGTAGAAATCTGGACCAGAGAGATAGTCCAGAGCTCCAGTAGTCACATACTTCTTCATTTTAATCTTATCCTGCAGCACACCCGGGATGTGATACTGACCTCCAATAGCGTCTACTTCAGCTAATAGACCAAGTGCCAGACCAATAGAACACTTAAGGTCTGCCTGGGCACCTGCAATGTTCAATTAAAAAAAACCTCATTAATCAACCAATCAAAACTTTTATAGTTGTCAGTAAAAAAAAGATAAACCAATTCAGGGTAAAAATTACTTTTCACTTTTCCACGGAAGTAAGAATTCATTGCGCCACTGCAACTACCATAGAACTCACACTCCTCCTTGCTGTGAGAGAGTTGATCCACCTCATTCCCAATTTGTTTATACAGCCTTAGGAGTTCAGTGTTCAAATGTTTCAACCTTGGATAAGCTCCAATATCAAAGTGTTCCGGGTAAGTGTACTGGAACAAATAAGAACAAAGCAAAAATATAAGGACAGCAAAAAAGTTTTACAGGACACAAAGGCATATTAATAGCATATTAAATATGAAAAACATACAACCATTGTGGAAAGCATACAATCATAATTTGCATGTGCCGCCATCGCACATAAGAGAATGATTGAATGAATCGTAACAGCCAAACAGGGCCAAATAATTAACATATTGGCGCACTTACGTCAAACATGTGCAGACGAGGTCCTGGGGGCGGCCTTTCGATTTTTTTCAGGTGGTAGATATGACTGCATCGGTGCTACCTCACGATCTTTCGGGTAAAGCGAATGATCATCACCCATGCCATACAAATGGAAACGCAGACAAAGGTAAATGGGGAGACGGGGACTGCAAAATCAGATCTAGATGGGGAGATGGACTTGGGTTAGATACCTGCGATGGCGGCGCGCGGAGATGCTGATGGCGAGGGCGGCGGTGTCTCCTGGTAGACCTAGCTGAACGGCGGCTGCGGGTATATATCCGGATGGGGCGGCTGCGGGTATATATCCAGATGGGCCGTGCGCTCACTCACGGGCCCAACCTCGCTACGGGCCTCAAACTGATCCGGTATACATCTGATATTCTGAGTAGGGCAGGCTTAGGGCTTTTATTTTTATTTACTAAGTATAGTGATCGTGCGTTGCCACGGTTTAATTTAAGAAATATATTTAAAAACAATCTAACGATAAAGATATAAATATTTTGAGTACAAGACGCCTCAAAGACGATACTGAGTTTACATGGCTCTTTTTAGACTAAAATACATATATGATTTATCATTCTAGAATGGAGTACTACAAAGAGGTACTTCATGATCAACAACAGACTGCAAACGTGACTTCACGACGATACATTTCTGTTATGAACTTTGGTCCTAACAATGCGCTCCTCTGGTAGGTCACAAATAGCAAGAACAGATAAATGGTATTCCTGCAGAGAATAAGAACAACACTATCATACAATTGTTCAGCTGGACGTAAGGAACCACATAGCATACAAGGCTACCAAGTACCTCAGAAGCATGATCTCACTGAAACCAAGAATATATTCTAGATGTACGAGCTTGTGTCTGGCTCGAGGGAGCTTGGGCTCTAGCTACACTGGTTCATCCGGAAATGATGCAGAAAGTAATGGCAAATAAGAGGAAATAATGCACTAGATCTTCAATAAAAAATCACTATATTATTCTAAATACATCTTATCCTACTACTAAAAAGAACTAAACACGACTCTACCCGGTGGATTGGACGGCGCGCCGCCTCCCGCCTTTGCTCACGGCGGCGCCCCCCACATACTTGCCTAGGACAACCCCCCCGCAGTTTGCATGCATGCTAAGAATAGAAACCTATTATTTTCATCTCACTAGATTTGCATGACTACATGCAAAAAAAAGATACGTGTGCATTGTGAAGAACTCCGACCCTATTTTAGAAGGAATAAAACTTAAAATGAATATGATCGGAATCTAAGAGAAAGGATGGGAAAAATTCTATGGCAGGAATAAAAATTCTTCCGGTATGAAAAGATGTACTCCCTTCGCTCCACAAAACATGCAATTCTCACATCCGGAAGAGTCAACCATGGTAAACTTTGACTAAAATTATTTAAAAAGGTACAAACATTTATATTAGTTGTGAAATATATTTTTATAATAAATTTGTTCAAGTTATAAATGCTAATACTTTTTCTATAAGCTTAGTCAAAGATGACATAGTTTGACGAGCACGCTTCCTATAATTACATGGTTTTTGGAACTGAGTGTACAATCAGACTCTATCTAGAAAAAATCGTTAGATAGGAAAAAATATAAGAAAGAAGATCTAATCAAATATTTTGTGAACGATAGATTAGAATGGATAGACACGTATGAACGCAAAGGCGTATGATTAAACCATCGAAGAAAACGAGAAGGAAAAAAACTAAACAAATCTCCATGGGTCCGATTTGGTTTTATTAAAAATTCAATGCCGCTAACAAGAAAATTGAAAAGCTTTGGGGCATACGTTCCACCTCAAGCGTGTCGGAAGCTTGATGACAAGCAAGAATGAGATAGCGTTGTATTAGCAATCATGAGCTTTGATGAATGTAACTAATTGCATCCATGATGTTTCAAATGCCCCGATTCACTACCCTAGAATTTGTAACCATGCTATGCACAATTTTAAAATCAAAAAGTATTATTTATGAATCACTAATATGTAAATATTTTGTTATTCCCGATATTTGAATTCGAACAAATAAATTTTATTCATGTTTCTTGCTTCAAATACACCGTGGTTTATTGTTCTCTTCTTTTCTCACACAACTATTATAAGTACAAATCAGTAATCTTATTGATTAAAATAAACTCTATAATCTTATTGGAAGCATGTAATGTTGCCGAACGGAAATGTTAAGTGAGCAAAGATAACACCTGTACTCAACGCACGGGCATGATCCTAGTACTACTAAAAAGAGTGAAAAGGAATCGCCCACCGGTGTGTGAGTAACCTCCTAATCATCGGGCCCACACGCACTGCCTTTGTCCCAAAGACCTCGATATTTGTGCGAGATGCACCCAATAACTTAAGAAGTTTGTCGGGTGTCAGGAAAAACCCCGATTACACCACTCATACCGGGATCAACAAAGGAGTAGCTACAACATTACCACATTTGTTACAAAAATATAGATCGAGTGCGGAAGAATAATAATATTAATTTTACAAAAGTATGAGTAAGTTACTTTTGAGCAAACTTAACTTAATTTTGCGGAAGATGAGTAGAACTAGAAGACAAACGAGGATCATGTCGAGCCCACCGACATAACCTTGGTTAAGCAGACGAGTCAAGACTCGCAACAAGGGTTAACAAACCCCGAGTACACAATGTACTCCGCAAGACTTACCCGACAAAAGAAAAGACTCCAAGGATATGCCGGCTTAAGGGAAGTAGAGCTAGAAAAGGAAAGTTTGCGTAAAAGCTTACTACAAGTGGATCCTTACTTTCAATATTTTTAGCATAAATTTTATTGGAGCATAAATAAAGCTAGATTTGCACCTGTTCTATCTCAAACACTTTTAAGCAACACATCTCAACTAATCACCGCGATCTCTTTTCCTTTCATAACCATGAGTAACCTTGTTTCTTCAATTACTACGATGAATGGGCGTAATAACGGGTCTCCATATCCGAGAAGCAACGGGCGATCCGCGAATCGATTCAAAACCCAAATTGGGGATCCCTAACCCACGACATATGTAGCACTTAAGCTTGCATATATCAACCTTCTTTCGATTTGTCCAAAACGGAACGAGGCCTGCGCCACCCGAGAGTACAAGACTCCACCTCCCTACCCCGCCCCCTAATGACAATGACGGTTTACCCAAAGAGGGTGGGTACACGCTTACCCCCGCCATCTCTCCACTCCCGGTGCGTGGTTGCCATTCCCCGATTTGGCTCCACCGAGATCCGGCTTACCTGGGAGTATGTGGCTAGTTAGGGTCGACCGACCGGGTGACAACAGACAAATCGTGCCTTTGCCGTAAGGCCTCAGCGTATTTGCGTTCAAAAAGTCCCGAACTTAACAATCCAAACAACAGACGGTCCTTATACGACCAACACGGGACAAGCACGGCTAGGTATCCCACGGGCTTTCAACCTACGTCCCGTCCGATCTCAAATTCATCACTACCATATTTATTCTCATGAACCACCATCGTGGTGTTCTCTTTTTCCATAGCCGGAGGAACAAAGATAAAACCTATATCTCGTGAACGATGAAGCCATCATTCGACTTCTACCGACATCTAAGCATTACTAAGCATTAGAGAAAACGACCTACTCATACTAGTGGGATAACATTGGAATAATCGTAGATCAAGGTAATCATGCAAAGAATCCAGATCAACCAACTCCTACTAACTTAATGCACATTACACTAGACTTAAGGTGAATAAAACATTTTAAAAAACAGAGAAGGGTTTATGCTCAGGGGCTTGCCTCAGATTGCAAGGAAAAAGTTAGATTCCAAATCCGGATCACCAAAGTTAATCTTGACACCTTCACCTCTCGGGTGGATACACCTTCTCCCAAAGCTCGATCTTCAAGAAACCACATCACTCTCGTTCACTACACGTAAATTAATAACGTATGCTCAACATAATGGAATGGTAAACATGATGCTTGATGATGCATGAAAAGATAAACAACTTGAGTACAACTTTCCTTCACGATAAAGTTGCAACCCAACAAAACTAACTTGTTGAACTACTCTAAAGATATCATCACCAATGTCTAAGGAGTTCTCAAGGACCATCTTATTATGATACAATCCAAGATTCATAAAACAACACCGAAGTCACACAAAACCTAATCTATTTGACACTAAACAAAATATAACCCACATAAAATAATAGGGTTTAAAATAGAAAAATAATTTAAACTTTTTAAATCAACTCCAAAATTTTTATACAAGTAGAACACATCATAAAACAGTACCAAAAATAATTTTCATGATTTTTGGATAAATAAAATAATTATTAAAAATCAAGGAAGATGCATTTTTCAATTAAAATTTGTATTTTTAAATCATGCAAAACTACTCAAAATCAAAGTTTTAAAATTTTCATGGGTAGACATACTCATGGGAAGGTTACACAAAAAATTTTCAGAATTTTAGAAGCACTATTTAAATTTATATGAAAATAACAAAATCTGTCACTATTCAAATCAATACAAATTGATAACAAATTTCGGAAGTCAAACAGACCTTTGGGCCGAAAGCTGCTCAGCCCAGCTGCGTGACAGCAGTGCGGCCCAGACGCAGACAGGCCCAGGCGGAGCAGGCCGGCCCAATGCGGCCTGCCAGGCCAGGCCTAGGAACTTTTGCAAAAGGGCCCCTAGACTTTTATGAAATTACGAACAGATACAAAACACTATTCACATGAGTTAAGAAATTTACATTGGGAATCCTGAAAAATATTTTATTTACCTTTGGGTCCTTCTTCTACTTCCTTCTCCGTTCCTCTTCTTCTTTCTTTCCTCTGTTCGAACTGAGCAGGAGACGGAGGCGGCGTTGGCTCGGTGAAGGAGGACCGGCTCGGCCGGCAGCTTTGGCCGGAGCGGAGGGCGCTGCGGCCGCGCCGGGCACACGCACACCCACAGAACCCCCTGCGGCATGGCCAGAAGTGGTCTGCCGGCGCTCGGCTGTGCGCACGCCATGGCGCAGGCGCGAACGTCCGGCAGCGGCTCAGCTATGACGTCGGCGAGGGAGGCACCGGCGAGGACGGGGCTGACCGGCTCGGCTGACCGAGAGACGGCGTGAAGGAGACTGGGACGGAGGTACTGCTGCCTCCTGCAGCCCCGGCGCTCATGGCCATGGCGGCGGCGCTTGCGGCTGGAAGAAGAAAAATACGAAGTTGATGACCGGCTTGGGAAGATAAGGATGAGCGAGCGCGTTTGGCGTTGCCAGAGTGAGCATGGACGAGTTAGTGAACCTCCTCGACGTACGAGGACACGCGGCGGTAGAAGGCCACGGTGACCGACGGTGAAGCAGGCAAAGCAAGCACGTAGGCTATGGCTGTTTGTTGATGTAGTGTACTGGTGCATCTTCCTCTCTTCTTCTTCCAAAATCTCACAAAATCAAATTGCAACTTGAAAAACTTTCAAAATAAAAGTTGCTCAAAACAATAAGAACTACATTTTTGCTTTTGGGCTCATAGCCAAATTCTTAATAATTTTGAAAATAGGATTTTCCAGTTTTAAAATAAAATCCCAAAATAGGTTTTTTTTATGAAAATTATAACTTATTCATAATTTTAGAAATTTTCTTTTTGTAACAAACTACTTATCATCAAGCAACAAATTTTATTAGAAACATTCATACTTGAAACGACACAGGTAAAAATAAAGTAGCACTTAAAGGAATTTAGGATTTCAAGAAAGCCATTATCACATAAATATGATTATGAATGCATAATTGATGCTTATGCTGTATGCTAACACCTGGGGTGTTACAACCGGGCAGACTCACCTCGCCTCTGCATGAACCACTACCCGGCTAAAAATAGAAATTAGGAATTTTCACCCCGGCTAAACACCCCGTCCGGCTCTAATCACCCCGCCCCGTTATTAAGGGCGCAATCAGTCAACCAACCACCGCATGCCACAAGCGCCAACTACAAATAGGAATTTAATTCTTGGATATTAAATTAGTAATATCACCTCATAAAATAGCACCTATAATTACGATCGGTATGTTTTTATGCAACTTCAGATTGAGCATTGTTGGCCTTATTTGGCAACAAAAATTCTAACAACTTCAGTGTTCGGTATTTAAGTTTGTCTTCGTGATCGAACCTCTTGTTGATAGAGGATTTATTATATGGCCGTAACATATTCAAGCCCAAAGGAAATGAGAATTGTTGATCACGGAGGAAGGAAAAAAAGTGAATGATATTTTCCCCCAAGCAACGCACGGGCATTTACCTAGTTATATTTAATATTGCAAGTCACCAATTAACAAATGAGAGGAAGAACGTAAATGACCATAGGTTTAGAAACTCTACGTAACTCTTAACATATTAAAGTCAACTTCGGGATCCAGTAGTAGGTTTCCGGACCCAAAGGTGGCTACTAGCCTCCTATGCCGGGTCCGGCCTCTTGTATAATGTACTTGCTTTCCTCTTAATGAAAAACGGGTATGACCTGATCTCGGTAAAAAAAAGGTGTCTCTATAGTATTAATTGTTTTGTGGGATTATAAGGTACAATCTCTTGGCAATACAATTTTTTCGAATGATGTTTTCCACAATAACCCTATAACACACTGGAGGAAGCTTGTTGAAGAGTACTTTGCACCTCGAGCAAGAGAAAGATGGTGTTGTTGTAAAAGCAGAGTCAAAAGTAGTGTAAACACTATGACTCACAAGGTGGCCAAATTAATACAGAGGAGGAGAAAATTTCATAGCATTCACATACTGTTGTTGTACTTCATTTCAGTCTCCCTCGCTATAAATAGAGGGGCACTTCATTGTATGAGACACACCGGTGAATGAATGAAAGACACCAGACTCTCTTCCTCTCTGTGTGTGCTTGTTACATGTTCTTACGTGTATGAAGAACCGCTGATTTCTAACAGGTGTGTCTCTTCTTATGACAAAAGAGGGAATTCTTCAGCAGCTGCTCCACAGAAAGCTCTGGTAATTAATACTTCACACCTACTTGTATTTTACCTCACATTGCATACTGCTCTTTATTTCATGGCCGAACATCACTTTCTACACTACTAGATAAACGAACTACCGTGGCGGACAAAAATCGATTTTCCGTGGCGGTTTCATGCCCGCCATTTAACACAAAGTCACGGAAAATCCTGGCGGTTTCCATTGCCCGCCACCGTTAATCATTTAAAAAATGAAAAATCCGTAACCCAAACCCTAATGGGCTGGATCCGAGCAGCAGCCGCCGCCCAGATCCGCCCGGATCCACCCCCCCACCGCCGCCGGGGCGCCCTGCGCCCGTCGCCATGGAGCTCGAGCTAGAGGAGCTCGCCGCCGCCGCCGTGCTTGAGGTGGAGGAGCTCGGCGCCGCCGCCCGTGCTTGAGGTGGAGGAGCTTCGCCGCCGCCATGGAGTTGGAGGTGGAGGAGCTCGGCGCCCGCCGTGGTGCTTTCGAGGTAGGCGAGGTCGGCGCCGCCGCCGACTCGAAAGTGCCATGGACGAGATCCGCCACCGCCGGTCCATGAGCTCGGTTGAAGGGCCGCTGGATCTCGCCCGCACCCTTGGCCGCACCGGCACCCGAGATCCGCCGCTGGATCTCGCTGCGCCAAGGGCCGGGACCTCCCCTCGATCCGCCGCCCGGCCGCCTCTTTCGTGCATGCTCGGGAGAGGGAAGGGAAGGAAGGCGGCGGGAGAGGGAAGGGAAGGGGCGGCCGTCGGGTGGACTTTGGGGCGCGTGGAGTGGAAAGGGAGGGAGGGTCGGGTGGAGGAGAGAGTGAGTGGTCTGTTGAGCCCGGTGAGGGTTAGGGTTTCAGTTTATTTTTATATGGTCGAGGTGGTATTGGGCTCGTATGGGCACATGCGGGCTGGAATTTTGGACCTCATTAACCGCCACGGTTGTCGATTTACCGTGGCGGTTATAATAACCGCCACGGTTAATTAAAAGACCGCCACGATAAATGAAGCCATTTTCCGTGGCGGTTTTTCCAAATGTCCGCCACGGAAAAATCATTTGGAAACATCGGCAAAAATCATTTATGTAGTAGTGTTGCTTGGTGTTCAGTATCAGATTGATTAGCATCAGGTAAAGTTCTGTATTTAATTTGTTTAGCGCCTTTTATGGTAGAAAAATAGATCTGTTATGTACCAGCTTTTATAGTAAAGAGTAACATTGTAGCCTGCAGCTGTTAAATTTCCTTTGTCCATATATAAAAATGCGAGGGATACATGGATCAG
This sequence comes from Hyparrhenia diplandra, assembly GCA_015847255.1. Taxonomy (NCBI): domain Eukaryota; kingdom Viridiplantae; phylum Streptophyta; class Magnoliopsida; order Poales; family Poaceae; genus Hyparrhenia; species Hyparrhenia diplandra. Next base: position 465,524 of record JADLZK010004734.1, read on the forward strand.
TTTTCTATTTTCTCTATGATACAGAATACATGGCGATGTGACATTTGCAATACACATGGTGGGAAAGGATATGGTTAGTTGGTCTCTGCCAGCTCTACCTGATGAATGATAACGATTCTTTCATTTGTTCAAGTTCTTAGTTTGCTCAGTTCATAGTTGTGATCTATTAGTCTAACGCCTTGCAATTTCAGACTAGAAAAAAATAGTACTAGCAATTTGTTGATAAGCATTAAGAATGATAAAACATATCATGCAAAGATCATTGCCAAGTTGAAAATTAATCTCTGTATCAGTTGAATGCCTTTTTGAAATGTATGAATGTTGCAAACAAAGAATCTTGAAGGATCTGAAGTTTGTAGCTCCTAGTCAAAATTAATAGTTCGAGCCCTCTGTGTTTAGCTCAAATTGGAATCAAGATTCTTCACTCAAACACCCTATTCTACCTGAGTTATCCCAAACAGGGCCTTTGAACAAGGTGATGCCCTAGTGATTCTTTGCTTTCTCACAGTGAATCTTTGGTTAAATCAGATATGTGTTTATGTCTTCGTGTTATCTTTTATGCACTCTCAATCTGCTATTAATATGGCATAGATGATTGCCTTAGTTTCTCCTTTCTGAGTAGTTATCTTAACATCTGTATGATAATGAGTCATTTCGTACTTTTCCTATTTTTTTGTTTCAATGTCTGCCATTAGTCTCACTAAGTTAACTGTATCTTTTATTGTCTTTGGTAGAAGCTACCTATGAAGTGCTGCCTAGACTCTGCCAACTTAGATTTGACCATGGTGTTATTGATGAATACTTACTTTGACTCACCCAATGAATTCCGGTTGCCTAATGGACAAATGGTACTGGAGCATGCAAAAGTTGTTCAAAAAAGTGCTTATGAACATCTACATGTTATACATGAGGGACATCTGAGAATAATTTTCACACCAGAACTGAAGGTATGTTGCTTACACATGAATTAGCAATTTTGGTAACATGCCCATATTGTTTAGCATCTGTAGGCACTTAATTTTTCAAATGGGTGTCAACTGATAAATCATTTCTATCTTCCTATTGCCTGTGAACCGTGTAGATAATGTCCTCGGAGTTCTGTTCACGACGCCATGAGGAGCACTCGCAAGACTATAGCACCACAGGTGGAGTTCTTTGTCCAGTGTGATGTTCCTTCCAAAAAAAAAATCGAACATGTCTTCACATATCTTTTTCATTTAAAAAAAGAAGCCAAGACCGGCTGAAGCAGCACAATACAAACACAACACAACTCGACCACAGAGGCAGTGGCGACAAACAACACAAAGAGCAAGAAAGAGAGAACTCCACCGAGCCACACAACACAACTACGCGGCGACATGTAGCATCGCTAGGCCAATATTCAAGAGACGCCAACTAAATAGAAAAGTGGAAGTCCCGGTCGCCGAAGTCAACACACTCGAGCGTCAAAGGGGCGTCACACGCTCGGCAGCGACTGCCCGAGGTGGATCCGCGTGGACGTTGATGGCCCACGCCCAAGCAACGATGACGACAACAATGCATGGCATCAACCCCCGAGATGACTCCAAGCCAGCGCGGCGTCGGTGGCCCACTGAGGTTTCCGATGACACCCGGCTGAGCTTCTTAAGTTATTAGGTGTATCCGCATAGTCCGCCGAGGTTTTAGGACAATGACAAAGTGTGTGTGGGCCCAGTAATTAGGAGGTTCTGTCACATTTACTCAAGCAGCAAGAGTTTTTTTTGCGAGTTATGCAGTAGAGTTGAAAGGCAAATTAGGTCAGTCTTAATAGGAGTTTCATGAATGTTTCATGCACATTAAATACAACGCCACATCAGTAAAATTTCACTTTTTGCATAAAACCCCTAGGAGAGAGAAGGAAAGAGTTTCACCATGGTGAAACCTTTGGGCAATCTTGTTTCACATGCGTTGGAAACCGTGGTGAAACCCCCATTGAAACTATAAATAGAGTTTCACTATGCAATTATGCAATTAAACCATGCAATGAGAGACGTTGTGGGACCCTTGAGCCTATGAAACTGTGCATTGAGGGAGACGTCTATTTGATGCCAAAGTTTCACATCTTGGAAACCGGAAGGTAAAACTCTCCATTGAGACAGCCTTACGAAGGACCAGGTTCTTTCTTTATCTAGAAGGACCCTGCTCTTCGTGAGGACATGTGTCATCTGTTAGAATCTCAAAGCATGTATCCATCCTCCTTCACTAGAACATCAGGCCCTTTGGGCTTTCTACAATGACCTCGAGAGCAAAAGTTACAATCCATACATCTTAGACACTACTTTATAATTATAATCAAATGATAAGGTTATGAACTTATGATCTGGGTGCAAACATTGGTATACATCTTATCGCCACAACATTAGCATCTAATATCAAGCATATCTTAACAAGTGCTTAGTACAAATTATAAAGCTACCTCATCTTTCCATATTTTGCCTCTATGGTTTGTTTCAGTCGTACATTACATATCCATTCATTACAATTTACAATCAGAAATCATGATTATCGAAAGCGCCTTGGCCAGTAGCTTATAACATCTATCCAAATGCCTCATGGTAGTGGTAGGTTCACGAACCTAAGACAAAAATAACATTGAACACACAATTCACAACTATGAGGTTTTCAAAGGACATAGTGCTGGTCATCACAGTGTCAAAGTCCCTTCCCATTGATAAGCACTTGAATAGTCACACATGACATATACAGCTCGTAGGAACCGGGTAGACAGAAAAGCCCTGTAAATAGGAAAAAAATCTGGGCATTAGGGATACATGTAGCGTGTTGCTTTGGTATCTCAAAGAGATCATTTAGGTGGAATGTTGGTACTATAAAATAGTCTATGTCCTTAAATATTCTAGTGCAGAAAGGTAGCATACTGGATCGAACCCATCTCATTTCGAATCTGAAACGGAAACAGCTCCATACTAACATATACTACTCCTCTGTTTGCCTATTGTTTTGTTAACTTTGTTCTCCCATAAGTAAAAATGAGAAAACAAAGGCAGCAAATAACTATCTAGTCTCAAGAGGAAACACCACAACCGTTTAAAGCATCAACACAGTGAATTTTTGGAAAACATCTATCTACTATGGGAAAAGTAGAGGACTTGCTACATGTAATATTTTTTACAAACTGAGAAGATCACACAGGAAAGGAATGTAAGAACCTAGGACTATAAAAAATAACGATACTGAATTAGTATTATTTTATCAAGACAAAGAACCAAAGAATGACTCCATGCTCCCTAGAGTTATTCTGTGCAAAGATTACAGACTAACTGTTACACTGAGGGCAAGAAACTGACACCATATATGAGGATATTTTTCTCACCTAGATCAGTATAGATCAGTATATGTGCTTGGGTTCTTCCTCTTTCTAAAGTGACTCAAACCTCTTCTGAACCTGTAGCCAAAAAAATTCTACGTGAATAAACTTAGCAAAAAATGAACCGATTTTTTTTTTTTTTGGCGTGGCAATAAGACCAGCAATATGTTAACTACCTAAAATTTCATAAACACTTATAAATAGTCTACTGAAAGGACTATCAGACATATGCAGATGATTTTTTCTATTACCTTTACAGGAAGCAAACTGAACTGTAAGCCTGTAATGTGGTATAGAACTCTATATGCAAAGGGACCATAGGCTAAAAACTTCACAAAAAAAGATAATGATTTAATTTCATTCTAACAGTGTATGCATAGAGAAATTGAATTGGTTCTCAACCTAAAAACACACCACAAAACGATGAAACAGAAAGAAAGCATTTCGTTTTTAGTCACAGCTCCATTGTACGCTCGGTCTGCCAGTGCAGTAAGTCATCCATCAGATCAGCCAAGCTAGAATCTGATCCCCTTATGAATCAGCTTTGCCATCACCAAATTTTACCAGATCGAACTGCAATCCACTAAAACCAATTAGAAGTCCTCTAAATCAAATTATAGATGAACCAATTCGATGCCTGACAGGAACAGAAAGTAGTAGAATTGTGCTGACATGCGTGAACACTCTAGCGAAGAAATGAATCAATAACCCTTCTATCCAGCGAAGAACGCTTTAGTGTGATGTTTCTTACCAGGGTGAAGCAAGCATCTCCAGTTTGATGGCAGCAAGGACCTAGTTCATGACAACAGGTTGGTCTTGCCCTGGCTTATTCTCCTCTTCATTTCTTCAAACTCCGGCCACGGCAGCCACATAATCCTCTTCTTTTTTTTCTACACCAAAACATCAAAACCTTCACGACCTAGAGTCCAAAGTCAGCCCCACACAAAACCTTAAAGCAAATTCTAGGAAATTTTTCGATAGTTTTTTTGTAATCCCAGTTTATCCTTTCAAAATAATTGTTCATAAGATGCAAAATAAATGGTAGTGCCCCATTTAATTCCCATGGTCCATTTTTTTTCCCATACCAAACAATAGATCAGATCAAAATTTTGGAAAAGAAACATATAATCCAAAGTAGGCCTCACCTTGATGGCTGGCAGGGGACGTCCAGTAGCCTTGTAGGGGCGGTGCCGGCAGCCTAGAGTCGATCCACGACGAGCGACATGGCGGGCTGGAGGACCGAGATCTAATGCCTCCTGCTGTGTGGCCATCCCTCCTGCAACCTTCATCGGTGGCACCAGATTTTAGAGAATGTAAGAAAGAGAAATGTAGATAGATAAAAAAAAAAATCACGGCACATCCTGGACCGCTTCATCGGCGAAGCGTCGAGCTCCATCGCCATGCCGGGACCCGGCGCCACCGCTGATTCCGGATCTCGCGAGGGTCAACGTGTTTCGCGATGGGCGCGGCAACAAGCGGGCGGCGCGAGATGGGCGACCGCCGCCCCTCCGGCCCGTAAACACCAGCTCCGTCGCGTGCGTCTTTGCAGCGGGCCATGGCGTGAGGTCCGCCAGGCGTTCCCTCATGCGACCCGGGGCGCGAAGCTCCGCCAGCGCGCGGCTAGTCTGCAGCCGCGGCGCTGAGCAAGGGGAAGGGAGGGAGGCTGTCTTGGCGGAGCGGGGGAGGGGAGAGCGGCGGCGCAGCGGGAGGGGACCGAGGGCGCGGAGGAAGTTAGGGTTGGGAGGGATAGGATGGAGTGTGGCCGGGTGTGAGTGATGGAGTGTGGGTGGGCCGGGTGAGGGGTGGAGCGCGTGCGGGGGCTGAGCCCAAGAAGGGCGGCGGCGTGTCGAACAGGAAAAAAGGCCACCGATGCCCGGAATGCCGCGGGCGCGAGGAAACCCGGGTGACTTCTTTGTTTGGGACCGCTTAACTCAGCTTATAAAGCGAAATAAGCCATTTAAGCCCGCCAAACACGTCGATTATTTTCTCTGCGTTATCGGACCGCAAACGCGTAATAATCGAGCCCAACACAGCGTTCCCAGAAGCGACCCCAGGCCCGCGTTATGGAAAAAGCGAACCGTCCTTCGTCTCCAGTAAAGTTTCTCCCGACGCGGAGACTCTCCACCCGACTCCTCCCGACACTGCTTAGCTCGGATCTGGATAGGCGGCACCGCCGGCCTCCTCTCGGCTCCTCCCCCTCCCATCGCGGCGCACAACCCCGGGCGCGCCGGCCTCCTCCCTCCCCCACCGCAGTGGACCAGCGCTGGCTTCCCCCCTCCCCGGCAGGAACGCTGGCCCCGGCGGACCAGCAACCCCGGCAGGCGAGCCCGCACCGGCTCTGCCTTCCTCGAGCCATAGGACGCTGGTGCGGGGAGAGACGAGGATGGCATCGGGGACGAGGCCGCCGGTCGGGGACAAGGACGGCGTCAGGGACGCTCGGCCTCCGGTCATCCATGGCTCCGCCGGCACTTCTCCTTCGTTTTCCGGTAAAAAATCAGGGATGCCAAACACAGCTGCGTTTTTGGAGAGCGGCGTTTCAGAAAAGTTTGCTCATAAGCATCGCGGGTTCCAAAATCGCGTGTTTGGGCATAAACTTTTCCTTAATAACCCCGATATGTAACGGCAACGTTAGCTGGACATTAGGCATTAGCCACCACGGAAACGAAGGAGGAGGCGGTTCCGCCCTGTTCTCGCCGCCTTCGCCCGCAGCGGCCGAGACACTTCTGCCGGAGCCGCCCGACGGCACCACCCGCCTTCCCCTGCGTGAGACGGCGAGATCACCTGGTGCTCCCCCGCGCCTCCCGAGTTGCTCGGCCTTGCTGTGCTCGTCTCCGCCGGCCAGGGCCAGGTCCTCTGTGGCTGCGTCGTGAACCGGCTCGCCGCCGTCGGGGTCATCAAGGACCCGCCTCGCCCCGCCTGCCGCGGACCGCTCCTGCGCGTGGCGGAGCGCCATGGCTTCGCTACGGAGGTAACCTTCTGCTCGAGCTGTAGTTCATCAGTCACGCACTTCAAGTGTTCGACGTTTGGACCCTTACAACCCTACAATGCATGTCCATCACCTTATACTCACTTATCTCTATTACTTCAATATATGACAGTATAATTTCATACCCTCACTGGTAATGTGATAATCTCGTTGTTTCCTTGATCTTGTTTTCTCTTCTATAGTTCTGTATGGTGTATTCATTCTCATGAGTACTGCAACTGAACTAATTGTCAGGACTAAGCTAGCTGAATACATATTCTGCAAATAGATCTGTTTTGCTGGAAGAAACGTCAAGCAGTAACTGACAGAGGGAGTATAAATTGAGAATGGATGTAGTTCTGCAGTTGGTATTGGCATTTATTTAAATAAACACCTACCATTTATTACCAACCAAATTATTCTGCAAATAGATCTGTTTTGCTGGAAGAAACGTCAAGCAGTAACTGACAGAGGGAGTATAAATTGAGAATGGATGTAGTTCTGCAGTTGGTATTGGCATTTATTTAAATAAACACATTATCCCCACATCTCCGATGCGCTTGCTCTTTAGTTGGAGAATTTGAAAGCCCAGCTGCATTTTGACCTTGTGGCCTCCGATCGTCTGTGAGGAGATCTCTAGTAGATTTTCAGTTCTCACAGGCAAATTTTACGTCACTTAAAATTGATGGGGGTGATCGAGTAGCTTCGTTACTTTTGTGTTTTGTCCCGTGGTTAAAGCCCAATACCTGGGCAAGTAAAGAGACACAGAGTATTTATATGATATGAACTAATTTTTGTGCTTTACGTTGTGCACCATGTCTCTGGATGCTTTCTGGTGAATTCGTGGTGTCCGCTGACGGTCTTACGCAAAGGATGTGGTATCCCGCTTTGATATGAAATAGGGGTTTGGTGTAAATCAGTTGGTTTGGTATGCTTCCACATTTCATATGCAATCAAAGTTGCCACCATTTGCACATTTGTTTGTTTATTTCCTTTTCGAGTAGCTTACACTCATTTTCCCTTTGGTGATGAGTTAGGTGTCACTGTATTTTCTTGAACATCCATGTGTTCTGGAGGAGCATAATTTCAGTAATTGCAATGGGCAATGTATGTTCCTTCTTTTTGATCCGTTCCGTATAGGATTTAGTAGCAGAAATTCATTGACCGCAGCTGTGAATGATTAGTAAATCTTATATCTTATCTACGAGAAACGAAATGGTGCTCAAGCATACAGAAAACATGTCATTTCATCAAACATGTCATTTGATCAATCATGTATGGTCGCTTTCTTTCAGCGTCTGATCACGCTGAAAAGTGTGATGCATCACAAACTCTCAAATCTCAATGGGCAAGAGGAAAATTGCAATGCGCTTCAGACTGCTGTACACTTCGCTGTTCAGAGGCATGGCTGTGAGTTCTGCTGACAGACCGTGCCCAACTCCATCCACATAAACTGCAGTGATTTGCTCAACCTAGACTTTTGTTCTCATCCAAGAGAACGATTTCCACTTTAGTTACACACGTGACTAATAGTAGTAGCTCATCATGTCATCTATGCTGTATGATCCTGCCGAATTAACAACTATGCTTTGTGTATTTATCTGTAACTGTTCCCGGTTCCATTATGTTTTATTTCTAGTTTACCTTTGTTTTATCGGATTCTGTACAGGTTTGTAAAGTAGATGGAAAAGCTGTTTTTGCATAATTGTTGTAGAAAAATGAACCCAAATTGTCGTCGACGTGCTCTCTGCGATTGCCAGAAGATGGGCACATATCGCCGCCGAGTTGAGTGAGTTTTCGGTTTTGCAGATCATGCAAGGTCTTCTTGATCAGTACACAGTGGCTGGGAATTCAAAGGCTCTTGACATGGTGGTAAAGATGGCTAATTATTTGAGCAGAATGATCTGAAGCATTTGACACTAGTTCATCTCTTCGATAAGCCATGCTTTCTTCGGCTGCTTGCAGTTCAGGTAGTAATAACTCTGCATCTCAAGTAGTGTCTTTTTTTTTCTCATTAGTTCTCTGCCATTTGGGCGAAGCTGACCATAAGCCTCATTTTGGAACAGCAAATTGTGCTATTCTTTATGGATATAATAAATCTTCTCATAGCTATGCTACTGGTGCCATTAAGAATCTGCAATAGACGACTACAATGAAAGTGCTATGGATTTCAACACTTTCAAACAAAGAAGAAGCTGCAGTCCAAAAATTAGTCACAAATTGAACACTGAGTTTCTCAAGCTGCCGCGCCATATTTTCAGATCAACATTTTAACTATGTCCTGTACAGGCTAAGATTGCACAGCAAGAAGGCAGGCTGAAGATGGAAAAGGAGAATTTGGAGAAGGAAAACAGCGTCCTCATGGGAACAGCATCCAGCCAAGGCAACCCAGATGGAGCCATTGAGTTCACTGACTTAGCTCTTCAGTCAAAACGGAGGCACAACAACTTTTAAGACAGGCACTTATGGACATAGATTCAACTACTCTTGTTCCTTCCTTTCTCTGTTCAAATGCAGATCATGTAAACCAGTGGACATGAGCAGTTGCACTTCAGTTATGTAACAACTGACTCTGTAATGGTCGTAACAGCTAGATGTTGAAATGAAATTGTGTTTGTCGTCAAAAAAAAAAAAAAATGATGGCTTTATGTTGGATCGTACATGCTGCTGTGAAGTTCCAGATAGATTTATGTTGGATGTTCCTGGCCGATAGGCACCTCTTGAGCCAGGAACCCCGGCCCCTTCACGATCGCATTCCTCAGGTCCTGCTCGTGCCGCAGCCGCAATAGCGTTCAATCCAATACGCAAACTGATCTGATCTAGAGGAGGACAGACAGATCATAACAGGAGGAGAGAATTTCGTTTCAGCTCACAGACAGAGCCTTGGGGGCCGGGCTTGGACGGCGGCCTCGACCGCCACATCTCCGATGAGCAGCAGCGCCCCGACGCTGTGCGGTGCCCGCGCCAGCGTCCTTCTTCCTCCCGGCTGCAGCTGCGGCTCCCTTCTTGTCCTCCCGCTGTAGCTGCTGTGCCGTCGGCGGTTGAGGCAATGACGGGACCGCTGTGCCTTCCGATGCAAGGAAAGACCATGCCCCTCGATGGCTTCGGATGGAAGCTAAGTTACCGTGACGACGTAATGTGCCGTTAAATTCTAACAAGAACGAGTCTGGAAGCAGCGAAGGCATACATGCGCTTTGAGATTGTGACATACAGATGTCACTTGGAGAGCAGGGTCTGGTCCTTCATAATTTGCCTCCATGGATAACAGGTAGTAATGTTTGTACACGTGGTTTATGTATTGGGAAATTTTGCATCGAATCTATAATTTGTGTAGCTTCATTTGTTTTTTTCAGCTGATATCAGTGGAGCAATAAATAACAATTAAACAGAAGCAATATGAACAATGACAAAAATTGATTGTTGTTTGGATAGTATTGTGATCTATGTAGAGCACCTTCTGTTTGCCCCATTTATCCACATTGCACTTCTAACAGTTTCTCTGTTCTTGTGCAGAGAGCCTGAACAGTTATTCAAAAACCATGGCAAAGTTTTCAGAATATGCAGGACCCTAGACAGCTAATGGCTGCTGCTAACCTTGCCAATAACAATAGCAACACCAAACTAATGGCGGTCAAACAAGAGACAAGTACTTCTGTGAACAACCAGACTCCTGGTGTTGGAGCCATTGGCAATACCACTCTACCGAATGCCACACCTTTAAACAACTACCAGAATATGCTCAGAAGCTCCAGTGCAAATCCAATTTTGCTGCAGCAGGAGGCATCAAGTGTCTTCAAAGGTCCTACAGCTGGAATCGGCCAGATCCATCCGTGGACCTAACCAAGTGCAGTTCAACACCCTGCATCATTTTCAGCAGCCTATGCCGCAGCAAAACAATTTCCAGGGCTTTGGTGTTAGCCCACAATACCAGCAGCATGTGCTTAATCAGCTTCTGCAGGAAGTTAAGAATAATAACAACCGCACAAAAGCACAGCAACCGCCTCCAGATGCACCTAGTGCGAGCGGTGGTCTCGCATCAGGAGTTGCTATCCCAAACGTTACTGGGGAGCAGGGGCAGACTATGAATAATAGTAAGGAAAAAGTATGAATTCCCTCCTCTAACTATCACGAAAAGTTCATTTTTTCCTCCCTCAACGTCAAAACCGGACAAATCACCTCCCTCAACTTTTCAAACCATGCATATTACCTCCCTCGGCGGTTTTGAGGGCGGTATTGCTACTGATAACAACTGTTTGCCTTTTCCTTTTTTAAAAAAATCCGGTTGAATCTTTGAAAAATCATAAAATGAAAAAATTCAATTTTGTTAGACTCCACATAATTATATCTACACATTGAATATATAAAAAAGAAAAAACAAAACCTTCATAGCAAAAATTTTATATTAAAGTATATCATATTATATATTCACTGTGTAGATCTAATCATGTGGAGTACAACAAAATTGAATTTTTCATTTTATGATTTTTTCTGTGATTTAATATGATTTTTCAAAGATTCAACCGTAATTTTTTAAAAAATAAAAAGGCAAACCACTGTTACTGTAGCAATACCGCCCTCAAAACCGCTCGAGGGAGGTAATTTGCATGGTTTGAAAAGTTAGGGGGTGATTTGTCGGTTTTGGGCGTTGAAGGAGGAAAAGTCAACTATTCGTGATAATGGGGGAGGGAATATGGACTTAACTCTAACCATAACGGCCCGGTGAAAGAGTGTACTGGCCCTATGTCACCAGCCCAGGCGAGGAAGACGTCGACCCGGCCCAGCCCAAGGCGCCTCGACCCAAGAAGGTGAATACAAAGTACTCAGGCCCACAGTGGGTGCATTAGACGATTGCCGCCTGCGCGCGTGAATGGGGCAGGTCCCCTGTACTTAAGTCGTGGAAGAACAGCCGAGCACGGCATCGATGTAATTGGCAATTCGAATCCTAAGACAAACAGCTAAGCGGGCAGCTAGCGTGCTCCTTCATCCCTCTTCCAGTTCTTCCCCTTTCCGATCCCGATCCCCCATGCTTTGCTTCTCACACCCTAGCAATGTGATCAACGACAAGGGTGGTAGTGCCTTACTGTGGTAACATGTGAGCATGTCGCACGGTATGTAAACGTCTCACTACTCTTGAGTTCGTTCGCCGTAAGCGTCAAGCAACAATATAGCCTGATTGGTGCTGGCAAGTGCTTTGCCACCCTGGGTCTTTCTGGAGCTTTTGTATTGATAGTTTCAGATGATCATATCGTACACTGATGTAGCTCCAGATGTGTGAGTAAGATAGTGAGTTGGATTTGGCTTGGGGATCGGGAGCGGGAGCGGGAGCGGCGCAACCCATGTTGCTGAATGACATGTTGCTGAATGATATGATGTGATTATCGCAAGGTCACAAACATTACCTCTGTCGTGCATATCATTTTAATGCTATAGGGAGTGTCAATTATAAACTCCTGTTATCTGGCACAGGGTATGTGTTTCTCATGGTTATATAGAAGAAACAATGAGATTATGATCTCTGGCTTGCCGTCCTTGTAAGCCTCTCGGGAGCACCTCATTAGACTTCAGGGGTGTCTGGTTCAATAGCAGCGTTCAGCGTTGCCAGATGCTTTGCCAGACATCTTCTGTATTTTATAGGGTTCCGGCTCCAAATCTATACCTACTAATAGAAAATTTTCGTCTGAGGTGTGCGCTAGCGGTGGCTCAGCGATGCTGCACAGGGGTGGAGTCGTGGCTCGGCGTGGGGAGGCCATGGACGATGAGCAACGGCGCCACGAGTGGATCACAGGTTAGGCGGCGACGAGTTCTCCATCGGAGAGTACAGGTCGGGAGAAGATAAGGCAAACGAAGAAGAGAAAAGAAATAGAAGAACTAGAAGATGCCAGGTGGGGCCGCTGCCTCTTGATGGTGTCAAAGTTTGAGTTAATTAGTATATGGTGTGAATAAAAAAATAGCTGCATTTGGTCGCTTATTATCTATGAAGTGATCTAAACGTATCCCTATTTCTTAAGTAGAAGATTTATTTTATTCTTTGTTTTTCTCGATATCGTTCCGTCGCTTTGGTTCTAGCCAGATTTATTATAAAGAAAAAATTAGAGACAAATTATACTAGCTTCCGGTGGATGACACGGACTCATCAGCCATACTCATGCAATTTAGATAATACATGTTCCAACCACCATACAGATCATATTTGATTTTAAAATATATTAAAACCAATACCATAGCATATAAATCTCATCGCAAGGCACGGGCATTTTTACTGGCGATATAAAAAGCTCATCTATCCGACCATCCCAGCACAAATGATGGTGTCTTTTTACAAGACATATGGGTGTTTTTTTAACCTTGTTAATCAGACGTGGACACGCGGCCTGACATGGACACGAGGATCCGGCCGGGTGCACAGGTAAAAAATATTTTTTTCTTCCTCGATCATTTCTGAAAGATGAAGTTTACTATAACAAATCAATAAATAGTAAAATTCATCTTGCCCGTTAGAGAAAATGACCAAGGAAGAAAAACATTTTTCTTATCTATACACTGTAGCAATGCACGAACATATTTCCTATTAGGCCAGTTTCAATGGCGTTTCATGCGCCTTAAATGCAACGCCACGTCAGCAAAACTTCACTTTTTGCATTAAACTCTTAGCCAGGAGAAAGAAGGAAAAAGTTTCACTATGGTGAAACCTTTTAAGTATGATTTCACATGTGTTGGAAACGGTATGAAACCCCAGTGAGAGAAATAACATTTCACCATGGAACTATGCAATTAAATCATGCAATGAGAGAGAGACTACGGGACTCATGAGCCTATGAAATTGTGCAATTAAAACGTGCATTGCGAAATTGTGCAATAAAACTATGCATTGAAGTAGACACATATTTCATGGCAAAGTTTTAAATCTTGAAAACCGGGAGGTGAAACTCTCCATTGAGAAGCCTTACAAGATTAAAGACTAAAAATGCAAACTTTGAGGACTGAAATGGATCATTTTCCTAGTTCTAGGATTAAATTGAGCCAAAATACAATGGTTGAGGACTCAAATGGTCATCTTTAGAGTTCTACGATGAAATTTAGCTTAGAAATAAATTTTGAGTAGGTTGGCTATTTTGAAAGTTCAGGAATGAAGCTAAACCCAAAACGACTATTCCGTCTTATATTTATTTGTATTTCGTCCACAATATTTTTATTAATCACCTGCTGTTCAATTCCTTAGGACGCACCCTCTTCATCTATAGTTTGTTAGATTCACCAATCCAGTATTATCTGCAAAAGGTAAGCATGGTGAGATCAGTTAACCTGTTAGAACAGGAAAGTAGCAAGACCCAAGCATCCAGTCAGTCAGCATGACTGAGCTGCTCAGATCCACCAATGTTCATGTTCTGCAATCTGAAAAACTCTACAATCAGTTAATAATGGCACCGACAAAATGTTTGAGGTGGAGCTCCTCAGATCGACCTAGTGATTTTTGACACATTTCTAGCAAGCTCGAAAGCTTCCTTGGTGTTCTCACAGGATGTAAGGCAACAATCATCATCCAGGACACATCTGTTAGAATTCCAAGGCATTCGATAGGTATTCGAATGCCACTTCCCAGAGTTTAAAGCTCAAAAGACTGGAAATTTAGTTGTCACTAACTACATCAGAAATGAAAACAAGGGGCTGATTTGACGGATATATAAAAGAGACAGAAATTGTAATATTTTGTTACCAGAGTAGTTGTGGATCCAGACGATCCAACCACAAATGTTATTACTTGTTCCACATAATCAGGGAAGAAAGGTTAATAAAAGAAAACAGCACCATACTCAAAATTATTCAGGAAAGAAGGTTAACAAAGAAACAACACCATACCCAAAAGAAAAAAACATGACCCACCCATAACATCACTTATATAAGATTACTATTATGCTAGGCAGCCTCTTAACTGTTATATCACACCAACCACACATCACAATAGTTCTACACCAAGTTGTGGCCACTGTCTTCGTCATCAGAGACCTCCAGCTGGAAATCAGCATACCCCCTGATGATGGACTGGCGGCGCAAGTACTCATGGAACTCACATTCAACCTCATATTGGGTGATTTCACTTTCCAACAACCATTGTACCATGACGGAATCGAAGGTATCGTCAGCGGAAGGCTTGGAAGGGGGGCATTCCTTCAAAATAAAATCAATGTACTCCTTGCCCAACCTCGCAGTCACCATCTTGGTCTTCCTATTTCCACCAGCTGATTCTCCGACCTCCATCTGTGCCTCCTTCGATCCGCTGCCCTCCGTCTCCGCCTCCTTCGGTCCGCTGCCCTCCGTCTCCGCCTGTTAGTTAATAATAATCTCGATTTCATTAAGAAAAAAACAAACTGAGTAAATGGAAAACAAAAATTGATAGCATTTTGTTTTTCTTCATTAAAAACTCATTCCCGTCTGTTAGTTAATAATTTCAATTTCATTAAGAAAAACAAACTGAGTAAATGGATAACAAAAATTGATAGAATTCCTTTCATTTTTCTTCATTCAAAAAAAGACACCTTTTCATACATAGGTCATCAATTTGCAATCAGAAAAGACGCTGTATGCCATTCTAACAAACAGTTCAAACAATTCTGTTGATATGAGTGTTGTACACAAATTCACCACTAGCTATTTAACCGCTTAAAGCATTTCAAGACTATTAATAATGTAGTTGTAGAAAGAGTACCCCAAAAGAAAGCTATTGTGAATGAAAATAACAAAAGTACCTCCTTATTCTCGATTTTCGCCTTCTTCTTCTCCGATCCGCTGCTAGATCCATTGCCCTCCTCCCTCAATCCCTTCAACTTCTTCACCAATCCGGCGTCCCCACCATCGCCTCTTCCTTCGTCGCAGCCATCAAAGAATGGTTGGTAGCATAGTTAAGAGGCTTCACAGGGGCAGAGCCTTCAAAATATCAAGGGACTTCTTGTTCGATGTGCTGCCCTCCATCTGTTAGTTAATAATAATTTCAATCTCATTGAGAACAAACTGTGTAAATGGAAAACAAAAGTTCATAGAATTTCTTTCATCTTTTTCTTCAATCCAAAACAAAACTCTTTTTTCATACATAGGTCATCGATTTGCAATCAGAAAATGGGCTGCATCGAACTAGCTACTGATACGAGTGTTGTACACAAATTCACCACTAGCTATTTAACCGCTTAAAGCATTTACTAAAATTTACTAATGTAGTTGTAAAGGAAAGATTTTCACAAAGCTTTTGTGAAAATAAAAGAAATACCTCGCTCTCTGATCCGCTGCCCTCATCATCGTTGTTCGCCTTCTTCAATCCGCTGCCAGATCCGTTGCCCTTCTCCCTCAATCTCTTCGATTTCTTCACCGATCCGGCGTCCGCCACCATCGCCTCGTCCTCCTTCGCAGCCATCAACTCGCTGCCGACCTCCCTCGAGCTGTTCTTCTCCTCCTTCGATTCGGCCGCCTTGTCCTCCTCACCGGGCCCGGCGGGCTTCTTTGACAGCGAACGGGAGCAAGTCGGGCACATCCCTAACAGCGAACGGGAGCAAGCCGGGCACCTCTTGGTCTCCATCATAATCATCCTCCTCCTCCGCAGAACCAGCCACTCCTCCTTCGTCGCCTCAGCCGGCTCCTTATCCTGGAAGGGCCCGTGCACAAGGACCGCCTGCATCAAGTCCCGCATCTTCTTGGCTTCCGTCAAGATCTCCACCACTTCCTCGTCAGGATGGAAAATGGTGGTATGCTTCTTCCTCATCACAAAACTGGAGCACGTGGAGCACATGACCAACTGCCCCCGCAAAGGCTCATCCCGCCAACGCTCACCCCCGTTCGCCATCGCCCTCTTCTCACCTCCGCTTTCAATCGCCCTCCTAACCACCGGCCTCTCAACCCCGTTCTAGTATAGATGTGGAAGGCGAGGTTGCGGCGGCCGCGGCGGCCGACGATTAGACCGATATATATATTCCCCCGCAAACCCTAGGTGCCAACATGGCCCAACAAGCCCAACTCGCTAGCATGGCCCTGCCCGATTTATATGACCCACAAAGTCTTTGCAAAATCTGTTTCCTTTTTTTTATTATTATAGTAAACATGGCGGCATGCGATGCAACGGGATTCCGGCCATGTGGCCAGGCAAAATATCGGACTTGCCTGTTGCATGTCTCGCAGACTCCGCTTGGCTCCGCGTCCGCTTGCGTCCTAGCTGCTATCTGTATATATCATCGCTTCTCCTAGCGTTGTTGTACGTCGACCATTCAACGATGATAAGCACAGCGCTTGCACGCCAAGGGCCAAGAAATCCCTGGTCTCCTCCCTCCGACGGCGACGGCAACATCCTTGAGGCCAGGCATGGCGCACAGCCGAGAGCACGTCCTACAACATGCTCTCAGTTGCTGACATGAGCTGGCTCATTAGTGTTCTGCTGGGCTGATGCGCAAAACAGCAGACCTCGACCACCGTCCGACGACTGACTATCGGCCAGCTCCAAGGCCCACGCAATCACATTGCTGGACCCGGACGACAAGGCACCCATCTACGCGGCCTTCTGCAGCAGCGGGGTCGTGGATATGTCGGCGGCCGGTGCTGCGGGCTTGACGTGGTGCTGCCCGCTAAACACGGACGACACGTTGTCCATGTCCAGTTTTGCCAACGCAGCGGCGACGCTTGTTAGCTCACTGGTGTTCAACGACGGGAGCTAGCTTACTACCGTTCCCGCACGGCCAGCCCAGCTACATGCGTTGCGGGCGAGGCCAACGCGAAGAGATCCGCGCATAGTTGCGGGGTCACCGCAGACGGTATATGGCCAGTGCACCAATGTGGCCTATGGCAGATGCAGCAGGAGACGTGGCGGGTAATGCTTGCCGGCCGGCGTCCATGATGTTGTAGAAGCTATTTGTAGATCTCTTGTTTTTTCTCTAATTATAGACTTGCAGTATATATATATATAACCGGATAAAAATACAACATGCAGAGTAGGTAGAAAGATCTCGATTCAATTTGTATGTGTTGTATTCGTAGTCTTCTTCCGTTTCCACGTGACGTGGATTCGTAGTCTTCTTCCGTTTCCACATGCTGCGTTTTTTCTTTTTCTCTGGGACTCTAGAGTCCGACAACTAAAAAAAGTGACGCAAATATTTTTTAGCAGACGGGGAAAAACGGAGGTGGAAAAAACTGGCAGAAAAAGGCCCGGCAGAAAAAGGAGGTGAAAAGCCCGGTGAAAAGCCCGGCAGAAAAGGAGGTGAAAAAAGAGGTGGGACTGAAATTTTCTCTCTTTATTAGTAGGTATAGATATAGATATGACCCAACTCGCTAGCCTAGCTCTGCCCGATTTATATGACCCACGAAGTCTTTAGCAAAACTTTGCAAAAAAAAAAAAAAACAAGGTGTATTGTCTTATTTCTGGGTGTGCAGCCGTTTGTCTCACGGACTGCACGGTCGTCCGTCGTCGATCCGCAATCCAACAGCCGGACTCACGCTCGCACACCCGTATTCGTTCCTCTTCCCCACTGCACGACACCACTCTCTTTGTGGCAACCATTGACGACTCCCGAGCGATCCCGGCGACCGTGTCCCCACGCGCGCAGAGAAATTATGTTATTTGACCCGTTATTCGCATGCCTCCACAAATATGACCCGTAATTCGCCGCCTTTATCAAATATGACCCATATCATGCGAATTGTTATGAAATCCGGTCTTTCGGAATTTCGGGATTTATATAATTCGAGAAATCGTATTGTATTGTTTGGGACACGGGAATAGACATCTCTACCCTTCTTTGATTGCTTCTTTCCCCGTTCTTTCCGTCCCTGGTTCGGGCTCGGGCCGGGCCTGTTCGTCTAATGCCCGCGAACAGAGAGGGCGCTGTCGCCGGACCTTCCCCGACCGCCACCGCCCGCCCGGCCCCCGCCGCCGAGCGGCCCTTCTCCTCCCCCCCCTCGCCTCCCATGGCCTCATCCGCCCGCCCCTCCTTTCCAACGAGGTCGGCCTCGTGGTGGGCCCCGGCCGTTGGCGCTTGGCGCCGAGGGGGGCGGGGGGGGGGTGGCCGGGCGTCGCGCGGCCAGCTCATGCTCTTGCTGCTGCGGGGGTGACGGTGGGAGGTTGAAGATGGAATTGACAACCGGGGCCCACACGTCGGTGATGATGGAGGGGCAGCTATGTCTTTTCCCGTGTCCGAAACAGTGTAAGACAATTTCTCAAATTTTAGAAATCCTGAAATTCGAAAAGACTAGATTTCATAACGATTCGCATTACATGGGTCATATTTCATAAGGCGCGCGAGTGCGGGTGATATTTGTGGGAGGCGTACGAATAAGGGGTCAAATAACATAATTTCTCACGCGCGCACCGGTGAGTTCCTCCCCCTCCCCTTCCGGCAGCAGCGCCAGCGAGGTAGCCTTCCTCCTCCCCGGCGAGCTCCTTCCGGCTCCAGGCGCGAGGGTGGCTGCTGCGGCTGGATCTGCGTGCGGGTCGCAGCTGGGGGGGGGGGAGGGGGATTTTCCGGCGAGCGGGTTGCTGCGGTGGATGGATCCAGGTACGGGCCGCGGTGCTGGCTCTGACGAGCGGGAGGTTGCGACAGCTAGATCCGGGCGTGCGGGCCGCGACGCAGCGGGATTCCGGGCAGCGACGACGACGGGGTTCCTGGCGCGTGGTTCGCGGCTCACGGGGTTCCTGGAGCGGCCTTTCGCTACTCGTCCTCCTCAGAGGGCGCGCGGCAGGCCCTCTTCAGCCGCATCGCCCCCGTCTACGACCTTGTTCGTACCTCCCGCCGCCCTCTCATCCTCTTGTTGCTTCTACTAAATTGGAGTGCTTCCCCAGATTGCAATGCCATGATGTGTTGCTGACAACCGCACGTTCCCGGGTTGCTTGCAGTTGAACGACGTGCTCAGCCTGGGACAGCACCGGACGTGGAAGGGCATATTCGTCTCTTGGTCGAGGTATAGCAGCGCTAGTGTTAACTGTACTAGACTAGATAAGTAGTGTGAATCAAAATGCCCTGTTCTACAATCGGTTGATGCAAAAGCTTGCTCCTATTGAACTAGAGCGAAGATGGGGGATCGAGTTCTTGATCTCTGCTGCAGGAGTGGGGATCTGGCGTTCCTGCTGTCTCAGAAGGTCGGCTTAGATGGAGAGGTTGGTGTTGGATTCGCTTACAGTATTCAGACTTCAGATTAGACAGACGGTTTTGTTTTGTTTTCCCTCCTCTGGAAATCGTATCATAATTTGCACCCTACTGAAACAGGTTATGGCTGTCGATTTTTTGAGGCAGCAACTACAGACTGCTGCTGACCGTCAGGAGCAACACTGGAAGCTATGTTACAAGAGCATCAAGTGAGCATCCTCAATGTGAGGGCTTTGCGGAGCAAGAACATCCTGTGATTTCAGTTGAAATAGTTTGTGTGCTTTGGTGGCATATGCGCTCTGGCGTTAACTGGTTTACCTGCATCTGACATTGGCACTTGCAGATGGATCGAGGGTGATGCACTTGATTTACCATTCGCAGACTGCTACTTGATGCTGTAACAGTTGGCTACGGATTGCGCAATGTGGTTGATAAATCGAAAGCGATGCGAGAAATATATAGGGTTCTGAAACCAGGTTGGGTAGAGGCTAAAATTTTTGTTCAAGTTTTGCTTTATTGGCAATCTGGATAAATTTTCTGAGCTAGGTTTTACTGGACCACAGGATCAAGAGCCTCTATCCTTGATTTTAATTAACAAGAGTTCATCATTTTTCACGACATCATTACAGGTAAAATGTCAGCCAATCTTGAGAGTACTATTTGAAGATGGCTTTCACATGAATCTGACTTGTGTTCCTTTCCCTGGCAAAAATCAAATCTTCATTATTAATGCCATTGTAGCTACCGTATGTCTCACTGACCAGATTGAAGTTTCCGTTTTCTCTTGGACAGAGATGGGCGATAGACAATGTTGTGGTTCCTTTAGCTAGTGGCTATGGACTGGCTGAAGAATACAAGTACTTGAAAAGCTCCATATCACAGTATCTAACAGGTATTTGTGTTTATTTCCTTCTCCAGGAACACACCCATGCCATGACAGTGCATGGTTTTGTCTGTCATTCTGATGGTAGAGCTACTACACATAGAGATTTTTATATCTCACTATTCTCACCCTTGTACTGATGGTTTACAAATACAGCATGTCACCATTTTTTTCTTCCTTTTTCACGCTGGACCACATCTGCTAATTTTTAGGGATGGGGGATGGGAAATAGTAGGGCCTTGCAGAATTTGGTAACGGTTTAGAACAACATATTGGGTTTGATGGAGTTCTAGACTGATTGTCCGTCTTTGGTAGTCAGACATTACCTAGGGGTTAGGGTGTTCAGTCTTAATTGGAATTAGATATGTTTCTTTTTCTCTTAGTGACTTAGTGATAGGTGGACGATAGTTCAGTGTGTGAGGACTTTTCCTTTTCATGGACAACTTGAGAGATGGTTGTGCGTGATATGCTTTGTGCAAAGACTTTGAGATGGTGGTCTAGTGTATCATACATGGGACAGCGACAATGTGGTTTTGCAAGTCCACATTTTGTTATTTTTAGAGAATAGAGAATTGTTACCTGGCCTATATTTGACACACTGATGGCCTTCATGTTCTGCAGATCGTGTGTAAGGACTAAGGAATAGTTAGTAGGTCTTAAGCTAATAGTCCTACTAGCTTCCAAGTAGGTGGTTTTTGGGCCCATCTGAAAGATGGTAACCTCGTCAGTAATTGCTCCTGAGACTGTGCTTGTTGTGAGTTCCTGAATGGATGTACAGTCATTCATTTTGAAACTATTACTTGCTTGTAAAAAAGATTGAACTCAACATTTTGCTTACAATGTGTTTTCAGAACACTAAACTATCCTATAGACCCACTGTATTTCAACTGTTATGACTAATGATATTAAGTTGCTTACCCCAACTAGCATTTCGGTTATCTCACTACTATTGCTTTTATTAACCACACTGTTTTTCCTAATTTGTAACCATATTAGTGCTTAACTCTTAACACTATTTTTGCCTAGCACATGAACTTATTTTGCCTAATCTAAATTGAATACATGGATGCTCATTATTTGTATTTGAACATTTTGCCTAGGCTTCTGCAAGAATGTTGGGAAGTGAGTTTTTTAAACTTCTCTGTGTTTGTGTAGCCGGTGGCCACTCAGATTGACTTATCGGCATATCGGACGTGATCTCTCTATAGGGCGTGAAGCTGCTCGCGCTGTACCTCGTCGGAGACAAGGTTAGTAAACTGGATCTTAACTATGTTGCCTCTGATATGGTCCTGATCTTGCTCTACTAGTCTGAATCTGGTATTTATTATGTATTAAACAGTGTTAACTAAACCGCCATTACTAAACAACAAGCTGATATATACAACTCTAGACAATTTAATATCATTGACCAAGAAAGTTATTAGTATTCCGGTAGCAATAATGTGCTCTAAATAGCAATGTTATGTATTCCTGACCTGATCTGGATGTATGCTATCCTAAACTTGATAACCAGTAGCATACACACAACTATATCTCCTCTCAACGGGCCAACTAGCCCTCTATCCAATGTTGTAGTTTTGACAATGGCTGATGTACGCATGTGCTTATCAAATGATGTGTGGTTCTGTGCGCATACGCTTTGATTCTTTTTGACTATAGGATTCGCCCAGCTGGTAATTTCATATCTTGACTGATAATATTTGTATGGTTTTTTCCATTTCAAGTTTTTGTATGCAGCTACAGGCAATTTTGTTACAGTACATAAGTAATAATATGATATAATGTAGGCAATAATTTTCTATGGATTGGGCAAATTACTATTTCAATTAATGAGTCAAAAGCGCTGTCTTCCAATTATCTGATTTGTACCTAATGTCCTCCTGATATTCTTAAAACTTTTTGCCTATGCTGCATGTTACACAATACTATTTTTAATGGTGCATGACATATGTCTATGCATCTCTGTAGTTCAATTAATGACAGATGTTTGCACTTTTACATGGTTGAAAATTTAGGTGACAAGGCAGTGTGTTTCTACTTTTCTTTTCCCCCTTTTATCATCTTAAGTTCGATTTTGTAGTCACTTCTCACCAAATTTCCTTCATATACTAGCCCAAAACCCCGCGCAGTTGCGCTGGCTAGCAAGCTCTGAATGGTTAGAAACACAGAATTACACAATGGTCATATAGAAGGATTTGTATGATCCGTACTCTGTAAGGCCTTTTTTTATAAGCCTGAACCATCATGGCATGCATATAATCAAAATTCTTAGCAATACGGTTCGTGTTGAATTCTGGTAGCAAAAACAATGCAGTTTAGGATACCTAGGATTAGAAACATACGGAGTTTTTTATTATGCACTAAAAAAGAAAAAAACATATAAAGATATTCATGACCAAAGGGTGGTAGGATTAGAAACATATGGTTTGTTTTAGGTATAGATGTCCTGAAAAAAACCTATAAAGATTTTCATGACCATAGGGTGTTAAATTTTGTGCGGATGCACCCATTTGTAAAGATCTTCAAGCAATTAACCTTGCAAGTCAAACACTACAAACAACATATATACATGAAGGCCTGATGACATGTAGGACATTGATCTGCTGGTTCTAAGGAGCACAAAATGTGTTTTGTAGAGGCATGGAATGGCCGTAAATACATACCTGCATCTTTGTGACGACACTGCCGTTGATATTGGAGCTGCTCCGGCATTTAATCGAGTGTTTTATATGCTGCCTGGACAGTCTACCAAACCGATAAATGCCTACCAGCTTTTTTTTTTGCAGTGATTTCTCCTTTTTTTTTTTTTCTTTGGTCACTTAATCCTTTTTCTTTCTTTTCCTTTCTATCTTTATGTCTTCTTAATTGTTTTGGCAGTTGCCTTGAATTGGATTATAATTACTACACCCAAATGTCTATGACATTGCCTAGGCAAAGGTCCAGGCGTGCAGGTCTAGGCGTGCCTGAAGCTTTCCTTTGTCTTTGTTTACTCACCATGGTAAAGAGCTCCTCTTGTCATGCAAGATATGTTATTATTACACTGTTTGTCTTAGGCGACTTAATTTTTCTTGCAGCTACAACTTATTAAGGTAGTACTTTGTGTTCCTTTTTTTAATATACTATATAAGGTGGGGTCGTAGTTTCGTTCATATAAACACTACATTGATCAATGAAATCACACTTTGCAGAATACTTTATGCATGGCACACATGCTTCTGCCTTGCCCTACCAGATATCCTGTTTAAATAAATAACTAAACCATTGATCTTGGTAGGTTCAAAATCCCAATTTAAAGTGCACTCCCTATTGTCGATTTCCTTTGGTTATGTGTTTGTTGAGGAAGCCACTAAAAGTGCATGTTTATTTTGGGCCATTCTCATAATTGTATTATTATTCTGGTTGTAGTGTCTTTATGCTGGACATACAGTGATAGATTCTCTACCAAAGATCTAATGACATTGCTCTTTGTTACATAAATTTGCACATGCATCAGAAAAAAAAAAGACATGCCCTTCCAGTATTAGGTGAACCATTGCTTTCTAGATCTTGCATGGCTAGTACTACTCTGGTTGTAAACTGGCAGCTCTATTGTTTCTTTATTGCCATGATCTTACAACGACCTATTGCTGCAAGGTTTTTCCATACAATGTTGGTTTGATCAGTCTGATATGTTTCTGTGTGTTAAAATACATGTTCCATCCTTTGTTTTGGTTCATGGTTATCTCACATTTTCTTATATTGATCTATTTATACTACTATTTTCAATGGGAAACTAATTGAAGTTGTGGCCTCACTATTCTCTATTTTGCTGCAGGTCCATGCAAGATGCTCTTTTTATTCCAGTAGGGCAAGGCAGTTTGAGCTTTAGCTATATGGTAACCTTTTGTGCCAATTAATACATACACCTTTCAGCTATTTCTCTTGTGGTAAACTGCATGTGGGCTGTCACACATCTTCAAGATCCTTTTAAGTGGTAGGTATTCATGCTAGATAGTCCATACTCAAACAATTTTAAAATCTGCTTTATAGCTGTAGATCTTGAGTTTCTACCATCCATTTTGCATGTGAAATCACAAAGTGCAGCTCATACCTGCCACCACTTCTTGTCAACTATACTGTGTTTATAGGCCGTTCAAAGTTTTTGTAGATTTTTTTTTGTTCTCCCCAGCATAACAACCCTTCCAATACTATGCCACAAAGGTTCTTTTGAGGACTATTATAGTATGATGAACCTCATCTAATTTTTGTACATGTCTAAACTGACAATATGACACAATTTCATTTGATTTTCTTTTTGGATTGGCTATGACATTGGATGCAAGGGTTATTTGTGTTTTTAGATTTCCGTTGTCATCAATCCAAGTGTGATCTGCATGCTTAAAGTATCTGTGATGATAAGGGAAAAAAGGATCAACCTCTCAGTCCACAAACTGATTGAGGATCAGCCTCTCAGGCCAGACTGATTGGTGCTGCCATCTCAAGCTTTTTGTTTTCCCACATTTGAGTTATTGGTTTCTTTTGGCTTCCAAAGTGTTTATTATGTTTGTTTTCTCATGCAGTCTTTTGACTTGGTGCTGTATGTTCAGTATATTTAGCTTCTCCATCTAAAAATTAAATTCTGCCATTAATTTTCTCAAAATTCAGGTGTGGAGCTCACAAGAGCACTCCCTCTGCTCAATCTCCAAAGGTAAAAATAATCCTTCTTTGCCCAGTTTTCCCTTGTCCGCCGTTGCATTTCAGTTTTGTCCTATTTAATCTAATAGATTTCATTTACACGTCCCAGTTCCCAAATGTTTGTTAGAGTACCTTATTTAGTTCATACTGAAAATTGGCCCTTAGTTGTTGCAGGTTTATTTTTAGTTCAAAAAAATTCCTATGGCAGCTGGTCATTGTCGACCTGCCATTGCCTTCGAGTGCAACGGCCCTACCTGCGGCGCCCTAACTTAACAATGCAGTTATTTCCATCTCATAAGTTCCTACCAAAGTACTACTCAAGAATGAATCTCATCTCGGGCAATGATGAATAACCATGGCTGACATAAGCGCCTTTGAGCAATCTAGGCTGCTATGGGATAATGGGAACCGAACTGGAATCCTTTTCCTCTTGGAAACCATTTCAATTATGTCCTAACGGTTATGGGTCTGAACCTAATCTAACCTAATTAGCCTTCGCCGGGCTTTTCTAGCTAATTAGACTTAGAGGATGACTATGTGTCTGAACCTAATCTAACCTAATTAGCCGTAGAGGATGATTATGGGTCTGAACCTAATCTAACCTATCTTTTTGTTGCCTGTGCATACCATCAGTGGAACTGTTGGGAAAAGGTTTTATGATTTTCTACGTATCAGCTGATTATGAAGACATTCATGTTCGCCATTGATGATAGTGACCCTTTTCTCTTTGACGATATATTATTTTACTTACATAATAATCCCAGGGATGAGATGCCTTAGCTGGATCCTGCAGTATACTAATTAATAACATTGACAGATAATAGCAATTTGGTGTTGTTTATGTACCGTTACATCATTATTTGTTGCTATTGGTGTATGCCTGGAATAAAACCAATGATGTGTGCCAGTAAAGCTTACTTTGTGTTTTTAGTGCTGTAAGAAATTGGTATTAATGACAAGGGACTGCTGTTGAATCTACTTTTTTGTTGGTATAAGCTATACTTTGGGACTGCAAATCTAGATCAATTGACCTTCGACACGTGTATGGCATGTAGTGTTTGCACAATGATAGTCAAGCACTCATGACTGATGCAGACGATTGATCGGTCGCATACAGCCTATGATATGGTTGATCATGCAGTTCTAGGCAGCTTGTAGAAGTTTTTGAAGGAAATGTAGCCTGTACAAGTATTGCAGCGCATATTAAATTATGAGCAGGATCTTGATGCTACATCCTTTTGTTCCTGATGTTGTTGTTCATAGACTGCTAGCTGCAGCTCTAGGTACTGCAGGCCCCACCAATCTTTCAGGAATCGCTGACAGTAACAAAGGAGAAATCAAATCCAATATTTCTACAAGCTGTCTGTTACTGATACTGTTATCGTGTTAGACTTGAATTACAGACATCAGTGGAACACCACACCCACATATATTTCAAGACAAGGTACATATCTTGATGATGGCATAAGTGTGTGCTAGGTTAGAAGTAGATAATATTGTTTTCTGACTGCATAACTCTTTACCGTGCAGGTCAACTGACGCTGAAGCTAGGATAGTAAAGATTAAAGCGAATGGTTTCATAGTTTTTGTTCCAAAATACGGGTCTCTCCCTTCCAAATTTCTTTATGGACTCAATGTTATGGATTTGTTGTTTTTACTCCTTTCTCTAACCAGGTTCGGGCATAGAAGGGTTGTCTACCTTACTCCGAAGGGAGACAAAGGTTTTGATTGGGTAGTTGACGATGTGCTCCAGAGTAACCAAGCCTGGAACAAACATCAGCTATTCCGTCCTCCGGACTGTTAGGATTCATATGGAGGTAGTTGAACCTCAGCCTCATCTCCCGAAGCTGCAGCACACATGAAAAATGTATAGCTAAATTGTAACATTAGTGTTTTTCTAGCCTCTTGCATCTCCACCTCATTGTTTAATTCTACATTGGTGTGATTGTTGATTTCTAACACTAAACACATGATCAGGATTTTGTAGTGCCAGATAGTTTTTCTCAATACATGTCGATCACATGATCAGGATTTTGTAGTGCCAGATAGTTTTTCTCAATACATGTCGATCTCTATGCATGGAAATGATACTCACAACAGAAAATATGCAACAACGTTGTTCTGGTAATGAGATATATATTATTCGTGTGATGGGCTAATAGGAACTGAACAGTTCTTGCTATTATCCTCTTCCTTATCAATGATAGTTAACACCTTTCCACTAGTTAGCAGACATCTTGACGGGAAAGTGTTCATCCCAAGGCTTGCACTCAAAACCACAAATATCCGGGCCGTGGCTATAATTGGCACGATCTTAGGGTTCGTGTTTGTGCGGCCATTGATTTTAAAAACAGCACAAAATTTGGGTCCAGGATATGGATATTTAAGGAAGTTTCAATTACCCTTCAACAAACAAAAAGAAGGGAAAATTTCAGTTTTCTGTTACATATAAGCTTCTATTTGAAGCGGCATTTTGATAGTCAAGAAAGTCTAAGTTTGAGGCTATAACCAGAAAACGGTAAACTATCCACGCAGTCCTTAACATTTTGGATCTAGCAAATATAGTCATTTTTGGGTCTAGCAAATATATTCAAGTATACGTGATTCTTCTGTTCTTCACCTATTCAGAGCCTCAAAGTTTTTCTTGGGTTGAAGTTTATGTGATTCTAGCAAACATTTGTTTGGTTGTAGCAAAAGATTTTCGACTGATCCATGGCGTGGTACCATATCACTCTACAGTTAAATTTTCATCATATGCGGCTTGCTGGAAAGATGGGAGGCAGGATAGTTTACCGGTGTATGGGTTGGTGACGTCGACGGAGCCATGGGAGGACGCTTGTAGGTGTCGCCTGCGATGATGGCAGCGCCGCCAGCGGTCGCGCGTTTGCAGGCCGCGCGTTCACCGGCCACGCCCCCGCTGGTAGTGCACCCGAGGCTATTTTGATTACAGTTGCAACCAAAAACGTGCACCCAACAAGAGTAAGTAAGAGTAACATGGACGCTATTTTGATTACAGTTGCAACCAAAAACGTGCACCCATAGGTACTCACAGTGGGAGACTCTACCATAGAGTTTAAGCTTATTATCTTTATATTTATTGCATTTTGATGATGTGCGCTGATGTGACGGTGTATTTATGGGAAAAAAACCAAGACTCCAAGTCTTATTTAGACTTTCACAATACCGAGGTAATAAGGCTGAATCGGACCGCACACGAACATAATGGCATACAACAATTCATTCATCGTTGATCTTATCTACATGTTAAGCATTAAACATGTTACAAACAATGAAATAAGATATATCTCTTTTATGTCTACATGTTAAGCATTAAACACGCGAGGAGTATATGATAGATCGGAGACACTATGTGGGTTGAACATGTCTTAAGAAGAGAGAAATAACACTGCCATAGCACGATTACAAACTATATTTGAGTCATGGAATTTCAATGGAACTCTAGAATCAAACTTTACTTAATGTTGTCGATTCGGCTAAATTGGCCGACCGACACGTGTTCGTCGACTGTTGGAGCTCCGAAGGTGGCGTGAGGGGGCTGTAGTCTCTCGTCGACGGCACCAGCGGCGGCACGAGCAACTCGCGGGGAGGGAGGAGTCGTGGTGGAGGAGGGGGCGGCCGGGCGGCGGCGCGCCGGCCGGCGTGGCGGCGCGCGCTGGTGCGGGGGCGGCGGCGGTGCGGGGAGAGAGAGAGAGAGAGAGAGATGGATACTAATTTTTATTGCTTGCTTATCCCCAAAGAGATTACATGCCTCTGCATATATAGCCCGGCTAGTGGGACTTGTAATCTAAGTAATCTCTCTATAAGGTTTTCTTATATGATTGGAATACCTTTTACAAGCAAAATTTATTTATTTCCTAATAAGGGTCTTCCTTATAGATTGGAATATCCCCTTTACACACCAAAAATCCGAAGATAATCCTAACTTTTGAAGACGAATCGAGTTGGCCGCGGAGGGGAGGAAGGAGGCGGCGGCGGCGGGGGCGTTGGCTCCCCCTGCCCGCGCGCCCGCCGCCCCCTCGTGGGCGGCGGCAGCCGTTTCAGGCCCTTTTAGCCCTTCCCGGGTTGGCCCAACTGGGTCATGACATTTCCCCACCGTTCGACGAGGTGGCGCGTCCACATGCCGCTCAACCCACCCGGTGGTGGCGAAGGGCACGCTTGATCGGGAAGTGACCACGCCGGCCGAAGTAGAAGACGAGAGGTCCGCGACTTGTCGTTGTCGTCGTTGCGGATCTTTGGCGTCCTTGTCGGCGAAGGAAAAGTCGAGGTGGAGGTCGCGAAGTAGATGCTGAACTTGAAGCGCAATGGGGCTGCACGAAGGGATGTTTCGCCCATGCACGGCGCATGACGGAGGCGCCGAGGGTGCCCGACGACTCGATCATCCGGGCGTGTCGAGGAGGAGACATGTAGGCGTAAGTCGGCGACAATCGCCACCGTCGCATGGAGACGCTTTGTTGGTATTTGTTAACCTACGGGAATATTATGATGGATAATCCGCAGTTTAACGGATACCGGTGAGCACTTCACCCGGGAATAGGGCTTTAAATATCGAATCCACGGGGAGAAGGTGAGAGAGTATGTCAAGGTGTATAGCTAAATCAGTGGCTATAAAACTAGATTAAAAGAGAGGTAAGGAGTTCCATTAGGAAGGTCTTGTTCTCACTTCAAGTAAATCATTTGCACATTGTTCTTAAGAGGGGTTGTCATGAAGAAACTCTTAATAAAGGGAATCTACGCTAACAACGCGAGGGGCTCCTACGATTTCTATAAACGGGGCGGGCGTGACAAAGGACTCAATGGTCTTTGTCACCACCACGATCGGCCTTGACCATTGTCTTGACCCCGGCCTATAGAAGGTGTTAAGTAATAAGCTAGTCAATCTAAGCACCACGCTTACATTAATCTAACAACTTCAACTCAAGAGCAACCAAGAATCAAAGTAATCTTATCAAAGAAATACGAACCTTAAGAACAATAGAGACAATACCACTTACTCGAATGGAAGTCGAACAATCCACAAGATCTCGAGTTACGCTCCAATGGCACCAACTCCGGAGGAAGAAGAAGATGGAGGCGCCGACAGCTCCGGGCCTTCCTTCAACTCCGCCTCAACCGCGCTCTAATTCTCTCAACTTGAAGCTCTACTCTCAACTCTAATCTAGGGCTTCTAGTTCTACATCTTGTCTAATCTTCTACTTCTAGTTCTTGAACTAGAGCTAAGGCCGTCGACTAGAATTTGGATCGACCGATATGATGATGAGTTGATCTGAGATGATTGAAGCCAGGGGCCTGGGGGCTTGCTTATATAGTCCGGAGGAGGTGCCGGGTGTTGGATTTAGATCCATCTCGTGCTTCTACCGACGCCCTCGGATCAAACCGACATTAAACGACCGGATTAGATTGCGTCTTAGAGGCGGTGGAGGAACATTGCAGGCAGGGGCTGTCGTGGCCGCCAAGCGGGGCCGATCGGCCTGGTTATTGGGCCGATCGGCCCGGGGTGGGTCCCACCACAGGCCCTTGATGCGTCGTGGCTTCCTCGGAGTCTTCTAGATGATGTTTTCTTCGGGGTTAAGTTTCGTTCACGTCGGGTGTAATCCGGAGCCTTCTAGACTTGTTTCGGAGTTGGATTGCGTTACAAATTCTACCGTTTTCTGTTAAGTCCCCGCAAATCACAACTTTATCAAAACTCATGGAAATCATTAGTATAAACCCCTAATAAGGTTATCTAATTATATTTTAGTCCTTTTCCATGTTTAGTTGACAATTAAAAATATACGTTAACATGTGTCAACAAACTCCCCCACACTTAGGCTTTTACCGCCCCTCGATAAAAGGATGGTCTAACTTTAATGTAACCGTAGAGACAAAGAATGGATCATAATTATACTCCATGGTCATACCTGCACTTTGGGATATCTCGAGCATGAAATGGTTAGAAACAGAGATCACCTTAAATTCTTAAACCAAGTCACTTGGAGAGATTTTGCATAAGTTTTGAAAAGAAAACATAGCTCTACTTACTCCTTTGTGATACTCTCAAGTCTCTCAAAATATATTATATCCTCACGGTTTTTATTTATTATATCATATGTGGAGCTCAAGAACATGTAGCACACTTACCTTGTATTTATTGCCGAGTCAAATGTGGATCCATGGAGAAAGATGTCATAAGTCATAGATCAAGATGTGTATGTGAGTCAAGATTATTATTACCTTTGCTCTCTCTAGTTGAAAATCGTCTATCTCCCTTTTTGGGACATTTATATTTATTTATTTATTTTCCAAGCGAGGTAACCCGGCTATTTAGTGGAGAGGTGGGTTCTACTCACCCTCGGACACTTGTCCATTTTTACTCTCTTATTTATTAGAGAAGTGGGCCCTACTCACCCTCGGACACTTGTCCATTATTCTTCTCTTCATTTTTGCCTTTTTCTTTTCTTAGAGAGGGGGTTCTTCGACCCGTAGAACACTTGCTCATTTTCTCCTCTCTCTCACTTTTCTCTCCACTCTTAGAATTTTGAACATTTGGCTTTTTTCATAGCTGTACCTTTTCAACAATTAAAATTATGGGAGATAGAGATTAAAACTTTTAGAGCATGGATACTTTAGTGAAAGCAAAGTGTATGTGATCTTGATCTTAGACTTTAGACAAATTTCAACATGGGTCGTGGTTTTGACAAAGCTCAATACAAGAAAGCAACAATTAATTAGATATATCTTTAATGATTGCTACGGCTCTATTAGGATGTATCATTGATCACAAAGGAGAAGCATAACTAATGATTTTAATATTTTGAAATAAATAACTCTCCAAAGACAAGATAAAAGAAAGAGGATCTCATTATTCTAACTTTATTATTTCTCATGTTTTAAACAATTAAAGCATCCCAACAAGTGACGGTATATGTAGGAATTTAATCATGCAAAACTTTGTTCATGGGTTAACAAGACATCTTTTTCATATAGGGAAAACATACCATAAGAAAAAGACTTATTTTAATTCGAACGGAAAGTAATTTGTGAAAATTGAAAGGTTTTAGGAAGCAAACCGAGCGGTGGACGATGGCGGGCTCGAGTGGGGCGGGGCAAGGGCCGGTCGGCCTAATAATTGGGCGGTCGGCTGCCGCCGGGCCGTGTCGGGTCGCGGTTCATCGTCTTGAGTCGATGGTTCCGTCTTGGTTCGAATTTCTTGATTTTTGTCGCGAAAAATTCTGTTTGGTCGCCGAGGATCTCCCCACACTTATTTTTCTGTTATCTTGCATACAAAGCATGGTGGAGACAAAAACATATCCAGAAATATATAGAGAATAATTGACTCAACTTGTGGATGACTTCCATAAGAGCACCTAATATTTAATAGTAAACTAATTTTGACTAAACCGAACTAAACAAATTAATCGAACTAACTTTTATAACTCACATGCTAAGACTTATTAACTCTAATCAAAGCAAACATATATAATAACTAGCTAATAATTTAAAAGATAGTGATACCTATCGTGATAAGCGGGGTGCTCTCCCCAAATTTGGATATTGAAGTAGTCCTTTGATTCGTCCTTGGAACTTGTTCGCCTTCGAGTTCTCCTTACATGTTCTCCCCTGTAAATATTAATTCATATACCCGAAGGAACAAA
Source organism: Hyparrhenia diplandra (assembly GCA_015847255.1). NCBI lineage: Eukaryota > Viridiplantae > Streptophyta > Magnoliopsida > Poales > Poaceae > Hyparrhenia > Hyparrhenia diplandra. The sequence continues at coordinate 498,153 of JADLZK010004734.1, forward strand.
TTCTAGGAACATATTATGAGCCTTCATGTGCTCACGTATTTTTGGATTTTTATTATTATTTTCTTTAGAGAAAGCGTGTGGACCTTCATGTGCCCACATATTTTTATGAATTTTTCTATGCAATAGGGATGCTAATGCAAAAACATATGGATGCAAAATTTTTGTATTTTTATTTTTATGCCACCATAGTAAGGAGTACTTGCATGGGGCTTAAAGAAACTGATGCAAATGCAAACAAACATATTTTTATGATTTTTTATGCGGGTGTAGGAAAGTAAATATGCTAAAGGAAATATGTTAATTTAAATATGCCGTGTAGAAAATAAATATGCAGATAAATACCGAGTTACCTCTCGGCGAGAGTTTTGAGTACTTACTCCCATGGCGTGCGTCATCGATGGCACCTCGTCGGAATGTCGTGGTATGCGAAATAGTGCCTTCATTATCTCGGCGAGTGGTGTAGATGAGGTGGCCGATGGAGATGGTATTTGTTCGGTTGATGACGCGGGTAGTGGTAGGTCTTCCGAAGGTGTACTCTTGACGTCCTCTTCTTAGGTGAGGTGATGCTTCTTTTTTTTCTATGTCGCTTCTTCGGAGGAGACCTTTCTTGGAGTGGCCGAGTCTTGAGTGTTCGGTTGGTCGGGGCGGCGAACTTCTTTAATCTTTCTTAATGTCTTCCTTGTTCGTCAACTCCGTTCCAACCGGTCTTGTGATTTTTAGCGGCGTCTCAGCGTCTTGTTTTTTCTTGGGTCTTGTGGTGAGGTAGGCAATAGTGGTGGTGTAAGGCCTTCTTGATGGAGTATGGGGATGAACGTTGACCCATTACTCTTGTCAAGTGGTCTACACCTCCGAGTCATGTCGTGCTCACTTTGATCTTCCTTGGTCACTCCTCAAGTGCATCATCGATCTTAATAGCCACTTGGTGATGGCGTTGCCTATGTTCTTATTTGGTTCAGTTGTTTGAAGGAAGATTGGATGGTGGCGGTGGCGGCGTCTTGTTTAGTGTGCATATTTGTAGGTGAGGGGACTTCCACTTGTAGGAATTGGGGAAGTAAGACTTCTCCTCTTATTGCGCAAAAGTGAGTCCCGCTTGCAAAAGACAAGGTAGAGATCAAGTGCACGGGCTCTGTTGGTGGGAAAACACCATCGAACCAAAATTTCATTTACTTCTATTCTAACCTTGTGGGCACATTAAACAAGATAAAGATAATGTATAAGTTCATTTATGACAAGGGTGGTAAGATCGGAAGATAAATCTAGCATGTAAATATTTTTAGCAAAATAATGAGCGAACAAGAAAGTGATGCTAGAAACAGTTTTAAAAAGCTAACATGTCGAAGTTAACAAGATTGAATCATGTGAAATTATAACTCTAGCATGTTTTGACTCTTCATTTATGAGAATGCCATAGTAAAGAGGAATTAACGACAACTTACCTCAAGGTGTTACCTTTATTATTAGAATATGATGGCGCTATTACACCTTATGGTGGTCCTTCTCTTCTTCTTGAGTGGCATATGGAGTGACAGGTGCATGTCGGAAGGAAGAGGATGGCTTAATTATCTTCAATGGAATTGGCCTCCCTCCTTGATGCTTCCATCACCCATGAATTCCTTCTTCGAGTGAGCGCTTCGATTGTGGATCTTGTCTTGTGTCACTCTTCTTCTTCTTGGCTCATCGGGAATTCTTTTATCCATAAGTCATGTCTCACATGTCTTGCTCCATCTCTAGTGAGTTCATCTCGACCTCCCCAAACTTGTTTGAGGAGTTTATTATTTTCTCGGGGTTAGTCCAACAAAAGTATACCAAAGCATCTACTATAGTTTACTATGATTCAAAAGTCAACCTAGACACCACGTCTAATTTGATTTAGGAAGGCGTTTTAACCTAAGCACCACGCTTTAATTTAAAAAGCCTTTAGAAAAAAAGATCACCACACCTTATGGTTTCGGGAATCAAACTAAACACCATGTTTAACTCGAGCCATGAAAACAATTTAAACTAAGCACCCTGCTTAATCTAAAAGGTGTATGAAAATACTTCAAAACCTAAGCATACTATAGCAAACAATGGTAGCATGAAAGCATTGCGTAGAGATTTATTCAAAGCAGAGATGATAGAGCAATGATGAGTGTTTAACAGATCGAGCATGCATAAAGGTAAAGATAGCCAAGCTAATGTAGCAACACGACAATAAATGTTTCTATGTATGTAATTTAATGTTGCATAATGACTGGCTGGACATACCTTGTATTGTCATCCTTCGTTCTTCTTTACTCCAAACCCGGTATGGTTAGTGACAAGAATACCCGAAGGAAAAAATTTTTATAATCATATGCTCATAATGTAGGGGTATATAGTGATATATAGTAATTCCCCCTAGAGTGCTTGTTTTAGGACAAAAAGCTCGTCCTTGGGAAACTTTCAATTTATGAATCAAGATGATGAAGTGGTTTCCCTTATATTGCCAGTCTCAAAATTTCAAGCCGTAGGAAAATTCATCAACAACCACCCTTTCTAAATTTTTAATGAGGGGGGATGGAGATCTCATGTGCGGCAAGAATTGAGATGGCAATCAATTTAGGAGTTTTCAAATGAGCATGGACTAGGTGAAAAAGTTCCATTTATGAAGTAGTCTTTATGCTCATTGATGTTCTCTCGAGAAAAACGCGCTCCTTTTTGGTCTTCCTTAGATCGTTCATAATATTTTAGGATCGTGAGGAGACGCAAGAAAAGGGCACAAGAGGATTCATTGGGCTCAAGGATGTGGTTAAAGATGGGTTCGAAAAGAATTATCTAATTTGAACATAGAAAGAGAGAGACATGAGTGGCTTCTTGATGGCTTTGCTCTCTTTTTATGGCATGATTAGATAAGCCATCCTTGAGGTTCCCCCAATGTTCTTGCATAGCAATAAAGGTGCTTTCTAAGAGATTATCTCAAAAGAGGTTTGGATTATATATTGTCTCTTGTAAATTTGGAAGTTCATGAAACTCATCATCTAAAAGATATCCAAGGGTTGAATTTCTTCTCCCCTTAAAGGTTTTTAGCGCATTGATGATTTGGGGTTGATAGCTAAGCCTTGGGATTGGAGTGATGGTGAAATAGCTATCGAATCTGCTATTTTTTTTTTTGGAGGATGATTCTTCTTCCTTTGGGTGGTCATAAAGAATGCTAGTATATGGGTTTCACCCATTTGAGTTCGATCAAAGCAAACCTTGCTTAAAAAGGGAAAGAAAAGGTTCCTCCAAAAGCGCATGATGATCATGCGCACAACACTTTCATTATGTTGGCAAAGACTCCTACCATAGAAGATATGATCACGCTTCTCACTCCCGAGAAGTATTGCTTCATGATCATTTTGATCAACCGTAGGCGTAGCTAATGGCCAGATGTAAGGATGAGATCTAAGGATTCTAGTGGCGAGCTTCCGCTTAAGGGTGCAAAGTATAAGATAGGTAAATATGGAATCAATTGATCCCACGAAGATAGAAAAAGATGAGAAGATAGAATAAAAGAAAAAGATAAAAGTATGGTACAAGATTTAGCTATAGTTTTTCAACGTGGTCTCAAACCGTTCTCCCGACAACGCGCCAGAAATGCTTGTTGGTATTTGTTAACCTACAGGAATATTATGATGGATAATCCGCAAGCGTTTAACGGATCTTGGGTGAGCACTTCACCCGAGAATAGGGCTTTAAATATCGAATCCACGGGGAGAAGGTGAGAGAGTATGTCAAGGTGTATAGCTAAATCTAGAGTGGCTATAAAACTAGATTAAAAAGAGAGGTAAGGAGTTCCATTAGGAAGGTCTTGTTCTCACTTCAAGTAAATCATTTGCACATTGTTCTTAAGAGGGGTTGTCATGAAGAAACTCTTAATAAAGAGAATCTACGCTAACAACCTTGAGGGGCTCCTACGATTTCTATAAACGGGGCGGGCGTGACAAAGGACTCAATGGTCTTTGTCACCACCACGATTAGCCTTGACCATTGTCTTGACCCCGGCCTATAGAAGGTGTTCGTAATAAGCTAGTCAATCTAAGCACCACGCTTACATTAATCTAACAACTTCAACTCAAGAGCAACCAAGAATCAAAGTAATCTTATCAAAGAAATACGAACCTTAAGAACAATAGAGACAATACCACTTACTCGAATGGAAGTCGAACAATCCACAAGATCTCGAGTTACGCTCCAATGGCACCAACTCGGAGGAAGAAGAAGATGGAGGCGCCCAGCGACTCAGGGCCTTCCTTCAACTCCGCCTCAACCGCGCGCTCTAATTCTCTCAACTTGAAGCTCTACTCTCAACTCTAATCTAGGGCTTCTAGTTCTACATCTTGTCTAATCTTCTACTTCTAGTTCTTGAACTAGAGCTAAGGCCGTCGACTAGATTTTGGATCGTCGATACCGATATGATGATGAGTTGATCTCGAGATGATTGAAGCCGGGGGCCCGGGGCTTGCTTATATAGTCCGGAGGAGGTGCTGGGTGTTGGATTTAGATCCATCTCGTGCTTCTACCGACGTCCTCGGATCAAACCGACATTAAAGCGACCGGATTAGATTGCGTCTTAGAGGCGGTGGAGGAACATGCAGGCGGGGCTGTCGTGGCCGCCAAGCCGGGCCGATCGGCTGGTTATTGGGACGATCGGCCCGAGGGGTGGGGTCCCACCCCCGGGCCCGTGATGCGTCGTGGCTTCGGAGTCTTCTAGATGATGTTTTCTTCGGGGTTAAGTTTCGTTCACGTCGGGTGTAATCCGGAGCCTTCTAGACTTGTTTCGGGAGTTGGATTGCGTTCTTTCTTCTACCGTTTTCTGTTAAGTCCCCGCAAATCACAACTTTACCAAAACTCATGGAAATCATTAGTATAAACCCCTAATAAGGTTATCTAATTATATTTTAGTCCTTTTCCATGTTTAGTTGACAATTAAAAATATACGTTAACATGTGTCAACAATGCCTACAGTAGACGTATCGTAGCGACGTAGGAGGCGAGGAGGTGAAGTCGAGGAAGCAGCCGTTGAAAGGTCCTAAATGGCTAGAGGGGGGTGAATAGCCTAATAAAAATTTCTACAAAACACTAGACAAACTTGTTAGAATAACAAAAGGCGATAAACGTGTTTGCTCTAGCTCTACTTGTCGGCAAGCCTCCTATTGACAATTCTAGTTGCTATGATCTCTAGCTCACACACAAGGGCTAAGTCGCTACTTTACCAACTAGGTGAACAAGCTAGATTACTCTAAACAAGACTAAGCAACTAAGCAAGTCTACTCAAACTACACTAGCACAAGATGTATGAAAGTAATGCAAGAGTGTAGAGGTGATATACCACAAAGTCGAGGCTAGTCAATCCAATCACCAAGGATGATTCAATGTGATAACCGAATTGAAGCCAATCACCAAGAGACAAGTGGAGACAAACGATTTAACCCGAAGTTCACTTGAGCACCCTCAAGCTAATCTCCGTTGTGCCAACCTTCTCACGTGTGGGTCGATGTGGAGCTCACTCCAAGCCAAATGCCTTTAGGCTTATCGCACCCAAAGCAAATGAGAGGTATCCAAGACACGAGCAATAGATTACTCACACTTTGTCTTCCCGACGAGGAGTGTGTGATCCTCTCACAAATCACCGGAGGTGGCCAAGAACAATCACCAACTCTTGCCAACGCCTCCACCAATCACCAAGCCGGCTAGGGGTGGTGCTCCCTAAGAGCAAAAGGAAATCCACCGGCTCACAACGATCCACAAGTGCCACTAGATGCAAAGATCAAAGCAAAGTGCACTTGAATCACCTCAACTCACTAGAATGATGCTCTCAAGCAAAGGGAGTGAGGAGGAGGATGTGTGCTCAGCTCTAGAGGTGTTAGGAATGATTTCAAATGTCCAAGAGACCTCCACAAACCGGCCAAAGGGGTATAAATAGGCTCCACCTAAAAAAAGAGCCGTTAGGGAGGAACATGCGGTTCTGGCGTGTCGGCCGATCGGCGCCCGGCCGGACTCATGCATGAGTCCGGTCGAAGAGTCCGATCGAAAACGACGGACCAAAAATAGAACCCCCGCGCATGCGTCCGGTCGGGAATAGTGCGTCCGGTCATGCTTCCGGTGCATGCGTCCGGTCACTCCTCGGCCGAGACCACGAAAACATGCTCTCGGAATTTTGATCGGAAGCACCCACCGGTGCGTCCGGTCGATTTTGCATGCTTCCGGTCATGCTTCCGGTGCATGCGTCCGGTCGCCTCTAAGCCACGAATTTTCGTCGTTTCTTTGCCGTTCCTTCGCCTTTGCTCCAAACCGACTTCCATCACTTGATTCTTGTTGCCGACACGTCGAAGAACACCTCGACACCATGTGTTAGCATTTTGAAAATATTTTCCATCAAGTACGGAGTTAGCTCTCTAGGTTAGAATGCATGCAAATGATTTTGAACCTAGAGGCACATGAGGATCGATATGTACGATAGTTTTCCCCTCTTTATAGTACGGCTTATCGATCCTATAATCACTCACACCCTCTATGGTGTCTTGAGTGTAAAATCAAAATGGCCCTATGATATACCTTTGCCTTGAGCCCATTTTGATCACAATCCTCTCCAAGTCATGCACTTGATCATCAATTGAATCATCTCGATCCATCCACCATGACCATCATGCACCAACCTTGGCTTGACCAATCTCCAACTAAATAAAACACTTAGCATAAAGAGATTAGTCCTAAGGATGTCATCAATTAGCCAAAACCAATCTAGAGATCTTCAGCCGTAGAGGAGGTCGCTGGGCGTGCTGACGGGCGGCCCCATCTGGCGCTCCTGTGTCCACGGTGCGCCGACCGTGACGTTGTCGATGCGGAAGAAGACGTCGCCGTTGTTGTCGAAGAGAATGACGGTGGCGCCTTCGACCCTGATGTCAGGGGTCACCTGTAGTAGGAGGACGCTTGCTGGGAACGCCCGGTCTTCCCTTGGACGGTTGGGAAGGTGGAAGCCCACTGCCATGCCGTGCAGCGGAACGTTCTCCCCCAGCAGGAAGTCCTGGAAAAGCTCTGAAGCAGCAGGGATGTAGTAGTGGTGGAAGTACCTCACAATGCCATAGTGGAGGCTCCACTCTGTTGTGGTTGCTCGCAAATCGATGGAGTTGGCGATGATCCCAAGATCCTTGTTGGTCCTCGTGGCCAAGTGCAACTCAACAATCATGTCGTTCGTCGTCAGCCCGTTGATGGCGTCCATCACCGCAGCAAGGCGTTGTTGGCCTGGCATCGCGGTCAACGTGGTCGCGGCAATGTCGTTGTCGATGTTAGTGGGGTCGGCGTGTTGGTCGACATGGTTGGCGTCGACTCGGCTCGGCGTCGGCGGGGCTCGTCGTCGTTTAGCGGCGGGCAAGGTCGATGGCCTCCTCCATCGAGCGAGGCTCAAACCACTCGGCGTCGTGTGAAGCGTGTCACGCAGGCCTCCGACGAAGAGGTTGACACAGTGGCGATGTCCCTCAAGTTCCATACGTAGTGCATAGTTCTCGAAGGCGTTGATGTAGTCGTCCACCTTGCCTCCCCGCGTGAAGGCGGCGCGTACACCCCCATACTGTCGAGGTAGGCGGGGGGGTCCGAAGTGATGTCGCAGGTGGCGTGTGAACTCGTCCCACTCGATCAGGGACTTCCTCTTGGACAAATCCATGAACCAGACTACAGCAATACCTGTGAGGTGGAAGGCAGCATAACTCGTAGTAGTCCGGTCGATGTCAATTTTTAGCCGGAACAAGAGTTCCAAATTATGAATCTAGAGGTCGGGGTCGTCGGTGTCGTCGCACTCCCGGACTTGCGGGAGTGTCACGTAGGGAGGGGGCGTGATGCCGCGGGTGGCACCACGGGCTGGGTGCCGCGGGGAGCGCACCGGGGGGCACCGCAGTGGTGCCGGGGGCAAGGGCGCCGCTGGTGACGCCCGTCGCCGGAGAGTCCCCGCTCCATCGCGGTGTTGAGGGAGAGGAAAGTGCGGTACCGGTGGTCTTTGGGTGTCGTCGAGGATGACGTCGATGACGGCCGGCAAGCGCCACGCACGGCGTCGTCCTCTTCCTCCACTTGGAGGATGGCGAGGTCGGAGCCGTCGACGGGGGCCGTGGCGGGGGCGGCGCCGGGCGCCTCCCGGCGGCGGCGTGTGCCCGGCAACGGCGCCGCCGGGCTCTCCTCCGGCGTGGTCGTCGGGGCGCGGGGAAGTCCTCGAGGTGATGAAGACGCACTCCATGCGACGAGGCGTCTCCATCTCGTCGAAGCGGCGATCGATCTTGACGCAGCGGTTGTCGTCGAGGCGCGCCAGCCCTCACTGCGGTGAACTCCCTCATCTCGGAAGCCATCGGGTGGTGGGAATCGCCCCGGGTCTCTGTCACACCCCACTTTTAATGGGACTTTTAATCTCACGTGTTGACGCCGGGATCACGCTACCAATACGTTTACCGAGTCACAGTAATGGAAATCAGTTATAGATGAACTATTCTCGAAAGCATATATTGACATAGGATAGAAGGACTTACAAATGGGTGTTGAAGACACCACTGATTATATTGATCGGTAGTAGCCAACCGTGAAGGGATGGTTTATCTCGCGGACGGGTTTGCTAAAGTGCTAGACCGTCTGGGCACAACTCCATGTTTCACAGGCAACTTGAGCGCGGATGGAATTTCTGGGCTTCTATGTCTTTCTCCTAAGCAACGCCTTGTAAACTCCTACATCGTGGGTCTCCTACCTCGACAGCGACCTTACCTTCGGATATGCCGATTCTGTAAAAATAGAGGGGTGAGTACAAAGGTATTCGGCAAGTCCAAACAGGGGGTGGTTTGGTATATTAGGGTTTCGGGCCCTAGCAGAGTCTCAAAAACTGCTCTCACTAGTTCCCGGGGTTATCTCATCTGGTTATCACCTTCACATCATCACAAACATTAATTATTTCTAATCATAGATGTCCTAGCATTCGCCCATTCCAAGGACGTGGCTATTCGAATAGATTTAGTAAACTCTGCAGAGGTTGTACAAATTTCCGCACACGTTAGGTGTTGTCTACACCACAGCTAATGATTCGACAGGCCTAACGAGATCTGTACCCGCTTGGGTGCTACCCTAGGTATATTGGTATAATCTTCACCACGACTTCTCAGGGGTTGGAAGGATGACGCATCATCCTAGGCAATACGGTGATACCAAATCACCCACGGCTTTACAGGTAATACCTAATTACCCAACCTATACTTTCAACACAAAACCCATTCATAAATCATCAATGTGCCTCTAGCACTACACCACTGCGCCCACACACTTACGTGGAAGATCACTCAGCATCCACGCCAACCAGGACCATGGGGCCACTCTCCCCACGCCTGCTCCTAATAGGTCGTTCGCCTAGTCTGGCCACCTTGGCTCCCAATTATACCCCAACCCAACGGGGTGTGAATTAAGTCGTCCCATACGTGTGGTTGTACGAAATATCGCACTAGGTAGAAGGTCTATGAACCGGTCCTTAGGGAGGCGAGTATCTCTCCGCAGAATCTCCTCACGGCAATTCCGTAGTAACCCATATCGCAATGAATTACTATCACCCACCTCTTTTGTTGGTTAGGGTTCATTAGACGATCTCAGGTTATACTTGTATGAGCGTAGATAACGTGGATGATTACGTCATCCGACTTAGCTCCATAGCTACGTTAGCAGGCTCATACCACTATATACTACTCGGATTATTCACGGTGATGCATCATGTCTATCATCATCATCATCTCATCATATTAAGGTCATGATTGAGGGGGGGTAAGGACTTGCCTGGGATGTTCTTACTGATCGGCAGGCGGCGTCGAACGCTCCTAGCTTTGTTCGAACGGGAAGCTTCTAAACGGATCGTCAAATCTACTTGTGAGTGGCGATAAACCTAGCTTGAACTATGACATATAAAACAAACATAGAAAATTATGGTGACAATGGGTTAGATGCATAGAGCTAGATTTTAGATGAATTATGGAAGTCGTTTCACGTGAAACGGAGTTAAATTGCATGAGATATGAAATTTATAATATTAATCCCTAATTAAATCATTAGGGTAATATTATAATATAATTTATCATGTAATAATATTGGAACTAATTACATGATAAAATTCTATAAATCAAATAATGAATTTACAAATTTTCTGGGAATTTTCCTGACACAGGAAAAAGACTTATAACAATCTGTGTACAAACATCAGGTGTGCATAGCAATTTGTCTATTGTACCCACCACTGTCCTCGACCCTACGTGGCCGACTGGTGGGCCCTGAGTCCAGATTGCGTGGCACTTCACGGGTGAAGAACGGTGGGTGACGGCGGTGCCACCCGTCGTCGCATTATTGGTTCCCGTCAGGCGCCGTAACAGTGGGCGACGGCGTCGTCCGCGTACAGTGCCATCGGCTCCGTTGACATGCCTGCGCGGCGGCGGTTCGCCGGAGGACAGCCGGAGTCGGCCGGCTTTTGCCCAAGGCTCGCCGTGGGGAATCGCTGGCCTCCCGAATGCCCACCCGCGCTCGTTGGCCGGGTCGTGGTGGGTGGTGGAGACCGGCGCCTACCATGGCGGTCGGCCGGCGGCTCGGCGGCTCCGGTCACGCGTCGCCGAGGCTACACAAAGAGAAAGGGAGGGAAATAGGAGGCGCATCCGATAGAGAAGACCACGGGGAGACTCACTGACTCACCAGCAGGGACCGAGGACGACGCAGTCGGCCGGAACGGCTAGACCTAGCTAGCGGCGGCGGCGGATCCCGTATTGGGGAGAAACGCGATAGCACGTCTTGGAGGTGGGAAGGGGAGGAGATGAAGTGAGCACCGCGTGTTCCCGATCACGGAGAAGCTCGTAGGTGGAGGGGCGAGGTCGATCGGGAGCTGGAAGGAGGTATTTATAGGCGCGGCCACGGGTGCTCCGCGGCGAGATATTTTCCCCGGTCTCCGATCTTTTCCGGCAACGCTTCTCGGTCGCGCGGACTCCGGTTGGCGTCCAGCTGGTGTCCGTCGCGTCGCTCTTAATCTCGCATCCAGTCCTGTCTCCTGCCTGTCCGGCTTGCTGTGCAGTCGCGTCGTCAAGCTCGTCCTTGCCGGCCGCCATGGCGGCAGAATGAGCTGCGGCGTCACTGTGCTCGTTGAATTGAGCCACTGTACTCGTGGGCGTTAGGTGGAGCTTGCTGGCGCTTGCACGCGCGGTCCATGCCCGGACAAACTGGCTCACCGTGGCGTCACATCGGTGGCGCGGTCGGCGAGGTGCTGTCCCGGTCCCCGCTCCTGTGTTCATATTGATGCCGCAGGGACAAGGACTATTGGTGATGGGACACCTTGGCGGGGCTACTAGTACACCCACTGTGCCCTCGTCGTCGTTGCTGGGGTGCTGGTACGCGCGGGGCAGCGAGCTCGTGCGGCGCTGTGCCGAGGTCTCTGTCTCCAGGAAGGGGATGGACCCGACGGTTGGGCCCCACGCGTCAGCGGGTGAGGGAATGAGGCCGGGCTTGGTTTGCTGGACTGGGCTCTTTCCTTCCTTTTGTTGGGCCGACCCGATCTGTGTGCGCGCGGGAAGAGGGGAAAGGGAGGCTGGCTGGGCCGAGAGAAAGGAAAGGGGAGGAGACGAGCCCGTTCCTGTTTTCCATTTTCTTTTCACTTTTTCTTCTCATTCTTTCTCTTTATTTCTTCCCTTTTCTTTTATCCCTCTCTCTTATTATTTTATGAGTGCATCTATATTGTAAATATTCTCACAAGTACTCACATATTATCATGGTTCATCCATAGAAATATATACTCAAATGTACTTGTGATAATATAAGTAAATATCTATGCACACATGTTTTTTTCCGAATTCTATCATTTTATGTGTATCATAAATTATAAATATTTGTATAAGCACATTTAGATTCCCAATACTATTATAGTAGAGAATATTTATTTATTGTTCTTATAAAAATATTCATATATGTTTTTGGTACACACTTGTTTCGTATTTTATTCCCAAAGAAAATCCATAAACCATTTCTCATGCGATATTCTTCCATAAATAAAATCTAGGACTTACCTTGCATCCTTAGTTACCATAAAGCTCAACAAGCAACAACAAAATTTCCTATTTTCTAGATGGTGAGATTTTAAATACTGTGTTTTCAAAAAACGGGGTTTTAGGTTTAGCGGGAAAGTAAATCAAGTTTTAGTTGAGATTATAAAAATTTCAAATTTTTAGTGAATTTTAAAAATGATGCAAAAATACGGGTGTTACATCTCACGGATACCACCCGCCGATTCGGGTAGGTTGGGCCGGAACCGACACGTGTCGACCGTTGGAGCTCCGAAGGTGGTGTAGGGGCTGCAGTCTCTCTCGTCGGCGTCGAGTCGGCGGCAAGAGACGAAACTCTGCGAGGAGGGGAGGAGCCGTGGTGGAGGAGGGGGCGCCGACGGCGAGGCGGCGGGCGGCGGGCGACGCTTGGTGGTGCGACAGGGGCGGCGGAAGTGCGGGATAGATAGATAGATAGATAGATAGATAGATAGATAGATAGATAGATATAGATAGATAGATAGATAGATAGATATAGATAGATAGATAGATAGATAGATAGATAGATAGATAGATAGATAGATAGATAGATAGATAGATAGATACTAATTTTTATTGTTTGCTTATCCCCAAAGAGATTACATGCCTCTACTTATATAGCCCAGGCTAGTGGGACTTGTAATGTAAGCAATCTCTCTATAAGGTTTTCTTATATGATTGAAATACCTTTTACAAGCAATATTTATTTATTTCCTAATAAGGGTATTCCTTATAGATTGGAATGTCCCTTTTTACACACCAAAAATCCGAAGATAATCCTAACTTTTTTTTTTTTTTTTGACAAGAAAAGCACTTATATTATTAGCGACAAACCGCCGCAATAAGAGTACTGCTTGATAAATGTTTACATTTCTTAAAGCATCATGTAGAGGGCAATTGCTACCATGATTTACATTCTTACATAAAAGAGACACCTCGGTGTTTGACATTCTAGAAGATCGATGGGCTTTTAGCAAGTGAATGAGCATGAGCATTTGCGAGTCCTTTGGATCTTGAGAATTTGAACTTTCCCTGTTGCTTGTTTCATTGAAGAAAACTTGAGTGAAGGGCTTAATCATCCACCGAGGTGGTGATTCAGCAGAGTTTTGGATAGATAGTTGGCTAGGATTTCATTGTCTGCGTGAGGAAGAGGATCTCCCTCAGATTAATTCTTCTTTGTGATAACACCCGCAAAGGCAAGTGCAGCAGACTCGCCATCAATACCGAGGTGCGCTTATTATCAAGCCTTTTGAATGAGAAACCCGTGACCGATTGAAGGGGTCAAAGATGTGGATCCCCAAACCTCGCCGTTCTTGGTTCCCGTTGATTGCCATCGGGGGTAATAGATGCATCGGTGAAACATTGGGCCTTGGACGGTATTTCCGTAACCCGAGAGAGAGAAAAAGATTTGTATGCACACCCAAAGGCTCTGTAATAACATCAAATGTTTTCAAGGAAACAGGGGAGGTTCTTATCCTCGTTATCGCCAGCCTTGTTTTCGTCACCGCAGCTATTAAAGCCATGACTCCTTTGTGAGCTTTGATATTATGTTGCACCCGCAAAACAGAGAGCTTCTTTTTTGAAAATTTTAGCTCATTACGAAGCTTTCCATAAGAACCACGAGTAGTGAAAAGCTGTGATTATGGAGTCATCATCTTTGATGTTCATCATAAGATTAGATAAAGAGTCCCGTACTGGCCCTTTCGGCCGGTAAGCCCGAGGTTCTTATTGATGGGCTACACCAAACCATACGACTCTTGCAAAGTCACATGTAAAAAATATATGCGCATCGGTTTCCAAATTGCCGCGACCGGCTCTGAGTTTTTATTAATGTGAGTTGAAAAAGAGCACTGCGACGAGCACCGAAGCAATGGCCCTTCTAATGAGGCGCCAAATAAAGGTCTTAATATTTGGAGCAAAGGTTTTTAGAGACCAAAGCTTCTTTAAAATAGACAAACATGGTCGAGAAATACCTCTAGCACCCGGTGAGGGAATTGGGACTTGAAGATCTTTGTAAAGGTAACGATAAGCTTCTTTGGTACTACATTCACCTTTACTTTGGAGTGAATCCAAACTATTTTATCGGGTTCATCGGAGGAGACTACGGGGGAAGATTAGAAATGAGGGTTGAAGTTTCTTGATCAAAGATTTGTTGTATGAGAGCGGTGTTCCAATCAGTAGAATTTGGGTTCCAAAGGTCGAGATTTTTGCAGGGAGCTTTTGATTAGAGCTGGGATTTTGGATGTGAGAGTGAATTTCTTCCCAGATACTACACCAAGGGGTGGACCAAATGCTTGAGTCCCCTTTTTGTATCCGAATTGAACAGATTTAAGAAGTATGTATTTAACATTCATGATGGAGGACCGAAAGCGATTTGGATATGATTGTTTTTTGCTTTCCAAAAAGTGGTGTTTGGATGGTATTTGGCCTTTAGAACCTGTGACAGGAAAGAGTTTTTATTCGTCGCAATCTTCCATGCAAAGCATTTAAAAGAAGGCTTCTATTTACCGTTTGCGAGATCTCGATTCCTAGGCCACCTTCTTGTTTCAACCTCGCAAATGTCTTTCCACGATCTAAAATGGAAGCCTTTGTGATTGGCTTCATCCGAAACACTGGTCCACGAGAACCGCTTATGATAGAGGTTATATTCTTAATAAATTTCTTAGAGAAAAGAATAGTGGTCATGTAATAAATAGGAATGGAGGACAAAACCGAGTTAATGTAAACCAATGCACTTTTGCATGGTTAAGCTTGTGAGCCTTAAGTTTTGTTAGTTTGGCCTTGAATTTATTAATAATGAAGCTGTAAGCTCTGGCTCTGTCTTTGTGTTTGAAAATAAGAGGGTGACCAAGATATATGGCATTAGGAGTAAGATCCCGCACGGGGAAAAATATTTCTTACCTCTTCCTTGTTATGTTGATCCACGTTGGCACTAAAAGCAATAGAAGACTTTGCAAGGTTTGGTCGCCGTCGGAAATTTCGCACAAAAATCCGTTAGAGCATTTTTGATCCTTATAGCCTCATCCTTAGTTGCACGGCCACAAATGATTAAATCATCCGCGAAAAGAATGGAGTGGATGATAGGCGCTTTGGCCCTAAAGTAATACCATGAATGTTTCTAGGCTGGCGCATTATGTTGAAGAGAAAGAGAAAGCTCATTTACAAAGAATGATGAAAAGATAAGGGGGAGAGGGCAACCCCCGTCTAATGCCCCTTTGAGGGTGGAAATTTGGGAGAAGGTTCACCATTTATCGGGACGAGAGATGGTAGTAGTAGAAATGCAATTGTATACCAAGGAAATGAATTTATCAAGTAAAACCTTGTTTTTGAGAGCCGCAGTAATAAAGGACCACTCTATCCTATCAAAAGCCTTGGCAAGATCTACTTTAAGAAGGAAGGCTTTTTGTTTCCAGTTTTTGAGATTAAAGGAGTGAATGATTTCTTGAGCAAGGATAATGTTAGTAGCAATGTGTGCGCCTTTCATAAAAAGCTTTGTTGAGTGGGATGAATAATGTGGGGAAGATGGTTTTAATCCCCGTCGGCTAGAGATTTGAAATGACCTTGTAGATAACATTACAAAAGGCCGATAGGTCCGAAATCTTTTGGAGAGTTTGGGGTTTTGGATTTTAGGAATAAGGGTAATATGAGTTTTGTTTAATTCTACTGGGAGTAAACCAGTTTCATAAAAATCAGTAACAACTTTACTCAAATCCTTACCGGTCGGCTCGGGATGACTTGAAAAAGCAAAGATTAAACCCATCAGGCCACAGGCGGCATTATTGCGCATGTTCTTGATAATGCTGTGAATTTCATCTTCTGTGGGAACTGAATTTGTGTAATCATCTCCTGCTAATTGATCTATGTTGTTTGCCTCAGAGTTCCCTTCAGCTTGTTGTTGTACCTGTATGTTAGATGAAGTAAAGAGCTCCACAAAATAATCATTAGCCACCCGAGCCATATCGGCATTAGTAGTAGCAAAAGAGCCATCGGGTTTAATAAGATGAGTGATAGTGTTTCTTCTCGCTCTTTTAATAATACTTTGATGGAAAAAGCTAGTGTTTCTATCACCTAGGATGGCCCAATTCTTTTTGTACCTTTGTCTATGATAGGCTTCTTCTTGAGAGAGGATATTTTCATGTTGAATAATAAGCTCCTTTTGAATGTCAAAATTTTGGTTACCTGGGGGGTTTACTTTGAAGGTCCAGGAGTTGATCCTCAATTTGTTGTAGCATTCTGAATTTTTAAACTTACCTTTCCTCCACCGCGCATAAGTCTTTAGCCAAGAAGTGTGTTTTTAAATGAAGCGGCTGTTATAAGATTTCTCCCAACTTGATTTAGCAATTTTCTCATAATCTTACGTGAGAAGCCACCGGTTTTCAAACCCGAAAGGCTTTTGAAATTTTTGTTTGGTGGACTCGACCTTCGCTAGGATGGGACAATGGTCACTCCCCGAACATAGGTAAATGAAAACAGAGGTATTTGGATAGCAAGAGCACCATTCGAGTTTGCAAGAAATCGGCCGAGCCTTTCATACGTGGGAAAGCGAATTGCGATGCTTATTAGTCCGGTATAAAATTTGGACCACGATAACCAAGATCAAATAGACCACAATCTTTCACTAAGCAACAAAAGTTCAAAATAGTTCTAGCATTGACGGGACAAGGACCCGATTTTTCGATTCTGAGACATGATATTGTTCAAATCACCCATACAAATAACAGGTAAATTACTGAACGATAAAACAAAATCACGAGCATTCCTCCATATCCATCTGGTCTTGTTTTGATGAGGATCTCCATAGATGCACAGAAGACCAAATTTCTTGAAGGCTAGCTTATTAAAACAGACAGCAAAAATAAAGAAAGGGCTTGATTTGACAACTTCTACATCGACATCATCTTTAGACAGCAACCATAAACCTCCAGACTGACCGTTTGCTGAAACGATAAAAGCCTTATCAAGATTAAACCTACTAGTAACCTGGCTAGCACTAAACTTAGAAGTTTTAGTTTCTGAAATAAAAATTACCTGAGCACTAGTAGCAGTGATGATCCGGGCGAGATGCTTCATTTTTGGGCTGTCAAGGCTCCCGCCAACGCCTTGACAGTTCCACGCCAGTAGATTCATGGCGCCCGTGGCGCCTTAAGGGCTGGCGCCGACGCCCCTTCAGCTTGAGATAGACCATCTTCACCTTGATGAGAAAGAATGGGGAGAATGTGATGGCTGCTGTTCCCAGGGTTGCTTTGATTGGATACTGAAAGTCCCAGAATCCTTCCCCTGTTCTCGTTGACTCTATCGAGGCCCATGAATAAAATTGCCACCCACTTCCCGTCATCCACGGTCGATGAATCCTCGAACAATGCGGCCAGATGTGCCGGATCGATTGGTCATCCACGTCTTTGCTGTCCACCCCCCCGAGCCCGAGATGACTCGGTATTGCACGTTGGTGAGCAAGCCATATGGGATTGTGAGGATTGCCAGCCAAGCCGACTCGGATTGCGGCCCTCTTGCCGGGCAAATCACCGCTTCGGATAAGCGCTTTGAGTGTTTTTGAAACTATCTCCGACTCCCATGGAGATATGAAGTAGGCTGTGTAGGCTCTCTTCGACTTTGGCTTCGACACTAGCTTGAGTTGGCCCTCTGTCCCAGGCCGAGAGAGGCGAGGCCCGAGGCAACGCCTTCCTTCACCTTCTTGTGCATCTCGACCGGCGATCGGGACCTTTCTTGGGGGGGTTCTTCCAGAAGGGACGAGTAAGAGCGACGTATGCCAGCACTTTTGTGCGCGCTCTTTCCCACAGTGGGTGCCGCGGTTGATCTTTTTCCTGAGACGCTGTTTCTTCTAGGATTTCCTGCAGAGTGGCTCGTCCCCCTTCGAAGCTTCCCTCCTCTGCTTCCTTTTGGCCCTGCTCTGTTGTTGCCAAGATTGAATGAGGCCTGAGAGCTTGATTCACCTCCCCTGCTTCCATGTCCTTGCCTTGGATCTGAACGTTGACCTGCATCTCTTGCTCCACCTCCTCCGACTCCTTCTTCTTTGTAGGCTGGTTCGCCGTCTCCCTCATCCCGCATTGGAGAGCAGGATCCAAGCCGCCGAGAGTTGAGAGCTGGATCCCACTCTCCAGATCCTCCATCTCCATCACCCACCACCGCCTGTGAGGTTCCTTCAGCTCGCAGGTGTTTTTGGCTAGAGATTGGATTGGGAGAAGAAGAAGGGTTAGGAAGGCGAGAGGCTGTATTTTGGAGCTGGCTGGGCTGAGGAAATAAGCAAGGCGAGGAAGAGCTGTTAGCTGGGGAGTTTTGTATCGTTTCTTTTGCCGCCGGCGAAGATTCGCACACCATAATTGAAGGAACATCTGCATGCTTACTGCAAGAACTGGGAACTCCATGAGATTGCGTGTCTGAATGCTTGTACGGATCAATGGCACTGTGCTTGTTCTGTAAGGTAGTGGCTTTCCCCTCTTCTAGGCTCTGTTTATATGCATCCATGGATGGAGCAGGGGTATTTTTTGAGAATTGGATGGACGGTTTGATGTGAGTTGGAGAGAGGTTTAGGTTTGCAAAGAATTGGATATTCCTTGAATGATTGGCGACGGTGGCAGGAGTGGCGGCTAGGTTAGGAGGAGGTGTGGTGTCCTCGATAGACGGAAAGACCGCTTTGCCCTTGGCAGATTGCCTGAGTGAGCTGGGCTGGCCCATGACCGAAGAGGTGGGCATTGTGTTCCGTGCCATCATATTCTCGCCAAAGCCGATTGAGGCTTGATTTGCCAAATCATCGGTCAGTCCAATCGATGGTGGGCACCACTCTCGGATAAGTGAAGCGGGCGCGGCGTGGGCGATCAATGCGATACCGGTGAGCTGATTTGGGGCCGAAAAGCCAGGAGGAGGGCCGGACCTTGCGGTGTTTGGCACGGATGTCCGGGTGGTCAAAAGAGGAATAGTGCTAATAGGAGGCACGGTGTTATGGTGGGGGGTGTGAAAGCCGGATTCTCACGGTAGAAAATTGCTTTGCGGCTATGTGAATCAAAATTTGTTGGCATGATGGTTTGGCGGTGGAGAGAGAAATTTGGTTTTTGACTTGGTCAAAAGGAATTTTTGAAATTTCGTCATCCAAGGACCATGAATAATGAAAGGAACCGATGAGGGAGAGCCGGACTTGAAGAAGAACAAGCTCTCTCGATTTCTGATGGTTAACATTGTGGAAAAAACCGGCACAAAAAGTGCAAATCTTACGGATCTTCTCATAATGTATGAAAATCGAAATAAAATCGTGATCGAAATAGCAATTTTAATTCGATCAAGCTTTGCTTTTTTGAGATATCCAACTTTACTCGGCGGTGGCGGCAAAGCGGATCTCTATTAAAGTTGATGCTAGAAATCGATCAAAATCGAAGGAAAACCAAATTTAGCAATAAGAGTAGCAAACAAAGGAGTGGTTTCTCAAGCAAAGTGAGGAATTCCAAAGAGTTTGACAAAGTAGCATGCAGAAATTTAAAGGGATAGTCACTATGATGCTTCAAAGGATCAAACCATTCAAAGAAGAACATCCCTTCGACCAACAATCCAAGGTTGACGTTTAAGAACAAAAACCATTTTCTCATGATTCTCAAAAAAGCAAGGAAAAAATTTTCCTTGACCTCATGAATCGCCAAATAATTATCTGCCTGAGGCTCTTTTCATATCTTCTCTAATGGCCTCTAGCGGTACATACGAAGGGGATAGTTGGGGCAACTTTGATAACAAGGCCAAAGTCGGTTTGGATGTCATCCTCATTGTATTTGTGAGGAGAGATTTGAAGAGCTTGAATAGCACTAGCGAGATCAATCTCTGGTGAAGAGTTTTCGGGGAATATTTGGAGGAGGATCGGGAGGGTTCGGGGGAGTAGGAGGGGGTTGCTTTGAACCGGAAGGCGATTGAATGAGACTCATAACGGATGAAAAAGAGAAAGGACAGTAGTAGGCAAGGTAAGATAGGATAAGATGCATGCAACTTTATAGAAGCAAAAAGAATAGACAGGATGGAAAGTGCAAAAGGACCCTTGAAAGAAGAAAAAGTACCAAAAGCACAAGGGAAAAAACACCAACCGGGGAGAAGAAGATGTAAAAAGGTCCTAGTCTATAACTAACTTGAAGACGGCGAGTTGGACGCGGAGGGGAGGAAGGAGGCGGCGGCGGCGGGGTGTCGGCTCCCCCCTTCCCGCGCGCGCTGGCCCCCCCTCATGGGCGGCGGCGGCCTCGTCAGCCCTTTAGCCCTTCCCGGGCTGTCCCAATTCGGGTCATGACAAATGTTTTATATAATTTTATTTTATTTAATATGATAGAACAGAACAATAAATTGAAATGCCCACTAAAACTGGCTTTACGATAGAGAGTATGGAAAAGATTATTTGCATGCGAGGACCACTCGGATACAATTATTGTAGTGCTAGCCTAGGTACTCCTCGGGGATTTCACATATTTACCCACCTTACGGATCGCGTCTTACTTGAATATCATCCTTAGGGTTGTACCTCTTATATTTTTACCATTTTTTCCTACGTGGCATGCCATGTCAGATTGAGATGCTCACACACAGTCAGCAACCACACAGGAAAAGACCTCCCTACCCCTGCTCTTTTCTTTCCATGAAGTTGTACGCTCACATACCGATGAGATTGCTGCCCGGTCCAAATAATTGGTACATTCCAAATAAATAGGCATCTCATTAAAAGGAAAAAAAAAATAAACAAATCCATAGCGGCCCGGTCCATACTTAAGGCGATGTTCACATGAAAATAAATATTTGGGACATTCCAAATAAATAGGCATCTCACATTGATGTTAACATGAAAATAGGGGCTAATTGTTTGCCATTACATAAGTCATAAAAAGGGCAAAATAGTTAATGTTTTTTTGCCCGGCATGCACTAACATAACATATATTACATGCCATTCAAAAGACAAGTTCATGGGCCAAGAATGCGCTTCATCCGCTTCTGAAGTTCAACCTTGTGTCCTTAGCGAGAGAGCGTCCGCGGCGCTCCGTGGGGAAACCGGGAAAGAACGGGCGACGGCTTCCTAGGTAGGGCTCACACGATGGGGAAAAGAAAAGAAGGGTAGGAAGGTAATTTCCTATGCGCCCGCCGACTGTGTTTGAGAATCTCGATCCGATCTGGCATGCTCGTAGGATAAAATGGTAAAAATGTAAGATAGACAACCTAAAAGTCGCTAGATATGTAAGACGTGTTTTAAGAATGATATTCGAGTAAAACGCATCCATAACGACGGTAAATATGTAAAATCCCCGTACTCCTCCACGGGCCACGGTACTCCTCCACGTGGTACACCCAAACGGTGGGATATTAACTGGCCGGCAGTGTCGGTGTCGCATGTGATGAGTACAGCTCGACTTTTGACCCAAAAAAAAAAAAAAAAAGCGGCTGTCAATCAATATCTCAGTTTGTACTTAAAAAGATGCGACTGTGTTCAGTCCCCCGAAATCTAAATCTCTATAAGAGCCCCCATTAGGGGAGTCTTTGGGAGTTCTCTACGCTCTGATTGGCCGGCGTCACCAGCCCCACTAACACCGCTGGGAAAAAAAACTGGAGCCATCAATCTCCTATAAGAGCGAGTACAATAATGGGCTTATAGCCAAGCTAGTCATCATTTTTGGCCGATGTGGAGGAGAGAGAAGAGGAGAGAGAAGAGAGCTTGGCTCCAAGTTAAGCACCAAGCTGGGCACAAATGCATAGGTAATAGTGGGTCCCAATAAAGATGTATGTGAGAGGAGGAGGAAAGAGAATGAAGCCATATAATAATAAAATAATGTTTGGAGCCATGTAAAACATGAACCATTGTATAGCTTGGCTCTTATGAACGGGCTTGGTATAAAAGTAGTTAGGCTATTATTGGACTTGCTCTAAGAGAGCCCCCACTAGGGGGAGTCTTTGGGAGTTCTCTACGCTCTGATTGGCCGGCGTCACCAGCCCCACTAACACCGCTGGGAAAAAAAACTGAAGCCATCAAGAGTCATCCACGAAGAGGCAGCCCGGCGCGAATTGAAGGGGCAGCGGCATCGTCATGACTCTGTCCGTCCCTTTCCCTCGCCTCCCCCAATTCCCCCATTGCCCATAAGATCCCCTCTCCTGTGATGATGACCACAGGTGGGCTCACTCCATTCATGTCGAGGTGGTCGCATCCGGTGGCCGCGCAGAGCAACGACACGGTCCAGCTGCTGCAGGTGTAGTAGAGCCGCGGCGTGGGCAGCACCTGCAGATCGCCTCCTCCGATGGGATCCCACACGAGGAGGTCCTTTGCGCGGACCGGCTGAGGAGGACGCGGCCTTGGCGGGCGTCGAGCACCGACTGGACGCCGACGACGAGGCTGGCGTCCTTGCAGATGACGGCAGCCCGGATGAGGATCGCAGGGCTGTCTGGCGGGCAGCGGATGAGGATCTCCTCTACGAGGTCGTCCCCAACGTCGGCACGTGGCGACCCGTGGGGACGTGCGGCGGGTAGCGGAGGAGGACCTCCTCGACGAGTGCGTCCACCAGCGCCGGTACAAGACGTGGCGGCGCCATGCTGGTATGTTAGATTTCACTCCGGCGGCGGAGGTTTGCTCACCGGGGCTAGAGAGTGGAGAGGGTGCGAGGGCGACGCTCATCGGGGCGAGCACTGGGGGGGCGAGGGCGAGGGCGAGGGCGAGCGCGGAGAAGGGGAGGTGGCCGGTGGCGTCTTGGCCGGCGCGCGACGTGGCGGCGGCATCCGGGCGTCAGGATAGCGGCGCGATCGCGGAGAACGAAAGGGAGTGGCGCATCGGCAATTTGGGTTAGTTCCCATCGTGGGCTGCCAGGAACACAGGCCAGGAAGCACATATATGTGGCCCATTAGCTATATTAGCACCGGGACATATAATATACATACCAAAAATGTATAAATATACATGTATATACATATTACTTTTTTTTTTTGCCAAATCGTACCCGTGGCGCCGTCACAGCTGGCCGACATCCTGCCTTGCGTCGACGCCTACAATCCTACACCGTATTTGCCTCTCCTATTCATTTGCATGCATCCTTGCACCGCCATCACAATCTGTATTGCAATTTGGATATTATATTCACTTATTGTGATTTTTGCAGGTTACAACATCAACTACCGGCACCATCTATTTCATTCACCTATTGGGTTGTTCCATCTGTAACTCAAGTTCCTCACAGAAAAAAAAAAATATATCTGTTTTTCTTGACATTGACATATGACGATATACTTAAATAGTATTGTTTTGTGATTACTTATTACTTATTTGATATTTCATAAAATTATTGTGTGATTTGCTTACCTACATTATATACATCATCCTACGTATGTATACTCCTTAATTTTCAGTGGTTACCATTCAAATCCATCCTAATTTTTTTTTTTACTACCCGCAGCAACAACCATGAATACTTTATCTAATAGATTAATATCCCTATCGTGAAGAGATCATATCATGAAATCCTATCTTATAATCGTTACGTTCTTTCTAAATTCCCGCAGAACGCGGGGAAGATTCACCTAGTTAGATAACGTAGGGCGGATTTGACACGATAGTATTTTTGTTTATTTATGTTAAATGTTATTTTACTTAAAATAATCGTCATAAAATGTATCTAAACAAAGTGTAATTAGTTATTTTGTTTACCTACATTTCATACTTCCGGACATGTAGTTTTTGGTACGTTTAATACTTTGATGTGATAGAAAATTAATGATACTAAACACAACCACTTTGTGAGACGAAACTTTTAAGCCTAGTTAGGGACAACAATTATCACAAACAAATGAAAACGTTTAATATTAGGTGTGTTTAATATTGGTAGAGTATTTAATATTAGGTTGTGTTTAGTTCTTAAAATATGGACCTGAAAAAAAATTGTTTGTTTGTTGTAAATATTGTCTTATCATTGTCAAAGAGCATCTCCAACAGTTTTTAAAAAATATACTTAGTAAAAATTATAATTTGCCAAGTCACAAAAATATATGCCAAGTGAAAAAACTATGGTTCTCTAATAGTTTTACAAATTTAGCTTCGTAAAAAGAAATAAAAGGCAATATGCAGTATGCAAGTAGGGAGATGAATTTATTTTCGCGGTCAATACGTAACATGCAAGCAAAGAGAGGATTTGTCAAGTTCATCCTAGCTTGACATATTTATCCAAAATGTCAATCTAAATTGCAAAACCTGTTGGAAACCATTTTTTCATGTTGTTGACAAATTTAAAGAATGCAAACCCTGTTTGCAAAATTGTTGAAGTTGCTCTAGTTAGGCTTGAAATATTCGTCTCTCAAACTAGTTCCAAACTATGCAATTAATTATTATACTCTATAGTGTATTTATCTACGTATTTATCTACATTTGATGGTGTATTAGGCAAAAAATTTAATATGAGGAGGAATCTCAAAGTTTGGATCTAAATATACTCCATAATAAGGTACTAGATCCAAACAATGGGATGCTAGCTGGCCAGCAGCGTTGCATGTGATGCGCTCGACTTTTGACAAAAAAGGAATCGGCTGTCAATCAATATTTCTTTATTAGTAGTTCTCGTATAAATAAATTACTTATCTATCTCCTTCTCGATTACCTAAAAATACGCCGCCAGGTCTAACGGCAGAGTATATTTATTTATAGTAAATAATCAATCAACCAGGAGCAGTATACTGCAACCGACGATTCACGGTTGTGGACTACTCCTACTTAATAGGGTTTGGTAACCGATGCGCTGCTTTAATAATGGGCTGGGCTGGCGGGCGGTGGCGCCTAGCCTTCGACACGTCTTTACCTAAACCGATGCGCTGCCATTATTAGAGCTGGGCTGGTTTGCGGTGGCGGCTTTGACACGTCTTTCTTCTGTTCCTATATATAAGGGGTTCGGTTGCAGGCTCCGTTCTCCTAACCCTCTTCTCCGCGCATCTTCTTCTATTAATATGAGGGCGTCCACGGCACGGTGCAGAGAACTCCTTTCCATGGGCACATCTTCTATGAATAGAGGCGAAGGAGGTCAGGGAGCTTTCTCATCCACGGATCAGAGGTTCTGTTCTTCTTCAATGGGCACATCCACAAAGAAGGATAGTTTTTCTTCCTATGCGTCCACGGTCGAAGGTTTGTCCTTGTTCTTTCGTTTTAAAAAAAAAATTTGTTGTTCTTCTCTTTTAATTGTTTTAATTATTAGGGTGTGTTTAGATCCTTGAAAACGGGCACCGTACCACTTTTATTTGTTTGTATTATCCATGGGTAACTTTTCTTAAAATAAAGGTCTCACAACTTATGTTTAAACGGTGCAATTAGTTATTTTATTTACCACCGTTTCATACTCTATTCATGTGTTTTTATATTTAATTTATTTACCACCGTTTCATACTCTATTCATGTGTTTTTATATTTAATGTGTTTTGGTGTGATTAAAATTTTTAGAGAAAAGTTTGAACAGAACACACTAGTAGATCTAGATCTGTTTATGTTCCGTACTAAATTTTATTTACTTTTTCTTCCAGTGGATCTAGATCTGTTTATGTTCCGTACTAAATTTTATTTTATTTCTTCCACTTATTTATAGAACTTATGATTTTTGTTTTGTTTTCCTGAAACTCACATATTCCATTTCATTCACTGAAAGCAGTTGAAACAGTAAAAAACAACAACCTTGCTCAGCCGGCCCAAGTTCTTGAAGAATGCGTAAGGAATTCCAATGCGTAATGATGGAAGGGCCCAAGAATGCGTAATGATCGAAGGGCCCAAGAATCGAAGATGGCCGAAGAATACTGGTCGCAACTGGTCAGCCGGCCCAAATATTCTCTCGCACCTGATCGACGGCGGCTTCTACCCTTTTCCCAGCTGCCTCCCTCCTCCTGCAGAGACGGCACACCGCTCGCACCGCCGTCACCCTACCCGACGATCCGCAGGTACGCAATGCAGGAGCACGAGCGCCGGCCCGCCTCCGCGCTCGTGCTCTCTCTCTTGCCCTTCGATATGAATGTTCCTCCCCCGCACTCTCTCCACTCCAATCTCATCTGAATCCGCCTTCTCTTCCTCTAGGCCGAGACGCCTCGCCGCCCTCGCCATAATCGCCGTCGCCCTCGCCGCCCTCGTCGTCGCCCCGCCGCCAGGTAACAAATGCACGCCCGCCTCCCGCTCCTCTTCCCACATGGCAGTATACCTAGGGTTGTGATCTGAATGTAGAGATGTGGCAGTATACCTAGGGTTGATCTCAATGTAGAGATGAGATGAATTGCTGGATCGTCCCTGCAATTCAGCAATCCGCCTCAATGTCTGTATTTAGCCAGGTTTCTAACATATATCCTGTCTTCCATCATTGATACACATTTATTATAAATGTGGATCATCCACTGGATTTAGCCAAGCTGCATAGGTGTATCCTGTCTTCCATGTTATTATAAATGTGGATCATCCACTGGATTTAGCCAAGCTGCATAGGTGTATCCTGTCTTCCATCATTGATATAGTTATTGTAAATGTGGATCATCCTCTGGATTTAGCCAAAGTTTCATTGTGTATGTGTGCCAATGTCTGTGTGTATGTTTAATTTATGTTTGCCTACCTCAGTGAAAAATGATTGGTTGTCAATCTTAATATTCCAATATCTTTGCATGGTAGAATGTTGGATAATTGGCGTTCGAAAAAAGGACTGGGAGCCTGAGGACATAAAGCCTTGGACACCTCAAGGTCAAAACATTCCCCCATTCCAAGACTCAACTTGCAAGATGTAAGAGAATATTTGATGTGCTTTCTTGTTTTATGTTGTTTAGCTTATGTTTATATGATTTTTCTTTTAATTTTGTAGTACACCTATCCTGCTGATTTTCAAGTTGATGGGGGGCTGGACTCTAGAAGAGTCTCTCAGTTGAATAAAGAATTGCTTAGGCTCTATAAGAAGATTGGAAAAGAATTTGATGAGATATCAGCGGACAAAGAGCGTGGATTCTCTTATTCTGGTAATTTCTTTACTTACAAACTGATGAGATATCAGCAGAGACAATGACAAACTGATTAATGTGATTTTAATTTATGGTTGCATGCATACGCAGAGTATAATCTGGATTCTGCCTGTGATGCTGCTAAGTTTCTCATTGCTGAGGTTGATGCCATCGGTGCCAAATATCATGTACCTGATCAGCTCAATGACATTGTTAAACCTTACAAGTTTGTACCTACGGGCTCCCTTTCCTATCTTGTGGAAGCAGACTTCTTTCATTCTGAAGCTGTGGTAAGTTTTCTGTACCTCTGCTGCATGTGATGATCAGTTTAGGTCAATTGTTAACTGTAAACAAGAAATATTGTTCTTTAGTGCTATCTTATTTTATTCGTTCTTCGTATCCTATCAGAGGTGGAATCTTGAAACCTCTCACCTTGATTAGTGTTTTTAATTTTAGAGTAAACTGCCGGTGCCAAGAGCACAGAAGGAGCTTGCGTCAAAGATCTACTTCAACGTCAATAGGCTCATATTTCTGCAAGAAAGTATAAACTTCCAAAAGACCATGGATCGTCCACTCAATAACCCTGTAACAACTGAGAGTCCACTGTATAGATGTATAATAATTTCCTTCTTCAATTTTTGAGTGTTTCATTTCCTACAAAATTTTCTGACAAAAGGGTATGTAATTGCAGGTGTCTACAAAAAGCTCAGTTCTGATTACAAAGAACTTGAAGACAAAAATTTCAACATGGAGATGCTACCGGAAGTGATGATGAAGGCAAGGCAATTAATTGAACTTGAGCCTGACAATGTGAGGGAGGAAAGAGAGATCTTGGAGAGGAGGAGGAAGTGGGAGGAGGATATGGAGGAGAGCTGGCGGCGGGATCCGACGGTGCGGCTGTTGGCTGCCCACCGTGGGGCTAGGTTCGTTGATTATGGTGCCACGTCCTCCACGGGGCCCATTGATTATGGTGCCATGTCCTCCAAGGGGCCCATTGATCATGGTCCCCGTCCTCCAAGGGGCCCATTGATCATGGTGCCCCTTCTTCGAAGGGGCAGGGGGCCTGTTGAGGACGCTTCTACCCTCTCCAGCCTGCCTGTTGAGGGGGGGGGGGGGGAGGGTCCTGGGGAGGACTTGAGGTTGGAGTGGCGAGGCAAATATACCAGGTTTTCATCTGATGAAGATTGATTTGATGTGACCGCCGCCAACCACTGCTATAAGAACATGAAGGAAGATACTCCGCCGCCAACCACTGCTATAAGAACCTGATGGAAGATATTATTCTGCATTTTTGTTTTTGGAAATTGATGAACTGTTCCAGTAGTCTTCTTGCTGTACGACCGCTTGCTGTACCATAAGACTACTGGACATGCGGTGTTGGTAGTTTCATCAAGTCACTTTGAAAGGCATGTCTAAATATTGGCTATTTCTAACATCCTGCTGTCTGCAAAATATTTTGATGGTTTAGTGCACTTTTTTTCTTCAGTACTGCACTGCTATTTTCAGAACGCAAGGAATTTCACAGAAATCGTATAGGAATTCCACGTGAATCAATTCATTTTCATATGCAAAACATACATAACAGAAAGAAAAACAAAAACCGCACTCCAGCTAAAAGAAAAAAAAAAACTTGCACCAAAATTGAGGTCGAAGAAAACTCGAGTGAGTAATAGCCTGATTGGGGGCACACCACACCTTGACACTGTGCAACAACGGAAAAAGGCATAGCAGCAGTCCTTAGCCTGATTGGAGCACACCACACAATCCATCATGAAAACATGCAATCAGATCAGCACTCTCTAATCTATTACCACTATGGCAGCATTGTGTATAAATATATATTATACAATACAAGTCCAGGCTACACTCTAGACCTACCATCTCATACACTCAATTCACCTCACTCTCAGCAGCTTTGCACTGCATCGCATTTTACAGGCAACAAACGGCCAAAGCACTATCCCAGCTCGCGCTGGCGCCGCGTGGAACACCACAATGCTATTGCTATTGCTATTGCTATTGCTAGCACACGAGGGAGGCCCGGAGCGAGTGCGTCGTGGAGAAGTTGGTGCACGACGCCCAGCGTATGACGGACTCGGACACCGCCACGTCCAGGTGCTCCCGTCCACCAGCGCCGATCGTGTGGTTCCGCCTGCCGTTGACGCCGACGACGCCCCGCGGCATGGCCCCCCTCGCCGTCCTCAAAGACGAGGCAACCACCGTCACGTCACAAGGAGCTTTCTCAGCTGACGACGACGGCGGCGGTTCAGGCTCGCTGCAATCTTGCGCGCAGAAGAACGAGAAGCTCGGCATGGAAGGCACCAGCATCGGGAACCCTCCACCGGGCAGTTCACAGGCCCCGCCAAAGGAGAACCCAGATGCGCCGGAGGTGGAAGGCAAGCAGGACGACGGGTCCGGGTCGGTGACGAACGCCGAGAAGGACGACCTGCAGGCAGTGGCAAACGTGGGCGAGCAGCACGCCTCGTCCTCAGGCATGCCCTGGCACGCGATGGAGCCGCCCGTGTTGAAGCTCACGTCCCTGCTCCGCGACGCCAGCGGCGTGGAGAAGGAGCACGAACCAGAGTCGTCCCGCCGGAGACCGATCTGGTAGCAATGGCTGCAGGAGTCTTCTGACTGGTCCGCGTGTTCTTGCATCCACGGATGCTCTGCATTGAAACATTTGTTTAGATTACAAGAAAATAAAATCCACATGGGCAAGGCAACGGCTGCTATGGAATGAGAGAGAAGCCATCATTAACAAATTAAGACCAGCTGATCTGTACTGTGAGGTCCCAAAATGATGCCATGACAGCCAACCAAACCAGGCTCCATGAAGGGTGGAAGAATGAACCGGCAAGCTTAAAGGTAACATGAACCAGAGAAAGGGGAATTTAAAATCTCTGTATGGTAGCAGCAGATCTACCAGAACATGACCCTACCACAAAATGGCGATGGCACCAATGACACCTGTCCTATTCCCAGCCTTGCAAGATTATATTTATATTACCAAACACCAGCAGCTTGAGCTGGTGCTAGCTCAGAGCTTAGCAGCAAAGCTACTCTACAATGCTTTGTTCGATTTGTAACGTAAACAAGCAAAAAGAGTTCCAAGGAACTGCTACACATATTTTCGTTGATCTCTATATAATATGGTGGACAGCTCAATAGCCTGAATCTAAATGCAGGAATCATGAATCAAGATGAATATAATGTGAAGGAAATGACTGAAAATTTCAGATTGGTGGTTTCGGAGGACCAACAGATGAATCCATTGCTGCTCACCTAGAACCTGCTTGGCCATGAGTCGTTGTCTAGGATCGCGCCTTAGCATCCCGGTGACTAGCTCCTTGGCCGAATCAGAAACCCTGTCCCAGGGATCAGAAGGGAACCGCAGCTCCATCGATCTGATGCACTCGAAAATCTTGGACTTGGTTTTCCCCCAAAATGGTGGGATGCCACTGAGGAGGATGTAGAGTATGACCCCGCGCTCCAGACATCGGCGGCCTCATTGTATCCACCGGAGAGCACCTCCGGTGCAATGTAGAACGGACTGCCCACCATGCCGCTCAAGCTTCGACCTGACAAAACCCATCATGATCAGATTTCGGATTTTAGGAGTAACAAGCTCAAGGGAGAGAGTAACATTACAAGGTGCCTCTTCCATAGAAATACTAGAATTGAATCATTGGTCAAACGAACACCAAGCGTACCAGGCTGGATGTAGGTGGCGAGTCCAAAGTCAGCGAGCTTGATCGGCGACGAGGGCGACTTGCTGACGAGGAGTATGTTCTCGGGCTTGAGGTCCCGGTGCACGATCCCCTTGCTGTGGCAGTGCGCGACGACCTCCATGAGGTAGCGGAACATCAGGGCGGCCTCGTGCTCAGAGAAGCACCCGCGCTCCTCGAGCCTGTGGAAGAGCTCCCCTCCCGCGCAGAGCTCCATAACGAGGTGCACCGAGTCGCGGTCCTCGTACACGGCCTTGAGGCCGACGACGTTGGGGTGTCCCGCGAGGCGAGCCATGACCTCGATCTCGAGCTTCACCCCGCGCACGTCGTCGGGGGACACGAGCCGCGCCTTGGCGATGGACTTGCACGCCAGCGCCTCCCCGTGACAAGGTCGGAGCAGGACCGGATCACGCCGAACTGGCCCCAACCTAGCTGCGGACCCAGCGCGTACCGGTCCTCGAGGCAGGAGACGTGCGCCGCCTCCAGGAACGCGCCCCGTAGCCCCGGCGCCTTGTACGAATTGTACCTGGCCTCGCCGCCGCACTCGGCGGCGGCCATCGCGCTGAGGTCCCACACGCTGGCGAAGCCGGCGAGACCGAGACCGAGACCTCCGCCGCCGCCGCTGCAGGCCGCGAATCTCCGGCGGCCGCCCGCCCGCCGCCAAGCGAGGCTCCCGAATCTCGCAGGCCTCGGTCAGCTCAGGTCAGCTGCGCCCGCCCGCCCTCCCCTCCCTCCACGGGCATTCCGCGCTCGGCTGCCGAATCTGCGGCGAGGAAAAGCAAAACAGCAAGGCTTTTAGCTCTCGAAACCCCAAAATCGCGGCTTTGCCCCCGCAAAACAAACAAAAAAAAAATCCAGCAACGGCGCCCCGCGAGCTCGGGACCCGGAACAACCCGCGGCGGAATTCAAAATTGGCACCGTGGGGAACCGGCGCGGCCGACTCGCCGGAGCCGTGCCCACCCAGCAGCGGGGTCTCCCGGGCCGACACGGCGGCTGGGTGAGCGCGCAGAGCAGATCGAGCCGCGTCTCGCTCGGGGACGGGATGGGCCTCCCTCGAAACCGCCGCGCCCGGCCTCGGAGAAGCAGGAAGTATACTCTAGGAACTAGGAATCGCACTCACCCGCGTCGCTCGCTGCCGCCGGCCGCCGCGGGGTCAGCTCCTCCGAGGGCCGCGGCCGAGCTCGCGGCACCGGCCGCCAGCGCAGAGAGCGAGAAGAGTCCGAGGTGGTGGTGACTGGTGCTCCGCTGGTGGTGGGGAGGCGCGATACCCCCACTCGCCCGCTCTTTGATAGGGCAACAACTAGGAGCCTCCGCTAATCATGTGGTTAAGCTTTGTTTATCCATGGCTTACTTCGCCATTTTTCAAAAAAAAAATAATTTAGTTATATCTTGGGCTAAGATTGGTTGGAGGTTTGTTCTTGTTTGATCGATCTTGTTGCAAATATAAAAGAATTTTGTAGGATTGCTGCTAGGGTAAGAGTGGGAGGTGTTGAATTGAATTGTTCCAACGTGGTTGGTCGCATTTGATTTCGAATTAGGTGTAGTGGTTGGACTTTGGAGGGACAAGGGATACTTGGTGGTTTTTAAATTCGTGCTACTTTTGCTTTTTCCGTTGCTTCTCTTGCCTCGAAGTAAACTGTACGTTGTGGGATTTGGTGCCCTGCCACGTCTCTGGTGTGTGTGATTTGTGCAACAGATATGTATCGTGTGTGTGACGCGCAGTCACGCAGATCGTCGTCGGCTAACGACGGCACATGCACGTCTCTGGTGTGTGCTTGCTCGAGTTGAAATATTCCTAGGTTTTATGTTGCTTTCTTCAGTTTTGTTGCTGGGAGAGAGTGATGCATGAAACAAGCGTGACCTCGCTATGATAGCAAGTGACTTGATTAAAATGGTTTATTATGTATAGTTTTATAGATTTAAGATAAATCAAACTTTTCAAATTTAATCAAGTTTATAAGAAAATAATATTGATATTTATATTTATAACTCTAAAAAGGTCAACTATAAAAAAGTATGTTTTGTAACGAATTAATTATTTGTCGTCATAATCATAGACAAACATTAGTATTTTTATTAAAAAAATAAAGTTAGTTAAATTTGAATTTGGTTGACTTCTTGTAAAGTAAGAATTGTATTTTTTATATGTAAAATACACAGAAGAAGTAGTGTCTTTCATGAGCTATGCACGATTGTGTGGAGTGCGCTCTGGAATTTAGGAAGTTGTTATATGTTTGAATGATAATGCATAGCATAGACATGTGTCGTAAAACGTCGTAGGTGTTCATATTTGTCGAAAACGTTCTCTTGGTTCTTTTTGTAAGTGTTTGTTTTGGATGAGGGAGAGAGTCATAAAATGGTTGATTTGTACTCCAGAACATAACAAATTACCGCACTGATTGTTGGGATTGGGACCGTTGCGTTGCGACAAGAAAAGAGTTCACTCAATAATGGAGCTATGCAAAAGTTGAATAATACGTACACAGTGTAGTATCTAATCTAAACAAAAGGGCCCAAAGCTTTCAAACAAATTTATTATCACCTCCTTGGCCCTACCATACACGAGAATGCAAACACAAAAGGCCTAGCTAGCAGCACACAAAAAATAATCGTGTTTCATAAAAGGCTTTGGTAATGGACAACCTGATGTCCACTCTTTTACCAAAAAGAAACCGTGTGCCACTTCTATGAATTGCTGTCGTCGGAGATGATAATGACGGACTGCAAATAAAAAAATATTGTCAAATGGAACAACGATATGCAAATTCAAACCAAAATTACAATATTGAATCAAAGGCCTAGCTTGTGAAATTAGGCGATTTCACTAAATACCCAAACAACTATATATTCCACGCAAATTGCATGCTGGAACCAAAAAATGGGCTCATTCTCAAATTATATAGCTTAATTATTACTACTATTATTAGTTGTCTAGTTGATGATGCATGTGGGTTTGTGTACGTTTTGGATTAATCGACATTGCCTTTTTGGCTTGTTGGATTTGATTTAACAAGAGCCAGCATTGCAAGTTGCTCCTCCTCGTCCTCGTGAGCTTAGAGCTATACGCACTCATTATATATTCAATTTAGGGTGTGTTTGGTACGACTCTAGCTACGGAAAAATAGCTAGGATATTTGCTTAGGCCGTGGTATCTCCATTTAATATATAGTTTACCAATTTGTAACGGACAACATGGTACTTGCCATTTTTAGGAAAGCTAACCAATATGCTTCTTGTTCTCACAAGCTGTTGTCAATTATTAAAGACGATAGCGATCACAGTAGTGAATTGGAGGCCGTCAAAACCATGCTCATGAAAATGATCTTTTTTTAAACTGATGCAGTAGAGTGGAAATATGTGAGCTAGCTAGCAGGACCAAGAACACTGGCCCGGATCGATATGATGTAACCGGCCGGCCGGTGATGCGAGCGTGCCTACGCTGTGTACCTACGTGCTCTCGCCCGATTGGTGGTTGGCATCGCTCTCGCCCAATTGGTGGTTGGCATCCATCATCGCCTGTTTTGGCTTTTGGTTCGTAGCATTTCACAAGTTGCTCCAATTGAGTCCATACCAAAACAAACCAAACCAAGCCCAATCATGGGTGTCGAGGGTTTGCTTGCGGCGGCGATCCGCGGTCCATTGCCTCCCCGAATAGCCACCCAGAGAAAGATGTTGACACGTCCCAGACCAGAACACACCCTGGGATTGGATGTGATCCGATCAGTTGTAAGGCGTGGTATGCCGATCGAACGGAAAAATTTTCCATCCGATTGCCAGCACCAAATGATCTGGTCCGGTTGATCATTGAGCTCAATGTCCCAAACTGCTCGCCAGGCACGGAGGCATTCCGCCATCGCTTGGACGGCCAACCCGCCGGAGATTAGGCTCACCCGTTGCCTGTTGTGGAGTGCCTCGACCACCGAGAGCGTCTGCAATACCCGCCTCGGGACAAATCGCAAGATTGTCAGCGCAAAGGACATAATGGCGACGCCCTTGATCCAACTGTCCACCCAGAACAAAGTGTCACGTCCATTCACGACGATGGAGGACATGGATGCCCCGAACAAGTCAAACATTCTAAATTTATAATCAAGTTTTTATATTTATATCTCTAAATAAGGTCAACTATAAAAAATAATACATAACTAATGTAATGAGGATATTTATTAGGCGTAACAAACAAACATTAGTGTTTTTTTTTTATAAAGTTAGAAACATGAATTTGTTTGACTTCTTATAAAGTAAGAAGAATTGCAATCTTTTAGATACAACAAGCTTGTAAAAAAGCAATCTTGTTGACTCAAGAGCTATATATGCATAGACATTTGCCATAAAGCGTCGTATAGGTGTTCACAGTTGTGCAAAAACCTATCTCTTGGTTCTTTTATAAGTGTTTGTTAGGAGGCATGTGTTTGCTAATTAAGTTGTTAAATGGTTGATTTGTAATCCAGAAGATAAGAAATTACCACACCGTGTTGTTGGGACCGTTGCGTTGCGACAAGAAAAAGAGTTCACTCAATAATGGAGGTAACTAGGTAAGTGCAAAAGTTAAACTACAATAGTACAGTATGTCGAAACAAATAGGGCCACCTTTCAAACAAATTTGTTATCACATCAAGTACTTGGCCCCACACAAAAGGCCCAGCTAGCGGCACAAAAAACTGCTTCAGAGTACCGGGGCTCATCCACTGCCTAATTGTTTCATAATTTTCAAAAGACGATAGCGATCACAGTAATGAATTGGAGGCCGAAATAATGCCCATGAAAATTGATCTTTCACTGATGCAGTATATAGAGTGAAAAATATGTGATCAAAGAAAACCGGGGCGATCGATATGATGTAACCGGTGATGCGAGCATATGCCTACGCTGCGTACGTATGATTGGTGGTTGGCATCCATCCATCGCCTTTTTGGCTTGTACGTACGTAGGATTTCACAAGTTGCTCCAATAGTCCATACCAAAACAAACCAAACCAAACCGTGTCGATCGTCGTTCGTTGGTAGCCAAAGAACAAAAAATGTCGATCGTCGTCACGCCTCGGATTGGCCAATATAATCGTCGCCACTTGCGTGGTGACGTAGTCGTCGTCATGGTGTCTCTGTCTGGCTCTCGGAAAGCAGGTGGTGGGCCCCAGCCAATCCGTGGTTCGGTTGGCGCCGCCCGAAAGCGAGAAAGCGAGAGGGAGGTGAGGTGCACTGGCACTGTGGCTGGCTGCAGCTAGCAATCCAGCAGCGTTTAACGTTGCTTCAGCGTACATGCACGTGACACGAGCCGTGTCCAAAGAACACGCACAAACCCCTCCTTGTAATTTGCAAGGAGCACGGCTGATCGAGTTAGAACCATTTTTTTAATCGATCGAGGACCAGAAACGATCGTCTAAAAATGGTTTCTAGATCTGGGCTCTCCTTCTCAGGGATCGACTTAACACAAATTATATGCACTACAACTACTTTTGCCGGCCGAATGGTTTTTTTTTTTTTTTTTTTCAAAACACGGATTTAGGTCCATCGGAGAAGTTGTTCCAAAACAGAAATACTGTAACTACAAGCTATAAATATAAATAAATGCGTCCTTGGTTACCTTTTTGGAAAAAAAAAAGGAAGAAAGAATAAGAAGCTCTCTAAGTGCAATGAGCACTACTGGTAGTACTTTGATTAGTTGTAAGTGGCCTGCACGGAGAATAATTCCGGTGGTCGACATGATGGTGTCTTTGAGTGAGATCCTGGGCGTGTGTTGGTTGGAGTTCACAGTGGATCAACAAAGCATTATATTTTATTCTTCTTATTTTAATTAGTAAGCCATTCTTTTCCTTTGGAACAAATATGTGGTGGTGGTAGGGAATGAATCTAGATACTCTGTGGGAGCAAATAAAATAAAACAGCTTGGCCATTCTGTTTCGACTGCAAATTAGCAAGGCCGGGCACATCAATCCAACCACATAGGACAAAATCAAAGCAATTCACCGTCTGGTTCCCGTTCCGTGAACGGGGGCCGGGCACGGGACTCGATGCGCGGCAAGTCGGAGCCAATGCCACGTGGGCCTCCTACGCTGCAGCACGTGGGTGGGCCCGGGATGGCAGTTAGAGAGCGGCCGGCGGGCCCCAGCCTACCTGCTTCTTCGGCTCTTGGCGAGAATGTCAACGGTGCCGGCCTTTTGCGTTTTGATCACGGCCGTCGGTGGTGGATGGACCTGTTTTCAAGCTGTGCAGCCTGCAGCCGTTGGAGTAGGGTGACAACTTTTTTCAGAAAAAGAATGAACTACTCTACCATCGGCACTCGAGCCGTTGACGTTCTACAGTACTCCTATTACTTTTGTTTTTTTCCTCCCAGCACTGTTGACGTCCTACAGTCCTCATAGTAATTGCCTTGTTCATCTCCTTTTTACTGTTTGAGGGAATGGAAACAAATCAATTTTTATAATTGTTTCAAGGTCTTTTTTAATTTTAAATTTATATATACTAGGAAGAGCACCAAAGTAGTACTATAGGCAACCACAACCTACATACAATCACGAGTAGCACAAACGAGCAGGTTGATAGGTGGAATTTTCGGCACCAAGACAGTGAATCAAAAGTAAGTATCTGCCTTGCCTCAAGCCGAGCTTTCTGAAGCGGTCGACACCAAAAATTTGCCATGCCATAAATTTGGCAAGCCAAAAAGTTTGGGAAAAATTATTGCCAAAGATTTAACAAGCCAAATTCGAGAAGTTGGTAAGTTTTGGTAGCCAACTAATCACTATCTAAAATCATGGCTTGCTAAATGATTTTTGCTTTGTATGAAAAAATTTTGGGCGCCAACTAATCGGCCTCAAGATCAATTTTAGCATTTGCAACGTTCGGTTCCTCTGATGGGATGTGCAACATTTGAGGCCCAGTAGCAAAGATCTGAATTCCCTTCCGCTAAGCAGGCCGTCAGAAAAAGAAAAAGGAAACCAACCAGCAATCGTGGCCCAACGGCGTGATCCACCAACCCAACCCACCCACGCGTCCGTCCACTCCAAAGTGGTCGTGGAAAAAGCGCGATTCCTTCTCGGCCGGGGTGCTTGTGCGCGTTGCTTGCTCCCCCTACACGTCATTCCCCGTCCGTCCGTCCGTCCGCCGCGGCTCCACCACCTGCACGCACTCCTCCTCCTCCACTCCCCCACTCCCGGACGGATCTCGAGGGGACTGATGGCCGACGCGTACTGGAGGTACGCGGCCGCCGACCCGCGCCACCAGCAGCAGCAGCAGCAGCCGCCGCCGCCCTCTGCAGGTGGGGGCGTTGCGCACCAGGCATGGGCGGCGGCGCGCCGCAGATGGCTCCCGCCATGGGGCAGCAGCAGCCCATGAAGCGACCCCGCCCCGCTGACTTCTCAGGTCCGCCCGCCCCTCACCTCCCCTCCCCTTCCCCGATCTGATGATCCGCGCGCTGCCGTTCGCTGTTGCTGATCTGCCCGCTCGATCTGCTGCGCCTGGTCGCCCGTTGCTTAGGGTTTTAGCGGCGCCAAACCTCACCGCAATGCGCTGGTTCCGTTTAATTCTTTGTTTCCCGCCCGCCCGCCCGCCCTGTATTATGCGGTCTCGTTGTATTCCCTCCGTCCCGCCTATGCTTGTCAACGGGCGGGGATGCGTCGAAGGCTCGACGCGGTGATGCCGTCTGTACTGAATCTCTCCCGGAACTAGGGAGGAGCTAGGGAAACGTCAGGCTTCTTTCTGTCTTGAACTTGGTTGCCACGGGGCTGCGGGACCGGATCCAAAATGGTTGTTACTTGCAGGATCTGTCGCGATCGTTTCAGTACCACTGATGGGTCGCCTGGGGTTTAGTCAGTGTCAGATTTATTTAGGATGCACCTAAAACCCACTCCTAGATCTAGGATGCTCCTAAAACCCACTCGTAGATTCAGGATGCACCTTAAACCCACTCTTAGATTCACATACACAGTTTATACCTGTTAAACGATTTAAAGGTGCAGTGTGCGGATTTTCGGTAGCATACAAACTCTGTGGTCACTCACAGCGTGTTTGGTTTGCATCACCAAACTTTCATGCTGTATGCTACCGTTTGGTTTGCGCTGCGGAATCACTTCTGTCACGGAGTT
The DNA here is from genome assembly GCA_015847255.1 of Hyparrhenia diplandra. Lineage (NCBI taxonomy): Eukaryota > Viridiplantae > Streptophyta > Magnoliopsida > Poales > Poaceae > Hyparrhenia > Hyparrhenia diplandra. The sequence goes on from JADLZK010004734.1 coordinate 536,970, forward strand.
GTTCCTCCTGTTAGCTATTCCCAAGGAACTTATACATTCCTCAAAGAAAGTCAGATGACTCCATGCCTCACCGACCCACAAGTTGTTGGGTATGGGTATCCAAACCAAACTGGCTGTTACACTGTCTATTCATCATGCTTAAGTAGGTCAAATCATACTGCAACGTGGAAGCATGTACAGACCAAAACTGCAGTAACGTGGGACAAAAGTTCTTTCTGCCACACTGGCTTTCCTACCTCTGGAGTCTGGAGCTAATGTAGTCCTAAGATTCGGAGTCACCTGGTAAGTTGGTAACTGAGAAAAAGCATGAGCTAATTTGAGACTGTGAGCCAACTTGTAATCGAGGAACGTGACTATAACACGAACAACTCTAGACCAAACTATCATTGATACTTAGCTGTATATAGGTGTTCCACAAAAATCTGAACAGCATTTGGTTTGAACTATATATTTACTGCTATTTTTTCGTTGCATAGATGTACCCGGTGCACCTGACATGACTGGCTATTATCCGCGTGATGAAGAAAGGGCAGGGTATCGCCCTGCTAGAGATACCGAGGCTCTTAACTCGTCCTACGAACGCTTTCTGCGTACTGGGGTATCAACTGTTGGATTGTTGCATAATCGTCTTTCAAACACAGTCTGCTAATACTTATGTTGAACTTCAGCAAATTCAATCCTTTGGTGGTGGACCTGCTGGAGAACCTATTAGGCCTGCTGTGGGTGGCAATGCTGGCTACCCAGTTGATGATCGTTCAATGATGGCGGCTAGGGGTATGGATAACAGAAATATTGGTTTTGGTGGTGGAATGCCAGAGCCACCCCTACCACCTGATGCCTCAAACACCTTATATATTGAAGGCATTCCAACTGGTTGTACACGTCGAAGTTTCACGTATCCTTAGATATATACATCTTTTCTGCCACTCTTTTTCTAAACATCTATTTGCATAAACTGCGATCAAGCATAGTTAGTCCTTCACTTTCCCCAGACATCTTCCGACCATTTGTTGGCTTTCGTGAGGTTAGGCTTGTAAACAAAGAACCAAAACATGTAAGCGAACTACTTGTTTTTGTCGCCTTTGTCTGTTTTTTTTATTGTCATTCATTCTTCTGACTACTTCGCTATTGGCAGCCTGGTGGTGACCCTATTGTCCTGTGTTTTGTTGATTTCGCGGAACCTACACAATCTGCTATTGCCATGGAGGCTTTGCAAGGTGAAACAGATGAACTTGACATGCATAGATACTCTCTGAACTATGTTAAGCTGACACTAAGCTATTGATCAGATTTACTTACTAAAGTTTGGTTGCATCAAGTCATACTCCAATTCCCCTGTTTCTTTTTTGTTGAAACCAACTGATCAATAAGCCAGCATAATTTTGGTTGTTTCAATAGTGTTCTGTGAGAGAGAAACAAGCCGTAATGCGGCTGATAAGCCATAGTTTTGGTTGTTTCCACTTTCCATGAATACCTCAAGTTTTGCCATGCATAATTTCGAGCTGAAACCTACCTTTTCTGTCTTTTCCTAGAAAGCACGTATTGAACCTTTAAAACCTTGAACATATAATATTTATAGTTTTTACATGGAAATGATACTATTACATTCATCAATTCATTTTTCATGGGATTAAATTTGTTTTTTTTTTCTACCGTACGATGTGAAAAACTATTGCTCAGAGGTGTGTATTGTCAACTGTCAATGTTTCAATGGTTGTCCAGATGACAAGTAACATAGAATGGAGGGAATAGCTATTTCTTTGTTAATTTTTTTTGTTCTATCTATATTTTTTTATCCTCAATGCTACCTTTTTCCTTCAGGATCCACATCCACATAGACATATGTTGGGGTGGTAGTTTGGTGCCTTAGGCCAAGAGCCTCTTATTGGGATACAGTAGTTTCAAGTAATTATCCTTTTTTTGGTTTAGAAGTAATGGCCAACCAAAGCTATTCGAAAGCAAGATATGTAAATCTTGTCGGTGTAGTACTACTCTAAAGTTAAGGAAAACTTTCTGCCACATGATCACTCAATCGGTTATTGGTGCTTAGCTATCTGATAAGAGCGATGTTCATTTGATAAAGCTTATTGTGCTGACCAGGGACTTCACGTTTTTCGACAAGACAACAGCTGAAATAATGGGGACACCCTTGGTGTCACTGACACTTCATTGGCTCCGTCGCTAGTTAAGTAGTTAGGGCAGTCCCAACTCCCAACCATAAAACTATGGAATAGTTTCCAAGCATTCCAATTAATATAGACACTAGAAACTTTGCTCCCAATGGATAGTTTCTACAAACAAAATTATGATTCAATCATATATCTTATCTCCTATCATCTACCTATCATAGTTCTTCCGATCTTGGTTCCCGCCTTATCACTCCTCCTTAACTTCAATGCCACAGCTGCATTTTGCCTACTTAGCACCTTAATAAATGCCATGGAAACCTTCCATTGGGACTTGCCCACATCTGTCCTGTGACCACCAGATTGTAGTATCTGGTATGTTACCATGACGGTGGGGTGGGGGCAGTCCACTTTGTGTTGTTTGCTAAGAGAGGTGAATGATTGGAGCCCCTTTGGGCATGTAAAAGGGACCACTGCCCAGATTTCTCCTGGCATTGGTTTTCCAACCTTTGTAGCAAGATTGGTAATGTGGAGTTTTGTCGTGCTGTCTTCCAGAATGTGTTGAATAGTGTTGTTCCTATTCCCATGGACTGTTTGTTAATTCACTTTGCATACAGTCAACTATAGGCGCAATATCAACACGATACTAATCACAAGGTTCCATGGTTGATTTTTGCAGGCTATAAGTTTGATGAGCATGATCGCAATTCACCCAATTTGCGGCTGCAGTTTGCTCGTTTTTACGGGTCCAAGGGGAATTCAGGACCGGTGGCGGTCGTGGTAGGCGATAAGTTCTTGGCGTTCCTTTTTGCCAGGTTATTCACGAATTCTCGTTCAACATATTCTCTCAAAGGACTGAAGTCAATTTTTGTGTGGCGATAACACTAATCAATTGCTTCGGTCACTGTTTTATAGGACTGTTCGCAGCGAACACCCATGTGGGATGTTGTTAGTTTGATCATCGTTCCAGTGATATTACTCCATACTTCCATAGGAATAGGATTGGCAGCTTGGACTTTGTGGTTCCAGCGTTGCGATCCTGGTCTCGCTAGATGTTTTCTAGGCAGAATGCACTAGCTGAACATGGTAGGTCCAAACATTTGTACCATCCCACAGGCGTGATGCCTAATATTGCTGAAGTTGTTTGTAATGTAACTCGAGGCAGTTTGGCCGTTTAATCTGTGGACTTGATGAATATTATTGTCCTGTTTGCTGTTACATTGGGGAGCCTATCGTTGAAGTTGTTTGGTAACGTATGTATCTCGTGTGTGTGTGTGTGTGTGTGTGTACGCCCAGGAGTTTACAGCGGTTCCAGAGCTGTTGTACGTGATAAGTTGCATGGATTTTTTTAAAATAATTTAGTAGCTGTTGTATAAAAAATTGAGAGGCCGGACTGGAGAGGCCGGCGTTGGAGTGATCGTCTGAAATCCAGAAGAATGTTAAGGTGAACTTGATGATATGGATGTCTAAGCTCAGATATGTGGTGATGGAAGCGAAAGAATACTTGCAGCTATTGGTGGAGTGCAAGATCCAGAAGAGAGAATGTATGCAACAAGGTGGCTCACGAGCTGGCCCAATTAGCTAGACGAAATAAGTATTCATAATAATACTGCGACTTGGTGGGTGCTTGCAAACGCCTGTGTGCTGTGATAGACCTCTCATCAACAACAACATTGTAGTTGTTTGTCTGGCTAATATAAGCTCTCTTTTACCTTGCCAAAAATAACAAAAAAAAAAAAAAAGTTCTGGAAAGTGTTGGGTAGTTTCTTGAAACGGAATTGTGCAGGCCATTTTTTAACGGCTTCCATGGTCAGTCGAACCCGTTGAAGTGTTCTCACTGGCCTTAATTTGTGGAGAATTAACTTGCGTGCTGCCTGGATACAGCCTAATCACTGACTGTAATGGCAGTCGAAAAGGCCCTAATAATCTGCTATTGCCATGGGTGCTTTGCAATGTGAAACTGATTAACTTAAGATGCAAACAGATACTTTTTTAATAATGTTAAGTAGGAGTAGACAATAAGTTATTTGTCCTCTTTGCTTCCTGAAAGTACTTCTACTATGTTCAGACAGACAGTGTTCAGCTATTGGTCTTATCAGGTCAATTTTCCATGGATGTGTAGTCTACACCACCAGATCAATTTATGCCCCATCCTACATACTCAGCTCACACAAATGCAGATTTTTACACCAGGTCACTATCACACATTTTCTTTTCCAAACATAGTATATGCAAGCTGCAGAATTTATATTATCACAGCACACAACGTACAGGGCTGAGATGCTGCAGAATTTTTAGAAGCACATTGTGTGCTCTTGGATAAAACATGCCATCTTTTCCCAAGATATAATAAACTGCAGTGGAGAAAATGGGCCCCATCCAGCACGAACTGTGTAGTGGAGTGGCAAAATGCCTTGCCGGAGCAGACAAGGTAGCTGAAAGGAACCCAGCACAGGCGACACCTACCACAGCTGCCACTTGCCACTGGCAGGCAGCCATCTTTCCCAAGTCCCAACCCAAGCATGGCGTCGTCCGTCCACCGACTGGAGGAGCACGACGACGACCGCGACCGCCATGGCAGCCCGATCACCTCTCCGCTGCGTATTCTCGCTCACTTCTTTGTTTCCTCGCAGTGGCAAGTGGGAAAGCCACGGCTCCGTTCGCTTCATTTCCATTTTGTGTCCTTGTCATGCAGTGCAACCGTCGTCGTCGCGTAGCCAGCGTGGCCGCTCGCCGGAGGAAGAGGTGCGTGAGGCGGGGGTTGACAACGACGACGACTCGCCGATCGAGCAGGTGGCGCTGACAGTGCCGGTAGGGGACGACCCGACGACGCCGGTGCTGACGTTCCGGATGTGGGTGCTGGGCACGGTGTCCTGCGCGGCGCTGTCCTTCCTCAACGCCTTCTTCGGGTACCGCAAGGAGCCGCTCACCATCACCGCCGTCTCGGCGCAGATCGCCGTGCTTCCGTTGGGTCGCCTCATGGCCGCGGCGCTGCCGGAAGGGGCCTTCTTCCGCGGCCGGCCGTGGGAGTTCACCCTCAATCCGGGGCCCTTCAACATGAAGGAGCACGTCCTGATCACCATCTTCGCCAACGCCGGCGCCGGTGCCGTGTTTGGCATGAATCTCGTGACCTCTGTCCGCGTCTTCTACGGCCAGCACATGTCCTTCTTCGTCGCCCTCCTCCTCATCCTCACCAGCCAGGTAAGTGAAGTAAACGATGAGTTACTCCAAACAAGCGGGAGCTTGATTGCATGAACTGGGTTTGGGTACCTCATCGTGCGTGCAGGTGCTGGGGTTCGGTTGGGCCGGAATATTCCGGCGGTATCTGGTGGAGCCGGCGGCGATGTGGTGGCCCTCCAACCTCGTCCAGGTCTCCCTATTCAGGTATATAGCAAAAATCTGCAAAAGTAACACGCCTCCTTCGATTAGTTATTACAAACTGTAGTGGAATTCATCTAAAAGCCTCTCAAGCAGTAATCATCTCAAAAGAAAAGAAAAAAAGATCTACACTGGACATAGCAGTATCCACGATCAAGGTCACGGTACGTTAAGATTAGATTTAAACAAGTAACAAGTAAAAAGTATAGCGGAAATGTGGGACATTGGTTGGACCATTTTTTAGCAAAAGGTTCTCAAAAGCATCAAATGGTAAGGTGCGATGCATTATAATTTAATATTAGTATTATATTGCATGGATATAGTTTCTGATATCATATCATGCTCCACCAACCACTATTATCTTATCATTATGCTGAATCATTTGATTCATTTCAATAGAATAGACAGACAGAGCGAAAGAAGCGATTGGCCAGTGCAAGTCGCAAGCAGCCAAGGACACATCTCAATAGACAACAGCAAAGTTTGTTTAGGGTATATATATAATTAAAGATTTTGGACACATGATTTGTGCTTGCTTTGGTGCGTATTAAGTATATATATCAATACTGACAAAAGAGTAGCAGCAGTATGTGTTGATGTATGTCTTGTAAAGAACTTCAGCACTGAAATATAACGTGAACAGAAACTGCTTACCAATTCAAAGCTTCAAAGGCACAATTGTTAATTCATTATCAGGTGCAGTCTCTGCAAGCAACAATGGACGATTAATAACAATCACAAGCTGCAAAAACCAATACCTGAAGGCTCATGACAATAGCAAAATCAGGAGTACTGCTAGTCAATCCACATATACCCAAGAAGAAAACTAGAAAAATGCTCAATCACTTACCACTACCATGGTTCTATCTTAACATCAAAACAAGGAGAAAAGGACAATATATAGTCGTGGACTAAGATAAGTACACAGCGTGCAGGTGTGGATGTTTATTTCAGGGATAAAGTAGTGAACCAGCAACCATTCCAATCAAAACAGCAATCATATCCTATCTTATACTAGTGTATGTAATATAACCAGTGTGTACAGCCTCAGAAGATGTAGTAATTTGACAAGAAAAAAAAAATCATGCAAGCAACCTATCTTTATAAGTCAATACTATGTGAAAACACACTCATATGTCATACGACTATAAAGTTGGTGCAGCCATGCCAATTCACATAGGGCACTTCACGAGAAGTTGAAATAGCAGATATAGAAGTTGAAATAACAGATTCAGAAGTTGAAATAATAGTTTTCCTGATGTATTATACTCACCAGGGCACTTCATGAGAAGGAGCAAAGGAGAAAAGGTAGAATGACACGCAACCAGTTCTTCCTGGTGGCATTCATCTGCAGTTTCGCCTACTACATCTTGCCGGGCTATCTGTTCCAGATGCTTACCTCCCTCTCCTGGATCTGTTGGGTATTTCCCAGCTCTGTGATTGCCCAACAGCTTGGCTCAGGCCTCCATGGACTTGGCATTGGCGCAATTGGACTCGACTGGTCATCCATCTCCTCCTACCTTGGAAGCCCCCTTGCTAGCCCCTGGTTTGCCACTGCCAACATTGCAGCTGGCTTCTTTATAGTCATGTACATAATCACACCGATCAACTACTGGTTTAATGTTTACAAGGCACGCAACTTCCCCATCTACTCAGATGGTCTCTACACAGTGACTGGACAAAAGTACAACATCTCTAGCATCATGGACTCCCAATTCTATTTTGATACAGAAGCCTATGCGAAGAATGGACCATTATACATCAGCACATTCTTTGCTTCCAGCTACGGTCTTGGTTTTGCATGCCTTACCGCAACGGTTTCCCATGTTCTCCTTTTCCATGGAAGGTAGTTTTTGCTATCAATTGCCCCTCTTGGTCCACTCTGCAAAAGTACACATGAAGCTAAAATTGCAGGCTTTTTCACAGTGAAATCTGGCAGTTAAGCAAATCAGCTTTCGAGGATAAGAAGATGGACATCCATACAAAGCTTATGAGGAGATACAGGCAGGTCCCTGAGTGGTGGTTCATATGCATCCTTGTGGCCAGTGTTGCAGTCACCATGCTTACCTGTGAGTACTACATTGAGCAACTGCAGTTACCTTGGTGGGGAGTACTGCTTGCATGTGCCCTTGCCATTTTCTACACCCTTCCGATTGGAATTATCAAAGCAACAACCAACCAGGTATGGAATCCAAACATGAATGCAGACACATACTACATATTACAACATATACACCCCAGGAGAAGGAACAAAGCTAACTATGTATACAAGTGTAACAGGCTCCAGGCTTGAATGTCATCACAGAGTACATAATGGGGTACCTATATCCTGGACGACCCATTGCAAATATGTGCTTCAAAGTATATGGCTATGTTGGCCCACGTCAAGCACTAGAATTTTTGCAAGATTTTAAGTTGGGCCACTACATGAAGATTCCCCAAGGACCATGTTCATGGCTCAGGTGAGTTCAACTAGCTACACAAGTAATAGGCGTTACAATAACAAAAGACCAATAACCACATGCTCCAGTTATATTTAAAATAACAGGTTGTGGGCACTTTGATTGCGAGCTCTGTATACCTTGGAACGACATGGTGGCTCATGGACACAATACCTAATGTGTGCAACAAGGAGCTTCTCCCAGCAGACAGCCCTTGGACATGCCCTTATGATCATTTGTTTTATGATGCATCAGTGTTATGGGGCCTTATTGGTCCACGCAGAATATTTGGTGATTTAGGCACTTACTCTGCTGTGAACTGGTTCTTCCTGGGCGGTGCCATTGCTCCCCTCCTTGTCTGGTGTACACAAAAGGCACTCCCAGCTCAGAAATGGATCCGGCATGTCAATGTGCCTGTATTGATTGGTGCAACCAGCTTGATGCCGCCTGGCACTGCAATCAACTATACAACATGGATACTCATCGCATTTTTGTCAGGTTACATGGTGTATAAGTACCATCGTAATTGGTGGGAGAGACACAATTATCTGCTGTCAGGTGCCCTTGACGCTGGTTTGGCATTCATGGCTGTATTGCTATATCTATGCCTAGGACTGGAGAACAAAAGTTTGAACTGGTGGGGAAATGATTTGGATGGATGTCCTCTTGCTTCATGCCCCACTGCAAAGGGTATAACTGTAGATGGATGTCCGGTGCATAATTGAGAGAAGTCATCATTCAGTATTTGGGGGGTTAAAATTACATTATCTCTAAAGGGGCGTGCACGATGGATGGACCATACAGATAATTGTGAGGCTCTCTTAATGCTATATCCATACATAGCAATGAAGAGCAAATGTTTGAACTGGTGGGACAATGATTTCGATGGATGTCTATGCTTTCATGCCCTTCTGCAAAGGGTATATAACTGAAGATAGATCTGCAGAGCATAGTTGGGAGTATTCTAATCATTGGCAGTACCAGGGGATAAAACTAGCTTATCTCTTGAGAACCATCACAGATCAATGTAGTCTTTGTCATTTTTATTTATATATAAAAAAAACAATTTCATGGTACAGACACATTCGAAGTGTGAATATATTTCAGGTAAGAACTAAGCTGCAGGAATAGCAGTCATTAAACCACGAAGCCCCTATGAATACAAATGGCTGAAGTTTGACAGGAGTAGAAGCACCTCTTGGTAAAAAACACAATCAGGGTGCTCATTGCCTATGGAAAAAACACTATGTAAGTGTGTCCTGATAGCATCAGGATTCAGGAGAAGCTGCGGCTGTAGTCACGAGTGCGTTGTACGTACCAATTGGCAATCGCAGCATGTCACGCGCAGATCGACGCACCCTCTCAGCTGATCTTGCTGGCACAAGTCGATCATCCGCTGAACACTGACGCTCCTGGGGAACCTCCATGAGTCCAGCTCACGCACAGCACAGATGGCGCAGCCATACCTGCATCCCCTTGTTCTACCGACCGACCACCCCTTGTGATTGTGGGGACTACAGAACACGCGGCAGTTCCTCGCAGTGCAAACAGACATTTCGTCGAGCACACCGGGTTCACCGGTCACGAGCGCCGGATGGAGCGAGGCGCCTAGCCTTGGGAGCGATGGTGAGGACTTTGCAGCCCCGTGGAGCGAGCACTGAAGCGGAATGCAGCGGCGGTGGCAACGGCAAGCACGCTGCACCTGGCGCTGATACTTGGCTACTTCATACGTGACACAGGCGGGCGGCGGGCGGCGGGTGGCGGGCGGGCGGGTGATGGATTGACGGGCTCACGGGTGGCGAAGGGATATACATGTGGGGCGTGCCCGGGCCCCGGGCGAGCGGGTGATTAGACAGAAGGCGGTCAAGGTGGCCGGCCATGGCCACGCGACGGCGGTGTGCCGGTGTGGCCAGCGGGGAGGGGAGGGTGCCGGGAGCCAGGGACGGTGGCGTGTCCCTCCCAGAGGCCAGGAAGCCGAACTGTAAACTCGTCTTACAGTAGATTTATTTTAATCTTATATTATACTCCTTTTGTTTCAAAATGCATTTCGTTTTTTTTTAGATCCATTTGCTTTTACTATATATTTAGACATAATGTATAACTAGATGCATAGAAAAATCAACTAGAAAAGTCAAAGTTAACTATAATTTAGAACTTAAGAAGTATTAAACTTCTCAAATTCGAATTAAACATATTTGTAGAACAATTTAGAGTATAAAAATTTTATAATATCAAACCAAATTCTCAGTACACAATGACATATTTTAATAGTGTTTTTATAATACAGATGCTATATAATCTATATATCACAAATTTCTTCTTTAATTTTTTTTTTCAAAATCATATCCTCTCTCCCTATCCATGTGTCCATGTAGACTCCAGATCATAAAATTCCTTAGCGTATTACTGTACTTTTATTTTACCACAATTCTTATACTACAAGTGCTTGAAATTGATCTTTTATTTCAGGCGCCTCTCTACATGCGTCATTTTTTACAACATCTACGTGCGTATAAGAATTGTGGTAAAATAGTCGCCTGATAGGATGAAAAAGACAGGCACCTGAAAAATGGAAGTTATTAAATCGATAGAACCCTGAAATGGCTCCCGCCCGGGAACAAGTGCCCACGTCGCTCGTAATTTTTGCTGCGGTCGATCTCGAGTTACAAGGCCAAGATTAACACCCAAACCAGCTTCTCCTCAGAATCAACTTCCGGGTTGGCTACTTATTCACGAAATCCTCGAATCGGCTTCTCCTCGGATCTCGAGTTACAATGCGTAATACGATTGAGTGTTGTCGTATTACGCATCTTCGCAAGGGGGACAATGTTTGGTAAGCTCTAGATGGGTGAAAACTCAGTGAGTGTTGTCGTATTACGCATCTTCGCAAGGGGACAATGTTTGGTAAGCTCTAGATGGGTGAAAACTCAGTGACGACACCTGAAATCCTTGGAGAAGGTGTTTGGGTGGCGTCGAGGGGCTACTGGGGGGGGGACCAGCCACCCCTTCTTTTTCGTCTACTGCTTGTTGAAGGCACCAACAGAAGGGGCTTGAATGCGTAGAGCGATGAAGAAATTTTCACAATTGCGAACAAGTTTTCGGTATACGCTCGAATGTTCAGTGTAATGAAGGTCAGGCACATGGGAACAAACGGGTGTTCGCTTGATCTTGACCTTTTCGGCTTTGTTTCTGGGTCTTGTTAGGCTTGCTAGCTTGGGGTGTCACCAAAGAGGTGTTCGTGTGAGCGAACATATTTTCATCACAATGACAAGCGAGACCTTGACCTTTGTAGGGATAAGTTATGACAGCGCCGAAGATGGCTGACGGGTTCACCCAGGTGGGACCAGTCTCATCCACTGAGTGGACCTAGGGGCCTCAAATGTTGGTGTGTGTGTGTGTGGGGGTCCTTTTTGGCACTCTGACGGTAGTGCCCTGGAGGAGCGTGAGATATTCCTAGATGCTTAGTGGTTAGAAGGGTATTTTGGTCATATAAGAGCTTGTAGGCATGTATAAAAAGCCCCTTGAGGGATTGTAAAGCACAATATTTGAATATTCAAGAAACAATTATATCTATTCATTATATTCAGTGTTCATTTTGTGTATTTGTTGGTTGTTCGTTTCGAGCGATGACCATGGGGATTGAAAGGTTTGGCCTAAAATAATAGTTTTAATTATATATATGTTGGATATAATATTGAAGCAAAGGCGGTAGGAACAATGAAATAGATTAAGGGGTTTTAGAGCAGCTATAAGATCTATTGGAGAAAGATTTCACTTGTGTGTTGTATAAAATTGCTTTCAATCTCAATTGTACTTAAAGGTCACGACCCACTCCAATCCAGATGACAGCGCAATGGATCAGTGGCAGCGAATCCATGCCGCGGGCGACGAGTTGCAGGCGTCATCTGGTCGAGCGCCGCTTCGTGGTGGGGCAGACGACAGAGCACGATGCCGTTGAAGAGCCGGCGGCGATTGCCGTCCCCGGTGCGGTACGGTGGAGGCGCCATGGAGCGGAGCGGCCTCCTCGAACGCGATGTGGTAGAGCAGCGGAAGAAGGGCCCGAAGTCATCCATCGGGCGCCGCGCCGATCCCCGCGAGAGGTGGTGGCGGTGGCGGGAGCTGGTGTACGGGGGAGGACCTAAGAGGTCGACGGGTGAGGGGCGCGGTGCCTCGTGCTCGTCGTCATCGTCGCAGAGGGAGACGGAGGCACGGGAGGAGGGCAGCCGAACGAGTAGCAGGAGCAGCTTCGGTAGCACTCGGGGCTCGATGGCTCCACCTCGGCGGGCACTCCCTCGCCGACGCCGAAGTCGAGGTCGGGCGCAGGTCGCGACCCACTCTCCAATCTGGAGGGAGCAGGCGGACGAGGCGCGGTGGATCAGCGGTGGCGAATCCATGCCGCGGCGAGGTAGTCGGTGGCTATGATCGGGTGGGGATTTGGGGAAACGTTTTTCTGAAACTGATTTGGGGGCAGATTGGGGAAGAAGAAGCGGGGATTTGGGGTTGGGGAGGGGATTTTGGGTTTAGGCGGGAATGACAGTTCCGTCGGGGAGGGGGTCTTGTGGCGATGGCTAAAAGTACTAATCTGTAACTGTAATCTTCTAGCACAACACATATTCAGACTTGAACTGTCGTAACATCATTCTTGTATCATAATATTTACGTTGCAAGGCACAATCCTAGTAAGACCACCTTGACAAAATCTAACTGCTTATAGCTTCATTGCATTTTCAGAACCGGATTGTGTTGATTGGCTGAATTGTAGTCTCCGATCATAACAGACACGACCCAGATCACGGAATTGATGTCCCCGATAATAACAGAGACAGCAACACGATTCAGGACCCAGATCACTGAAATGCAGTCCCCGATCATAACAGAGACAACAACACGATTCAGGACCCAGATAATAACGCATTCTGATTAATTCAAACATCCAATATCAGAATACCATTTATCAAGAGCAGAGTAGGAGCAACCGTTTTCCCACCTAGCAAATCTAAACATACTTGTTTGATTCCATTTCCTTCTATCTCGGAACATGTAACATACGCTGTGAGCTTCCCTGTCTTTTATTTAAGTAATATTGTTCTTTTTGTTGCAATGTCTTTTATTTACGTACGTAGCAAGGCACAATCCTTACACACATTGCCAAAATGTGACTGGTTATGCTTAATAGTTTCATTGCATTTCAGACCCGGACAGTGGTGATTGGCTGAATTGCAATCTCAGATCATAATAGGAGGACAAATTATCTAAACAGATATGGCAAAAGAATATCTCATGTAAATAATAATAATAATATGATGTATTGTAACTGGAGACATCCATATACTCTGTGAGCTTCCCTGCCAACATCTACAACTCCTTTGCTTCTTCTACATTATGCAAGCTAACTTTTGCAGGTGAATCTCATCAGCCAAAAGAATAAAGAATTACAACTACTAACAATTGAATCTTTCATCCTATCACCTATAATAAATATAAAAACAAAGCTACAAATCTTTCTTTCTCCTTTGTTTTTTTTTGTTCTTCTGAATGTATAAAAAGAATTGTCAGACTGTATAATGAACTAACGAATGATCACTAAACAGCAAAAGAACCACTGAAAAACCCTGTTCTTTTTCTTCTTCACTTCACCTTGCCATTCAGCTTTGCTGAGAGTGGGATGCTGTGGTGGACACGGACGCAGACACCGTGCTGCCTCCGTCGCTGACGGGCGTCCACGCGGACACGGTGTACATGGGCTGGTCCATCCACCGGAGCGTGAGCCCCTCGCCGTCGCCCTGCGCCTGCACGCTGTAGTTGCCCGGCGCGAACATCCTCGCGATCATGCGCCCCTGCATCGCCTCCCGGTCGCCAATGCCGGCGTTCTGGAACCCGCCTTCCTGCATGCGCCGCCGCCACCCGGCGAAGGTCTCGTGCCGCTCGAAGCGGTCGCCGGCCTCGAACGCCACCGCGTTGCGGATCTCCCGCGCGAACATCTCCTCCGCCTTGGCCCTCGCGGGGCTCGTGTCCGCCAGCCCCGCCGCGTCCACGGCGTCGAACGCCGCGGCGTAGTAGCGCAGCGCGCGCGCGAACCGCGCCTCCCAGCGGCCGGAGTTGAGCGCGTCCTCGTGCTCGCCCAGGAGGAGGATGGCGGCGCCCGTGCTGCGCGCGAGCCCGAGGAAGTCGGCGATCGCGGCCCCCGTCTCGTCGCGGAGCAGGCGGTGCGCGGCGAGGACGCAGTTCACGGCGACGCACTCGCCGCGCTTGACGTGGAGCATCCACAGTCGGACGTCCTCGAGGCGGTCCACCACGGCGTGGAACTCGAACGCGAGCCCGAGCGCGGCGGCCACGCGCCCCAGCCGCGCGCCCGTCTCCTGCAGCTCCTGCCTCGACTCGCCGACGCCGGTGATCCTCACGTGCGCCGGGGGCGACGCGCGCGTGGCGAGGCTCTGGAGGAGGCCCGGCCACTGCAGCCCCTGCTTGATGTCGAAGTCGATGACGTGGACGCGGTCGTGGCCGTCGAACGCGCGGAGCACCCGCTCGTTGAGGGTGAAGTGGAGGAAGCGCGGGATCGGCGTGACGGCGTTGAGCACCCGCAGCGCCGTGGCGTCGTCCTCCTCGGCGACGGCGCCGTCGGTGACCTCCCGCGGCGGGGCGACGTCGAACACGTGCGGCCACATGCGCACCACGCGCAGCGCGAGCGCCTCGGCGAAGTAGGCGGCCACGCGGTGCATCGGCGTGGGCCCCGCGGGGACGCCATCTCGCCCAGCCGCGCCAGGTAGTAGTTGGCGGCGTCGTGGTTGCAGGCGGCGAGGGAGTCGGCGCAGGCGGTGAGCGCGACGACGAGCTCCATGGCCTCCACGCACCTTGCCGGGGCGCCGCCGTAATGCGCGTGGACCGCCGACGAGCCGCCGTCCGTGCCGCCCGACGAGGCCGGCGAGTTGGACGGCGACTTGCTGAACTCCTCCTTCTTGGCCGCGGCCAGAGACGTGCCCGCGGCGGCGGCGGACATGAACGCCGCGGCGCTGGGCACCAGGAAGACCTTCTCTTCCTCGGCTTCGTCTCCATCGCCGGACCCAGCCGCTTGCACTGTCCCTGCAATGGATCGATGGAACCATACCTCATCATCTCCGTCCCGACCCATCCTCGTCCGCTTGGCGCGAACGACAGGGCCGCCGTACTCCTCGCCCGCGTCCTCCTCATGGGCGCGCTTGACGGCCCTGCTCCTGCTCTCCCAGACAGCGCCGGCGCCATTGCCGCCGGGCTCCGGCTTGGCGCCCCAGGACACGGCCTGCGTGACCGGCGGCGCCGGGTGGGCGCGGAAGGAGCAGGTGGAGCCGCCGCCATTCCTGGCGTCGGGCGGCGCGGCGGCGGCGCCCGGGCCGTCGCCGCGGTTGGTCGCCCGCTTGGAGAAGCCGTAGGGGAGGATGTCGAATCGCTGCGCGGTGCTCATCTGATGCCTCGACGACGAGAAGGAGCAACCAGCCAACATCCCGGAGACGCGGCCGGACGCGGTGTGGCAAGAAGAGACCTACTCTCCTCCTCTGGAGCTGGCTTCGTCGGCTTGGTCGTCTTCTTCGTCTGCTCTCTGACGATTCACTCCTCACTCCCTTTCACTGATCTCCTCACTGTCTCTCTGTGCTATCTGGCTACGGCTAGAGGATCTTTCTTTCCCTATGACTTTGTGAGGTGATTTGCTGCTGATTGAATGAATGAATGAACGGATCGATGTACAAAAGAAAGAGGAGAGAACTGAGGATCGATCTTGTTTCTTGGAAGAAAGAATTTGGTCAGTTACTTTTGTTTTTTGGGTAAAAAAAAACAAGAAGAAGAAATCAATGTCTATGACTATGAGAGATGTATGTTGTTAATGCTGTATATGCAGGAAAGAATGGTGGGATAGATCAGTAGTACAAAAGAATCAAAGAATGTAAGTATAGGAAGAAGAAACTGGCTAAAACATCATCTAGAAAGACCGGGCGGCGATGCCGGGGCGGCTCACCGTCTGCAGCAGAGCCCGCGCGGCGGCGACGGCGGCGGAACCCAACCAGCTGCGAGCGGCGAACCCCAGCGCCTCCATTGCTCCCCAAACGAAAACAACAGAAGAAAAAAAAAGAAGAAGAAGAAATTCTTTCCGAGAAAATCAGGGGATGATGAAGATGATGATCTAACTAACAATGCAACATCGGATGGATGCAATGGCCGGCGACGGAGATGTTGATATGGGGATGCACAATGCAATGCGTGGTGTTCCTATTCCTAATGGATGATCCTCCTCCTACAGCTACTGATGATCCTCTTGCCTCACCATGAGCAGCTCTCAGCTCTCTCCTCCTCTCCCTCTCTCACTATTCTGTGGTGGCTGGCTCTCTTCCTCACCCCTCTCTCTCTCTGGTGGAAGGGGGAGGGTGGCAAGGGAGAAGAAAGCCCCCGGGCCAGGGAGAGCGAAACGGCCGTTCTGGCAGGCGCGAATCACGAGGCTCCTTCCTTCGCCGTCGGATCGGAACCGGACGGCTGGCTTGGCGGGGGTGGTCCGGGATGTGACCGTTGGGGAGCAGGTGCCTGCCTGCCCCCGCTAGCCTGTGGTCGGTCAAGGTGACCGTTGCCTCTGACGCCGTGTGCCCGTGCCCCCGTGAGGGACGTGACTCCGTCAGTCAGGTGCGCGGCACGTGACGCGACCGGGTCGCCTCCGCCTTGTTACCGTTGGGGCTCCACCTCTACACGCCGTCCACGGCAGGGACTGACTGGCGGTGGCGTCAGGTGGGCCACGCCACACGGACGGGGATGCGGCCGTTGTCGTCGCCTGGGCGAACGACGACGAGACAGCAGTGAATGGGCCGGGCCGGGCCGGGTCGACACCTCCTGCGGCAATGCTTTTTCTTTTTGTGTCCACGTGGGATGCTGACGCGGCGAATTGCACGCGTGGCCCGTGCCTGTGTGCCTGTGTTGTCTTGAATGCGATCGATACTGGAGTTTGCATTTATAATAGGGTACTTGAGTTTGCATTTAGGGAAGGCAGTTGGAATATTTACGTGGTCGGTTTAGTACAACTCTGCCTTTGCTAATCACACTATAGCGCCAAAAAAACAACACTGTTTTTCTGTAGGCTTACATTCCAAATTCTATGATCTGATATTCAGCTTGCTCGGCTATGCTTATTTGCAGCTGCTTGTAGCATTCTCCACAGTAAATCGTAGCACTTTTTCTTCAGCCAAAACAAACAGCTGCATTAAAAAAAAAAAAAAAAAAAAGCTGCAGCCCAACAAGTTACAGTATAGTCCCCTTTGGATTGATTGGTCAGGGATTCGTAGAACGCAGTATTATCACATATACTTAGCTATGTTTATTTGGATCTTGAGATTTTTGAAGAGAGTAAAATGCATGCATTTGCTATTGATGTAGTATTAACTTAGAGCATTTCAATAGTTTCAATTTTTTTAAAAAACAATTGGTCAATTAGTGAGATTTTAAGTGGCTCAAAAATAGTTGGAAGCATACTTGGTGGGTTTATCTAACTTTTTTTTAAAAAAAATATCGCTTCTAAAAAGATAGGTAACATTTTGCAATAGTTGCCAAATGGCAAAATGATCGACTTGTCCCTCAACTCTTGGCTGCGAAGTTAAAGCTTAGTCCCTCAACTCTCAAATAGTCCAATTTGGTCCTCAACTTCCATTTTGGTGTCAATTCAGTCCTCCTGGCGAGGTGGTTGTCCACATCATCACTCCACATCACTATTTGAGAGTTGGAGAAAAAAAAAAAAAAAACCCATGCCTTCTTCTTCAACACATGCATGATAAGTTGTCTTGTATTGTTGAATAGAGAAACATCCATTTACATAATTATTCAGCTCATCCGACATTGTGAATAGGGCAAAACATGCATGATAAGTTGTCTTGTATTGTTGAATAGAGAAACATCCATTTATATAATTATTCGGCTCATCGACATTGTGAATAGGGCAGCACAGGCATGACGATATGGGATACCCGAGACTTTGCCAATAATTACAAGAGCATGTCTTTTGTCCAAGATCAACGGTGAACCTCCATTTTTGTCTCTCACTTCAAAACCGGAAGCAACATTCCATAAGACACGGCAAAGTGGTGCGGGCGGTCGGCCACGGGAGGGGGGGGCGGCCGGCCCGGGCGCTGTGCAGATCCGATTCGAGAGGCGGGCGGGCGGCCGGCCGGCGGGCGACGGACGGGTTTGGCGACGGACGCGGCATGTACGGCGCCGGTGGGAGGGACGGGCGAGGCCGAGCGACCGGGGGGGGGCGACGGTGGAGGAACATGCGAGTTGGGGGGGGGGGGTGAGGTGGGATGCGGCTGTGGTAGGAGTCCCGACCGTGGTGGGAGTCCCTGCCGCGATGCTTTCGGTTTTCAGCGAGAATTCTGGATGGGGAAAAGAGAGAGAGAGAGGAGGTGAGGGGGGGGTATTCTGGTCTTCTAACCTCGCCTAGGTGACATGGATTGCTGATGTGGTGGCAGCTCGAGGACAAAATTGACACCAAATACGGAAGTTTGAGGACTAAATCAGACTTTTTGAGAGTTGAGGGACCAAGTCGACCGCAGCCTTGAGAGTTGAGGGAACAAGTCGACCATTTTGCCAAATCTTAAACTATTTCTAAATCACCCACGACCATATTTAATATTTTTTTATCCCATGTACATTTGCACTGGAATCATAACCTTACTCCCGGTTCTTCCCCACATCCTCCCATCTCTGGTTTTGCATGAGCTATGAGCGAGTTTGTGCACCGTTAAGAAATCATTGTACCTTTTATTTATTTATTTATTTATTTGGAGACGATGGGAATAGGCTCGGGCATATGGCGGCAGCGGGAACAGCCTATTTTTAATAAGGAAAAAGCCCACAATTCCTCCCTCATCTTTTTCAATCAAGTTTGATTTCCTCCCTAAACGCTAAAAACCGGACACAACACCTCCTTCATGTATCAAAAACAGTGCACTTTTCCTCCCTCGGCGGTTTTACAGGCGGTTTGGTGACATGGCAACGTGGGCCCCACAGGGAGCATAGAGAGAGAGAGCACCGTCCTGTTTCCCCGCCATAGCCGCTCCAGTGGAGAGCTCCGACGAGTCTGCCCACGTGAGCCCCATTCGCATCCGCAGAGGCCACCATGACCGCCTACAGGAGCGCCGCCGCCGCCGCGTCCACAGAGGCCACCCTGCTCATCTACTTCCACGGCGGCGGGTACGTCCTCGGCACCTTCGCGCTGCCCAATTCCCTCGCTATGCACAAGCGCGCCTGCACAGCTAGCATCACGCTTGCACAGCTAGCATCACGCTGCTACACCGCGGGCCTCCTAATAAAAGCAACGTTAACGGCACCTCGAGCTGCCGCCGTCGTGGGTGATGGAGATGGAAATCGAGGTCGACGATGGCGATAAGGACGAGGAGGAGCTCGTCGCCAAGGTTGCCCGCGCTGGTAGGGTGTCGTCGACGCGTGGTAGCGCAGGACGGCAGCGGGCGCTACCGTACCGTCAGCGAGGTGGTGGCACACGGGCGCCCAACCACAGCAAGAGGAACTGAGGAAGTACGTGATCTACGTGAAGTGAGGGGGTGTACCACGAGAACGTGGAGGTGAGGAAGAAGAAGACCAACATCGTCATCGTCGGCGACGGCATATGCGGGGTGCTGTACCACAGCAAGCAGAAGAAGACTGAAGACCCACCGCGGCCGGACTCGTCGTCCGCTTCTTCTCCGTTAGCAGGGCTCCACTTCGGGATGACGATGATGAGTAAATGTATGTATTTATGTATTTTTGGTTTTATTTTCAAGAGGAAAAAGTAAGTATATGATATAAGCACGATGTCATGTTGATGTCATCAAGGCAACAAGGCAAGGCTCTGTGCCCGCGACACTGCCTGCCCCGTCGTGATGCTCGTGCTCTACGTCCGCGCACGACGACGACAGTGGACCGCTGCTCCGACGAGGTGGTTTGCCGCCGAGGCTGTCCGCATCCGCGGTTCCGCGCACGACGACGACACAGTGGACCGCTGCTCCGACACAGCGCGGCGAGAGGCGGCCGAGAGTCGCCGCGACCGGGGGCTGGCAGCCGCGCGGCGGAAGGCGGGGCGTGGCAGCTCCCCATCCGGGGCTGCCGCCGTCCTTGCGCGCTGCCTGACCACGGCGAGATGGCCACGGCGGCGCTCCCGAACGTCCGCGGGAACTCTCGGTCTCGGCCGGCCAGAGCGCGCGAAGCAGCGAGGACCACGGTAGCTCGCGCGTCTGGCCAGAGCGCCGGCGGCGAGCGCGGTGAGGGAGCGCGGCCTCACGGTTGAGCAGGGCAGCGAGGACGAACGGCTGGCGCGCGGTTTCGTACGGCGGCTGAGAAGGGGCAGCGAGGACGAGCGGCAGCGGTGCGTGTGCGCGCGCGCTCTCTCTCTCTGCTCCCTGTGGAGCCCACGTTGCCACGTCATCAAACCGCCTGCAAAACCACCGAGGGAGCAAAAAGTGCACTGTTTTGATAGATGATGGGGAGGTGTTGTGTCCGTTTTTTTCGTGTTCAGGGAGGAAAATCAAACTTCGGTGAAAGATGAGGGAGTAAATGTGGACTTTTTCCTTTTAATAAAACTGACACTCTGCTGTTGATCAAAGCCCCCACCACTGCCTAAGCTGGGCTTCGCTTGTCAGCCCAATATTATGTCGATAGTTGGGCCCCAAGCGTAGTGGCCTATAGTTGGGCCCAAGCGTAGTTGTCCGATAGACGGGCCCAAAGATTTTATCACTGTTTGCTAGACTCTAACCTCACCTTCAGAAGCCCCAAAAAAAAAAAAAAAAAAAAAAAAATCACCTTCAGATCATAACGTTTTTGTACTGGATTGATTGCAGATTGTTTAGGAGTTACTTTGTGCACATTTGCAACTTAATTGTTTGTTCCACATTTCAAAGCTCATAGGTCAGTCATTATTTTTTGAATATAAGTTTAGCAAAATGTCTTTGTAATCAAGTCAAGAACTGTGCTCAGTCCATTGGGCATAGAACAATGTTACAGAAAAAAAGGTTTCTATGCCCATCCCACATTGCAAGGTGCTGACTGAACGTACGTTGTTACTCTGAGTTGCCTTGAGATGGGCGAGTAAGAATCAAATACTTTCCATCTCGCAGGCCCGTATTAATAATATATGTCAAAAGTTTCTCACGAGACACGGAATGTTCAGCAAACAACGAATAAAAGCTCTGGTGCTCGCTTTGCTTCAAAGGGCGAGCAAAGGATAAAAGAGAATGAAGGGTAGCATCTCTCATCTTTGCAGCCAGGTCATCTGATTCATACCTGCTACAGACTTGCATTCTGTCATCACTCATCACCTCATTCTGCCATCATCTGGCTGATACAAAATCGAAGTAATTAGTTGCGTACTAATTATTACCACGCAGCCAGCATACTGATCATCAGGAGGAGATCGAGAGCGGTGAAGACTGAAGCAGCAGCAGCTGCTGCAGCTGTTGGGAGAGCCGCAGCGCCATGGCAGAGACGGCGCTGGGCATGGCGACCACACTGGTGGGCAGCGCGCTCGCCGTCGCCTCGTCAGCGGCAAAGGAGGAGATGGGGCTGCTCATGGGGGTGCAAGACGACATCTGGTACGTACTTGCTCTACCATTTCTCATTTTTGTTTTCCCTAAGAAAGTGGAGTGTCCTTGAAGACGATATCGCGGAAGCAATGGCTCTGGCGAGGAGGGGAGAGAGTGGCGTGTGAAATATTTCTTGCTTTCCATTTTTTTTTTGGGTACCCTTCATACATATGGACTTTAGTCTTACAGTCTTTTTAAGTTTGTCCACGGTATATATTGTCACATTTAGCGACGGACCGACGGTGGTACATCATGTACTGAGTTGTTCATCTTTAGGTTCAAACATCAAAATGTTCTTTGAGAATTGCCATCATATTATTCAGATTCCTAGAAAATATTGACGTTATATGTGCAACAATATATTACTGGTACAATGGAAATTATATTCAAAATGTATTGGGTGCATACTTATTTATCCTTTTCGTTGTCAGGTTCATCAGCGATGAGCTAAAGCTGATGCAAGCCTTCCTTAGAGCGGCTGACGGAGCACGCGAGAACATTGGGATGGTGAAGGCGTATTCGGAGCTGATACGTGACTTGGCATATGACATTGAAGACAACCTAGAAGAGTTCATGGTCTTCGTCAAGAACAAGAGCCTACTTCTCAGCTTGCGAGAGCGTCATCGCATTGCTGTCCAGATACACACTCTCAAACTAAGAGTCCAGGAGCTGAGCCAAAGGAACAAGAGGTACAATGCAATCAAGCTCACACCATCCACCTCCACTGATGTGATAGGTGACACAGAATTCACTAGGAATTTCACAGCTCTAAATGTTGAGGAAGCCCAGCTTGTTGGTTTGGATGAGCCGAAGAAGAAATTAATGGAATTAATAAGCAAAGCCGAGGAACCCAAGGAACATGAAACCTCCAGTGTTGGTCCAAGAGTGGTATCCCTTGTTGGGATGGGTGGAATTGGCAAGACAGCTCTCACGAAGAAGGTGTTTGATAGCAAGGATCTCAGTGACATGTTTGGCACCCGTGCTTGGATCACAGTTTCACAGTCATTCGATCGAAAGGAGATTTTTAAGGAGATGGTCAAGCAACTCTTTGGAGCCGAGTCATTGAAGAAGCTCTTAGAAGATTTTCAAGGGGGGCAACCGGCGCTAGAAGTACATCTAGCTGACTACATATCCAAAAGACTCAAGGAAACAAGGTACCTTATAGTTTTGGATGATGTTTGGACCACTGATGCATGGAATAACATTAAGGTTACTTTTCCAAAGAGTGGTAAGGATGATAGTTGTGTGGTAGTGACTACAAGGAATCATGAATTAGCTGAATACTGTAGTTGCCCATCACACATCCACCAACCTGAATTCCTAGGGAAAGAAGAGGCTAGAACCTTGTTTCTAAAAAAGACAAGGAGAAGTCTTGATGAACTAGAGAAAGATGAAAAAATCAAAGGAATAGTTGAAAAAATACTAAGCAAATGTGGTGGACTCCCGCTTGCCATTTTGACAATTGGAGCCCTACTTGCCAATAAGGACACAGAGGAGTGGGAGAGTATATACAAGCAACTCCCCTCGGATCTAGCTAGCAATCCAAGCCTTGATGCGCTAAGGCGAGTGGTTAGCCTTAGTTACAGCCACCTGCCTTCACACCTCAAGCCTTGCTTTCTGCATCTTAGTATCTTTCCTGAAGATTTTGAGATTGAAAGAAAAACACCTAGTGAATAGGTGGGTAGCTGAAGGGTTGGTAGCAGATGACACGACTACAAGAACCCTTGAAGAAGTTGCTGAAAGTTACTTCTATGAGCTCATCAGTCGGTGCATGATTCAACCATCTGAGTTAGATAATCTGGGGAATGTGAAAACATGCAGAGTTCATGATATTGTGCATGATATTGCGGTGTCAATCTCTAGGCAGCAGAACTATGTATTCATTCATGGAGATCACACCTCCAACATATCAACAAGAGGAGGCATCCGACATCTATCATTTGTTGGTAGCAGGAAACTGGACACTGCCATGGATTTAAGTTGTGTCCGGTCTTTCACTGCATTCAGTGAGCCTCTGGAGCTAAAATCATTAGTTTGCTCATCCAAGTTCAAGATGTTGAGGATTCTGGATTTAAAACATTCAGAATTTAAGGCAAGCCAAGAAGATATAAACTATATAGGGTTGTTGCTACACTTGAAGTACTTGCACTTTCCAAAGCATACAAAGCAGACAAGAAATTATATTCATGCACTTCCAAATTCTATAGGCAATCTGCTTGGCTTACAGACTCTATACCTACAAAGATCAAGTGTTTCGACCCTACCAATAGAAATCACTAAGCTACATAACCTTCGCAGACTTCAATGTAGCAGGTTACCTATGTTCTATTTCAGCACAACGCAACCTGTGAAGGAGTGGTTCTCGGATGCCATAGAATGTTTAAAGTGTAACAATAGTGCAACTTCTGGCCTGCGCATGGCTTTGTCTAGCTGTTGGTCTTATTCATCTGGCATTAAGTTACCCAAAGGAGTGGGAAAACTAAAAGAGCTACAAATACTAGAGAAAGTGGATATCAAGCGAACAAGTCAGAAAGCAATCAAGGAGCTAGGTGAACTAACTCAGCTGAGGAAGATAATTGTGAGGGGAAGAGGGGCCTCCAAGAAAAACTGCAAGGCATTCTGTGAGGCTGTGCCGAAACTGTCCTCCCTCCATTCCCTCAATGTCAGTACTAAGGAGCAGTACGAAGAAGCTGAGGTGCTGGATAAGTTGGTTTCTTTTACATCCCCTCTTCCCTTTCTTGAGCGTCTCAAATTGAAGGGGCGTCTTCAAGAGATACCTGCTTGGGTTGGCAAATGTGAGAACTTGGTGAAGGTTGAATTAAAATATTGTCAGCTCAAGGAATTGGGGGCTTGGCTGAACTGCCCAACCTGGTACAACTTCGTCTTAAAAAAGATGCATTCAATGCAGAGAAGTTAGTGTTCCGCAAGGATGGATTCCCAAAGCTCAGGATCTTACACATCGAGGATTGCGAGTTGATAGCTGGAATCCATGGTATCAAGCACCTTCCAAAACTCAAGAAGATTTCTATTGAGGACTGTTATTTGGGGAAGCAAGATATGCTACGGGAGGAAGTGGATAATCACACGAATCACCCCGTGCTCCAAATGTCGGATGTTTTTGAACCAGAAGAGAACTCGCAGTCTTAATCTGGCCTCATGTCGCCACAAGCCTCATCATCGTCGACAATCCACGACAGGACAGCCCCTGTTCCTGCACATCTTCATCGGCATCCTTCCTTCCCGATCATCACTCTGTTCAATTGCACGTATCTCCTGCCGTGAGAACTGCTTTGTTATCAATTTGTATAATTGTACCTTGTGCTTGCTTAATTACTCTTTGTGTGTAATAATCTGCACCGCAGACTTGTTGTATTATTCCACTGGATGTATGCCCTCTTAGAATAATGTAAAATGCCATAACTGCTATTTTTTTAATGATGCTATAACTGCTATTAGTTGTGTACCGAATGACTTCTGTAGCTTCTGTTGCTGCTTGGCTTCTGAAGAAGTGCGGGAGCCTGAAGATGCGCCTTGAAGCACTTCGTAGCCCAGAAAGGATAGTGTGGGTATCTTGGGCTCAGGGTGGACGGAGGAGAAGAGATGCGCCTTGAATCTCAATCGATGGAGACCATATTGTGTTTTAGTTCTCCAGCTTGTGTAGTATATCATATTATTGCGCAGGATTGTAACTTTGTTTCTGAGCAGTAATAAAAGGCTCTCTTTGTACCCAAAAATAGTAGTAGTTCCCTCTCCTCTGCTACAAAATAAAAGGAGGACGGCCCTTGGTGAAGCTGAAGCAGCAGCTCTAACTAACAAGTTTGTGGTCAAGGTCAACGATGCATGAGCCGAGAAGGAGGACGGGCAATTATTGGGCATGTTTGGTTCGCGTCGCAGTGGAGCCTGGCTCGTATTTGAGAGCCGGGCTCACTTCGATAATTTGAGGATATACAACTAGTCGTGTTTGGTTGATTGTATCTACTCACGCACCGGGATGAGATGTTGTTTGGTTGTTTCGCACTTGAAGAAGGTATGTCGCATGAGATGAAAAAATATTATAAAATCATGATTATGATTTTTATTTTTCCAAATACGCTCTAAAAATTATTGCTTTGTCTAATTATATCTTAAATATCTTTAAAACGCATTAATATCACTTAATATCAACTAATCAAACACTAAATAGTCATTACTTGGGCTAAGCTTGCAGCCAGCGAGCCTGGCCCGAAAAAGAACGGCCGATTTCTGCGTTCTTTCGAAGCCTGGCTGCGGCCTCCTCCTTGCATGGCCAGAGCCTGGCCCGGCTGCTTGAGCAGCCAACCAAACATGAGATTCCTGCACGAGCGGATGCATGCACGTGAGCATCCGGCCAACCAAACGCGCCCTATAACGTGGCTTGATTTGATCTGGGGGCAGGGCCAGCGTCGTGTGTGAACTGCTGGCGGTCTCCATCGATGGGCAGACGAAAGGACTGCACTGCTTGGTGTTATTGCTGGCGGCTCCCATGCTGCATCCGGCCGGCTCAACAGCGAGCACATGGATCATGGGGCCTGCTCTACCTCTACTCATTGGCCGAGGAGATGTCAGGGTTTGGTTGATGAATTCAAGCCGTGGTCCGTCCGGTCTCCAACATTATTGCTGTGTCGTCCATTGTCATCTACTTAGGCCGTCTCCAACAGCATACCGAGACCTATGTGTTCTTTGGGCATACACGGTGAAAAATGGGGACCTAGAAAGACGCCGTCTCAACAGCCTACGCAAAGAAAATAGTCCGCCGGGTCTTCTTCCCCGGCAAGCCGAGACGCGGACGCCCGTGGGGATGCGCCCATGGCCTCGCGAGCCCACCTGAGCCTCTCTCGAGCTCGCCTTCCCCATATCCGCTCGTCCATGTGCCTGTCGCGTTTGCCGATTCGAGGTCGCCGTTTCCCCATCGGGTTACTCACCGATTCGAGGCTGCCGCCGCACTCGCCGGTCGAGGCCGCCCGGAGAGGGAGCGGGGAGGGGGAAGCACGGCCGGGCGCCCTCAAGCATCCGGCTGCTCGGTGGCGCGTCGCGGGCGTGGGCGAGTCACGGGACGGGGCTGCGGCCGCCGCCCCGACGCCACCTGCTAGCGCGGCACTTCAGCCACGCGCCCGAAGCGCCCGTGGCGGTGTTTCGGCGCTCCGTCGCCGGACGGACAAAAGCATGCAAGATAGCCGCCGCAAGACGGACGGGATCTCTGGGTTCGCCGGTGCTCGATCTCGCCGCCGGCCCAGCCGCCCGGCCGGCCGGCGCCGGTGCCAACCGCCCGGACCAGACGGCGTGACACAACCACCGCCCACGCACGCGTCGGTCGAGCAAAGAACGTGAAATTTGCATCGGGCGCCGAGAGAAGCCCCTTATTTGCCAACTCGCCGGCCTAGTATGCAAAACGAGGAGCCCGCTTGCGTCTTCGTTGGAGGCGGTTTGGTGAGCCAAACACACCGTGGACGACGTATTTTTGGCGTCAAGCGTCTCTTGTTGAGAGACAGCCTTACTCACCGAGCAATGCAACGACTCCATGGTACTTCTTGGCACACTCATGTAGCAACATTCTCGGACCAGCGCCGTTGAACTCTCTCCCTCCTCCTCTCGCTTTCCCTTAGATCTCTGGAGAAAATGGCTATTTTGCCCGCGTCGGGAGTGGGTTTTATTTGAAATGCCATTAAGATTGTGGGGCATTTGTTTTGCCCTCCTCAAGCAGCACACCTGGCTAAAATGCCCTGCCTACCAAATCTCCCCGTTTTGCCCTTCTCGGTTCTGTTTTTAGGTGACGTGAGAAAATCACGGTGACTGACCACTTATTTTTTTCTCATCCCCAGCCGCCGCAAACACCATGCATGGATATTGGCACTCTGTTCCCAACATGTTTTCATGTTCCAGCCGACTAAGATGGTGGGTCGGGGCTGTTATTCTTCAGAGTTTGATGAGCACATGGTTTTGGGGATCACAGGTACTGAATCAAACAGAGGAATTTTTAGATTGCAGTAATCACAACTGAGAAACAAGGCATCCAGAGATCATAACCATAAGCAACTTAAACTAGATTAAATCAAAACCAAGAACAGAAATCAGAGATAGGAGCACAACAACCGACCAATTCTTCCATTCCAGCAAGATTGATTGATACATACAGGCAGTTCTGATTCACCACAAACTTTAACCTGACAAATCCTCCATCACAGAACCTAACCTAATCAAACATAGACAAGACGCTAATACTGCTACTAATCGAAGAAGAGAAACTTGAGTGGCGGGGGCCTTCCATGTCAAACTTGACTCAAGCGAAGCATGGTTCGAACCAAAGACAGAGAAGCCCGCAACTGCCGCCTAGAGCTCCTGGGACGCGGATCCGATGTCGGCCTTGGCCTTGGCCTTGCCGCCGACCTTCTTGGGAGCAGGCACTGGTGTATGTTGGCAGCACCGGCCGGGCGGCGATGGTGACGGCGCCGAGCAGCTTGCTGAGATCCTCGTCGTTGCGCACGGGCGAGCTGGGGAGGGATCGACGGGCTCGGGCGGCGACGGGCGGGCGAGGATCGACGGGCTCGGGCGGCGACGGCTGGCGAGGATCGACGGGCTCGGCCGCGACGGCGGTTGGCGCAGACGGACTGGGGCGATGGCGGCGGTTGGCGAGACGGATCGGGCGATGGCGGCGGCGGCGCGAATGGGGTCCGCGGTGGCGTCAGCTGTGGCGGATGGACGGGCGGCTTGCATGCGGGAGCGAAGATAAAGAGGAGGGCTCCGTCACCGTGAAAACAAAACAAGAACAGAGAAGGGCAAAATGGGGAAGAAAAGATAGGCGGGCATTTTAGCGGGCCGGCCGGAGAAGGGCTTAAATAGCGAAATAAGCCCACAATCTTAATGGCATTTTCAAAAAACCCACTCGACGCGGGCAAAATAGCCATTTTCTCATCTGGCGCTGTGCTGGCGGCCGAATGCTGTGAGCTCCGTCACTCCGTGGATCTGACCCTACCGCCGGGCGACTCTGCTTAGCCGCCTCCGCAAAGCGGCGGCGGCGGCGGTGTCTTGGGTGAGTGCTTTCCTAACCTATATGTTCTTTAGAGGCGGGATACGGCAGTTTCGATGCCGTCCCGAGCGAGACGCGCCCTGATGCTCTGTTCTACTCCCTCGATGCAGAGGCGTGCAAAGGCAAAAGCAGAGGGGTGCACCTCTCATCACCAGGCATACAGTTGCACTGCTGCACACACTTGCATCGACCATCAATCATCTC
This sequence comes from Hyparrhenia diplandra, assembly GCA_015847255.1. NCBI lineage: Eukaryota > Viridiplantae > Streptophyta > Magnoliopsida > Poales > Poaceae > Hyparrhenia > Hyparrhenia diplandra. The sequence goes on from JADLZK010004734.1 coordinate 565,738, forward strand.
ATAGGCGTATGTATGTTGTATACTGATCAGGAGGAGAGAGTGGTGAAGACTGAAGCAGCAGGTCAGCAGCTGCAGGGAGAGCAGCGCCGCCATGGCGGAGACGGTGCTGGGCATGGCCACCACACTGGTGGGCAGCGCGCTCCGCGTCGCCTCGTCAGCGGCAAGAGAGGAGATCGGCCTGCTGCTTGGGGTGAACGACGATATCCGGTACTTGCTCTACTATTTCTTTTTACAAAGCATACACGCATATAAGATTCCAAATTCATAATATTTGACCATTATATATCATCAACAATTTGTAAATTTTAGGCTAATGTTGAAGTGGTTCGACTAGATTAGTTGAAATTATTTTTCTATTAATAATACTTCCTCTGTGGTGAAATATAGAAGAATCTAAATTTGTACTAAAACACACTATCTTAGATAACAGTACTAACACCCACCACATCATTAACAAGGTAAAATATGAAAATACATTTCATGACGTATCTATTGATATTGTCAATGTCATTGTTCTTTTCTATAATATATGGTCAAACTTAGAATAGTTGAACTTAAATAGGACAATTCAAAATCAATAAGACCCCATTTGTATCCTTCAAATTCAATTCATTCTAATAATTATAATTTAGACACAATTTAATTAAGCTAATATGGATATATATGGAATATATTTGTATATTATTGTCAGCCATGCAATGGAGACACTGTAGGTCACCGCCTAGATTCCGCCTAGCGCCTAGTCGAACATTGGCCACGCGTGCATGTATTCTTCGAGCTATGCTTTCTTTATATACTTAATAAAATAGTCGAAGTTGGTAATTCAGAAGTATATGCCGGTGTATTTTAATTTGTGCTATTTTTCATAATCGTGTATGCTGGGGTAATCTAGAATAAAAATTAATGGGGTTATTTTCAAGTTACTAATAACCACGGACCGAGGATGTGAGTAGTTATGTATAAATCTGTGGATTATTTGCTATTATTAAAATAGAGAAAATGTGAGTGTCACGGCGGGGTGACCGGCGGTGGGTGGCGGCATGGAATTGATTTCAAAAAGGAAAAAGATATGCTCTAAGTAGATATATATATATATTTTTGTCTTTTAATCCAAAATAGAGGATAATTAAGTCTAGCCGTGGATCACAGCTTATTAGTGACCTCGTAAGTAGTCCCGCCCAAATATAAAATAATTGTTTTGAATTGCCACGGCATTATTCAGATTCCTGGGAACATATTGACTGTGGAGTGAATTAGAGAAAAAAAAGAAAGAAAGTATATTCAAAATGTATACAGTGCATATTGATTTATCCATTTCATTGTTAGGTTCATCAGCGATGAGCTAAAGATGATGCAAGCCTTCCTCTGGGAAGCTGACGGAGCGCTCGAGAACACTGGGGTGTTGAAGGCATATTTGGAACTGATTCGCGACTCAGCTTATGACATTGAAGACTGCCTTGAAGAGTTCATGGTCTTCATCAAGCACAAGCGCCTTGTGCAGCAACTTCTCAGCTTGCGAGAGCGTCATCGCATTGCTGTCCAGATACGCAGTCTCAAACTAAGAGTGCAGGAGGTGAGCCAAAGGAACATCAGGTACAATGCAATCAAGCTCACACCATCCACCTCCAGTAATGTGATAGGTGACACAGAATTCACTAGGAATTTCACAGCTCTAAATGTTGAGGAAGCCCAGCTTGTTGGTTTGAATGAGCCAAAGAAGAAACTAATGGAATTAATAGGCAAAAGCCCAGGAACCCAAGGAACATGAAACATCCAATGCCGGTCCGAGAGTGGTATCCCTTGTTGGGATGGGTGGAATTGGCAAGACAACTCTCACGAAGAAGGTGTTTGATAGCAAGGATCTCAGTGACATGTTTGGCACCCGTGCTTGGATCACAGTGTCACAGTCATTCGATCGAAAGGAGATTTTTAAGGAGATGATCAAGCAACTCTCTGGAGCCGAGTCATTGAAGAAGCTCTTAGAAGACCTTCAAGGGGGGCAACAGGCGCTAGAAGTACATCTAGCTGACTACATATCCAAAAGACTCAAGGAAACAAGGTACCTTATAGTTTTGGATGATGTTTGGACCACTGATGCATGGAATCACATTAAGGTTACTTTTCAAGATTGCGGTAAGGATGATAGTTGTGTAGTAGTGACTACAAGGAATCATAAATTAGCTGAATATTGTAGCCCCCATCATACATCCACCAACCTGAATTCCTAGGGAAAGAAGAGGCTAGAACCTTGTTTCTAAAAAAGACAAGGAGAAGTCTTGATGAACTAGAGAAAGATGAAAAAATCAAAGGAATAGTTGAAAAAATACTAAGCAAATGTGGCGGACTCCCACTTGCCATTTTGACAATTGGAGCCCTACTTGCCAATAAGGAGACAGAGGAGTGGGAGAGTATATACAAGCAACTCCCCTCAGATATACCTACCAATCCAAGCCTTGATGCGCTAAGGCGAGTGGTTAGCCTTAGCTACAGCCACTTGCCCTCGCATCTGAAGCCTTGCTTTTTGCATCTCAGTATTTTTCCTGAAGATTTTGAGATTGAAAGAAAACACCTAGTGAATAGGTGGGTAGCTGAAGGGTTGGTAGCAGATGACACAACTACAAGAACCCTTGAAGAAGTTGCTGAAAGTTACTTCTATGAGCTCATCAGCCGGTGCATGATTCAACCATCTATGTTAGATAATATGGGGAATGTGAAAACATGCAGAGTTCATGACATTGTGCGTGATATTGCGGTGTCAATCTCTAGGCAGGAGAACTATGCGTTCATACATGGAGACCACACCTCCAACATATCAACAAGAGGAGGCATCCGACATCTGTCACTTGTTGCTAGCAGGAAACTGAACACTGCCATGGATTTAAGTTGTGTCCGGTCTTTCACTGCATTCAGTAGCTCTGTGGAGCTAACAACCTTTCTTTTCTCATCCAAATTCAAGATGTTGAGGATTCTGGATTTAAAACATGCTAGGTTTGAGGCAAGCCAACAAGATATAAAATACATTGGATTGTTGCTACACTTGAAGTACTTGCACTTTCCAATGCGTGAAAATAATTTTTTTGCACTTCCAAAGTCTGTAGGAAATCTGCTTGGCTTACAGACTCTAGACCTACAACAATCTCGTGTTACGACCCTACCAACAGAAATCACTAAGCTGCATAACCTTCGGAGCCTTCGATGTAGCAAGGTACCAAATTATACCTTTTTCACGACAGCGCAACCTGTGACAGAGTGGTTCACGGATGCCATAGATTTTTTGAAGAGTAAAAGTGTTGCAACTGCTGACCTGCACATGGCTTTGTCTAGCTGTTGGTCTAATTCATCTGGCATTAAGTTGCCCAAAGGAGTGGGAAAACTAAAAGAGCTACAAATACTTGAGAAAGTGGATATCAAGAGAACAAGTCAGAAAGTGATCAAGGAACTTGGGGAACTAACTCAGCTGAGGAAGATAATCGTGGAAGGGAGAGGGGGCTCCAAGAAAAACTGCAAGGCATTCTGTGAGACTGTGCCAAAACTGTCCTCCCTCCATTCCCTCAATGTCAGTACTAAGGAGCTGGGAGAAGAAGCTTAGGTGCTAGATAAGATGGTTTCTTTTGCATCCCCTCTTCCCTCTCTTGAGCGTCTCAAATTGAAGGGGCGTCTTCAAGCGATACCTGCTTGGGTCGGCAAATGTGAGAACTTGGTGAAGGTTGAATTGAAAGATTGTGAGCTCAAGGGATTGGGGGGCTTGGCTGAACTGCCCAACCTGGTACAACTTCGTCTTAAAGAAGATGCATTCAATGCAGAGAAGTTAGTGTTCCAGAAGGATGGATTCCCGAAGCTCAGGATCTTACTCATTGTGAGACATGTTAGACTGGCACTGATGGAGGTGACCTTTGAACAGAGCACCTCGCTTAACATGGAAACAATAGACATCAATGATTGCAAGTTGACCTCAGGGATCCATGGTATCAAGCACCTTCCAAAACTCAAGAAGATTTCTATCGAGGACTGTCGTTTGGGGAACCAAGATATGCTATGGGAGGAAGTGGAGAATCACACGAATCACCCCGTCCTGCAAATGTTGCGAGTTTCTGAACCAGCAGAGAACTCGCAGTCTTAATCTGCCTTCATGTCGCCACAAGCCTCATCATCGTTGACAATCCACGACAGGACAGCCCCTGTTCCTGCACATCTTCATCGGCATCCTCCCTTCCCAATCATCACTCTGTTCAATTGCATGTATATCCTGCCGTGAGAACTGATTTGTTATCAATTTGTATAATTGTACCTTGTGCTTGCTTAATTACTCTTTGTGTGTAATAATCTGCACAGCAGACTTGTTGTATTCCACTGGATGTATGCCCTCTAATAATAATGTAATGCCATAACTGCTATATTTGTTAATGCTGCTATAACTGCTATTAGTTGTGTACCGAATGACTTCTGTAGCTTCTGTTGCTGCTTGGCTTCTGAAGAAGTGCGGGAGACTGAAGATGCCCCTTGAAGCACTTCGTAGCCCAGAAAGGATAGTGTGGGTATCTTGGGTTCAGGGTGGAAGGAGGAGGAGAAGAGATGCGCCTTGAATCTCAATCGATGGAGACCATATTGTGTTTTAGTTCTCCAGCTTGTGTATATCATATTATTGCACACGATTGTAACTTTGTTTCTGAGCAGTAATAAAAGGCTCTCTTTGTACCAAAAATAGTAGTTTCCTCTCCTCTGCTACAAATAAAAGGATCGGATTGACTGAGAGGCGGTCCTTGGTGAAGCTGAAGCAGCAGCTCTAACTAACAAGTTTGTGGTCAAGGTATGCTACGGGAGGAAGTGGAGAATCACACAAATCACCCTGTGATACAAATGGTGCGTGTTAGGGAGGAAGTGGCGATTTTTATTGAGTCTTGATCTGCCTTCACGTCACCACCTTCAACATTGTCATCGGCAATCCACGTCAGCAGAGCCCCAGCTCCTGCACACCATCATTGGCATCCTCCATTATTTGTAATCGCTACTCTGTTCAACTGCAAGCATCTCCTGCGGTGAGAACTGCTTTGTATCCATTTCTATCATTGTACCTTGTGCTTGCTTAGTCTTTGTGTGTGTAATAATAATCTGGACAGCAGACTTGTTGTATTCCACTGGATGTGTGCCCATTAATAATGCCAAAGACATATATAGCTACTATGAATCGTCTCGAGCAATTTCTGTAGATTGTGATCTGAAAGCCCCTTGTTTACACGTAGAAGAGCACAAGAGGGTGAAAACCAGCTTGCCGGAGTGTCGGTGGCTTTTACGGGACCAAAAACCATCCCTAAAGTAGATTTTATTAGCTGCAACTGGCACTGGAATTACAAACGTATCCTCTCGGAGCCAAGTTTTAGCTAGGCTCTGCTGCTTATTCTGAAGAAGCTCCGGAGACTGAAGATGAGCATTGAAGGATCAGTTCTCGATCAAGAACGGATCTAGTGTGCGTATATCTCGGGATCAGGGTGGAGTACCGGTGGAGTCAGCTCATGTAAGTGGCATGCATGCATCTGTGATGTCTCTTATTCTCGTATGCGTGTGAGCAAGATGGAGATGACCTGAGAGAGACTTGAGCACTGTATATACAAATTCATTCAAACTAACCCAGTCACTCATTTTGCTTTCAGAGAAGAGAGGGACAGGATGCAGACTCATTGAACGGCCATCCTGTCTCTGTGCGTGACTGTCTTTCACTAATGTTAATTTAGTGGGCACAAGTTTCCCGAGCAGCAGGTCGCCTACCCTCTAGTCTAAGGTTTAAGTGGATCAAATTCTAAAGCTGAAGATTCCGAGTGAACCATCAGCTGATTATTTGTTTTTACTTTTTAGCCAGGCATTATGAGAAGCATGGGTTCGAAGTGCATATAGGCCAGCGCTGCAGCAGAAAGAGAGAGGGCAGACAAACTTTGACCCCAGCCGGCGTTACAACAATTCAACCCCTCTTAACCTCATAAATTATTTCTTATAAAAATCAAGTTTGTATTTGGTAAACTTTTTTTTTAGCGAGATCAAACAAGAGCAACCCTCCATGCTTAGCCGTATATAAACAATAAAAAGAAGCCAAAATAAGCCCTGAGTAAACAAAAATCTTGACCACATGATTAGTGGGCAAATGACGCTGCTCCTTTCCTACTAATTGTCTTATTATCAAAGCTTAACCATGTCAACTTATTATTTCAGTTTACAGTACTTTTTGTCTGTTTCCTCTTTATCATTGTCTTTTTCCTCTCCGGTCCATGTGACCTAGTATCCGTTTCACCCTCGATAACACAATAAACAATTTGCAGTTGCAGTCTTGCAGACCCATGGTGTGTTTAGAGCCTCAATTTCTCTCCAAAATTTCCTCGCATTCTGTCACATCCTATCACATGAAACATTCAACGCACCTAAAAACGCTTGCGGCCAAGTACAAAATTTAAGTAAATAAAAAAACTAATTGCACAGTTTAGATGTGCATTCATGGCGAGGCGATTCTTTTGAGGCTGTTACGTCATGGTAGGATAATATTTACCACTAACAAATAAAGCGTCTTTACGGTGTATGATGTGACACGCTACAGAATTTTACCCCAAAATTTTGGGATCTAAACACACACAAGAAAAATGGCTAAAGTTTCTTTCCGCCATGGCACATGCCGCACGCACAAGTTTTTTTTGAACGAATGCACGCACAACAAGTTGCAGACCTACACAAAGTTCAAAACACAAGCACGTGCTCATGTTCAGTGTTCAGAGCACCACTCTCCCCCCAGTCCCTCCTCCATTCTCAGACCAGCATCGTTGACCTCTCTCCCTCCTCCTCTCGCTCTCCCTTTCCGCGTTGTGCTGGCGGCGGAATGGTGCCATCTCCGTTGATCTGACCCTGCCGCCGGCGACTCTGCTTAGCCGCCGCCTCCGCGGGAGGCGGCGGCGACGTGGGTGAGTGTCTTCCTAGCATATCTGTTCTTTGGAGGCCGGGATACGCGGCAGATTCGAGGCCGTCCAGAGTGTCGCCCTCTGATCTGCTCGGGATCTCGCCCAATCGTATTCACCGCCCTCTGTTCTACTCCCTCGATGCAGAGGCGTGCGAAGGCAAAATGAGAGGGAGCATCTCTCACCTTTGCACAGCTAGCCCACTGCCCAGCTGACCCAAAATCGTAGTAATTAGTTGCGTACTAAGTAGCACGCATACAGTTGCACTGCTGCACACACTTGCATCGACCAGCAATCATCTCATACGCGTATGTATGTTGTATACTGATCAGGAGGAGAGAGGTGAAGACTGAAGCAGCAGCTGCAGGAGAGCAGCGCCGCCATGGCGGAGACGGTGCTGGGCATGGCCACCACACTGGTGGGCAGCGCTCTCCGCGTCGCCTCGTCAGCGGCAAGAGAGGAGATCGGCCTGCAGCTTGGGGTGAACGACGATATCCGGTACTTGCTCTACTATTTTTTTACGAAGCATACACGCATATAAGATTCCAAGTTCATAAACTTTGACCAACAATTATATATCATCAACAATTTGTAAATTTTTAGGCTAATGTTGAAGCGGTTCGACTAGATTATTCGAAATTATTTTTCTATTAATAATACTTCCTCTGCTGAAATATAGGAGGATCTAAATTTGTACTAAAACACACTATCTTAGATAGCAGTACTAAAACCCACCACATCATCAACAAGGTAAAATATGAAAATACATTTCATGACGTATCTATTGATCTTGTCAATATCATTGTTCTTTTCTATAATATGGTCAAATTTAGAATAGTTGTACTTAATTAGGGCAATTCAAAATCAATAAGACCCCATTTGGATCCTTGAAATTCAATTCATTCAAATAATTATAATTTAGACACAATTTAATTAAGCTAATATGGATATATATGGAATATATTTGTATATTATTGTTAGCCGTACAATGGAGACACTTATATGTTGCATTTGTACTCAGAAGCGAGTTAAAAGAGCATGCTATATAAGTTGAAGAGAGTAGAAACATACCATGTTGATTGGTGATGATCCCACCCTATGAATTTGAGATATGTTTATATGTGAGCTTAGTAAAGTTTTAGAATGTCAAATTCAAGCTAAATAGCCTAATCCATTAATTGATTGCAATTCGTCCAAACGAAAAGATCCAAATGGAAGGATCCAAATGGGGCCTTAATATTTTAGGACAAGGTAGTGTTGTTTTGTTGTCATTGGCAATGTAACATAAGAGAAGCTGTGAGGGGTGTTGTTGGGATTGGCGGCGACGAGGGGTGGCATGGCTAGGGCGGGCGGGGGTCTTGGCGGGGGGGGTAGGGTAGGGGCGCGACGGCCTTAAGAGTTAGGGTTTGGGTGCGAAAAGAGAGCGCGGGGAATAGAGAGCCTCTGCTCTTTCTATTACTTAAGATTCACCGGTTACATGATGCTTTGTATTTATAGTTCTGCGAGACTTGACTCCTAAGCAATCTCACGAACATTATAAGATCCGATTCTCCTTTCTCGACAAACCCAAACTCTAACAAACTCTTTCCAAATCTACTTGGACTCGGTAAGGTACAATGCACGCTACAATAATTCCTAAGCGTGTGCTTGCCCTAGGGTGCAACGCGCCTTGAGCCGTTTTGGCCTGTTTTCTTTTGCGGATTGTATGGTCCATGTTGGGCGTATGATAGATGTTGCATATTCATCTTTTAATCGTGGCAAGTGAACAATGTACTCGCATGTAGTTGCATTAGGCGTGTTGGTTTGTAACAAACATGTTTAGTTCGTGCGTAGAATCATGGGTGGCGGAGGCGCCCTATCCACGCCATGACCACGTCGTTAGGGCCATCCCCGCCCGAAGCGAGGCGAGCCGTGCATGTCCTTCTCAAAGTGAACATCTTTCGGGCCTCTCACAAGATCATGCTTCACTAGTTTGTTGAGTTGCTTCATGCGAACATGATCAAGTCTTCTATGTCATAACCAACCCATACTAGATTGAGAGATCAAGCATGTACTTATTTGTGTCTCACTAGCATCAAAATCCACAAGATAGAGATTCTCAAATCTAAACCCCTTGAAGATCAAACTTGAATCTTTTGCATTTATCGCTTCAACACCATCTTCACCAAAGATGCACTTGTAACCAAGATCACAAATTTGTGCCACCGAAAGCAAATTGTATTTCAAGATGTCAACTAGTGCCACATTTGAGATGCTCATATCATTGGTTATTGCAATCTTTCCAAGACCTTGTATCTTGCCACTTTTGCTATCACCAAATGTAATAGGCTTGCCATTTTCTTGATTTGAATCAATAGAAGTGAACTTGCTTGCATCACAGGTCATATGTTGAGTGCATGCACTATCAAGTATCCAATGTCTCCCTCCGGTCTTATAATTCTCCTATAAGAAAATCAATAATATTTAGGTACCCATCTTTGCTTTAGACCCTCTTGGGTTGCCTCTAGCTCACTAAAACTTTATTCAAGAGCTTTCACACTCTTTCCCAAAGTTCTACATTCCTTGTCCTTAGCTTTAAGCATGATATGGGTTTGCTTAAGCATCTCAATAAGATCTTCTTTAGTTGGTTCATAGTTTTCATCTTCATCATCACTATTATCATATTTTACTTCATTATCACTTAGTTCTTCATGATCATGCAATGATACCTTAGTGGCCTTATCCATGAAGCATGATGGAGATGAACCGAAAAGAGAAGACTTCTTTGATTCACCAATGGAGATCATTGCCTTAGACTTACTTTGGTCATCTTCATCGGAATCATCATCACTATCCCAAGAGCACACAAAGGCACTATCTTTGCCCTTCTTGAAAGTGAAGGAGTTGTTCTTCTTGGACTTCCCGCTCTTGTATGCCTTCATCTTGTCTTTCTCTTTCTTGATTGGGCAATCGACAATGATATGATAGGGACTATCACACTCAAAGCACTTTCTTAGCTCTTCATTTGTCTTAGATGAGTCACTTCTCTTTCTTGAGCCTTGTCCCATTCTCTTGTTCTTCAAGACCTTGCCAAATTTCCTCACAAACATGGCAAACTCTTGCTCGGCTTCATCCATGTCAATCTCCTCATCAACTTCTACTTCTTGTGCCTTGCCCTTGCCCTTAGCCTTGGAGAAGTGGTGGCGGTCTTGAATGCCACAACCTTCTTGCTCTTGTCCTCCTCCTTCTCATCATCATCTTCCATGCCATCACATTGTTCATCGGTCAACACTTCACCAAGCAAATCACTAGGTGTCATGGTGTCCAATGCTCCTCTAAACAAGATCTTCCTCAACATCATGAACCGCTTGGGCAAGCACATCAAGAATTTGTGCCCAAAGTCACGATCCAAGGTTTTCACACCCAATGCCTTGAGATCATTCACAATCACTTGTAGCTTATGGAATGTGTGCGGTATACTCTCATCTTTTTCATCTTGAAGTTCTCAAACTCACTCTTGAGCACATACAATTTAGCATTTTTCACCACCTTTGTGTCCTCATAAGTCTCATAAAGCTTCTCCCACACTTCACTTGCCTTCTCAAGATCCTTGATACCTTCAAAAACTTTTGACATCCATGCCATTGTACAATGTGTTCAATGTCATGGTATTACATTGCTTGTTTGACTTGTCGGTAAGAATGAGGTTGGTGGGATCAAGGATGACAAAATCTTTCTCGGTCATGTCCCATACTTGGTCATTGATTGATCCCAAGTACATTCTCATGGCTCTCTTCTAATAATCAAAATTCTTAACTCCATTAAAGAAAGGAGGCTTTCCCCCAACATGGTTGAACACAACATGAGCCACACTTCACAATAGAAGGATGTTAAGCCTTGTAAAACGGTGACCCGGCTCGATACCACTTGTAAGGTCCTAGATGGCTAGAGGGGGTGAATAGCCTATAAAAATTTCTACAAACTTCACTAAACAAACCGGTTAGTATAACAAATGACAATTAAGCGGTTTGCACTAGCTCTAGTGTCTTGCAAGCCTTCTAGTGACAAGTCTAAATATAACTATGATCTCTAAGACGCACAATAACTATGTCACTACTCTATCTAGTGAACGATCCTAAATATGATCCTTAGACTAGCAAGAATAACTACACAAGCAAGAGCTAGCTCTCTACACAAAGAAAACTAGGAAGAAGTACTAGATAGGTGAACTTGATATACCGACGTGTAGAGGATGAACCAATCACCGATGTCGAGGATGAGCAATCACAATACAATGAATAAGCCAATCACCAAGGAGACAATGAACAAGTCGATTTATCCCCGAAGTTCACTTGCACACCGACAAACTATGTCTCCATTGTGTGGACCAACACCTTAGGTGGTTCCTCGGTGTGACCCTCAAGTCACTTGTCATAAGACACGCCCCGCCAAGGCACCGCAAGACACCACACGCACAAGTGAGGTACTCACTGACACGAGCAATGTATTCCTTGCAAATTCGTCGTCCCGACGAGGAATGCGTGATCCTCTTACAATCACCGGAGGTGGCCAAGAACAATCACCTTCTCTTGCCAACGCCTTCACCAAATCACCAAGCCGGCTAGGAGCGGTGTCTCCAATAGCAACAAGAAACCAACCGGCTCACAACAATTCTCAAGTGCCACTAGATGCAAGAACTCAATGCAAATGCACTTGGATCTCCACAACTCTCAAGATTGAAGCTCACAAGCAAGAATGAGAGAGGGGAGGGCTTTTTGCTCAGCCCTAGGATGTTAGGAGTGATTCAAATGACCAAGAGAGTGAGCACAAGCCGGCCAAACAAGTATTTATACACCTCTACACGAAATAGAGTCGTTGGGGGTGAAAATGCGCTTTCTGGCGTACTAACCGGACGCACCGGCCGGCGCGCACCGGTCAAGTGACCCCGGGCGCTCGGTCCAGCGTCCAAACGCCTGCCCGACACCGAAGCCAAATGTTCGGTCGAAGAGTCCGGTCGGCCGGCCGGACTTTGACAACGACCGAGCCCGAAGCCAGCTTACTTGGGCTCGACCGGATCCACCCGACCGGGGGCGCTCTCGGTCGGGACCCTGGCGTCCGTCGCGAGGTCCGGTCGGCTCGACATTGCGAAAATTCGTCGTTTCATCGTCGTTCCTTCGCCTTTGCTCCAAACCAGCTTCCGTCACTTGATTCTTGTTGCCAACACGTCGAAGAACACCTCGAGCACTTGTGTTAGCATTTTAAAAACCATTTTCATCAAGCGGAGTTAGCTCTCTAGGTTAGAATGCATGCATATGAGTTTTGAACCTAGAGGCACATGAGGACCGATGTGTACGATAAGTTTTTCCTCTTTATAAATGCGGCTTATCGATCCTAAATCACTCACACCCTCTATAGTGTCTTGAGTGCAAAACCAAATAGCCCTATGGTTATACCTTTGCCTTGAGCCCATTTGATCCTCAAACTCCACCAAGGTTGAACAATTGATCACCATTTGGATCACCTCGACCCATCCATCATGACCACCATGTTCCAACTTTAGCACGACCAATCTCCATCCTAGTCAAACACTTAGCATCGAGAGATTAGTTCTTAGGTGTCACTAATTATCCAAAACCAAACTAGAGATCTTCAATGGTGCGGGTAAGGCTTGGCTCTAAATACCCTTCCCCAGACCCCGCGCAGTGCGGGAGCCTACGGCACTGGGTACGCCTTTTCTAAGAATTGATAGGATATACTTTTTTTTAGGAAAAAGTCTAAATCACACCCCACCAATAGAAGGCGGACTATATAACCCCCAATCTAGAAAACAGTCTACAACATCCTCTCGAACTTTTAAAAACCGGTCAAATTATCCCTAAAGCAGTTTTGAAAAATCATAGTAAATCATAGAAAAATTATAAAACGAGAAATCCAATTGTGTAAGACTCGGATGAGTAGATCTACACAATGAACATATAATATGATATGCTTTAGTTCTTTTTTTACAGCTATAAAGAAAAGCATAGATCTAAAGCTATAAAAAAATGAATTAAAGCATATCACATTATATGTTCATTGTGTAGATCTACTCATCTGAGTCCAACACAATTGCATTTTCATTTTACGATTTTTCTATAATTTACTATGATTTTTCAAAAGATGCTTTTTTAGGGGTAATTCAACGATTTTAAAAGTTCAGGGGGTGATGTGAACCGTTTCATAGGTTAGGGGGTTATGTAATCTAACTATCATAGGTGTGGAGTGATTTAGACTTTTTTTTTTTTCTAGTATATCTTGTGAGGATTAACATAGAAGCTGCAAAATGAGCCCTTAATTATAAAAAATAAGATTCACACGCTTGTATTGCCGTATTTGGAATTTATTTCAAAAGGAAAAAAGATATGCTCTAAGTAGAAATATATATATATTGTCTCTTAATCCAAAACAGAGGATAATTAAGTCTAGCCGTGGATCGCAGCTTATTAGTGACCTCGTAAGTAGTTCTGCCCAAATATAAAATATTTTTTGAATTGCCACGACATTATTCAGATTCCTGGGAATATATTGACTGTGGAGTGAATTAAAGAAAAAAAAAAGTATATTCAAAATGTATACAGTGCATATTGATTTGTCCATCTCATTGTTAGGTTCATCAGCGATGAGCTAAAGATGATGCAAGCCTTTCTCAGGGCAGCTGACGGAGCGCTCGAGAACACTGGGGTGTTGAAGGCATATTTGGAACTGATTCGCGACTCAGCCTATGACATTGAAGACTGCCTTGAAGAGTTCATGATCTTCATCAAGCACAAGCGCCTTGTGCAGCAACTTCTCAGCTTGCGAGGCGTCATCGCATTGCTGTCCAGATACGCAGTCTCAAAATAAGAGTCCAGGAGGTGAGCCAAAGGAACATGAGGTACAATGCAATCAAGCTCACACCATCCACCTCCAGTAATGTGATAGGTGACACAGAATTCACTAGGAATTTCACGGCTCTAAATGTTGAGGAAGCGCAGCTTGTTGGTTTGAATGAGCCAAAGAAGAAACTAATGGAATTAATAGGCAAAGCCGAGGAAACCAAGGAACATGTAGCCTCCAACGCTGGTCGAGAGTGGTATCCCTTGTTGGTATGGGTGGAATTGGCAAGACAACTCTCACAAAGAAGGTGTTTGATAGCAAGGATCTCAGTGACATGTTTGCCACCCGTGCATGGATCACAGTGTCACAGTCATTCGATCTAAAAAGATATTTTTAAGGAGATGATCAAGCAACTCTCTGGGGCCGAGTCATTGAAGAAACTTTTAGAAGATCTTCAGGGGGGCAAACAGGCCGTGGAAGTATATCTAGCTGACTACATATCCAAAAGACTCAAGGAAACAAGGTACCTTATAGTTTTGGATGATGTTTGGACCACTGATGCATGGAATCACATTAAGGTTACTTTTCAAGATTGCGGTAAGGATGATAGTTGTGTGGTAGTGACTACAAGGAATCATGAATTAGCTAAATACTGTAGTCCCACATCACACATCCACCAACCTGAATTCCTGGGGAAAGAAGAGGCTAGAACCTTGTTTCTTAAAAAGACAAATCGAAGCCTTGAGGACATAGAGAAAGGTGATGAAACCAAAGGAATTGTTGAAAAAATATTAAACAAATGTGGCGGACTACCACTTGCTATTTTAACAATTGGAGCCCTACTGGCCAATAAGGATACAGAGGAATGGGAGAGTATATACAATCAACTCCCTTTGGATCTTGCAACCAATCCAAGCCTTGATGCGCTAAGACGAGTGGTTAGCCTTAGTTACAGCCACTTGCCTTCACATCTAAAGCCTTGTTTTCTGCATCTCAGTATCTTTCCTGAAGATTTTGAGATTGAAAGAAAACACCTAGTGAATAGGTGGGTAGCTGAAGGGTTGGTTGCAGGCGATTTTACATCTACAAGAACCCTTGAAGAAGTTGCTGAAAGTTACTTCTATGAGCTCATCAGCCGGAGCATGATTCAACCATCTATGTTAGATAATATGGGGAATGTGAAAACATGCAGAGTTCACGACATTGTGCGTGATATTGCGGTGTCAATCTCTAGGCAGGAGAACTATGCATTGATACTCGGAGACCACACCTCCAACATATTAACAAGAGTAGGAATCCGGCATCTATCATGTGTTTGTAGCAGGAAACTGAACACTGCCATGGATTTAAGTTGTGTCCGGTCTTTCACTGCATTCAGTAGGCCTCTGGAGCTAACTTCCTTGCTTTGCTCATCCAAGTTCAAGATGTTGAGGATTCTGGATTTAAAACATGCTGAATTTTATGCAAGCCAACAAGACATAAAATACATAGGGTTGTTGCTACACTTGAAGTACTTGCACTTCCCATATAGTACAAATATTTATGCACTTCCAAAGTCTATAGGCAGTCTGCTTGGCTTACAGACTCTATACCTACAAGCATCAAGCATTTCGACCCTACCAATAGAAATCACTAAGCTGCATAACCTTCGCAGCCTACGATGTAGCAAGTTAGCTATTTCATATTTCAGCACAACGCAACCTGTGAAGGAGTGGTTCTCGGATGCCACAGAATGTTTGAAGTGTAACAATAGTGCAACTTCTGACCTGCACATGGCTTTGTCTAGCCGTTGGTCTAATTCATCTGGCATTAAGTTGCCTAGAGGAGTGGGAAAATTAAAAAGACCTACAAATACTAGGGGAGGTCGATATCAAGCGAACAAGTCAGAAAGTGATCAAGGAGCTTGGGGAACTAACTCAGCTGAGGAAGATAATCGTGACAGGAAGAGGGGCCTCCAAGAAAAACTGCAAGGCATTCTGTGAGGCAGCGCCAAAACTGTGCTCCCTCCGTTCCCTCAATGTGAGTACTAAGGAACAAAGAAAAGAAGTTGGGGAGCTGGATATGCTGGTTTGTTTTACATCCCCTCTTCCCTCTCTTTGAGCGTCTCAAACTGAAGGGTCGTCTTCAGAAGATACCTGCTTGGGTTGGTAAATGTGAGAACTTGGTGAAGGTTGAATTAATATCTTGTCAGCTCAAAGAATTGGAGGGCTTGGCTGAACTGCCCAACCTGGTGCTACTTCGTCTTAAAGAAGATGCATTCAATGCAGAGAATTTGGTGTTCAGCAAGAATGGATTCCCAAAGCTCAGGGTCTTACTCATTGAGAACCATTTAGAAATGGCACTGACGGAGGTGACCTTTGAGCAGAGCACCTCGCCTAACATGGAAACAATAGACATCAAGAGGTGCTATTTGAGATCTGGGATTAATGGTGTCAGCCACCTTCCAAAACTCAAGAAGATGTCTGTCTCGTACTCTCGTTTGGGGAAGCAAGATATGCTACGAGAGGAAGTGGATAATCACACGAATCACCCTGTGCTACAAATGTGGGATGTTTCTGAACCAGGAGAGAACTCGCAGTCTTAATCTGCTTTCATGTCGCTACAAGCCTCATCATTGTCGACAATCCACGACAGGACAGCCCCTGTTCCTGCACATCTTCATCGGCATCCTCCTTCTCAATCATCACTCTGTTCAATTGCATTTATCTCCTGCTTTGAGAACTGCTTTGTTATCAATTTGTATAATTTACCTTGTGCTTGCTTAATTACTCTTTGTGTGTAATAATCTGCACAGCAGACTTGGTGTATTCAACTGGATGTATGCCCTCTAATAATAATGTAATGCCATAACTGCTATATTTGTTAATGCTGCTATAACTGCTATTAGTTGTGTACAGAATGTCTTGTGTAGCTTCTGTTGCTGCTTGGCTTCTGAAGAAGTGCGGGAGACTGAAGATGCGCCTTGAAGCACTTCGTAGCCCAGAAAGGATAGTGTGGGTCATATCTTGGGCTCAGGGTGGAAGGAGGAGAATAGATGAACAAATTCAGTCAAACTAGTTGAAGTACGTGCTACATAAGTATAACCGATGCACCTCATTTGGTTTCTGCGAAGAAGGCCCACCATTTATGATTTATCCATTTCCGTGCAAATTTGGTTTGTTGACTAGCAGGGAAAATTATAAGTCAACCAGCAAGGTAGCAACTGCTAACCCTTCTGAATAGTTTGTATCTCTACTGGCTTGCATTTTTATCTCAATTTTTATAATGCAAAATACTCCCTTCGTTCTAAATTATAAATTATTTTGACTTTTTCATCTATCTATTTTACTAAACATATTATTATGTCTAGAAATATAGCAAACTATATGCACCACACAAAAAAGTCGACTTATATGTGTTTAAAAAAATCGACTTATAACTTGGAACAGAGAGAGTAATGTAGTTAGGCATTATGTTTTCTTGCACTACGTCATCATTTGAACAAAGTAATACCATATTAGTAGATATGATTAATTAATTTTGACTTTGTATATGCGATAGATGATGATCTGGTATATATTTCTATAAATAATTTCATTGCTGTCCGTTGTCCGCATCTAATCGATCGTAGTCTTCCTTAAAATAACGCCATCCCTGCCACTTCAAAAACAGCCAAAAACGAGGTAATGGACACGCTAGGTGAGGTGGCCTTAGCGACTTTGGGCGCGTTTGATGTGGGGCTTTTGGGTGGCCCTGCGCCCCAGTGCACCCCGCCGTGTTCGATGTCGTTTCCCCTGGGCGGAGCCGGGCCACCGAGCTGCAAAATTTCGTTCTCTCTCACGCATCCGGGAGAAACGCTCTCCCCCTCCCGTTTTGAGGAGCTGGCGCGTTCCGAGCTCGGCGGGGCGATTTGGGCGCGGAGGCGGGCGCGTTCGCCCGGCTCAGGCGGCTCGCCGCGGTGACCCCCGCCCTCCTTTCCCTCCTCTTCCCCCGGTGAAATCCGTCGCCTATTTATGGCGCCTCCCTCTCCTTCTTCCACTCCTCTCCGTCTTGGACCTAGTCTGCGTTGAGTGGCCGGCGGAGTTGCTGCGGCGGTGGTGCGTGGCGTCCTCCTCCTTCCTCTCCGGCTACTTCCTCGGATCGCACGCCGCTCATTTGCTCCTCCTGCCGGGCTCCGTGGGCCGCGGTTTGGTCGCTGGCTACGGTGTCGATTCCGGTCGATTGGGTTCTTGGCCATCGGATCTGCTTCTTCTCGTCTTTCTTCTTCCTCTCCGTCGACTTCCCGGGGTGAAATCCCCCTACCCCCCCCCGCCCCCAAAATCTTATTTTGTTTTTTGCTCTTTTGTTTTCTTGGAGCCTTTGTATTTTGATTTCGTTGAGCAAGTTGTTGGTGTTAGGGTTTGGTCGATGATGAAAATGTCCTATACTTGTTACGATCCGTGATTTGAGTTAGGGTTTGGTCGATGATGTTGTTGTCCATTGCACGGGAGGCATTCTTGCAACCCGTACTTTTGCTTGATTTGTCATGAATGATTTTCCATGTTGAGGCCAGCCGGGGTCTACTTATTCTGAATTGTATCTTTGTAATCTTGTACGCATGTAGATGGATCCTAGTGGACGGCGTGCGGTGTTGGCCAAACAAATTTGCCATGGTTCTGTTATGATTTCTTTCTGTTTAGTAGGATTAGGAGGGTTAGGGCCCGGCTTGAGCCTTCCCTTATGGTCCTAGGTCCCTAGGCATGCGGATGGGCTTTCCACACCGGATGATTATGAGCGAAAGACCGATTTGAGTGCTTGGCTATGTTGCGCATGAAAAGAGCTCCTTTTTGCTCTCGGCAACTTTGTTTAGGGGTCGAGGGTTAGTTAAGGAGACATCTAGATGTTACGTTGAGGAGCGGTGGCAATGTTTCTCCATATTGTTGGTCACAACCAAAGGTTTAGGGTTGTCCATCAAGCTTGGAGAAGATCTATTGAGACTGTTAGTAGAGTTTTCCACCAAGTGTTGTATCTTTGTTGGTGAACCGAGGGCGTAGATGATCATCGCACCTAGCAATGCCACACACCCAAAAATCATGGGCAACCCTGTGTGGTACCCTAACCTACGGTACTTGATGGACTTGTGCTTGTGTACTTAGCTTATAGCTACCACCATTACTTGCGATTATGAGCTCACTATTACATTTTTAGGACTGTCTTGGTGCCATTGATGGCACACATGTGTTGGCTAGGGTGCCTAGGCACATGCGGCTTGAGCTTTCGGGGGTAGGCACAAGCATCCAACACAAAATGTGATGGCTCAAAGTGGACTTTGATCTTAAGTTCACTTTTGTCCTAGCTGGTGGGGAAGGATACGCACATGATGCACTTATTCTGGGTGATGCTATTGAGAGGCATGATGGGTTCAGTGTGCCTGAAGGTACCAAATGTTAAAACTGGTCAATACTTAGTTGTCCATGCCATTTAGACACACCATGTCACATTGCACTTTGTTTTGGTCCATTTGTAGGGAAATTCTATCTGGTAGATGCTGGGTATGCTTGCCGCAATGGTTTCCTGCCTCCCTACAGGGGGGTAAGGTACCATTTGTCTGAGTTTGGGGCCAGGAACCACCCAACCAATGCAAGGGAACTTTTCAACCTAAGGCACTCATCCCTTAGGGTGACAGTTGAGAGGGCTTTTGGTGCTTTGAAGGGTCGGTTTCGTATCATAGACAACAAGCCTTTCCACACATACAAGACACAGGTGAAGCTTGTCCTTGCTTGCTGCATTTTGCACAATTGGATCTTGGGGTTTGGAGCTGATAAAGTAGTACCAGAGGAGGCTGGCTTTCAGCCCCCTGCTGAGGAAGGTGATCCACCACCTCCTGAATCTGAGGATTCTGTGGTCATGACCAACAGGAGGGATCAAATTTGTGCTGCAATGTGGGCTGGTAGGGGGAGTAGTAGGATTTGATGCATGCCTGTGATTCTTGTATGCCATTCAGTTTGTAGACCCTGGATATGGAACTCATGGATGTAATATTTGTTGGAAATGACTGAGACCACTTTGCCCTTATTTGTATCATGATTATTATTTTATCTTGGACATTCTTGAGACCACTTAATTGTTGTTGCTTTTGTTGTTATCATGGATATCTATTTTTGGTTGTGATATTCTGCATGTCCATTACATTGTGCTTATGACCTGTTAACTGCAACCAACTAGGATGGCTGGCTTTGAGGGTGTTGTTCCTCCTGTTGGTCTTTGTTGCTTTTGATGTTGTTGATGTGGTTGTTTGATGATGGTGAGGCTGTGCCTCCCCAAGAGGGTGGTGGTGCTAGGGGCCCTATGAGGTGGAACAACAACTCCTGCGGCTTTGTTCTTAGAAGGATGGCTCGGCTAGTGGTGATGGTAGGGGGTGAGAAGTGCTTTAAGGACAAGGATGTGAACCATGTGGCCAAGTGCCTCAAGGAGTACACTGGGGAGGTTGTGGAACCCCACTCAAGTGTACAACCACTTGAGGAAATGGAGGCAGAAGTGGGGCAAGGTGGCCAAGCTGAAGGAGTTGAGTGGGGCACTTTGGGATTCCATTGTCAATGCAATTATGCTTGACCTTGACCACTACACTGGCCACTGCAAGGTAGACATTGAGTCATAGCTTAGTTGTACCCATACATGTGTGTATAGCATGTTTATGTATTTGTGTATACATGGCTGCAGGATCACCCTAAGGATCTGCGAGTTCTTGAACACTCCTATCAGATTCTACACAGAGATGGAAGCCATCTTTGATAGTTTCTTGGCCCTTTGGTAGGTTTACACTAGGTTCTCTGAGAGGCCACGGGCACTAACAATGCAATGACGGTGTTGCTGCAAAGATTGAGGGCTTCACCACTGCCGCTTCCGGATCTAAAACATGCCTCTACCGAAAGTGGGGGAGGGCAGCAAGGCAACTAAAGCACGCTCACTCCCTCCGTGGGTGGCAAAGAGGGAGAGGCCTATCTTTTTCGAGGATGAGATGATCATGATGACAAACATGATCGATCTTTGTCAACAATGTGGCCAATGCTCTTGGGAGACTGGCCCTGCTCATGTTGACCCGCCATGTACCTTCTTTGTTATGGAGACTCCCTCCTTCACCCTTTGAAGCCACGATAGTTGCATACACCTTCCTCTGGAGAACAAGCCCCTTGCCTTTGGTTTCATCAACATGACTACCACCCAAGGGGATGTCGGATGAGGACTTTCTGTCTAAGGCGAGTAGTTCTTAGCTGCATGATGGATTAGAGAGGGTTGAATGGAGATGTATAGTTCCTCCACCTCCCTGACCACTCTCTCCTCTTTTGACCACACTTAGGTGTAGGTGTAGGTGTAGCTTTTGTACAGCTAACACAGCTGGTGGCAGACATGTTCTCTGGGGTTCTTTTATGGATGAGGGTGGGTACATTTGGGTAACTGGTAGGATTTATGAATTTGAGAAGTTGTAATGCACTTTATGCTGCCTCTGTTGGCAGCTTGATGGCAGGAACTGGCATTTGTTTGCCTTATATTTATTTCCAAGTTCAGCACTGCTTACATGTTATGGTATTTCTTATAATCTTGCTGTTACTCTTGGTGGATCTTACTTGGGAGGTAAATTGGTCTGTGATGCAAATATAGTACTGAGATGGCTACATTATTTGAGGTTTTCAAGGTTTCTTTGCACTGCAAATTTGGTCTTGCTTCTTTGGTTTACATGTACGTCATCCAATCACGGAAGCATTAGCCGCTTGGCAACAATTGGGAACTACCCAAGGTGATGGCCAGCAGCTGTTGGTACCAGATTCCATGACTGCCATGTTTGTTTCTCAACTGTTGGTTTTTTTGCCTATTCCTATTTGCAAATGCAGCCATCAATGACCATAGTACACTGTTGAAACCACCACAGACAAATGCTGAGACCAAACTGTTTTCTTATTTTGACAGCAATGGCAAGTTACTATGTGGTGTTCCAAGGGAGGGTTCCTGGGGTTTCTTCCCGTTGGCATGAGTGCAGCCAACATGTTCTTCGGTTTCATGGAGCTGTGTACAAAAAATACAGCATATTTGATGAGGCACTTGCAGCTTATAGGGCTGCCCAAGCAGTAGATGCACCCCCTAAGCTTCCTCCTTATGTTGAGTTGCCTGATGGTGGAAATCATGGTGAGATTGGGGAGCCTGGTGGTCATGGTAAGGTGTGTTGTTCCATTAAGCTGATGTGCATATCAGTTGCTTTGTTCTTCCATTATCTGTGGTCCTAGTAAACCCAATTTGGGCATGACTGATAACATCATCTGTGGCCTGTGATGACACTTATTATAAGAAGGATCTATCTGATTCATATTATGATGCACCTGTCTTATTCATATTATGATGCACCTGTCTTTTTATGATGCACCTATCTGATTCATATTATGATGCACCTGTCTTTTATGATGCACCTGTCTTATTCATATATTGTGATGCTTTGGCCTGTGATGATTTCAGGACATAAGTCATGTGTTCATCTCTTCTTTCGCCATGAAACTCAGCCTAGTAGGCTCAGCAACAACTTCTTGTTCCTGCTCCAACCAGGCTGTGTTGATGGGGAAAGGATGCACAGTGGCACCTATCTTCAATGTTCGCATGCGAGGCTTCGTTTTTGGCTTTTTACTAGCTGTTCTTCCCCTACATTGGCCTATGATGCAGTAGTTATAATCTGAGTTGGCTGTTACTTCATTATTCATTGATCTTATGTCATGGTTGTCATCAAGTGTCCTACCATCATCAACAGGAATGCAACCATTTTTGGATGGCATCCTGTTGATGGTGTAGGTCACTCCATGGCAGCTATGTCCTGTCCTGTCTTTGTTACCATTTCTGGATGCCACCTATGATGATTAACTTGTATGTGGTCAGGGACTTGTCTTTGATTCGAAAGTGATTTTTTACAAAGGCCACACGCTGACCAAATGAGGGTTGTGGGGACTTTGTCAAAGAATCACTCAAAATCTTTTGCTGGTCTATGAATCTGAATTACCACGTCTGCGGAGGCCTCTTTTTCCTCTTACTCCTTTTCCATCTAATACTTTGGTCTATGATGATTAACTTGTCCTAAGCTGTTGGACTGCATGCTGAGGTGGGTATTTGTATCTGTTTGTCATGGTTGTCATCAAGTGCTCTACATCATCATCGGGGAATGCAACCATTTTTGGATGGCATCCTCGTTGATCTTTGAGAGCACTCCATGGCCGCTATGTCGTTTGTTGTCTTTGTTACCATATCCGGAAGCTACCGTGATGATTAACTTGTGTAAAACCGAGGCCAATGATCTTTGAAAAGATGTGTTCGATTATTTGATTCCAAATGTTAGGTTGAGGCCCCTTAATTGCAATTGCTTGTTTGGCCGGGGATCTTGCAAGATGAGTTTTAGCCTCTGTTTTGACCATCAATTAGGTTGAGGCCCCAATTGCAAATGGTGGTTTGGCCCGGGATCTTGCAAGATTGGTTTCTTTGAAATGACCATCAGTTAGGCTGAGGCCTGTGTTTCTTCATGTGTTCATGCAATTTTAGTTGGCCTGTGATGACAAAAATGATAAGAGGGATGAGCTGCTTCTTTCTGCTGTTATTTTGCCTTTCTTATATCTTATCTGTTGTTATTTTGCCTTTCTTAGTACTGAACATGCAGCAATGAGTCCTTAGTTAATGATGTAATTAGTCCGAGGCTGTCATTTAAACAATCATTGAAATGATCAAGGTGTACCTGCTGTTATTTTGCCTTCAATCTATGTAAACTGGTTTCTGTTTGTGGCTGTTTGGGTCTGGCTCAATTCAAACATAATCTCATAGTGTTAGTTGATGGTAGTTGGCTGTTGGGCCTGGCTGTATCAGAGCAATCAAACAAAGAAAAATACTGGGCCACATTCATGTACCAAATTAAATCAAATAAACCAGGGTGCCCCACTCGGCTGGCCATGTCCGGCCACGGCCGGGCTCATGGGCCGGGCCACCCTTTTGCGCCCCACAACAAACGCCCTTAGTGACCAGCGGCAAGCAAGCAACCATGGCCGACGGCCAACCATGGAAGATACCGCCGATCGTTCAAGAGCTGGCCGGCGGGCGCGCAGGAGCCACCGAGCCGTTACGTGGTGGCCGAGCAAGAGCGAGATCCGCCATGGCCGCCGCCCCCATGCGAGCCCATTCCCATCGTTGACCTCGGTCGGTACATGCGCAAACAACGTCGGCGGCGGCGAGGCTGCCAAGCTCCGTCGCCCTGCCGAGGCGGGGGGCCTCTTCTTGGTATCTCTTCTCTTCACCGTTTCCTCGTATCATCAAGTG
The DNA here is from genome assembly GCA_015847255.1 of Hyparrhenia diplandra. NCBI lineage: Eukaryota > Viridiplantae > Streptophyta > Magnoliopsida > Poales > Poaceae > Hyparrhenia > Hyparrhenia diplandra. The sequence goes on from JADLZK010004734.1 coordinate 589,797, forward strand.
GTGTTCCACGGTCCGACACGCCTTCGAGATTAGCTGAGTCGTCCGGCGGTCGGCCATGGAATGGATCGGGATTTCTCGGCCCGAGATGATGGGGGGTGGCGAGGGGATTCTTCAACCTCCCTCGGCGGCGAAGCGAAGTACATGTGCTCCAGCCCGAGGAGCGGCGAGGAGTTCATCTTCGAAGAATGCGAACGCGACCGGTGCTTCGAGGAGGACCGGGTCTGGAAATTTGGTGCGGCGGGCTCTACCTCACCGTGGAGCCGAGTCCCGGATTATCCGCAACCTCGCCGGCACGACCTCCTACCTTCGCCCGATTTGCTGCGAAGTACACCGCCCAGTGCGGGAGCTTCCTTGACGCCCGCCTTTCGCCAGCCGCCAGTGTCGCTGGGCTGCGCGCTGGCGGCGCTTCGTCGGCATGCTGAACGGGGCGTCGCCATGGCACGCGGGTTCAACTACTACCCGCGATGCCCGAGCGGACGTCTTGACTTGAGACCCCCTCGATACCTCGGTGATCACGTCGTCCTCATCGGCGACGCCGCCACGACTCCGGTCGCGAAGCCAACGGCGATGATGGCGCGGCGGCATCTGGTGCGGCGTGCGATCATTCCCAATCTCGTTGGTTGTCAGCAAACGCAACAGAGGTGGGTCTCTATCTCTCTGATTACAGGTTGATATCGTGTTCTTGATCTGGCGGCCGGGCGTGCTCTCGTAAAAATTGTTGTAGATAATGAGCAGCGGGTTCTTCAGGGCCCGTGCACCAGGTGGTGGCGAACAAGGAGAGCGGCCAGGGTGTCGCTGGGCGATGTTCTACTCGTTGGACCCGGAGAAGGAGATGGAGCCGCTGCCGGAGCTGGTGGACGACGAGAGGCCGAGACGGTACAGGAAGACCACGGGCAAGGAGTATCTAGCGGTGCTCTTGGAGAGGTTCGCCAGAGGTGAACGGGCCTTGGACACAGTGAAGATTGATCTCAATGACCAACTGAAGGCATGATATATTTTGGAACGACAAAATCGATGATGGATGATATATTCGCAGTCGCTTTAATTTGTAAAGGAAGCTTGTTTCAATCTTCCATTGACCTGAATTTAATTTGTCGCCATGCTTTTGTGAAAAGAATCAGTAGCCTTTGTACAGTATTTGCCATCATGTTTGTTATTCTATTTGCCATGTGGTTGGACTCTATCATGTTTAATTCAGATCAGTTCAATAGCTGGCGCGTGGAATGTGATCTAGTAAAGCACTATTTTTATTTTCTTTTTGCTTTGAAATGCAATGATCTAATAACTAAAAGATTTCATTTGAACACTAGTATGGTTCCTACAAACATGAAAAATAAATTTCAAATGACAGCCAAATAGTAATTAAAATGTGGAGTTACAACTACTAGTGCCGGATATCAGATGATATCCAAATAAATCGTAATAACGGTGTAAAATTCTTGTCTTAGCATAAGTATCATTTGAGGGTAACATTTTGGTGCATTGAACACAAAATGCTCCTGATGAATAGTTCAATTTAGCATCAGATTTTTCCTGAGCAGAATTGTGGTCCTCAATTTATGAACAATGACATAACCACTATTTCACTAAGAGTGTGACGCTACCATGTTTCGTGAAAATGGCATGCGCACATCTTACCAATAATCAACCTAATCGGGCATGTTGTTCATGAGTCATGCAATTCATAATGTTTTGAAAAAAACTTCGCTTCACTTTTGGCCTCTAGATCCTTATATAGACCATAGAGTGATAGAGCCCTGAGGGGATCTGTGCATCTCTTTCCTGTCTCATGTGTCTTGTGTGTTAGAACATGTGATGAAGTGGAACTTTGCATCTATTGAACCATCTTGAACAAGAATTCATTCAGTCAGAAACCAATTTATGTCCATATGAGAGGGAGACTATGAATGTATTAGAGGAAACTAAAAGTGGATGTGGATGTTTTCAATATATCTTTTTGTTGGTGTTTCTTAGCGTCGTCACTAGAATTGAGAGGAAACTGAAAGTGGATGTTTTCAACACAGATTACAATGTAGTATTGCAGTACGTCCACATTCTATATTATTTATGATGATTAAATTCACTGTTTATATTATGTTGTATGATGATCAAAATTCACTGTTTAGCATCTCAATGCAACTTTTGCATATAATTTTGAATTTTACTACACCGTGCAAATATTTTATGAGCTAGTACAGTGGCTAGAAAGTTGGGCTCTTGCATCATTTTTTTACGTAACCAAGCCAAGACATTCTATTTTTGCATTACTAATATTCACTTCACTTGAAAAAAAAAGGAAATAATTTTGTTGAGACCAATTTGTCCCAGTGTACAACAAAATTGTAAAAGAATGTAGAAAGAAAAATACATCCATATATATATATATATATGTCAAAATTAAAAAAAAGATGGGATCAGAGAGAGATCCTTGCTTGAGGAATAGAATGCGGAGTACCCAAGATCCTTCGTTCTGACGTCATATTCCATATTATGACGTCACGTACATTCTCGCCGGGCATGGTACTTTATTTTATTCGCATCGGTGAGGGTCTTGGCTCTCGGTACAGTTGATCTATTTGGGTGTGCCGGCGCCAGCGCCGCGGCTAACGACACCGGCCAAGGCAAGTAAGGCCTTGAGCACCACCTGGCTCCTCGGCCCATCGGTGATGTCATAGTCGCATTTTTGGATCTTGGCCGTGACGTCCCGGAACCATGTGTTCACCTTGGCAAGAGCCGCCTGATTCCCGTCGCCGGCGGCATCGAGCTCGGCCAGCTGCTGCTTGCCCCCATTGGCGGCCCTCGCGGATCACCTGCATGCACGGACCCAGCTCGTAGTCCTGGCCGGCGGTCCTGTTGAACTCGACGACACTCTTGTCCAAGGCCTGGAGCCCGGAACCACGACGGTGACGCTGGCGCGGAGGGCCCTGGTGTTGCGGCGATGGTGTGCTGGTCTGTGGCGGCGTCGGTGTGGTGGGAGGCCGCCATTGCAATGATCTAATAACTAAAAGATTTCATTTGAACACTAGTATGGTTCCTACAAACATGAAAAATAAATTTCAAATGACAGCCAAATAGTAATTAAAATGTGGAGTTACAACTACTAGTGCCGGATATCAGATGATATTCAAATATCAGGCCGTAAATCGTAGTAACGGTGTAAAATTCTTGTCTTAGCATAAGTATCATTTGAGGGTAACATTTTGGTGCATTGAATACAAAATGGTCATGATGAATAGTTCACTTTAGCATCAGATTTTTCCTGAGCAGAATTGTGGTCCTTAATTTATGAACAATGACATGCAACCACTATTTCATGAAAATGGGGCATGTTGTTCATGAGTCATGCAATTCATAATGTTTCGAAAAAACTTCGCTTCACTTTTGACCTCCGAGGGGATCTGTGCATCTCTTTCCAGTTTCATGTGTCTTGTGTTAGAACATGTGCTGAAATGAAACTTTGCATCTATTGAACCATCTTGAACAAGAATTCATTCAGTCAGAAACCAATTTATGTCCATATATGAGAGGGAAACTGAATGTATTAGAGGAAACTGAAAGTGGATGATTTCAATATATCTTTGTTGGTGTTTCTTAGCATCGTCATTAGAATTGGGAGGAATACATATTACAATGTATTGCAGTCCACATTCTATATTATTATGATGATAAAAATTCATTGTTTATATTATGATCAAAATTCACTGTTTAGCATTTCAGTGCAACTTTTTGTATGTAATTTTGAATTTTACTACACCGTGCAAATATTTATGAGCTAATACGGTTGCTAGAAATTGGGCTGTTACATCATTTTTTTTATAATAACCATGGCAAAGACATTCAATTTTCGCATTAGTAATACTCACTATACAGAAAATGAAAATAATTTTCTTTGAGATCGATTTGTCCCAGTGTACAAAAGAAAATCATAAAAAAAAATGTAGAAAGAAAAAAATACATCCATATATATATGACAAAAAAAAAAAAAAATGGGATCAGAGAAAGATACTTGCTTGAGGAATCGAATGCGGAGTACCCAAGATCCCTTCGTTCTGACGTCATATTCCATATTATGACGTCACGTACATGCTCGGCTGACATGCTCGCCGGGCGCGGTACTTTATTTAATTCGCATCGGTGAGGGTCTTGGCTCTCGGTATAGTTGATCTATTTGGGTGTGCCCGCGCCGGCGCCGGCGCCGCGGCTAACGACACCGGCCAAGGCAAAGTAAGGCCTTGAGCACCACCTGGCTCTTCGGCACATCGGTGATGTCATAGTCGCATTTTTGGATCTTGGCCGTGACGTCGTGGAACCATGTGTTCACCTTGGCAAAGTGTTGGAATATGTTCCAAATTCATACTCGGGCTGCCAACTACTGAAGGCCCGTTTTTAAAGATGAAGAGGCGAGCGACATCAATTAGTACCATACCGCTAATTGATGTGGTGGTAGAGAGTTTTTACTCCCTATATATTTAGACCAATCCTCCCGGGAAACAACACAACACAATTATTCCTTCTCTCTTGTAAGCCGCCATACGGCTTTGTAACCCGACTCTTGATATAGTGAGAAGTGTTTGCTCGGCCGGGCGCCCGTGGTTTTTTACTCTCCCGCATTGGGAGGGTTTTCCACGTTAAATCTTGTGTCCCCGCAATTTAAATTTTGATTTACTTCATCGTTTACTCTTTGTCGCATTTATAACAAGTGGCATCGGAGCTTTGGTTGTCGATTAGTGTTCAATGGCGACGTCGATGAAGTTTGATCCGCCGTTGCCGGATTACAAGACGCGGTTCTCGCTATGGCAAGTCAAGATGCGGGCGATTCCGCGCGAGAAGGAGGATTATGATGAGGCGTTGGAAGGTTTCGGGAAGAAGCCGCCCGCCAATTGGACTCGAGGAGAAGCGGAGGGATCGTAAGGCTCTATCTCTAATTCAACTTCATCTCCATAATGATATCTTGCAAGAGGTGCCGCAGAAAAGACCGCCGCCGTAACTTTGTTGAAACTGGAATCGACCGTATGTCAAAGGATCTTAACAAAGAAGATGCACATGAAGATGAAGTTATTCACTCTCAAGATGAAGGAGAGTGATTACGTGATGAGCCACATATCTGTGTTCAAGGAGATCGTTGCCCGACCTAGTGTCGATGGAGGTTAAGTATGATGATGAGGACTTAGGTCTTTGTCGTTATGTTCTTTGCCCTCTTCGTATGCAAATTTTCGTGACACCATATTGCTGAGCCGTGATGAACTAACCCCTACGGAAGTTTATGAGGCACTCCAGCCTAGGGAGAAGATGAAAGGCATGGTGTTCGATGGCACGCCGTCATCCAAGGGCGACGCTTTGCGTGAGAGGCGAACCGAGCATAAATCCTCCTGGTGACAACAACGATCGTCACAAAAAGTCGCTCAAAGTCCGTAACCGCCTAAGAAATTCTGTAAGTATTGTAAGAAGAAAACTCATTTTATTGAGGATTGTCCGAAGTTGAAGGCTAAGGACAAGAATAAAAAATAAGCCGGATAGTAAGGTTGTTGTTTCGCTGGCCGATGATGATTCTCGATTCGAGATTGTTTGGTAGTTTTTGCCGGCCGTGCTTCCGTCATGATGAATGGATACTTGATTCAAAGATGTTCATTTCATATCCGCACTCAACAGAGATTGGTTTAGTTCATTTAAGCCCTCGTGCAGAATGGAGATGTTGTGCGTATGGGAGACGATAACCCATGTGAGATTGTGGGGATCGGATCGCCGGATCAAGGCTCATGATGGCATGACACGACTCGAAAAATGTCGTACATACTGGGGATGTCTAGAAATCTTATCTCGCCAAAGACGCTTTGATGCGTAAGGTTGCGATTATCCGTTCCAATGGCGTTCTAAAGGTATCAAAAGGTTCTCTTGTTTGTTTGAAAGGTGATATGAATTCTGCCAAGTTATATGTTCTTAGAGAAAGTACTTTACATGGTTCTGCTTTCCGCCGCCGCTAATGTTTCTAATGATGAACCTAGTAAGATTAACCTTTGGCATAAGCGTTTTGGGACATATGAGTCAAGTCGGTATGGCGTAATTGATGAAGAGAGACCTTCTCGATGGTCGCACTTCGAGTAGCATGAAGTTTTGTGAGCATTGTATTTTTGGGAAGCATAAAAGGGTAAAATTTAACACCAGTTCATACCACTAAAGGTACACTTGATTATGTACATGCCGACTTTGGGGTCCCGGCCTCGTAAGCCTTCTCTTGGTGGTGCCCGTTACATGCTTACTATTATTGATGACTACTCTAGAAGGGTTTGGCCTTATTTTCTCAGAAAAATAAAGATGATACCTTTGCCGCTTTTTTTAAAGATTGGAAAGTGATGATAGAAAGGCAAACCGATAGAAAAGTAAAATTGCTTCGCATCGATAATGGTGGAGAGTTTCACTGGGTTGCTTTTGATGATTATTGCAGGCAAGAAGGCATTTTAAGGCATCACACCATACCGCATACCCCTCGCAGAATGGTGTGGCCGAGCGCATGAACGTAACCATCATATCAAGGGCTCGTTGCATGCCTGTCCAATGCAAGGATGAGCAAGCGTTTTTTGGGCTGAAGCCGCTAACACCGCATGTTACTTGATAAACAAAAGTCGCCTTCTATTCCACTAAATAAGAAAACTCCTATTGAGGTATGGTCTGGTACACCTGCCGATTATTCACGCTTGAGAGTTTTTGGTCGCGACCGCTTATGCTCATGTTGATAATGAAAAATTAGAGCCTAGAGCTGTTAAATGTCTTTTTTCTTGGTTATGGTTCGGGAGTTAAAGGCTATAAATTGTGAAATCCCAAAACAGAAAGACTTTTATGAGCAGGAGTGTTGTTTTCAATGAATCGTGATGTTTAATGACGGGTTTTTGTCCTCGATCATGTTCCAGAAATTTCAAAAAAGAGCTGCAGATATATCGGTGCGTGGAGCATGATGATGCCGGAGACAAGTGTGCAGGTGGAGCCCGTTTCAGGAAACCGGTTGCCGATGATGATACTCATGATGATGTTCAGCAAACTCCCGGGGGTGTGCAGCTCGAGGAGTCTGCCTCGATTCCGCCTATTGCTCAACGCAGATCAAAGAGAAGTTGTGGTGCTCCACCCCGCCTTATTGAAGAATGTAACTTATCTTATTATGCCTTGAGTTGTAGCCGAACGGTGGAGAATGTTCATGAGCCAACCACTTACAAAGAAGCTATTGGTTGTGGTGATCGTGAGAAGTGGGTTTCAGCTATGCATGAAGAGATGCAATCTTTGGAGAAGAATTGCACTTGGGATGTTGTTCCATTGCCTAAGAAGAAGAAGACAGTCACGCAAGTGGATCTTCAAGAGAAAGGAGGGTTTATCTCCAAGTGAGCCTCCAAAGTATAAGGCAAGGTTAGTAGCAAAAGGCTACGCCAAATTCCCCGGTGTTGATTATAATGATGTGTTCTCTCCGGGGCTTGTCAAGCATAGCACCATTCATACTTTCTTTAGTATTGTTGCTTCACATGATCTTGAGCTTGAGCAGATTAGATGTCAAAAACACATTTTTGTATGGAGAGCTTGAGGAGGACATATACATGGACCAGCCCAAGGGTTCATAGTGCCCGGCAAGGAGAAGTTTGTTTGCAAGTGAAGAGATCCTTGTATGGTTTGAAGCAGCCCCCTCGCCAGTGGAATAAAAGGTTTGATTCATTTATGCGGTCGCATGGTTTTAAGAGATCAAAATATGATAGCCGTGTTTATATCAAGCATGTTAATGGATCATTTATATATCTGCCGTTATATGTTGATGATATGTTGATTGCTCGCCAAGAGTAATGTTGAAATCACTAAATTTAAGAAATTGTTGAGTAGTGAGTTTGATATGAAAGATCTTGGTGCTGCTAAGAAATTCTAGGCATGGAAATTTCTAGAGACGTAAAATCTGGTTTGCTATTTCTTAGTCACAGAATTATATTAAGAAAGTTCTTCAACATTTCAACATGCATCATGCAAAGTCCGTTAGTACTCCTATTGCACCTCACTTTAAATTGTCACCGTACGCTGTCCTAGTACGATGAAGAAATTGAGTACATGTCAAGAGTTCCTTATGCTAGTGTTGTTGGGTCTTTGATGTATGCCATGGTTTGCTCTCGTCCCGATTTATCATATGCTATGAGTTTGGTTAGTAGATATATGTCTAATCCTCGTAAAGAATATTGAGGGCGTTCGTGGATTTTCAGGTACCTCGGAGGGACAACAGATTCTTGGTTGGAGTTTGGAAGAACTCGGAAGGGACTTGTTGGATATGTTGATTCTGATTATGCCGCTGATCCGACAGAGAAGATCACTTACCGGTTATGTGTTCACCGCTGGCGATTGTGCCGTGAGTTGGAAGGCTACTTTACGCCCGTTGTTTTTTTGTCTACTAATGAGGCGTAATACATGGTATTGCCGAGCGCGCAAAAGAATTGATTTGGTTGAAAGGTTTGTACGCCGAGCTGTGTGGAGTTGATTCTTGCATTAATTTATATCGCGGACGGTCGAGTGCCATTTATCTTACCAAAGATCGATGTTCCATGAGAGGACTAAGCACATTGATATCAAGTATCATTTTGTTCGTGATGTGATCGGTTGGTAAGTTAAAGGTATGCAAGATCAAGACTCATGTTAATCCCGGGCCGATATGATGACAAAGCCTCGTTCCTCAAGTATAAGTTTGAGCTGTGCTCTCGCTTAGTTGGTTTAATTGATTAGCCCAAGAGGCTATGTGGGCCGTAAAATATTTTTCTTGTTATGTTCGTGGATGAAGGTGTTGATTTATGCTACAAGAGGAATTTGTCTCGAGGTGGAGTTTGTTGGAATATGTTCCAAATTCATACCGGGCTGCCAACCACTTGAAGGCCCTGCTTTTAAAGATGAAGTGAGCGACATCAATTAGTACCATACCGCTAATTGATGTGGTGGTAGAGAGTTTTACTCCCTATATATTTAGACCAATCCTACCGGGAAACAACACAACACAATTATTCCTTCTTCTTGTAAGTCGCCATACGGCTTTGTAATCCCGACTCTTATATAGTGAGTAGTGTTTGCTGGCCGGGCGCCCGTAGTTTTTACTTTCCGCATTGGGAGGGTTTTCCACGTTAAATCTTGTATCCCTGCAATTTAAATTTTGATTTACTTCATCGTTTACTCTTGTCGCATTTATAACAGCAAGAGCCGCCTGATTCCCGTCGCCGGCGGCATCGAGCTCGGCCAGCTGCTGCTTGCCCCCATTGGCGGCCTCGCGGATCACCTGCATGCACGGACCCAGCTCGTAGTCCTGGCCGGCGGTCCTGTTGAACTCGACGACACTCTTGCCCAAGGCCTGGAGCTCCGGAACCACGACGGTGACGCTGGCGCGGAGGGCCCTGGTGTTGCTGCGGTTGATGGACTCGGCGTACGGCTTCAGGAGTTTGAAGCACTCCTCGACGTCCCAGGTATTGGGACATGTCGCATCACAGAGGGACTGGATGAAGTCCCGCGCTTCCGGGCCGGAGACGCTAGCAGGCAGGTTGGCCACCAGCGGACTGCTGGGCTCGCCGCCGGCGATTGCAAGGTGGCTGCAACCATGACGACAAATAAGAAGCAGGGAACAAACTGCATGTGTGCTCAATTTTGATGGGATCCTGGCCCCATCCCATAGAAAAATCAACGTGAACATGTTTGCTCAATTTTTCCCTTCCGTATTCATCATGGAGACATATATTGATCTCTTTGGGAGACTAGGGATTAATTTCAACTGCTTTGATCTGAAAATGGTGAGCTCTAGTTTTATCTTCTATTCAAAAATTTCATTGTGCGGTTTTTTTTTGGGAGAGTACACAACGGAAACCCGATGAAACCCTAAGGGTGCCCGGCGCCCCCCCCCCTCCGCCGGCGACCCCCCCTCATCCCCATGCTCCCCCACACTCTCCACTCGCTCCTCCCCGTCCCCCCCGGGGCCGAGGGGCCGCCGCGCCGGCCACACGCAAGCTCCGCCGCCGACACCGCCGGCGGCGCCGCCGCCCGCCCGCACACCTCGCCCGAATCCTACCGCCCCACCGAGATCCACTTCGCTGCTCCTTCCAGGCGCGCCAAGGCGGCGGCCGTCGCCGGGTCGCGGTCGGGCCTCGGGAGGCCGCGGACGCCGCCGCAACCCCGGGCCGCCACCCTCCATGGATTCGGGCCGGCCGCCCCACATCCCTCCATCGCCGCCGCAAGGAGCTGCCAGGAGGTGACGGCCGCCGCCAGCCCCGAGGCTTCCATGGCTCCCTTCGGCTGAAGCTGCCGCTGCTCCTCCTTCGGTCGCCGCCGGCCGCTCCCACGATGGGGGCTAGGACGAGGATGAGGGCAGACAGCGATCTGACGGCCACCGCGGCGGATCTCTCTCTCACCCGACGCGCACCATTCATCCCCTCTCGCCATGGGCAGATCGAAGCTAATGCGGTGGGTGATACTCTGCCGTGGATTGCTCGACGGCTCCGACAAATGACGAGGAGGACGGGGGCAACTTCTTCGAGGATCACCACCACCTACCTCCACGCAGCTCGTCAGGCTCTTTCCCGGCCTTGGCGTGAAGCACCCAGATGGCGTCCCGACCGCCGACTCCAGCCGCTGGCGCCGAGTTGGCGAGGCCGCCGACGCCGACGGCTGCAAGGCACCGAGTCGAGCACATGCCCGACGAGCACATTGCAGCCGGGCCCGCCACCGCGGTCGGGCCCAGCGACGGGCGACTACCCCGGACGGCGATGGCTGGCGCTGCAGTGCTCCCCAAAGACTCGACCAGCCAGTGGAGGGGCGGCGCCGCGTGTCGGGAGAAGTGCACCGAGGGGACGCGAACGCTGGTCCACGGTGATCCGACCGCGTTCATCGGCCACGCTCGTTGTCTCAACGCCGACCACCATGTCGCTTGATGTCGGGACCCCCCGTGTGTTGCTCGCATACGCCATGGTCTCCACCACCATGCCAAGGGAGTGCGCGCGGCCCAGAGTCGTTCCATCGGGCAACAAGGGCGGGCAGTCGGCTCAAGTCATCACCCTCCCGGCCGCGCCAGCGGTCCACCGAGGCCTCGAGGTGGCCGTGCGTGAGGGCCGGACAGAGCTAGACGGGCGACACCGACGACACAGAGGTCGCCCACTCCTCTCGCACTGCACCCGTTGGTGATGGAGTCGCGTGGAGAAGCTCCTCATGGGTCGACCCCATGTTGATGAGATCGCCGGGCCGCTTGTCGCGACGAGCCGCACCGGGTCAAGCCGCCGTTGGGGGCTCGCCTACTACACCCGCCGCCTCCCGAGGATTCGACCACGCCCGCGGCCCGATTGGTCCGGGGCGAAGGTTGTCTTGGCCACCCTCCCGGTGGAGGATGTCCAGAAGTCAAGACGCCGAAGATGTTGGTGGATGCACCGAGACGGAGGACAACAACAGCGATTTGCGCCTCCTTCTGCGATGATGTTCAAGAAGGTTCCTAAGCCGCCGCTACCAAGGCCGCCTAACCTTCGGCCGCCGGAAGCAGGCCGGTAGGTCGGGAACCGAACTCAAGAAGAAGGGCTCTAGCTCCCACCGCTCCGGCTGCGCCGGCCCTTCGTCCTTCCACGTACCAATGGCACAACGTGCCAGCTGAAGCTTGCGCGTGAGTCGGACTTCGTCAATGGCGAGTCGTCGACGTTAGATGCAAGAGCCGTGGAGTACATTGACAAATTCGGGCGGGACTTCGGAAGAAGGCAATCAAGGCGATACGGAAGGCGGCTAAGCTTGACAATTGGAGCTTTGCAAGGCCTTAGCTGCACTTGCAGCGGAGGGAGGACAGACATGGTAGACGCCCCACGGTAGTGCAACTGAAGATGCACACCGGTTGTTTTTTAGTATGTGAGTAGTCTATTTTAGTTCTCGCCCAGCTTGACGGTCTGTCAAACCTGGAAGTTGTTCTCCGCTACTGGCGCATGTAATTCCCTTCTCCTTATTAATATATGCCGGACTTGCGCCGGATCTTTAAAAAAAAATCATTGTGCGATCAACGAGGCAACGACTGTGTTCGACAATTATATTGATGCCCAGATCATATCTGCAGGGAGGTTTCCAAGTAGGTCGATCGAGTTCATATCCCGGAGCAGCACCATGGAGTTCATAAAGATTTCCCCCACGGGAAAGGACGCGAGTCCGGTAGTGATCTTCGTCTTACCTGTTGTGGCATGGCCCGCGACATGTCTAAGCAAAAAGGTTTTTAGATTTTAGTGGGTGGTGGTGTTCAGAGGAAGGGGCAGGTGGCGGCTATGCGTTGAGGCTAAGACGCTTAATTGGCAGCCTGCTTGAGTTTGGGATTCAAAGAGTATCTTAAGGTGGGAAGGGTGTGCAATGCCGCAATGTGATCAAAGGTTCGACAAATGTCACTGCACCGTGGCCTTCGTGTGTGGAAAGCCAATCTAGAGGAACGTAGTGTGGATGAGCACCATGCATGACGGCCCATAACTACATGCATGACCAACTGACCATCAGTCATTCACTTTCTTGTAACTTCTATAGCTGTTGTGCACTTCTGGTGAGTTTAGCAACCAATTCATGAAAGTTGCCATGCTCTTCATACACGATATAGTCATGCGCTCATGCTATTTAACCACATAACCACGTTATGTTTGCATGTCTTCGCTGCGCGTGTTTTGTCTTGTTTCAACTGGTACTTGATATTTCTTATCCAAAGAGTTGAAATGTTAGAGGGAACTGAAAATGTATCACCCCCAAAAAAACTTTGTTTGCTAAAGCACGAACTGAGAAAATTAGCCAGTTTTACTGTTATTATAGCAATTTATGTATAAGCAGAGATCGAGTGCACCTCGATCCACTAGTTAAAGACTCATCCGTGGTTTAGAGCTAATCGTCGTCATTCAGCATACCACAGTTCCGATCGTCGTGGGTGGAGCCGATACCCTTGTCCCCGTATTGTACATATGAATTGTTGAGGATGTAGTAGTAGCGAAAACCCACGAGTAACAATTCGTGATCATTCTCAGTTTCACCACACTTATCCCTACACACCAAACATAAAAGTGTGTTTAGACGTGCAGCATAAAGATTTTGTTTCAGCTATGTTTACATAATGTATTTTTCAATTTATGTAATTTATACAAAATGGTAAAAAAGTATTACCTTATGAATTGTGTTCTTCATCTGTCAAAAAGAGGTGAAGAGTCGTCAGACTTCTAATGATACTTTTTTATTAGGGTTAAACAAAAAGATTTGGAATCTCTCTGTGTGAGGCCGAGGCTTCACTCTGCCTACCCTTGTTAAGGACTAGCGCGGAGTAGGATGAGGGTGTGTCCCATAGGAGAGGGAGCAGACAGGGATCCTCTTGGGTAGGGTTTCCTATATGCTTGTATGGTCGCACCTTAGAGTCTTAGGCTACGTAGCAACTCATCTGAAATCTTCGAAAGGTCCTTCTTACTTATGGGCATGCTAATTAATCGTAGTGTGCATCAACTATTACAATTCCAGTGCATAGCCTGCACATGATCGGCTATACCTTTTTGCATCATACTCGTTGTGTTGGTCCAACTAAAGATCTGGTCCCTAGTTCACTACCAATTCTTCACGCACTCCTTATGAAAAAAAAAAGGAGCTAGTGCTTTTTTTTAACTTGATAGTCATGCTATATGTAAACACGTTATTGATGAGGTAGATCCTCCTACATGCGTTTGATTTGTTTTAGACATCGGTCTATCGATCAATATATATATCTGCACGTTCGCGACAATAGTAAATTAAATAATTTTGTGGTCTATATTGAGCTACTCTGCTCCTAAACAAAATTAGTTCAATTAACTTGTGGGCAATATTTGAGATTTTAGTGGAAACTAAAATATGAGTCGCCGATTATAATTCTAGCAATGTAGATACCTAGATTTTGGGTCTAGAGTTGGTTGTCTCACGGTAATTGATAAGCGACCACATGCTTCAACTACATCACTCTGATTTTTCTTTCAATTTATTGATGTATCTTTTATGGTGTATAGAGTTGTTCTTACGTATTCTTAATTATAGCTGCTCATATTGTTACTACAGACTTTTTATAAAGGCACGTTGTGCAGTCCATGATCCTCCCTTTGATTATGTCGCAAAAGAAGAAGAAAAAAAAATCCTCCAGATAAAAAGATAAGCTGAGGATGCAGTGTAGCTCCTGATGCCGACCAAGTCCACACAAATCTGTCTGAGACATTGGCTGTAGCTCGACTGTTTCCAAAATCTCCCACAGGCGGACGTACGTAGTCACAGAGGACCGCCACCTCTGTCCGCTTGTTGAGCCATTCCTAGCGTAATCTCAAGGCAAATCCCAAATCTGGAGGTCAGGGACACTGAGACCACCATGGATGTTAGTTGCACACACGATGTGCCGAGCCACCTTGCATCGACCACCAGTGCAGTGACTGCCGAGATGAAGATGAAGGCACTCCGTCGCTGATCAATCTGCTGAATGGACGAATGGCCCAAGCCGACAAGCAACAGACAATAGTGGAAACTTGGTGGCCGGCCGGCAATCGGCGTTGGCTCGTTCCTGCTGCCGGACGGGAGAATTAAGCAAGCAAAGCATGTCAATGTTTAGGCCTCGTACTCCAGCATCCTGATTTCCCCCGTCTGATTTTCTTAATTATGTCTCTGATTTATGAATTGCTATGTGTACCTGAACTTCATCACTACTTTCTTAGTCAAGATAATAGAAGCACCTGCATATTCCTTCCATTGGTAGTACATACTACAGCCTCAGGCCCGACATCTTGTTCATGCTAGTTGAATTGTTCAACAACTTGCTCGGAAACTATAGCATTCTGCATGGTCCTTGGCATTGCCAGGCGGTTGATTCAATTTATTTACGTTTTGGTCCATAATTCTTCACGCTACTCATGCACCAGTCAGACAATTCACTCATGTTGCTCAGGAGCTAATGCATCATGCTATATGTTTATGATAAACAGCCTTGTTTAGCAGTGGCAACAGCCAACAATGGATAAGCTTGTAGTTGACACGCAACCAGAGATCACAGAGACACAAGGATGATCAAGACATCATTAATACAACCTAGAACCTTGTGTTGTAATCATAGTATATAATACATATAAAAGCAATGAACTGACCTAACTCCAGACACAGCCAAGAAATGAATATATCGAAGGGGGGCAAAGCGTCCCCAGACACACCAAACATCTCTCATGAATAGCAACACCAGCCAATCATAAAGCAATAAAAATACAGACGTAAATGAAGAGCCGATCACGAGAAATGTGTACACTGCAAAGTCAACTGGGTTCTACTTTAACATCCATGTCCGTGGTAACCAGTCCCCCCATTCTCGCCTTCGAAGTCTCATAGTTGATAATTTACACCAGTTGCAGTTCCTCAACTCTGAGAAGATGATTTGGTTTCGTTTGGTTGATCATATACATCCCTAAGATGCTAACTGAACTATCACTCAGGGGGCAAGTATGATGAATCCGTCAAGCTTCACTTACAGAGCAAATCAATTTGAGAGCTGGAACCTTCCTGTTGGTTTCCTCTTTCTCCATCCCTAACAAGTATTGGGAACAACATACAATCAAATTTAGTTATTAGTGTAAATGACTACTGACTAAACACTTGATGAAAAGGACTTACAAAATATAGCATAGTAGAAGAGTGTGAGGATGGCAAGAGCCACAAAGCCATACTGGAAAACATTGTACCTGCATATTTTGTGGTTCAAGTATCAAAATACATTCAACTTTTAAATGTCTGCAACACCTGTAAACAAAGCAACTAATTTCACTCTTTCATTTGAGAGAAGACACTCACTTGTAAAGATACTTGATTCCACGAAGGGATTGCAATGTGTGGCCAAAGATCTCTTGAGCAGCAGTTGCTTGTGCATAGTAGGCAAAAGCAGTGGCACAGAACTGAATCACACTGCACATAGAATAGCAGGAAAATTATGATAATTAGATTAGGGGTTACACATCACGAAATACAAAGTCAACAAGAAGTCAATACTCATGGAAGGGTTATGACATTTCTTTTAAACCAGGTAAAAATCAACAAAATTCATGCTCATACAGAAGTCATTTTCATCATGGTACATTGAGGAACATATCAATATGATCATTCTAACTGACTGTGATTGTCTTCTCAAATGAAAGCTTAAAAACAATTTCAG
This sequence comes from Hyparrhenia diplandra, assembly GCA_015847255.1. NCBI lineage: Eukaryota > Viridiplantae > Streptophyta > Magnoliopsida > Poales > Poaceae > Hyparrhenia > Hyparrhenia diplandra. Next base: position 605,971 of record JADLZK010004734.1, read on the forward strand.
ATACAAATAAAAACCATGCATGTTTGGTAATGAAATTCAGTTTCAACAGTTGTGGAAACGATACAAATCATGCTGCAGAAATGTAATAAATATCCATTACCCTGTAATGTTCTGTGAAAATGAATTAAATTAAACCCTTCGACAATTCATAAGATGTTAACGTAACATTTAAAGGAAGGCATTGATGGAATACCTGATGGAACAAAGTAGTATGAGCCCAACATTAAACAGGAAGGAGTTCATTAAAGTGCCTCCCCATCTGAAACAAATTGATTGGTTTGTCAATGAGATTTATAATAAGTAAAACTGCAGGAAAAAAAATAGTATGCCAAGGTATGAGCTGGTTACTTCATCGGGTGAATTGTAATGAAAACAAGTTTCAAACCAAGCATCATCTCCCAGCAATCACTGCAATAAGGAGATAGAAGCAGAAGAATGCTAATGCAGCAGTCCCAAGGAGACCTGGTACATAAATCAGAAGATTAATTGTATTGTTCTCATGAGCAGCACAAGTTGACAAGAATGGAAGATCAGAAGATACCCCAAACACCATCCAGCTTTATGAAAACTTCATTCAGGAAAGAAGATAGAGGAGGATCAATCAACAAGTATATGACAATATGTGCAACCCAAGCTATTGAAACAATTAACCTGCAAGCACAACAAAGTTTTGAAGAGATCACTTGGGAAAGTGCTCTTGATTAAGAGACAAGACGAGAACAGGAGAAAAAAAAAGTTTTGCACTCACCCAACAACACCAAATATAAGTTTTCCAATGTAACCAAGGACTGTAAATGCCCAAGTAGCCTCAGCCTGTGCCATAACAGGTGTCAAGGAGAGTCTTAAACAAACAAACAAGAAACTATGATATGATAATTTACATCGGATTACCTTTTCTCCTTGAGGATACATCTCTTCTAGAGCCTTCATGTCGTCTTCCAGAAGTAATAATTCCTGATATTCGCAAGAGTGAGCATAGCAGTTAGTGTCACTACGATACACAAAAAAAGAGGTATGACAGGAACATTGGGGGAAAGGTCTACACTACAATAATCAGGGACCAAGTACTCTATATGAACACCACATAAACATCATGTGGCATGCACATAGACACCAACTCAACAAGAAAACGTGTTAACCACTTAAACTCCAAAATGCAATGACTTCTATAAATACAAGTTAAAAACACTTTCAACTTTTCTTTAAGCCAAAGATTTGGAAATGATATCTTCTTTATTCTGATCATCGACAGAAATGAGATTAAGTATTGCAAACCGTGGAGTTCCCAGTAGCTGTAAGGGAGGCAGAAACCATCAAGAACCTAAGTTGTTACAAGTACACCAAACAAACAGCTAGGTATGTAGCTTCTACATATTTGAAGTAGCATGCCTACATCTGTAAAGGACAAGTGACATTAACTAATCTCTTGGAGTTACTTTATAACCACAAATGTCAAAGGCTAAATATGGTCGTTGTTGTTTTTGGGGAAGTAATAGCTAAACATTACCAATGCGTGGAAAAGCAATTTCAATGAAATGTGTACCTTTTCCAAAGCCTTCACATTTTTATGAATTTCCGGCCCTTGCTCCCACTTCTTTCTTCTTGGTGAAGGGCTTCAGCCGCTTTTTCAACTCCCTGGCCTTCTTTCCCAATTCAGTTGCTTCCTGCAGGGCACATGTTTAACCTCAGGGAAACATTGATATCCGAATAATCAATAATTACTATAGCAACAGAAAGATTGATCACAAGTGAGGCAAGCATCCTTTTCCTTTATGATCAAAATGTTGTACATGAGAATGTATGCCCACCTTTTATATATTGTGAGCGTGTAATTACAGCTTTTGGACGCCGGACAAATGAGAATATAAGTCCCAGCGGAAGGCAGGCAATTCCGACACCACCAAATATCTACCAAACAAAAGTATATTCAGCAAAATGGAAGCAAAAAAATGCAGAAAGATGACAGCATGATTACAGGTTACAGCAGTACTAAATGGTGGGAAGAGCACGGTGTTCTTATTTCACATTCAACTTACCATGTCTTAAAACAAACTTGGCAAATTGAACAGAGCAATAGCTATACCAAAAATAAACTCACCGTGAAAAGCACAGATCCAACAATTGTAGTAAGAGCAACTACATATTCAGGGAAGGTAGCACGCATTGTCCAGGTTGTTTGCGAGTTAGCCGGTGCAGTAGAAGCCGCGACACTGAAAAATAGATGGAGTCAGAGACTAGTACTCGTTCAGTGAAACATAAAGACAGAGCAGAAACAGACTAAAAGTCATCAAGAAAGAAAAGGGCAATTCCATATTTCCATCAATGACTAACCAGTTTAGGCGATTGAGTCAAGCAAGGCTGTCCACTTGAGAATCCAGAAAATGAGCTTGGAAACGCCTCGACCGATGAAGATAGGTGCCTGACAGTGAAGTCCACTTTGCCAACAAGTCCTGAAGTAACAAGATGGAGATGGGATCAGCCTACTTAGGTAAACACACACCATCACAAGACTGAATAGGTTTGACATTGCTGAAACTTAGGAACTTGGTGATATCTGGTGATCACTTCATGACATAAGTGTTTAGCCATAATCATCTCATGTTGTTAATGGTCAGTAAAAATAAGGTTTCTATCAAAGGCTCAAGGCATACCCATCCTATGCAATGTAACTATCAATGAAGCGGTAAGGTTTTCACTCGTAGTCGTATGACTGTAAAACAAGAGGAGACAAACTAATCTTTTGTTGTGTAAACTAAATAATAAAACCCCCGTGTAAGGGAATGCCTATGTAATCCACAACACATATACACAGTAGAAAGAAATCTAAACTAAGCTCATGAAGCACAGGAAGAATCATCCCCTGATTGTCATCAACAAGGGGAACTGAGAATTACAGATCTGAGCAGTAGTGCAAATACAATATTGATGACTCAAGGGGGGGGGGGCTCAGAGCTCAAAGCTGTGGCTTCAAATCGAGCTCAAATGCAAGGAATCGCTGGAATCCACCACATTTTTTTTTGAACTGAACTATAGTCTAAACTAAAATGATAGTAGTATTCAGAATGTCACTCCAATCGTGGAGAAATCCGAAGAGCATTCTGAGTGAGGGGGTGAGGAGAGCAATGGGGTAAGCATAGATTAATCCGCGCGCACCGTATAGGATGCCAAGGACGAGGCCACACACCACCGCGGACGCGAAGACCCAGATGAGCGCGGTCCTGAGCCTCTTCCCGACGGACCTGCAGGGAAGGCGGATCCAAATCATCAGCTCAGTCTGAGTGGGACAGCTAATAAGGAAGAGGGAAGCAGCGAGAGGATTACTTGTCCTGGTCACCCTCGTAGTAGAACATGGCGAAAGGTATGACGAGGAAGACGAGGACGGCGTCGACGATGTAGACGACGAGCCAGAGCGTCCTCATGGGCAGCGTGAGGTCACAAGCGCCGTTGTAGACGGCCTTACGACAGGCCTGCCGGTTGGCGACGTCGGCGGGGAGCATGAGGATGGAGAGGACGGCGACGGTGAGCCCCAGCACGACGACGAGCTTGGGGAAGTAGGCCTGGTTGGCGTCGTCGGGGTGCTGGTAGTTGACGAGCAGGTAGACACTGACGAGCAGCACCAGCACGCTCACCACCGCCGCCACGATCACCAGCGCCACGTTGAAGTCCCCCATCGGGACGGCCGGATCTCGCGCGCCTTCCCTCCTTGTCTCCTACTCCCAGTCCTGCTAGGGTTTGCGGCGGCGCAGTCCCCCTCGCTCCGGCGGCGCCACCGGCGGGTGCGGGGGATGATGGGGCCACCACCGGCGAGCGGGATCTGGGCAGCGCCGCGGGAGGTGGGTGCTTGAAGCGGGGAGCTGCGCGGGCTACCAGCAGCGGGTAGGGGTGGGGGTGGGGTGCGGTGGGTTGACGACGCCGTGGGGGAAAGGGACGGAGGCGACTGGGAGGGGAGAGCCAGCCAACAGCGTGGGCTAGGCTGGCGCCGGCTCGGGCGGTTTGGTTGGGTTCCGCCTGTGGGGAGTTGTTGGGACTTGGGGTCAGCCGGCCAGCGCACGCCGTTTTGGTGGGGGTTTTTTCGGCGGGCGGTGTGCTCGTGTCTGTGTTTTCTTTTGGGCGCAGGGGACAGGAAATTTTTATTCTTTATAATGCACTTGAGTTAAGGCATATAGAAATTCGAAAGTGATATATCATCGCTCCATGGGGTAAGCAAAGTTTGAAATGTCCATACGGTTTACAATGACATGAAAAAATATCTCCCTCCGCTTTAAGGGTAGTTGGAAAATCCATTTGAAATGTATTCACGCCAGATAACTAGGTCAATGTAAAATCGATGTATTTAGACAAAAAGTGAACTATAATTTAAATAGGAGGGATTATTTTTGGAACAAAGTGTGCTTGTGTTATGTGGTTTGGAACAGGTGGCTAGGTTTCTTATGATAGATAGAATTTGCTGAGTTTAAGTTCTAAAGCTAAGATGGGTGCAGTGTTTTCCAAATTTTATTTTTTGGATTCAACAGAATATGGTGTGCTTTGATAAGTGTGGGTCTGTTCGCAAGGAGAGTGTTGTATGCCAGCGTTTACACATGTATGAAATTAGGAAATACTACCTACTAAGGCACATTTAGAACATCGGTAATTTTCCAGCTTCTTGTGAAAATAAAAAGTTATTGTAAAACTCTTGTATGATTCTTATGAAGTTCTTGCATTCTAGTGGGATTGAATGTCGTGGACATGCGGTGTGGCTTGGTATGTTCTCAATCGATAAATATCACTCACCTTCTCGATCAATCAATACAACATGCATAGGCATACAAAATAACATCATTCTCTTTCTCAACCCAACTAATTAACTTTTAGAAAATAGTCCTATTGATGTCATTGTAAATGAAGCTGTACAATGGAAGAATGGCTTGGACAGGGCGTCCTCATTTTTATTCGCGAAAAAAACAATGTCGTCTCCTCACGGAACAAAATCTGCCAAGATCATATTTGAGTATTGGCCCGTTTAGCATAGCTTTAGCTTCTGATATCTTTGTTAGATATACGTAAGTTTGCAATTTATTAAATTAAAGTAACCAAGACAGTTTCTTTTTTGATGGGGTACGGCATTATGTTATTTTTGAAATTTCCCACACGTTCGACGTACTATATAATATATATACTTCTTACATTCCAAATTATAAGTAATTTTAAGAGTCTTGGAGAGTCAAAGCGTTTTCAAGTTTGAAAAAACTTATAAAAAAATATTTGTGACATCAAATAAGTATATTATGAAAATAAATATAATTAGTTGATGAAGAACATATAAATTTTAGTCATATTGAGAAGTTTTAACTCTCCGAGATTCTTAAAAAAATGACTTGCAATTTGAGATAAAGGGAATACTATTTTGTAATTTCCGTTATTAAGCATAGTATAGTATACTATATACCAATGCAATGGGGAAAAAAGGCGACAATAATGTTCATAATCGTGACCTGGACAGCGAGCGGTGCGCGTATCGTTCGGGTCCCGAGTTGGCATTTGGCAATTGGCATGGTTGGAGCTTTTGCGGCCGGCTCTCTGATCTGATTGGGACATACGTACTACATGGAATGGAGGTCAGGCTGTTGGGGTTTGGTGATGGCAGGTGAGTAGTACTAGTACATCTACGTTGCTTTCAGTTCAAGTTTTGGAAGGATTTTTGTGAGGTGATGAATCCCCGGCCGGCCGGCCCCCATCCTTTCGTTGGTTTTGCACGCCCACACACGGACACGCGGAGCCGAGGATCTATCATCCACCGATCTAGTTATATAAGAAAATATAGGCAACAAGCTAAAAAGCGTACTCCGTGTGTTAGCTTAGCACAAGTCCTGTGGTCATATAGATTTTTGGCCGCGTCTGCATACTGTTAGATATAGTGACAAAACAGCGTTATTATTAATTAATTATCATCCGATGAAGTGAAGGGTTCCAGGAGCAGCGTCTGGGTTGTTAAGAAAGCAATTGTGGTTTAACAAAACAAAGGCCATGTTTAGATGCCGGGGTTAGAGTTAGATTGGGTTATTTTTAACCCAAATAACCCAAAAGTATCCAAACACATGAGTTAGATTGGGTTATTTTAAGAAAATATGGCAACAAGCTAAAAAAGCGTACTCCGTGTGGGGTTCAAATCGTCCTGTGGTCGCCGCAGTTTTTTCTTGGGATTTTTAGGGATTTGACAAAACAGCGTTATTATTGTTGCATTAAGTGGTGAAATGGCGTTCCAGCAGCGACGAGTCTTTATGGTGTTTTTGGCGAGAATCTCCAGATCTGTAAGAACTCCGCCGGTCCTTCGGAGGAGCTCATAGGTAGAGGGTGGGCGCACGTGTGTTCATAGGGGGTGAGTGTGCGTGCGTGTTGTGATGTGGTGTCTGCGTAATCTCGTGTAATTCTAAAAAAAAAAAAAGAAGTAACCCTCAAGGGGTGATGTTGGAGTTATTTAATGTGACCAATCCAAAGGCACTAAAAACATGGAAAATGATTTAAAAATCTTGCCAACTCGTCAAACTAGGCGTGGGTTAGAGTTCTTGAAGCAATTAGAGGATCCAAACACACGCCAAAGCAGTTGTCAACAGCTAGCTGGTTGTTTGTTGCGTTGGGGATGTCATTGGTGGCCGGGACCCAACGTGGAATGTCGTGGCAAAGCTTGGATTAGATTACGCATGCATCAGGCACGTACAAGGACCGACCGGATGGATCAGTCGAAAAACTCAAGGATTACTGCACCGCACCGCCCCTTGACTCACGCTTGCATGTTCCCTAGACTAGATTCTTTTCCTCCTCAAGTACGTCCTCTCTGCCAAGTTAAGCACAAATCTCTTCTTCTTGTTTTTTTGTTTTTTCACTGTTGTATTTTCCAAGAACACAAACGTAACTGACAGTGCTGGTAGCGGAACGAAGAAGAACAAATAGACAGCGTGGAAACAAGAGTAACTGAAATTATGTTGCACGTACGAGTGTACGACGTACGAGTACGACCATTGCTGCTGGTCGCCCGTGACGCAATCTGCGACGCTTCCTATCGATCGGAGCCACGCTAGTAGTACGCCAGACTGACAGCGACAAGCCCGTGACCTCGACGCAGATCCAGCAACGTCGTGCCAAATTTTCTGGCCGGCCGGTCATCTTTCATCCGCCCAAACTCACCATCGGCGGACGGCGGCGTTCAGCGGCATCTCTGCCGAATACGTACGCACGCCAGTTTGTAGAGTTCAGCGGCATCGCTGCCAAATTCTCCCTACACACCGTTTTTTCCACCTGCAGCGTGCACTCGATTCAAGGCACTTTTTTTGTGCACAGACATTTGGATGCAAACACAAAGCCATACTTAAAAAAAAACTAAAACTGTTTTGTGCACACACCCATAGTGCATCTATGATTTTTTTGTCACAAAATTTGAGATGCAAAGCTCCATCTAAAAAAAACATTCATAAAGAACAAATTAAGCTACATAAAGCACTACAAGTGTCTTCAGGTAGGTATATGCACCCAAAAACTGTCACCTTCGTATGAATTTCAAATTTTATGACAATATATACATCTATGGGTGCACTATGAATGTGCATCATTTTATACTCCTAGCTATGTTGCTGAAATGGTTTGCGCCTAACATTATTTTTGCTCACCTCCTCCTCGTGAGCTCGAGTATGTTGCTGTGAAGGCTGTGTGTGAGAACACCACATTGGTCATGAATCAAATCTACGCATGCATTGAACAAGCTCACAAGCTGTTCAGGTCGATGTAGGTTTTCTTTAAGGAGGTCGATGTAGTAAAAAACAGAAGAGAACACGTCCGACTGGAGGAGTATTTTTTAGGGTGATTTTTTTTTTTTTTTGAGAATGAAGACAATACGTACACTCACAACACGCACGCACACTCACCCCTATGAACACACCTGCGACGCAAACCAAGAGATGAATCGACAGATTGGAAGAATGACAGGCCGTCGTCGACGGAACGCCGCTACCACTTAATGGGAAAATCTGAAAAAGGTCAGATGGGATTTTGACCGCCCTACCATTAGACTACAAGCCAATTCGCTTTTGAGAGGTGATTGGAGAAGTATTGACCAAGAGATGAATTTGTGAATGACAGGCCGACCCATCGTTGATATCGAAAGGCCCACGACCAGCGCTTGAAGTTGAAGGACCGGGCCCAACCACTACATTGATGAGATGATCATCCAACGGCTGCCTTCTCCGCCCGCGACCATATCCGAAATTAAAGATATGACGTTAGCACGATCACTATACCAAGTGTCTTAAAGGGGTGAGTTCTTCTCATAAAAGACGTTACTTAACTAGGCTAAACTAATGCGTAAAAACCAAACACTGTCTATTAGCTTGGTTGGCTTCATTTTCTAGCTAGGCTGACCTAGGACACGAATCAAACACACCCATTTTCATTAGGAGCCTGTGCATGTGCACGAGCACGATGTACACGTGGAAGGGTACAGTAAAGGAATTGGACCATAGAAATTAGATCAGAGACCCCGTTTGTTTTTTTTTTTTTGGCTATCGTGGAACTCTAGCCCAATTGTAGTTGTGGTCAGATGGAAAGGCTCCGCTGGCCCAAATCTGATTTGAGGCCAACCCGCAATGGCCATGGCATGTTTCCTTCTCCGCCGCGCCGCCATCTTCTTCGTAGTTCTTCCTCCAACCGCCCGTAGCTTTCCATCAATTCTCTTCTTTGCGCCATGGCCCCCGTTGGCATCCTGCTCGACCGCACCGCTCCCATCCTTCCCTGGTCGGCGCGGAAGGGCCTGGTCGGCACCACCACCGTGAAATTATCAAGCCTTGAAGAAATCGAAGATTCAACTGCCAACTACCTGCTGGCGATGTCGTCAGATCTGGAATTCGTCGAACCCCGGAGGTAAGCTGCATCACAATGCAGCGACCACGCGCATTAAAAAGTAGATCCCCTGGGTTCCCCGGGCGACTTAGCTCTGGTCGCCGCCGCCGACAAGAACTTGGTCGTCCTCCACAATGGCTCCTTCGCCCCATCTAACTTGGACGACCGGTGGTACTTGCTCTTGGACCTCGACACCTGCGCAGTTCTCTCCGTGATCCCAGGTATCAACGTCGCGTACCCTTGCAAGTACGCTAGCTGTGGCTACGGGACCGTCATCATGACACGCCAAGATGGCTCCTTCGTGCTTGTGGACCTGCTGTTCGACTTCTACAGCCGACGCGGGCTTTCTGGCCTTGGCGTGCTCTGCATCTGGCAGTCTTCGTTATCCTCGTGGGTCTTCAAGGAGGGCGAGCTCCCAGCCGAGGTGACCCACACTTGGAGGACTCACATGTCCTTCCCTGTCCAAAGCATGAACAGGAACCTCTTCTGCTGGGTCGATCTTCTCCGGGGAATGCTACTCTGTGATGTGGGACAACTTTGTGAGGAGGCCTCGTCGGAGTTGTGTGAGGATGCCTCGTCGGAGTTGTTGGGCTTGTCTTTTGTTCCGCTGCCTCATGGCTGCTCCATCAAAGAGGGACACCCCGTGTGGTCTTACCCGCAAGAATACCGCAACATGGCCTGCGTTGCCGGCACCATCAAGTTTTTCAACATGGATGGCTTTGTGGACGGTGGCCCAATCACGCTCATTACCTATGCCCTGGACCTGGAGAAGCCATCCCCTGATTGGATGATGGACACCAAGGTGCTTCTACAAGATGTCTGGACATATACGTCAATTATCTACAAGGATTTGCCACGGATCATCAGGCCAATGTTCCCTATCCTAAGCACGCTAGAACATGACGTCGTCTACCTTGTCATTCCGGGAGATTTGGAACGTGTGGAAGGCTTTACGGTTTAGGGGAGTGAAGCTCCTGATTTCTATTGACATGCGTAAAAGCAGAGTCATCTCTGTCACCCAGCAAAAAGAACGAAGATCATTGGAGACATGGCGCCACCTCCTCGCCGCCACTGTTTCCCACTCCCAGGCCAGTGGGGATCAAAGTATCACCATGTACGTATATACTACTACAGCTATATCCAACACATTCAGTTTTATATCAATTCCAACTGCATGCCTCGTTTTTATGCTTTTGTGTATTTGTGCATTCCTGTTTATATACATCTAGTAGTATAGAAAGCTAGAAATTTACTGACTCTTTTTTTAGGCCCATACATAATGCTCAGTCTCACATGCCCTATGTGTTCATCAGCATGTTTATCAGCAATTATGTTGTCTTAATTACAAATGTCATCTCTCGGGCAGCCTGCTCCCGTGGCCCTATGTGTTCATCAGCATGTTTATCAGCAATTATGTTTTGCCTTACAAATGTATTCTCTCGGGCAGCCTGCTCCCGTGAGTGGTTTTAGTGTTCAACCTAATCACATCACACGAGGAAAAAGAATTCTTTGACTTGTGTTTGTGGTGGAGAATTTGGTGTCAGCAGTAACTTTTCACCTGTCATTAATATTACAGGACTCTTCCTTGCATGAATACAAACAAGCGTCTCCATTAAATAGATTCTGGATTCAGATCAGTAGGGTCCTATCTTGTGTACCATGTGGGTTCCATTAACTTGTAAAATTTATAACACTGAATTCAAAGCTGTGAGAAGTGCAAATGTTAGAATATATCCTGCTTGGGTAGGCTGTCTTCATGAAATGCCTTGGATATGACCATGCATTATGTTGTTATTCCCAATTAATCTTAGAAATACTCCAGTGTTGAAATGCTAGTGATAAACTAAGATATCTTGTTTTTCCAAATTTATATTTTGAAAGAGCCATTTATATTTTGTTCTGCAACCCTTTTTTAAGTATACCCTTGAAGTAGTTAAAGAGTTGTTTATATTTTGACAAATATTATCTGTTACTGCTAGGTAGCGGTGGAACCCAAGTGGAAAATGGATGAAGCTTGAATGACCTTCGCAACAGAATCATGTGAAGTTGAAGCGTTGAATGATCTCTCTTGATATCATATGCAATTAGCATCATTACATGGTCTTTCTTAGCAGCATGGTTGAATGAGTTATGTTTTTAATAATTATATGACATGGTCAATATTATCGCTACCTATTATTGGATATTAGTAGCTGTGTTGAATGGCTAGTGGTATGTAATATTTACCGGTTGCTGTGTGGCACTTTGGATTTTGTGCTCGTGGGGATTGTCCATTGTATATCCTCTGTTTTCACGCTTTTATTATTTTTACTAGTACATTACCCGTGTGTTGCCACGGTTTCATTTAGGGATGCCATGTAAACTAAATGATGATACTTTTTCAGCGCTAACGATATAGCGATCTTGAAATAGATAATTCAGTGAGTTCCTCAAAACAACAAAGCTGCACATATATATTTTAAAAAATAAATTGATCAACAAGAAATTAATTGGTTTTGAGGTTTCACCCCAACAAAATTAGCCGGCATGGAAAATGGAGCATAAAAAAATATTTTGGTCTTAGGCATACATCAAAAGGACTATTGTTTGAAAATGGAAATAAACAAAATTGGCTGCTTCGACTTTACAGTCAAATAACCCAAGGTAGATCTATCTGCACATGAACATCACCTCTTAGTAATTTACAAAGTGATACTTGGTGCTATTAGCCAAACTGCAAGCGGCTTGTAGTTCTCTATTAGTGTACTACCAAATCGAATGGAGAAAATACAGGCTTAAACTGGAGTTTGTCATATACAGCATCTAGCATCAAACTGCAAGCGACTTCTAGTTTCTCTGTTAGTGCAGCACATATCAGCATGTGGTGGTGATCTAAATTGAATTGTATCAGCAATGCAATTAACCCAAGGATTCCGTGTGGTCTTCAACACAAACACCAAACACCAATCATCCAATGAAACTCCATTGCTCTGCCCATCTTCACCGTTTAGGCCTGTGTTCAAGGAAGAAAATTTGAGTATGAGCTGAGTATGCTAAGATTCATGTCTACATAAAAGAAAAGTGAAACACTACTATCGCCTCTGTCTCATCTGTAATCGAATACCTGCTGAGAAGGAATATAAACCTGCCAAAAAAAAGAACAAAATTGGATTGACCCATGCCAGATTACTAATCCATCATCAAACATAGGAAACATATGTACTACCAGGAGTTAAGGAAACAAAATTGGCTCATATATTGCTAATCCTTAACTTACAGTATGATCAAACAAGGAATGATGAATACCATTACCAGGAGTTGTTGATATTGCTGGACTTTTTTTTCCTTGCACGGTATTCACACTGTTTTCTATTCCGCTCTTCTCTTTGTTCAGTGATTTCTTTGGCTCTTTTTCGTGCACGGTACTCACGTTATTTTCTATTTCTCTCTTCCCTCTTTTCTCATCTCTTCATCTGCAAGTGTTCTCTGTGAGATAATGCATGTCACAGTTTTGCTAAACAAAGAGAGAACGACATTGAGTCAAGAAAGAGAGGGGGAGAGAGAGAGAACGACAAGGAACGATGGCAACAAACTTACCTAGTTCGATGGTGTTTGTTATGTCTCTAAATGCAGAGCGAGTTTGTCACTTATCTGCCATGTCGGATCACCTGTAATGCAGTGCCCCAAATGGTCGCAGAAGCATCATAATGAGGCTCTTTGGAATACAATAACATAGTAATCTCTACAACATGAAAAGAACAATATGTGGACACTTTTTTGTGTGACTTTTGGTTTGACTCTACCCACCCCCTCCCCTGCGAAACCAAGTTCGGCGGACTCATCCCACCCGGCCTGCCATGGAAAGTCTCCCCGGCCCCACCCTCAAAATCATGCTACTTCTCTCTTCTTGTACAACCCCGCACAATTCAAAATCACATCTCGTAAAACCACCGCTCCTCCCAGTATCCCATTGGCGCTGCCATCCTTCGCCTTCGGCATCGCGCCTCCATACTGCCCCGCGCCCTAGCGCCACCATTGCCAGCCCGTCGGAGCCACCAGGGACGACCACGCGCCGAACGGCGGTGCGGACTGCTTCACGCAACCCCCGTCTGAGCCACCAAGACGATCTGCGCCAAACGCGGCGGTGCCCAGACTTACTTTAACTAATTTTATATTAAGCTACTACAGAAAGAACAAATTCATCAGCTACATAAAGCACTACTCCCTCCATCCCTAATTGTCGTTTGTGCTTCCTAATAAACAAGTTTAACTAATTTTATATTAAAAATATTTATACCCATGATACATAATTAGTATCATCGAAAAAGATATTTGAATCTAGTTTTTAACAAAATTATTTAGAGACACAAATGTTGTACATATTTTGTCACACCGAGTCAAACTTGTGGTACACATACCAACCACGACACTTATTTATGGGACGAAGGGGTAGAAGACAAAATTTATGAGAATTTATCTTCAAATGCATATATATACACCTAGAAATTGTCATTTTTGTACAATGAGTTTGAATTTCAAATTTTGTGACAGTATACATCTATGGACGCACTATGAATGTGCATCATTTTATATATTTTTTTGAAAACTCCTATGCATGCTGAAATGGTTTGCACCTAATATTTTTGCTCACCTCCTCCTTTTTTTTTTTTTTTTTTGGCAATGCTCACCTCCTCCTTTGAGCGAGTATGTAACTGTGAAGGCTGTGTGTGAGAACACCACATTAGTCATGAATCAAATGCATCCATGCATTGAAGATTGGTCACAAGCTCACAAGCTGTTCATGTTGATGTACTCCAGTTGATGAGATGAATGTGAGAAAGAACATACTATTGTTTTTTTTTTCTGTTTTGAGCGAGAAGACATGAATGTGAGAAGGAATGACAGGCCGGCCCATGTTCTGGACTTATGGGCCGATATCGAATGGCCCACGACCAGCAGCACTTCAAGTTGAAGGACGAGGCCCAACCACTACAGTTGATGAGATGATCATCCAACGGCGGAAACCCCAATCCAACGGCTGCGAGAGCTTTCGTCGCGCCGCCGCCGCCGCTTCCTGACCAAGGGCAAAGCCTCCTCTCCCCTGCGCGCGCGCCACCAGCCCGCCGTCTCCGACTCCTCCAAATTCCTTAAACCCTAGGAGCAGCAGCCAGCCGCCGCCGCCGCCGCCGCCGCGACGGAGTAGAGGTGCTCCGGCGACCGCGTCGGAGATGGCGGCGAGCCACGGCGCTGGGACGCTCAAGTCCACCTCCATCAACGGGGTCAAGCTCTACTCGCTCAACGGCAGCCGCTACGTCGCCCCCTGGGTCGTCGCCAAGAAGAAGCGCGCCCTCCGCAAGGACAAAGGTTCCCGAACCTACTTACCGCTGGCGTTTCCTTTTTCTAGTGTGAAGATGGAGATTTTAGTTAGGGGTATCAATGAGGGGAAACTTCCGCCTGTTTTGGTTGTAGAGTATCAGCGGAGGTTGGATTTGATCCATGACCTGAGGTTCGAGACCGCCACCACCAAGATCAAGCTAACGCCTGATGACCAATACGTGATCGCCTCAGGTGTGTTAACTGTTGCTTGACATGACTATGTTTAGCTTTAAAATGTGCGTGCTGTTAAGGTAGTGGCAGTGCAGCATGCTTATGTGTATGATTATGTGCTAGGTATTTACCCCCACAATTTAAAGTCTATGAATTGAAGGAATTGTCGATGAAGTTCGAGCGACACATGATCTCTGAAATTGTAACTTTCCAGGTACTCCTATTGAACCTCATTTCCAGGCACATGAGTCTTAACTTTAAGTTATTGTTGATAAAGTTTGAGGTGCATTCTCTTTATGCACCTGATCACTACCCTGGACTTCTATACATAGAGGGTGGTTTCGCTTTCCCCATATGCAGCAGAAGTAACTGAGGGATGGTGGAGAACTCACATGGTTGTTTATCTAGTGCAACGGAGTTAATATTTTTATTAGTAGTTTAAATCATTGATGTTTACGTTTCCTCAAGCAATACAGGTTTCATTACCAGTTGATGCATCCATAGTTGGAGATTAACTGCTCAAAATTTCCTAATAATATGCTTTTGAAAGTGTCAACAATATGTTCCTTCCTTCTACAGTATTACCAACTAGAGCTGCTCTAGTATTTTCTATCTAACAAGGTTGATTGTTTTGTGCTTTATGTCTTCAGATCCTTGGTGATGACTATTCAAAGCTTGCATTTTTGTGTGCTGACCGTTCTGTAAATTTGCACGCCAAGTATGGAAGCCATTATAGCTTGAGAATACCAAGGTTAGCATCTCTACTAGGCTACTAGCATACTTTTTGTCGCAATGACTGATTGTACATATATCTGTGAGGTAGTAACATTAACTTCTCACCTACGTGGATCTAGTTGTCTTCCTCTTTAGAATTAGGGAATATAAGGTTTTTCCGCATTATAAATATATTGTGTACTAATTTAACACATTTTATATCTGTTACCAGATTCTGAATCTAAACAGAGAAGTTCATTTTTAATGATAACAAGTAGTAGGGAATCATTCTAAGTGCTGTAAACATTGCTTGTCCAAATATCTATCTTATATATCATTTATAATTCCCACAATTATTGATTGACAGAATGGGAAGGGACATGGCCTACGATTGCTGGTCCTGCGACTTGCTATGTGCTGCTTCATCACCAGATCTGTACAGGATCAACTTAGAGCAGGTCTAATTTCAGTGCTTAAGTAGTCATACAGATATGAGTAGTTTGTTTGTATTTTATTAGTCATCAGCAAGACATCATATTTTGCGCTTTTGTTTGACACCTAGTACAGAATCACACATGTCACATAAGCACATAAACATTTTATTTTGAATGGTGTTCCACTTAGCTATATTACATATTCCTTATTTGATTTTGGTGGTATCAATTCTGGTTGTGACTGCATTATATGCACATATTCCTTCTGTTGGTTTATTGAATTCACTTCGTCCCAAATCTCTTATCCAGGGACGATTCCTTGCTCCACTTTCCTCCCAATCACCAGCAATAAATGCAGTTACACGGAGGTAATAATTTTCATTAACTTACTTACATGGATTGCTAGTGACTAGATTACCAAGTATTGTTAACTCAAAGATTAATTGCTGTGCTCCCAGTAAGGTCCATGGGCTTGTTGCTTGTGGTGGTGAGGATGGTGCGGTTGAGTGCTTTGATATGAGGAAAAATCTTCTGTTGGAAGAATTAATATTCCAGCTGTTTCTTCTGAAGATTATTATCAGGTTCATGTTTTTACTTTGACAGCGAGTAATATGCTGATGCTTAAGTTTGTAACTGCCTCTCATGTTTGAAACTGCAGGAGGTCACATCTTTGCAATTTGATGAAGATCAGGGATACCTTATGGCAGTGGGGAGCAGTACTGGAAAGGTATGTGCTGTCATTAACTGTTTTCCCACTTGTTTTCACTGCTCCCTCTCTCTCAATGTGCCTAGTTTTTTTTTTATTTCCTAGTTTTTTTTACTACCATGACAAACTAAGAACCAGGTGTCTGTGTTTTGCATTATGTGTAGTAGCGCTTTTTCTATCCTTACAACAATTTAACCCGTTTTGCTCCATTTATACCTCTGTTTTCTTCTTTAATTCTATGTAAATTAACATTTCTTTGATTCTGCAATTGATTGTGATAGCTACTTGCCTACAGGCTATTGCATGTTTGAGCTTTATGTTCTTTCTGAAGTGTGCTCCCTGATGTTGTCACCTACAAAGTTGGATAATATAACTTCATGTGTATTGTATTGTATTAATAGTTTTTGCTTAAGGAGCAAAATGGGGAAAATGGAATCATGCATTCCTCTTTTGTTCTATTCACCCCTTGTTGTTCAGACAGTGGGGTCTTGTGTGGGTCTTACGTGATATATGCCTGGGCCATCCTATTTGTGCTCAAACCCAACATAGAACTGGGAAGTTGTCTTAACGACAGCTTTTGAACATTCAAATAATCGACCTTATTTACTCAGCATCATCTAGCTTTTTTTTCCCCTCAAAAAATAGCAATGTACAACGACCTGCATGTCATTGCATTAAATCCCTAAGATTTAAGGGAGAGGTAAGGGTGTAAGGCCAAAATAGCAATGTACAGTGACCTTACATGACCACAACAATCAGAACAACCACCTTTGCATGACCATGCATGCCCAGGACAACCTTTGCGCGACCTTACAACTAAAACAATCACCTTACATGACCAAAGTAACCACTAAAACATGTCTTATGCAACAGCCATATGCAACCAACATGATTGAAGGAAACAAATGACAATGACCAACCACAACACCTGAAGGGATTCAGATCCCAACAGGGTTTTGAGGAACCTATTTTACATTAAGCAAAACTCTACGAAAGTTCTGTGCTCTGCTACTTCCCATTCCTTCAGTTTGGCTATTTTCCTTAACAGCGGTGTGCTGTATACTAATCTAGTGGTGTTTATAGACTTTTTTCTTCTATAGAAACAGGACAGCTATTCCTTTAATGTAATGAATTTTTTAGTCTTGGTATGCTTCAACATTTTTGGGATTTCCTGCAGATATCAATATATGATTTACGCATGTCTTCTCCTCTGCGAGTTAAGGATCACATGTAAGTCCTCTGTTTCTTCTTATGAAGAAAGGGTTTTCACTTGTTAATCATTATCAAAAGTTAGTTCCAGCCATTCGACCATTTCTATATGAACCTTCTGAAGGAATTCTCTCACTAGATGAGTAGATGGGTTTTCTTACTCTATTTCCACCTGCAAACGAGGCCTTACCTTTTCTAATTTTCCCATCCTAAAATCATGTCATTTTCGCACACGTTCCACCATTTTGTGCAAAAAAAATTAACAGATACAACTGCTGCAATAAATTTTTTTGAATCTGTATGTTTTTATTAATGAGTCTTGAAAGAATAACATGTAAACAGTGGGGTCACATCTCTATAACTTTTTGAAATGCAATCAGTAGCTGAATGCTTCTTGAGTTTCATATTGTGATGTTATCATCTGTTTCAGGTATGGTAGCCCAATATTAAATATCAAGTGGCACCAGACACTTAATTCTACTGAGCCTAAACTGATCACTGCTGATAAGCACATAGTGAGAGTCTGGGATCCTAATACAGTGAGTTCTTTCCTTTCCATTTTGTTCAAATATTTTCTTCATTGTTATTCATGGTGTGATCTGACACATCCATATTGGGTTTGATATGGATGCAAAGCAAACTCTAATTTAATACATACTGATATTTTGTGATCCATTGGATGTTTGCTCGCTTGCCATTCTTGAAGTCAAACGTGGCTGTGGTTATACCTTAAAAGGATTTAAGCTAGTTTTTATTATGGTGCAGTCTGAATGTATCATGAATTGTTCCTGTAACATTTGAGTTACTGTAACATTTGAATCTGTACTGGTAATGCATGCCATAGCCTCAATATCCGAAGCAAATTAGGGAACTTATTAGAATAGAAGTCGAATTTGTATATTAGGCTGTGCTGACACCTTTATTGCTTATTCGCCCTTGTCTCACTTTGGGTTTTATTTGGGAACCATGTAGTTGCATACTTGCATGGCACTTTTAACCCGGTACCTCCCAACATATATCAGCAAATTCTTAGGGAATATGGGAGTTATCAGTTTTACCAAATTATCTGTGGTCCCAGGCTATGTCTACGAGGAATATGTTTCTCATGACACTAAAATATATTCCAATTTTTATAATACTAAATTTGAAAGTCTAAAATATTTATTTTACACATGAACTAACATGACCCTTTTTTACAGCACAGCAATAGGAAAACTGAAATGACATTTTTAGGTCCTCATACCTGCTTGCTCTTTCCTGGCAGTTCAAGGACTTGGGAGCTGTTATACATTTAGTAGGCAAACCAAATAATGTGATTTATTAGAAATTAGCCAAGCGATACTTGAAAAGGTGTATGTCCTTTTGAACCATAATTTGCAATGGTATTTTGAAGAACATAACAATACTCTCATGGGCTGCCATAGTCCATTATAAACCTGTATAATTTCTAAACTTTTTATTTCTTTGCTCATTCCTTTGTATCTTTCCAATTTCAATATGCATTTTCATCATTTGAAGTTCTTTGTTGGATGATGCCATGATGCCCTCAATATTTCTTTTTTTCAGGGAAATAACATGACTAGCATTGAACCAGATGGTGGTGCTATAAACGATGTCTGCATCTTTCGAATAGTGGTCTAATGCTATTAGCCCTGGACAATAGCCAGATACCTGCCCACTTCATTCCTGCGCTTGGCCCTGCTCCAAAGTGGTGTTCACATCTTGATAACCTAACTGTGCGTGAGACTGCTTCAATGCTTTCTAGTAGTTGATCTAATAACCCTTAGGTGAAACATTTCATCATTTGCCTTCCTCCAATTATAGGAGGAGATGGAAGAGAAACCAGATACAACACTGTTTGATGAGTACAAGTTCTTGACTAAAGAAGAGATGGAGCGACTGAACCTTACTCAATACATTGGCAGCAGTGCTGTAAGAGCATATTTACATGGATTTGTCGTGACGTTATGAACTATACAAGAAGGTAAATTTGGCTTCTTTTCTTTTACACATTTACATATAATTCATTATATTTTCTTGAGAATCTTTAGCCATTTATCTTGTGCTGGACATTCCCCCTCTATGCTTAGCAATTCATTTGGTTTTCCTAACGACTCGATGTTTATTTCCTGAGATTAAGGTACTTCCCTTTGTTGACATAGTAGATTGTTCCTTGTGAATTAGATCTCTTTTTTGTATAAACGATCTCTACTATGGACTGGCTATATTATTTTTCTCTATTCTCTGATGGTTTAAAGAAAAGACACTAAACGGTATTTACCAGGATTTCTGTTTTCTTTGCAGCAACGGGCAGAAGTTGCCCCTGTTGAGTATGAGACAATTAAAGAAGAGATAAAGAAAAGAAAATAGAAGCTCAGAGAAAATCTCGTATAACGGTATGTTTTTCACCTGCTTATCAGTGGTACAACTTCTATATTACAAACCTGATGACTTTTTTTTTTTTTCTCATGCAGCAAGTCGTCAAAATACCGAAGGTTAACAGGCATATTATGGACAGTATAATGGAAGATGAAATAGATCTTGAAACAGAGAATGTTGATAAATCAAGTATAAAGAAGAAGAAAAGAAAACTAGAACTCAATAAAGGCGCTTTTGCATGATGACCGGTTCCAAGAAATGTTTGAGAATAAGGTGTGGAATTTTACTGGTTGTTTGCCAGTACTGCTATTAGATTGCAGTCTTGCAGATGGATTTGTGCTGTCCACGTTGGTAGTGGGTATATAAAAAGAAATTATAGCATATCTCAATCCATTTATCCTGATTTTACCTGATCTTATGCTTGTGCGATGCTGCTGCTGTTTATTTTAGCATTTGAAACTTTTACACGTTCTTGCTAATGTCACTGATGTGTGCTGTAGCTTTTGTTCATGACCCACTCTTGTGTATGAGAGACTGAATGTGGAGAATTTCAGCTGTAATTTAACCATTTCTGCACCTAACCTCACTGAGGCCACCACTTGTGCTATTTAACCTTCTATATCATATTGTAAGCTAATCAGTACCGTTTTTTTATGATACTTGATTTCTAATCCCATCTATCTTATGGGCAGGATTTTGAAATTGATGAAGAATCAAAAGAATATCTTGCACTTCATCCTCAAGCAGCTACAAAAGAGCCTCGTCTAATTGAAGAACATTTTGATAGTGTTAGTGAGGATGATCAACAATCTGATGGCGATGCATCTGATGCTTCAGCGGGATCTGACAGTGATGATGGCATGCATAATTCAAAGCGTCCCAGGTGTGCTCTTGCTCCATTTTAGTTATAACGTGAACTGCGGATTTTTCCATTTTGAAATTTTGCCATGTTGCCTATTATTTTTTTTTTTTCTCGATCGGGCCATTCTCGATCGGGCCATGTTGCCTATTATGGGTACTAGAAGGTGCGACTTTTATTCAAAATTGAATCATTTCTTGTATATTCAGTGCATATTTCTGATTCTTAAAGTGAACTTACATGGACAATTATTTACTTTCAGAATAAAACTGCAATTCTCATTTATAGAGTTCTTGGTTCAGTCCTGTGCTGACCTATTGCATTTCTAAATTTTAGTAGCTAGACTATTCTGTCTCATTTGATGTACATTCTATTCTACTAGTACATTGAAGATGTCCTTACTGCTTTATATGTTTCAGGTTATATGAGGTCAAGGATGAACACCATGCAGAAGCATTTTTTGAATAGTGTCTCTTTATCAAATGAGGATGGTGTTCCCCCTTGGGGATAGGATAGCTGCCCTGGACAGGAAACAGAACTCAAAAGCACTTAATGCGGTCAAGTATGGACCTGGCGGGTCTCGGGAGATATCATTTATCTCTAAAAGCCGGAGAAGGTACAAGGAAGAATCATCTAGCGATGACGAACCCAAGGGTGTCAAAAGAGAGGTGTACAGCCCCTGGGTTTGAAGCAGGGAAAAGCCGAGTTCTATTTGTTTGGTGGAAATCGTGGCAGAGGTAGAGAGGCAGAGGCGGTGGTGGCAGAGGGAGAGGCGGGCGAGGAAGAGGTGGAGGGAGGGGTAGGGGCAGGGGTAGAGGTTGAATGGCCCCAAGAGTTGATGTCAAAGGGATGGATCCTGAACTTGCAGTTAGTAGAAAGTGTGTTCCTTCACAACATAGGCAAGAGATAGAGTAGTGAGGATGGTTGCTCCAAAATTTTTGGGTAGAGAAATTTGTTAGATAATATTAGATCTCTTATGGTCTATCTTTGTAACGGATTGTTGCCTCAAGAAACAGAGACGCCGTGGCGACCTTGCTGTGTATTCTGAATTGCTGCTTTGTCCAAATTGTGCTGGATGTCTCTGGGTGCGACATGACATTATAAAAAGTCACTACTCACCAATACCCTGGCGAAAAATGTTTGTTTTGCGGCATTTACATCCACACTTTAGTCTTTCGTGCGTGCCCTTCCGCCTATGTGCTGTTTCTTTTCCTCCGTTTGGCTTCCTGACACGTGGGCCCGGCATGGAAAATGACCACCGTGCCCCTCAGCTCTTGACTTGGACCGGACTTGGACTGACCGTTTCGCACCACGCCGCCGCAGCGCGCGCAGGTTGTACTTGCGCACGTCCTTGCCGTCTAGGAGCACGCGACCGGACGTGGGCTCGTAGAACCGCTGCACCAGCGACAGCACCGAGCTCTTGCCGCACCCGCTCGGACCCACCAGCGCTAGCGTCTTCCGGCGCGCGCACGGAGGCTCAGGTCGCGGAACAGCTGGATGTCGGGCTCCACCTCTGTCTTCCGGTCGATGGTCTCGAACACCGACCGCATCGCGCGCCCGCCCTTGATGAAGTCCGGCGCCAGCGTCAGCGTCTCGGCGGCGCCGTTGGCAGACACCGTGAGCACCATGAACACGCGGATGGTGCGCGAGAAGTCGGAGATGCCGTGCTTCACCAGCCACGCGGCGTACCAGAGGCCCAGCGCGTAGGAACTGCGCCACGCCGTAGCCGCTCCCGGCGATCTGCCCCTTCCAGAAGCAGCGCCGGAGCGGGCCGCGCAAGTTGGCCTCGAAGAGCCCCGTGATCTTGCGCTCCGCGTTGAACGCCGCCACGGTGCGCAGGTTGGCGACGGCCTCGCCAGCGATCTGCGTGGCCCTGGCGTGCGCAGGTTGGCGACGGCGAGGAGCACAAGCGTGAGGCGCCACTGGAGGACGAACCCCGCGGTGCAGGCGACGAGCATGAGCGCCGAGTTCTGGACGATGACGGAGATGCGGTCCCCGATGGCGGAGCGCACGTTCTGGGCGTCGTGCGCGAGCCTGGCGGCGACGCGCGCGCTGGCGTTCTCGTCGGCGTCGAACCAGGCGATCTCGTTGCGGAGCACGGCAGCGAACATCTTCTCGCGCACACGCTTGGTGAGGTTCTCGCCGGCCTTGTCCCCAGAACACGTGCTGCACCGTGTTGAACAGCAGCGCCGCCGAGGACATGCCGATGACGAGCGCCGCCTCGTGCGCCTGCTCCTGCATGTGGATCAGCTTGGCGTAGGTGCCATTCTCGCCCTTGGCCATGAGCTCGTCGTGCGTGCCCATCTCGGAGACGGCGCCGCCCTGCAGCACGGCCACGACGTCGGCCTTGCGGATGGTGGATAGCCTGAGGGTGGTGCGCCCGATCATGAAGCGGTCTTTTTTTTTTTTTTTTTTAGGAACATCATGAAGCGGTCCAGCGCCTCCTGCATTAGCTTCTCAGACTCGGAGTCGAGCGTGCTCGTGGGACTCGTGGCCTCGTCCAGCAGGCAGCAGCAGGATGGCGGGGTTCTTGAGCATGGCGCGGGCAATGGCGATGCGCTGCTTCTGCCCGCCGGAGAGCTGCAGGCCGCGCTCCCCAACCTGCAGCGGCAAGCAACCACCGCCATGCACACAAGGTCAAACAAACGGGGGTATCGTGGTCATTTTTCGCGTGCCGGGCCCGCGTGTCCAGGAGGCCAAACGGAGGAAACCAAACAAAGACGCATGAGCCGGAAGGACGACGCGAAAGACTTTAAAGTGTGGATGTCATCCGGTGAAAACAAACATTTTTGGGGTATTGGTGAGTAGTGCACTTTTTATAATGGCATCCATAAAAAGGCCATTTTGTAGGAGGGAACAACACTGGCATTTCATTTTTGACGATTACTTTCATATGACCTACCTTATCTTCCCTTACCATCCATATAAAATGGCATTAACACCCTAAATTGGTTTACTATAAAAAATATGTTTTATGGTTAATCTAATGGTATGTATTTGGTATCATAGATACAAATTCTTGTTATATGAATTTGATCGAACTATGATTGTTTGAATCCTTGAAAACACCTTTTTTTTTTTGAGACGGAGTAGTAATAGGATCCTTTGCTTAATGTTGTCACTATTGTTATTGGTTAACATTATTCACTTACTAAAACAAATTTAACTATGGTTTGTAATCCGTATTCGGCATGCTTTCATCCTTCCCCTGCCACTCTGCAAAGAATGCTGACCAGTGAAGCGCTAGGTGGGACCTGATTGAGAAAATGAGAAGCCTAGCAGAGGAATGATGGTCGACACGTGGACATGTAACTAAATCCTACGTCTAGTAAAATTTGCAATATCCAGGTCCTTGTATGTGTTATCTTAGTCTTCCTAAATTTAAACTCCACGCATGCACCTGGTGTCCGTGTGATATGTTTTCCTGCCACGTGTCAATCATACACCATGGGGTGCACAGGAACTTAGGTGCACCAGGGTGCATAATTAATTTCCCTAGCAGAGCAGAGAGGGAGGAAGATTGCTCAGGAAAAAAAAAATGAAAGGAGTGGGTCCACACTGTCAGTCCCTACTCGAGTAGCGAAACCCTCTGCCCTCTCGCATGTCGCATCGCATCTAAACCCTTCTCATCCCCACCTCTCCCGCGGATCGCTTGCCGCCGCCTCCGCCGCCGCCGCCGGTAACTCCCTGTCCTCTCCATCCTCGAATCGGACTCTTCCGGTGCCCGGATTCCCTGATCCGACCCGTTGTGCTGCAGGACGCCGCCACCGCCACCGCCGTGATGTTGTCGCTGTCGAGGGCGCTTGGGAGGCGGCTCTTCTCTTCCGCCGCCGCCGCTTCGGATTCCGCCGCGGCCGCTTCGACGTCGGCGGTGAGGAAGGCGCAGAATCCGCTCGAGGAGTTTTTCGAGGTCGAGCGGAGCACCGAGGAGGACAAGCCCCCTCCCCACTACGGTATTCATTCTCCCTCGCGCGGCGGATCTGTTTGGAGTTTTCGTTGATTAGTATTGTGGGTGTGACACGAAGCCAACCTATAGAGGCCTTGTTCGATTAATTGGGGGGATTTTGAATTGTGTGCTGTTGATTTAAGTGCACTATTGCGCCTGATGCGAGTTCGAATTGGTCAATGCTCACTCATTTGCATACGCTCTACTCTAGAACAAAGCCAGTATGTGTGTGTTCTTTGGGAAATTAAGATTGCTGTGTACTGGCTAACATTCGATATCCGAATCACTAACTGTAAGTCAGCCGTATACTTGGCTGACATTTATATCTGAATCATTAGCTGTAAGCCCCATACGAGTTAAGTAGGGTAGTACATGTGCTTCCATTTATTCCTTTGATAAATACTACTAGGCATAACTGAAGGTTATGTTTTGTGAGGAACTTCAAAGCGGTGTTGGCAAATGGGCTTTGTTTGCTCTGGGTAGATTATTGGCCCGCTGTTGCTTGTGTTCCAGTAAACCTTAGGATATGAACATGTGATCGAGGCAGTTTCCTTGTTTGTGTTACTGAAATGTTTGTACCTGCTTGCCTTCATACTGCAAATACTACTCATGTAGCTGTTGACAAGCTGGTCCTGTCCTTATGGTCATTTTGGGCCCGCTTGGTTTGAGACCAAATTTTTCCATGCCAAAGCCAAAGATTTGGCAAGCAAAAGTTCGGCAAAACAATCTCAGTGGTTGGCAAATGTGAGAGGTTGGCAAGTTTTTGGTAGCGGACCAAATAACAGCCAAAAAATCATGTCGTGGCAAATTTTGGAAGTCATAACTTTAGGATACTCTGCGCTGTTGTTTCTACACATTTTTAGTGTATTGAACACAACTTCTTTAGAAAGCTTACTCTTTTTCCCTTTTCTTTGTTAAGTCAATTGCTAGGTCGCAGTTGGAAGGCTTCTGAGTTGCGTCTAAAATCTTGGGATGACCTTCAGAAGCTGTGGTATGTTCTTCAAAAGGAAAAGAACATGCTAATGACACAGCGTCAGATGCTGCATTCAGAGAGCATGCATTTTCCAAATCGAACGAATTTCAAGGTATCTGACTGCCAACAATAGTAACACCACTGTATTTGCTTTCTGCAGAATCATTTTGATGTCATGTCTAACAATAGTTAGAATCATTTCCAAATAACCATGGCATGCTTTGTTAGATGATGGGTTGTTTAATCTTTAATCTGTTGGTGTGAAGCCATGTCATTACATTTCTTTTGTGTACAAAAGTTTACCCTTCACAAATCGAAATATTTTTCCACTTGTCCTGGCCCTGCCTTGGTTTTTGTGTTTCCTCATTGTTTACATTTGGGATTTTATTTTCATGAGCTTCCTAGTTATTATCGGCCTTGCATAATTGTAAATATAGCATACTGCATACTAAACACTACTTTTCCTATTGATCTCCAAAGCACAATCCAATACATTTGATTAAACTGAGTGGGTTCTCTTTATATTTTTTTGTATTATAGTAAATAGTACTCTTGAATCTGGGGTACCTGACAACCGGACCATGTAACCAATGTAATCTACAAGTCAAGTTCATGTCTTAAAAGACAATGGCTCATAACTCACAATAGTATCCTGTTAGTCACCAGCATATACAGATAGACTTGACAATTAAATTTTGTTTGGGGAACATGAGAATTATTAAAAACAAATATCAGAAGCAACGGCAGCATGTCCAATGTGACTTAACCATGTAAAAATAATTATTAATATTTTTTAAATATACCAAAGAAAAAATACACGTCCCTCTGAAACAGTGTTCTTGTTGACGGCCTCTTGAGCATATGTTATTTTTTCCATGCTATTTATTTTCTACATCTGATACTTGATGATTTTTTTTTTTTGCTTTAAATAATTTCAGGTAAAAAAATCTATGTGCCGGATAAAGCATGTCTTGACTGAGAGGGCTATAGCTGAGCCTGATCCAAGAAGATCTTCGAAATGAAGCGGATGATAAATGCCATGTGATTCACTCACATGCATTCCCGGTCGTGGGACTAGGGATGAAGGATGATTGGCAGTTAGAGAAAGATTTGCTTGCTTCTGTTGTATGTTTATCAGAAGACGTGTCAGACCAAATCTTTTAGATACCCATGATATATGCTTGCAAAATTTTGTTGACAATAACATATTCGATCCAATAATTGACCCTTAGCTTTTTTGTAATGTGATTTCCAATTTGGTCCTTAATTTGGTTCGGTTCAACTGCTCGTTTGAGCAGCAGTGCTGGAATTTTTTTTTTACCTGCAGGTATGCAAGGCGTTTAATGAGTCCACATTCTTCTGTCATTTTTCTAAAACTGGTTTGGTTTAAACCAAAACTTCGTAACAAAATGATGTCCGGTTGTGGTGTCTACATACAAAAACCAGTGGATATATTTTCTGGGCTACAAACCTTACTATGCTCTAATTCGAACATGCAAAGGTCAGAGAACTAGAAGTTTTAGGATTTATTCTTCAAATTTAAAAACATGCGTACAAGAACTAGTACATTTTGAGGTTTTTAGCTGTATTAATAATGTTTCATTCTCTTCATGCTTGTGTTACTTATGTCATGTTTAGTTGTGTTGCCCACAGCATGTTGACATGGTTAGTTGTTTCAGCACAGTCGGTTTGATTGAAGTTTATATCGCATAATGCTCTTCTTAATGGACATGCTATGCAACCACGTTGCTCATGAGATGAGATTGTACACTCAAGAATCAGTGCAACCAGTTATGTTACCCTAAAATTCTAGTAACTTTTTTTTTTTTTTTTGAGCAAAAGCTTCTAGTAAGTAAATGACTGTTAGCACCCGAGCTCGTGCGTGCTGGGCTGGCAAGAAAATGACTTTACGGCCCATATATGCATCTCTTCCTTTATTATTCCCTTCACTCTGCATTTGTGGTGATCATATAATTGAGCCTCAATGTGGTTGTCAATTCAAACAACAATTTTGTATATTTGTGCGTCCACATTTGTGGTGAAGAAATCAGTGAACGAACTAATTATAAATAAAGCATGTGAGAGGCTCACTGCGCACAACAGTAACTGTGTGTTTGTTTGAACGAGGTTTGGCGAAATTCATCGGATGCGCTCCACGGGTGGAAATTCGTGTACCACACACGTGAAAAGCATGAGTAGAATCAGCTTTTGGAAACAATTAATATTTGCTTCGTTCTGTTGTACTGTACATACTGACCACACCTCGTCCTAACTAGCAGTATGGCAACTGCATCCTCGGATCGGATCTTGATCAGCTCTGGTATGTAGCTGCTGGCCCATGCATAAACCATGTGCCAGTGACATTTTTTTTTTTGGCACGAATAATCCCCATTCATGCATGCCAGCTTCTCCTGATCACTTGGGACAGCGGCCATATGCAATGCAAGCAGGTAGCAGGCGAACCCTGTACCTGTGTAGCCGATCGATCGATCGATCGTATCGACGACGACGATGCCTCTGGAACTCTCTCGGCACCGCCGGTTGCAGCCATCGCTGTCATCGGCCGTTCGTCATCCGGCGTCGATTCGATCGATCGGTTGGCTGCCGGCCGGCTTTGAAAACACAGTGGCGGGCAGGGGCACGGCCGGGACCGTCAAATAAATTGCCTAGCTGCTGGAAGACCGACGAAAACATGCTTTGCATGCATGCATTGTGTTCGTTCGGAGGTGGCATGGTAGGTGGATGACTACACCCTTTCCTCTGTTCTATATCTTTTTTTTTTTGAAATCGTGTGCTGCACGTTTTTCATTAAGCCGAAGAGGAGTTTTACAAAGATATGGACTGATATCCCTGGCGAGGTGCCATGTAGACTAATCCCTCTGTTCTCTTCTATATCAATATACAAGTTCGCAAAGCTCATGCTGACCGTTTTAAAAAGAAAAATGACTAGACTCTTTCTCTTATTCACAAGGGTGAGATCGCCACTATTTAACTGTCATCTAACCTAGGACGACAAGGAGAGAAGACATGTTTTTTTTTCTACAAGCGTGCATTAACACGTACTTGAGGAGAGAAGAGATGACCATAAAAGACACGCCAAAGAGAGCTACCGCTAAGACACAACTAACCCATCTCGGTAAATCTCTCCATCGTCCTGTACATGGGACCCACATGGCGGCGTTGCCACGTGTGCTGATGTATCAACAAGACAACAAGTATTAAGCTGGGCAGCCGTGCACGGCCGTGCAAGAATAAGAATGTATGACACGACTGGCCAAAGGGAAGCCACGAGACGCAACAAGCCAACACTACACAAGGCTTTGCCGCCACCAACAGGTGGGCCCGGAGTCTCGGCCCCACCACCACGTAAGCTGGGGTCTAGGCGTGTACCACCAAGACAAGATATTCCCCGGCCATTGGGTGGTGATTCCGTGGGGGCATTCGCCAATTGCGCGTGTCATTTTCACCTCTCCCAATCATTCACATAACACGCCTCCCCCCACCTCGACTCGCTCTGCTACGTGTACCCCGCTAGATTGCACTCGTTGCTTCATTTCTCTGCACACGTAGCATCGGAGATGGGACACATGGCCGGCCGGCCTTGCATCTCTTCTGTAATAAACATTTTCCACAGTAGAGCAGGCAACCATTAGTTATTAATCCCTCTGTTTCATTTTATTAGTCGTCCTGACACTTGTTTTTTATGTCCAGCTGCACTTAATGATTCATGCACTTTGCTATAATTCACGTTAAATGATGTACTTGGTTCCCATCTAAAACGACTAATAAAATGAAACGGAGGGAGTAGTAGTCAAGGAAAATGTACATATATTGCTAGGTTGAATTTTGTAGGCGTCTATCTTCTTCATGAAATAAGGGTGAGTGACCCGATCATGATATGTTTTTAGGTATCTTGGAACTTCTCCACGTTCCGAATATTAGTTTTGTGATTTTTTTTTGTTCTCCATAAACTTAAAGTATCTCCTTTCATTGGAAAAAAAATGCCGAGAGTTTCAGTAGTACTAACCACAATTTTACCTGAATTTTTGAGGGTATGCATATTATATATGTATAGTTTGGTGTGGACGCAGCATTTTGGCAAGCAGTCCATGGAGCACTGATTATTGTCTGATTCCTTTTCCTTGCAAGAATCCAACAACAGACCTGGATAAACATGAATGAGTTTTGGTGTGGCCAGATTCTTTGAGAGATTCTGATTCTTACGTAAGGAGATACTACTACAGGGAAATATATGGAGATACTACACAAGTGACTTTCCCTGAATTATTTGACAATTAAGTTACTTGGGCACAATGATGACTCTTGAATTTTGCAACACAGCCCTCCATCAAGTTGATATTCTGAATAATCATGGCTCTCTGTTTACAGTAAGTTTACTAACTTTCACCATCAGCGGATTAAGCTGACAACAATTCTCAATCAATCATTTTCTACAACTACATGAGAATGTTGATGGATGGTACAAAGGACAAAATGTTTTTTCTCTATGAGAGAAGACGAAACCTCTAATGGTGCGAAAGGGCTGAAGTTAATAACCTAAGAAATAAACATAGACAATAGAAACCTTTCAGTTGAGTATTAGAACAAGAAGATGGATTGTAATAGTGGGTGATACTCAACTGAAAGCATAGATCACAAACTATATCAAAAGTGTTGTTTGGTTCATTTGAAGAAAATAATTTTAGTTTCCGAAAAGACTAGACAAATGACATTTCCCAGCAGGTGACCGAGGAGGATACATGCCACATATATATACCTAATACTCGTTATAATATTGTGAGAATGGAGAGTTTGCTAGATCATAGCGCGCAGTATATCACTGTATATATATATGTAATAACGTAGCCTCTTCTATTTTCTAATAAAACATCTAGTTGTTGAGTAGTAGTACTATAATAATTGTCCTAACGGTTACCTAATCTCTCCGAAACCAAAAACCAAAAACTAAAAATAAAATAATAAAAAAAAAACTAGAGGAGTCACTTCAAGAGGGCAAGTTGCGGTGCCGTACCATTGATTGCCACACTGTGTCCTCTGCGTCCCATCATCGGCGATCATCTTCCTTTCCACGAGTCACATCCAGTCGCTTTTCTCTCTTTAATATTTTTGTCAAATAATTCAGAAAAAAAATTATTCAATGAATATAGAAACAGGAGGCAACTAACATTACGACTACCTTTTAATGATCGATAATAAGAGATCGATGCACACACAATTGCACATGTTTTTTGTCGCTTTTTTGTTTGTTTTCTATTAAGGGTGTATATGCGTGGTTAATTAGTGTAGCACCACGAACTGCAAGTAAGCAGCAGTACCATTTTGCTAGCACGTGTGTTTGATGATCTCTCAATTCATGATTTTAAGCTTCACTTATCTGTCGGCAACGAGACAATAAGGAGCTAGCAGTAGGTGGCTAGCTAGGCCCTCACCTTTTGGATCCAATAGTTTATAGTCAATATTATCTGGCTACTTTTTAAGTTAATTGTTATTTCCATCAAAGATCGAGCTAAAAGGTGTATGGATTGACGGTTTTATCTATAATTCCCTTCACCTTTTAGAGATATGTGGGATGGAAAATGGTCTTTAGCGATCTATATTAGTTAGGTTAGAGACAACTATAGTGAGATACTAGTTGTTAGCTAAGGCTTTGTTTGGCAGAGCTTCTCCACCAACTTCAGGAGTCGTTTGCAGTTGTTTCATGCCAAACATGGTAAAACATAATGGTTTCACCCAGGAAGCCCCTTAAATCATGCTCTCACAAAGTTTTAAGGTGGATAGAGCCAAAAATAGCAGCTTCACCTGGGCCCATATGCTGTTCTATGAGGGTATGTTTTAAGGAAGGAGCTATTTTGCCTGAATGACTTACCAAGATGGCTCCAGCTTTATGGAGTTGAAGCTAAAAATGTGAAGTAGAGCCGTGTCAAACTGTAACACCCCGCCCTCCAAAGCCGCACCGCACAACCCTTCCGGATGTCACACAAACAAAGCCTTAAAATGTGTAGCTAACAATTAGCTAGGTGCGCTTGTTTGGATCCATCTTTGGTTACTTTATATAGCTAACTCTTAGTTGAGTGAATATCTAGACACAAGACCAATAATGTGACGAGAAAAAGAGAGAGAAATGACATGTTAATTGTTACATTTGCCAAGTGATCAAAGAGAGAGAATGCATGCTATAGTGAATTAGCTTAATGCTGGTATGAATTCATGCAGGGTGATTTAAAGTTAATGGTAGAGGGTTACATATGTTTACATAGATCTAGGAAGGTGACCCGCACAATTGCGCAACTAGCTTGGATTCTTCTCATCCCCTTTACTCTATTGGCCTACTCTAAAGCCAAAAGTTCATTTGAGTTTTGTAGTTGCCAAAAACAAGTTTTTCGACCAGGAGTGATCTGTGTACTCCCTCCGTCTAAAAAAAGAATCAATTTATAGCAACTTTAGGACAAATTAGCAAAGGAGATAAAAGACCATGCTACCCCTCATTAAACTGCTAAATTTGCTAGAAACCAATAAGCACGTACGAGGCCTACGATTCTCTAGTTGTATTGGCAAGGGAAAGAAGATGCTATGGGAATGTTTGGAATGAAATAGCTTTGGAAAGGCAGAATCTGGCGATGAAAGTGGGTCGGAGCCGGAACTAGGATAGGGATCGATTGGGAGCAGGTTCGATGCAACCGCCGAAATCCGACTTCAAGTACAAATCCTAAGGCAAAGGGGCGAAACGCAAGGCCAAGCCACTCTTCCTCGGGGCTTTCTTTCCGCACTATTATGAGCAGTCAAATAATGGGAAAATTGGATTCAATTGTCTACCAAAAAGGGATCTATAACTTCGATCCAAGCAGTTTATGTATCTGCAGACGATTTGACCGACCCTGCTCCTCACAATAGCTAATCAGTTATGAAAAGCCTTAGTGTCGTTTGGAGTATCCAATAGTGAGGCAAGAAAGAGGTTGTCTTAAATGCAACCCAGACTACGAGAGAGAGATTAATGTGAATTGGTGGACCACTCACCTCTATAAATTGATTCTTTTTTAGATAGAGGGAGTATTATATCTTTGCCTATGGTTGGTTGACACCATGACCTCGAGCTATATATATGAGCCCAACAGCTCGGTACACGACCTCATTTTATCTTGTACAATGTCACACGTTTACATCCCCGCTTTGTTTTGTAATGGCCCTATCATGTCTCCTTTCGTCACGAGATATCAAAGTTTTTCCATTAGCTCTATATATCACGCCTTCATTAGTTGCCACTAATCTTATCTTGTGAACTTTCTATGCTAGCTCATTTTCTCATATCGATATTGTTTAGTTTTTCAACCGTGTTTGCATATGTAAAAGGATATTTCGAAATGCAACTTGAATAGCCTTTTAATATTCAAGACAAAGATTCAATAACTTGACCTAACATAAAGAAGCTATTTTCGTAATAATGGAATAGAATGTGTTGGTAATAGTGAAATAGAATGAAGGTTATATTTCTAGGAATTTTCTAGAGAAAACAACTTGCACGATCGATGCATTTAGTTTATGATGTTCACGTCCATATCAAAATTAACCCGCTTCCGATCTATTCATCACACATACAAATCAGCGAATTCACAAGGGTGTTTCTGCAAAACGGACCGCACATTGCTTTTTAATCAACACACTACATAATTATATATGTAAATCTCATATATATTCACCAAAGAGATCGACGAAGAGGTAGATAGATGACGAGAGGAAAACCTCTCATCTATCTCTCGTCTCGGCAGCAGCAGTGACCGGAGAGTTAGCCACTGTCGTATTCGTATAAGAGACCACCAGCCACAGCTAGGGGCCGGCGTGCGTGTAGTAGTAGCTCAACAGAATCGCCGCCAGGCCAGCAGCGGCCAGCAGCTGAGCTAGCTTTTTTGCCAACAACCCGGCCGGCGGCTCGATCACGTTTGCAGCGTGATCGATCATATCAAGCGCCGCCACGCCTCCCCTCTTGCAACAAGCTACTCCTACTGGCCGGCTACTCGATCGCAAGTTGCAACTACTCGAGCTAACTGGGCGGCAGGTAGAAGAAGAGCGAGGTAGATCACGGCTCACGGGCGGCGGTTGACGGCCGACGGCGGCGCGTGGGAACGCATATAAATATATATGGGCAACGCCCTGGGGTGCACGGGGCTCGGCGAGCGGCTGGCGGCCGCCGCGAGGGACGGCGACGCGGCGGAGGTGCGCCGGCTGCTGCAGGAAAACCCGGGGCTCGCACGATGCGCCGCCTTCGGCAGCCTCAACTCGCCGCTCCACCTCGCCGCCGCCAAAGGCCACCACGAGGTACGTGCCGTACGCCGGAGCACTGCTGCACTATGCATGATCGCGAGCTGCTTGATTGCTGTTTTCACCTCTAAAACTCCGTTTGGCGCTGAGAGCTAGCAAAGCGCTCTCTCTTTCCTTTTTTTTTTTTTTTTTTACTACTAGTAATATAGAAGTATATATGTAATTATTATTTTTTTGCAAAACGATTGATGCATGCTAGCAAAACAATCATCATATATAGATTTTTTTGTTAATCTTTGTTTACCGATCTTGCTTTTATATAATAATATATAGTTGGTGCGTGTACTTTTTTTTGTGCAACTTAATTGGTAATAGAGTCACCAAAAAGTGGTAAGTAGTTTTAGCTTTAGCTAAATCAATGCGTCACATCTTGAGCTTGAGGAAACGTGAACACAACGATAAGAGTATGTGAGCATGCCTCAATCTTTCCTTGTCTATTTTGACTTTTTGGCACACAGGCTCTTCCTGCATGTGCATCTAAAAAAGACATGTCCAGCAGTGCAAAATTTTGGAGATAAATTCGTGGCTCGTAATAATTAAAATTTCACACATGTTAGGTAATATTAGTAGTATAGTAGCAGCAGCACTACTAAATAGTCATTAAAACGTGGCCATGGGTACAGTAGGTCCCTTCTTGACATTTTTGGTTCATATATATGTATAGGTTCATTGCTAGCTATATATATATATATAATAACTCCTAAATTTCATAAAAAATATTTTACAGAGAATTTTTTTCTCGCATTCTAATGGATCGATCATAGGTCTTACTCTCTTGGCAATTCTCAATTAAAACGTTTTGAGATAAATTCGTGAGGTGACACCAGACCTAATATAAAAAGAAAAAACTTTGCCAAAACCATATATAGCCATGCATATATACATCCAAAATCCAACCAAAATCATTTCGCTACATTAGCATGTGACGAACGGAAGAAGCAACCCGTGACGTTTTTTTATTACAAGACGTAACGTCTTTTTTTTTTTTTTTAGTACTTACAAGATGTAACGTTGATCATCAAGTGGCCGGCTAATACGGATTGCGATTTTCTTTGCCAACGTGCTGGCACGATGAGCGCGCGATGACGACAGCTGGTAATAGTAGATCCAGCTCTTTTGTTTAATTGTGCTGGCACTCACAATTAATAACTTGGACAGTGACACAAAATCTACCGCTACACGTAATTTTCCTTCCAGGGAATTTGAAAGTGCCATCTCGCTTGAAAATAAATTCTTTGAAACTTCAACATTTCCCCACCACTAGGCAACAATTAATAATAAAAGAAATGAAACCGAAATGATTGTACTCTTGTCTCTTGGGTGTACTCAAATACCACATACCATTCATACATGTTACTATCAGGGCATGCTAATTTTGTGTCATCAGTAGACAATGAAAGCAAAAGGACATGCATGTGTGACATTATTTTCATACACAATTAGTCAGCTGACGTTGATCACAGTCCTTCATATAAGCAAAACGGTTGGGACGTACAGACAACAGATTTAAACTCTGGTGTGTACCCCTGCTGTCTTGTGATTCAGATTTCGTCCTAATCCAACTCATGTATGTATGTTTGTAACAATGTTCATCACCAGATCGCTGCATTGCTGCTGGAGAATGGAGCAGACGTGAATGCTAGGAACATTTACGGTCAGGTAATAATTCAATTAAACCGCCCGATCCATCCAACACAATTTTTATTAATTATTATCTATTAATAACCGTGGAAGACTGCACGGCTCGACCAGTCTGAGTCGAGTTATTGACCATCCTGGTCGAGCCGTGCAATGTTCCACGGGCCGAGAGTTGTGCCGAACATTGTGTGCCTAATTGTGTGTTTAAATAAATTGAATCCTGTCAGTCTCATGTTTTAATTTGACACAAGACGTGGGTCAAAATTGCATTGCAGACGGCGTTGATGCAGGCGTGCCGGTTCGGCCACTGGGAGGTGGTTCAGACGCTGCTGGTTTTCAGATGCAACGTGAGTCAATGCACCACAGTGATCGTTGCAATTTGCAATGCTGGCTGGTTGGTTGGTTGGTAGGTTGGTGTGGTCACAACTAACTGATGGTGTATGTTTGACTTGGACACGTACGGTGCTGTGCTGGCTCAACAGGTGTCCAAGGTGGACAGCCTGAGCAGCCGGACGGCGCTGCACCTGGCGGCGGCGGGCGGCCACGTCAAGTGCGCGCGCCTGCTGCTGGCCGGCAGCAACAAGCTCGTGAACAAGGCGGCCAACGGCGGCGTGACGGCACTCCACCTGGCGGCGCTGCACGGGCACGCCGACTGCGTGCACCTGCTCATCGACGAGCGCGCCGACGTCGCCGCAGCCACGCTGCCCTGCGCCGCGTCGCCAATGGCGTCCATCGGCGCCGGGAGCACGCCCGCTGCACTACGCCGCCGCTGGCGGCGAGGTCAAGTGCTGCCAGATCCTCGTGTCCCGAGGCGCCGACAGGACCGTCGTCAACTGCAACGGGTAATGCAACTGAATTGAGCTCTAGCATTCATTTCTCGTCCGTGCGTCCATGTCGTCGGCTGGCGGCCAGTCAGGCGCCGGTCACCGTCCCGTGATCCCGTCCCATGACACTCGATTATTCTCGGCTAGTCAGGTGGCTACCGGTGGACGTGGCCAGAACGTGGGGATGCCACTGGTTGGAGCACGTCCTGTCGCCCAAGTCTCACCTGCCCATCCCCAAGTTCCCGCCCTCCGCCTACCTCTCGTCGCCGCTCGCCAGCGTGCTCGCCCTCGCAAGGTACCTCTACCCGGTCCATCGCCGCCGTTTCAGTAAAAAACAACAGTGACAACCATCACGGGCGGTTTCTGAATATATGGATGGATGGATGGGACGTGCAGGGATTGCGGCCTGGTCCTGAACACGTCGCCGCCGGAGGACCTGGACGACGACGGCATCGACGACGGCGACGCCTGCGCAGTCTGCCTGGAGAGACCCTGCACCGTCGCAGCTGAAGGTTCGTTCGTTAAAAATCTCTATACTAGGTAGTTAAAACTCTCTTCTTGGAGATGCTAACCCTGTTCGTTGGTTGGTTCGTTCGTTCGTCACAGTGTGCGGGCACGAGCTGTGCGTCAAGTGCGCGCTGGACCTGTGCTCGGTGATCAAGTCCTACGACGTGCCGGGGATCGCCGGTACCATCCCATGCCCGCTCTGCCGGGCGGCATCGCCTCGTTCAGGAGACGTGCCGAGGCCGAGCCTGACGTGACCGCCGGCCGCCGCCGTGGCGCCGGCGACCACCAGGCGTCGTCCAGCCCGGAGAAGAAACGGAGCACGGATTCCGACCAGGAAATCCTCCCCTTCTACTGCGCTCCTCCTCCTGCCGTCCTGTCCTGAGTCCTGACCGTGCAGGATGCAGAGAAATCTGCAGGCAGATTGTTTGGTTCTGTTTGCTGATGCTTGCCGACACGGCACTGGTGGATCTTATTTTTATTTTATTTTATTTTTATGGTGGTTCACATGGCATTAGCTAGTGTAACATATTGGTTTGTTGTAGAACGGGTGTAGAAACAAGGAAAAACATTCTTTTGTTGTAAAAAATTGGGGTTGGTTGGTTTGGGGCGTTTTGACTCATGATCCTTTCACTCTGGATATATAGCACCTTTAATTTGTGGACGAATTGGTGGCATGGAGACATGAATGAAAATTTCATTATATATACCTATATATAAACTCTGCTTGATGCAAGCATGCCAAATTTTACAAGTACTGTTGGAGTGCATTGTGATTATTTGAGGATAAAGGTTAACATCCCAATTCAGGTAAAAGTAGATACAGTACAGGTGCCTGGATGATGAGGGCTGTGTTAACTTTCTCCAAAATTTTCTACACTCCCATCAAATCGAACCATTAAATACATTAAAAGACGCATGCCCGGAAAGACGAAATGTAGGTAAAAAACTAATTACACAGTTTAGATGTACATTGCGAGATGATTCTTTTGAGCCTAGTTACGCCATGGTAGGATAATATTACCACAAACAAGCGAAACGTGCTTCAATGCTCTTTTTTCGCTACAGTGCTTTTTTTACTGCAATTTTTAGAAATCCCACAAAATTCGGCACCATTTTTTTGGCATCTAAACACAGCCGAGATAGATGTTCAGCAAAAAAAAAGTAGATACTTTGTAAATGATGAGATAGATGTTCAGCAAAAAAATCAGAAATCTGAAAGTGAATCTTAGCACTAGAGTTGTGGCACCAACTCTTCAGTCCTTGGTGCCCGGATGCTTTGAAAGCACTGCAGTCTGATGACAATGGCTCTCCATCTGTCCCCAAGAGCGACAGGACTAAGACTGTAGCTTTGGAAAATATTTCCCAAGCATGGATTGTCGTTGTTGAAAAGGCTTAGCATACAGTCAATCATCCCTTTGTTTGCTTTTGCTTTTTGAGAGCTAAAATTAATAACAACAAGAGGTGAGAGAACTGTAACAGGAATTGGTTGTTACATTTCCTAAAAAAAAAAAAAAAGAATTGGTTGTTACAGGTGAGAACTTATTGATTCAGTGCCATCACCGCTGCAATAGAGAAGCAACAAAAGCTTTGCTTCTCCATCATCCCTCAGCTGTCCTTAGGTTGCTGGGTGTATCACCACCGCCACAACCAAAGTTGCAGCTTCTGATGCTGGCTCCCGACTCTAGGCTTGGTGTCCCATAGCTATGTCGGCTTGCGGGCTGGCCTTATTCAACTTCTTGGTGAAGGTGGTCAGATTCATCAAGAAGATGGATAATGATGCTAGGTTTAGTGCCCCACGGCTCGCCATCCTTGTTCAACTTCTTGATCTCTGAGGGGGTGTGATTGGTTGCCACGATCGAAGTCGTGCAAAGGGCCGTCTCGGCTCGTCTCATGCACTTGGCGTGTGTTTGGTTGCCCGGCTGGTATCCTTTCCCCGCACCCGCGTCGTTCATTTCAGCCCCTCCCGTCCCGGCGGTGCCGTCTTCCCAAATCGAGCTTCCCATATGAGCCGGGACTAAAGCGGTGCCGCCAGCTTCCCACGTGAAAGATGGTGCCGTCCTCGATGCGGTCGAGTTACCTCCTCCACCTCCCTTGTGTCTCACTCACCTCACCGCTGCTACCGCCACCGCCGCCCGCCGCCCCTCCCTCCTCCTCCACATCTCCCTCCCCTCCTCCTCCGCTGCTCGAGCTCACCGTTGGCGGCGTGGCCGGGGTGGCCGGCGGCGTCGGCGGAAGGCTGGCTACTGCTTTCGGGGCTCGTCACCGGGAGGTGGAAGAGGCCGGCTCGGGGTGGATACGTTTGCCGCGGCAGAGGACCGACGCCGCTTGCCTGCTGCCCCGCGCCCGCCCGCCTCCCCACGCCATTCTTGAGACCTCCCTCGCCGAGCTCCGATGTCGAGGAGGCTACGCCGCCCGCCGAGCCACGCCCGAGATCCGCCGGCTTGCGGGCACACCTTTCGCCAGGGGTTGCGCTTCGCGTGCCGGGGCGCCTTTGAGGACCCCGAGGCTGCGCATCCGGCGAAAGAGGAAGAAAGGAACACGACAGCCAATTTGGTGGTAAGCACACCAAAACCATTCATGGGTGACCCAACCTCACAAGTTGCAGGAAACCAAACACAACAACTTATATCACTTCATTCTAATGAATCATACATGCTGGCAACCAATCATGATCTCTCTCAGCTTGCATGCACAATGTTTTGGCAACCAAACAAGAGAGAGTGTATGGTTTCGGCCCAGACTAGGGGACCCTGGACGACCCTTTCGTCCCGGCCGGCAACCAATCACACCCTGAATTCATCAGGCAGGACACCATCACCTTTCCTTTCTCCACATCATGCTACCTGCCCTAGCTAGTC
Organism: Hyparrhenia diplandra; assembly: GCA_015847255.1. Taxonomy (NCBI): domain Eukaryota; kingdom Viridiplantae; phylum Streptophyta; class Magnoliopsida; order Poales; family Poaceae; genus Hyparrhenia; species Hyparrhenia diplandra. The sequence goes on from JADLZK010004734.1 coordinate 645,746, forward strand.
GTACCTACAAATCAGGAGCAGGGCAAGGTAATGGTGACGGGCCTGATGGATGTACAAACCATCATCAAGAAGTTGCACAAGGTCAGCAGGCTTATGCAGTTGTGGGCCGCCAAAACTAGCATCCTGGGCCAGCATCCTAATGGATCGACCACCTTCATCGAAAAAAGCGAACGGGGCGGCAAAGCCCACAAAGGCGTGGGGGCACCAAGCCTAGTGTTGTGAGCCAGCTTCACAAACTGTAGTTTGGCTGTGGCTACAGTGATGGTTCAAAGCGGCAAAGGACCAATGAGATCCACAAGGACCACAACATTGGCATGTGGGGCGTCGGCCTGCTCCTCATCGGCAGGATGGTGCTCGCCGTCCTTGCCGTCGAGGTTCGGGACACCCGCGTGCTGGCGGCCTGCACCGGCGGGCGCCGCCGCGTTTCGTCGACTCATGGGGTTACGGGTGCGGCTTGCTCGCACGTATGGCGCGCGACAACGGCGATGGTGGCGCAGCGTTGGACTTGGGCGGAGTACAATCCGTCACGATACGATATCATCTACCCCTATCTCTCGATAATGGCGCGGACGGCGGCGAGCCATCGAAATTTTTCGGTTTTGTTGTATAGTCTTTGCTAAAATAGATAGAGTTTTTGTCACAAGTGAGTGGAAAAAGCTTTCCCTTTAGCTAGAGTTAAAGGGTTAGAAAAAGTCCCAAGTGACCATAAAAAAAAGTATGGTCATAGCCATGTCAAGCAACATGTATCCGGCAATTTAGGATCAGAACTTTTAAGAAGGGTGGTATGAGGATGGGCTGCTAATGAAATAGCTACTATGAATAAGATTAAAGTAGACCTAGCACTAAAGTAGACCTCCGCCACTGCGCTCGCTACTAATGTCCACTCCGGTGGCTAGGTTCACCTCACATTCCCCTCCCTCTGCATTCGTTGTCCACTCCGGCAGCGGGTTCGTCGTGCACCCCTACTCCTCCGCATACGCCGTCAGTCCGGCGACCGATGGATTTGCGCCACACGTCGCTACGCTCTCTCGCATTCATCGTCGACTCCGGCTTCGGGATCGCATCGCCCGCCTACTCCACAACCGACTTCCCGCTGCGGCAGCGTCGCCGTCGCCCGTCCTCTTGTCCCTCAACATGCGTTTGCCCCGATGCCTACACCTACTCCGTGCCCTATGCGGTCAGCGGCGTCGTCGTCGTTGCGGCGTCGCCCACCCGATTCCGCCCTAAGTCGGCGGCCGCTGCTACCTCCGCCTCTATGCTACGGATGGTGTCGTTCGTCACCTGAAGGGCTTTAGCGCAATCCGCGGCCGTGGCTTTTGTTGTTGTTGTTGTTTGCGGCGAAACATTTTTTTTGTTTTCAAGTGTTTCAATATTTTGTTTTTAGTGTTTGAAGGTTTTTAAGCTATGTTTCCACTTTGTTTACATGGATGTTGTCAAAATAGATCTCCGTGTTTCAAGTGTTTCAATATCGTGTTTCAAATGTTCTCAAAGCCATGTTTCAAATGTCGTGTTTCGGATGTTCTCAAAGCCATGTTTCAAGTGTTTCAAAAGTTTTCATTGGAAGTTTCAAAAAGTAGATCTCGGTGTTGAGACTGTTCCAATGGTTGTATGCGTGAATGTTTTCAAACACAAGTTTTAAATGTTTCATATACTTTTAGATGCATATGTTTTAGAAGTTTTATCCTAGATGTTTCATCTTCTGTTAACCGCATGTTTGCAGAGGGTTTGTATGTTTCAAAAATAGATCAAATCGATTGCTCTCCTCTCCTCCCTTTTTTTTTTTTTTTGCCACTTTCTCTTTTTTTTCGTGACTAGCGCACGGAACCAACGGAGACGTTCGTTCAGTGAGGGAGATGGGGAGTTCGTTTAGTGAGGGAGACGGGCGGGGTCAAGTGGACCGGGCAATGTGCGGTGTCCGGACGTCGGGCGCAAGTGTCCCCCAAACCAAATCAGGGCAGGTACATTGCTACACGTAAGCGGTTTCATACACCGTCTTATGCATCGCCACGTAGGATTTTTGATGATGTGGAGGAAAGAGAAAGGTGAGACAATGAGGTAGTTGCTTGTGAAACAACGACCTCATGAGCTAGAATTTAGGACTATGAGATAACTATTTTTACCATTGTATGAGTTGTTGTCATCATGCACCTTACAATCCTATTTTTACTCTCTCCATAAATTAAGGAAATGCAAGTTGCTATGAGACAACTTAGAAAAGGCAACGAGACACTGGCTAGTTTGTATATACATCATCATCCATATATATTTTTATTACAAAAAGGCAATTACTATATATTTATTTATTTAGACGGGCAGACGACGTGCAACGCCACTCGGAGACGGAGGCTCCGACTCCGCGTCGCCGCCGTAGGTACGAGAAAGCCACACCCAAAAGGCGACGAGGCCGACGATGATGGCGGCGACGACGACGGTGCAGGGCGCCAAGACACGGGTGTCCTTGACGTGGAAGGCCATGACGGGGTAAACCACACAAAAGACGGCCCCGCCGATGACCATGCCCACGTTCGTCGTCTTCCTGATGACCGCCATCGGCGTGCGCGGCAGGTACAGGTCCGCGTAGGAGTAGACGAGGAAGAGCACGTTCAAGTAGGCGTGGCTCGCGAGCACCAGCGCCAGCCGCCAGGGCACGCTGGTGAAGAAGGACGGACCGCCGTGGAAAGCGTACAAGACATACGCAGAGGTAAGGACGACAAAAATGAGCTGGAGCGAGATAGCTAAGACCCACTTCTTAGCACGGGAGACGAGCGACTCCCTGATCGACGTCTGCGGCACCGCCGGCTTCGTCGGCGTCGGCGCCGTCGCCATAATGTATCGATGTTATGTTGCTATCGAGCAATTTGTGTGTGCACAGCACTACGGGAGGGCCGGATCGAGAGGGGTTTGCGGCCGGTCCTATACGACTGAGTAAACGTGCCGTGCTTCTACCCAGTATATATATTTGTTGTATGTATCTAGTTCCGACTCTGATTCTGCATATGTCGATCGACCGAGATTTATATTATTGTTATTATTAAAATCAATGATCGCAGTTGATATTTGTACTCCACTCGATTCCGACTCCGACTCCAATATATGCGTCGGGCCCTGAGGAATACATGCAATGTATATCGGGGCATTGACGCCGGGATCGATGCCCCAGCCCCATCAAACAAAATTTCAGCTATTTACAGCTCATAAAGGAGTTAGTGCTAGTAGACCTGTGGAATACAGAACAAATTTCAGGCCAACATCGACCGCATATACTGTTAATTGCCGTAGAACTATATTAGGTAAAATTTTACAACACACATACTTGTTTGATAAAAAAAAACACCATATGTACACCAATTCAAATTCAAAGCAGAAACTGTCGACCTTGTTCAAAACACATCCCAGCACAAGCCTCACAATTAAAGATCAACATGGACAAAAATAAGTCAGCTGTCTTATGACAATAAGTAGTAAAGATCTACCAAAAAACAGATAATCTGCACAAAACTGAGACAATCTGCACAAAACGATAATATATATCCATATATTGGTCATGAAATATGGTAACAATGGGGAAAAGATCAAGTCAATGAATATAGAAACTGAATTCTTTCTTAGATTAAAATCATAAAAAGTTTTTGTATATGGCCAATATGAGTGAAATCCTGTGTAAGCATACACACCACACTAACTAAAACACTGCTTTTAGGGTAGAATATATAGCGCTAACTTAAGTATAACCCATATAGGTATATGGCTGAAAAGACACATGTAGTTGCAGCCAAAAAAAAAAATCCAACAATAACATAACTAAACTGAGTAACTAAAACTGGCAAGCAGGGCGATCAAAATAACCGGAAACAATTAAGTTGCTGCTCTGCTTGGTGTAGAGTGTACAAGCAAGTTGAACCAAGACAATTAAGGAGGTACTCAAGATCATCATACCTATATGTAGTGTTAGGTTAGAGTAATCTCAGTGGCCACAACATTCAGATTTGTAGGTGAACCAAAACAGTTAACAAAGCAGGGGAAATGAGTAAAGAAGACAAAAACTCTGCCACCAGTGGTAGGTACATACCTTAATTTACTCTAGAACCAGAGTATCAAAGCACATGGTTATTTGGTATTGGCAATGTGATGAAGCCACAAAGGGCTCTGAGAAAGGAGATGCCCTTCTTGCAGGGTCATTCCCCAACCATGAATAAAACAGCAATAACAAATTTGTACCAGCATTAAGCAGGTCACAGCCATTGCTCACAACGTGATCTGATAGAAATAATTTATTCAGAGCATGAGAAAGATTAGTTGAATGCCAGTGGCACAAATACATAGATGCTGGTTAGTCTAGAAAATACACATGTATTTTGTGGACAAATTTATCTGTCAGAAATAATGTAACTGAAATCATGTAACCCTAAATTTTAGTAAACCTCAGCATAAACTGAGCCTAGAACAAAACAACAATAGCGTAACAGCTGCTAAGTGTTAATGTGATGAATGGACTTAACTCTGACTGAACCACTACTTGGTGGCGCGGATGAACAGTGCAGCAGCAGTCATGAAGATACAGACCCTACAATTCAATCGAACAAAATTAATTTGGAAGAAAATCAAATCAGAGAGATAAGAATGACATTAGAAAAGAAAAGAGAAATCAGAGTAGCTGAGAGATGGAGAGCCGCACATGCTGGAGCCGTAGGGTAGGGGGGCCATGGTTGCTGGCGGATAGGATGAGGGCGGCCTCCTTCCGCCCCATGGTTGCCTCCGTAAAGAAGGACGCCGCATGCACATCCGCTGCTGCTTGAGGAGAGGAAGCGCCGAGTTGCAGACGGAGGCGTGATGGGATTTGTTTGTGGTGAGCCGCCAATTAATCGGAAGAATCATGGTACTGAGAGTAGAACTGTTGGTTTTGGATCCATGGTCTGAACCCCCATTTAGGAGCGACAATTGATGGCATGTAATTGCTCTGACTGAATCCAGTAGTGTAGGGCTGCCCCGGTAACTGGTTGTTACCATGTGTTTTATTCTGCTTAATGAAAAACGCGCTTCGGCGTGGTCTAAAAAAAATCATTGACGAACAGTCAATAGTTGCGAAAAGTTGCATCCAATACAAATAGTCCGGTTCTACTAATCCACGTGCAAATAATAGTCTTGTTCCTCGAAGGAGTGGGTCATTGACTGCCATGATTACCACCAAATGGTGGAAACCCATTGAAAGAAACGCACGCAGGCCGCTTGTCAAGCCGGCCTGCCCGATCAATTGCAAGACCGATTCAGTACCATGGCCACGCGGCCCACGCCCCGTGCTGCTTCTCACGGGTCACGGCCGGTGGCGTAAAGCAACAACTGTTGCTGGCTTGCTGCTCGTCGTTCTCCAGCAGCATGCTCCATTACAACTGTTGCATATGGAACAAAACTTACCAAAGACATGATGCCTTGCACTACAATATATCATGATTGTTGTTCGAACCTTAGGCTGCACCAAAATATATACATGACCAAATTCCTGATTTCAGCAAGTAAATTAGGCTGTAGCAAAATCAGCTGGAAGCCTAATACTGAAATCCATCCACCTTGTACCTGGCAGGCTGGCACTATGCTACACCTACACCAAACCAACTAGCCAAGTCCTTGACCTATAATACCCTGATGTCTAAATGCCTACTATAAGCTTTGGTAAAGCAGTTTTATCTCCATCAGCTTTGGAGTCCGATCATGGTGTTTACAACCTGCTTCAGGTTGCTGCAGGCAATAATCTCTATATCTACATTGACTTGTTTAAGTAACTTCTCAGACGACTTTGGAACAACACACATCTTGTATCCCATCTCCGCAATGTCCATGACCCTCTTTTCAATTCGTGGCACCTTCGGAGAGGAAAATAGAAAGAATATCACTACAACTAGTTACAGTTTTTCCTCAAAAAAAAACAACTAGTTACAGTTGAGACAAATTCCATAGGAGCAGAAATAAAATGTACTGTCTTGGGGTAAGCTAGACAAAATGGTCCCATTTGTAGTATACAATTGGCATCTTTGCTTATTTTCTTGTATAATATTTCCTAATCAAATACATAATATTACTGAATTTCGGCAGTTTGAATGAAAAATGAAGGAATGATCAGTAGTTAATACACACCAGCAATGTTAGTTTACTTGTTAGCCAGTAGTTATTTTTTCCCCAAATATTTTGACAACTCTGAAGACATTTCAGTAGAATTGTTAGAATAACATTGCTGATTCGTTTTTTTTTCTGAACATTAATATCTGTTGTTCCTCTTGACTAACACATGTATTCTCTTTCCTCCTGTAAGTGTCAACGAGATTAAGCATTATTACATGAAGCAGAAGAATGCTTACAGTTCTAAGTTCACCACCGACGCTAACCTCTCCAATAAATGCAACATTGTTTGGGATAGGAAATCCAAAGAAACTGAAAACAAGAAGAAAAGAGGCTTGCTTAATAGACTAGCAGTGGAAAAAGATAGACCAAAACAACCCCCACACCAGCTTTTATACAGAAAAAAAAAAAAAAAAAAATTGTGCTTCACCAATCTTGGTTGCACGAAATTTATCAGTGAACTTTGGTCTGCTTAATTACATCCCAAAATAACAGAAATGACTGTAAAAGCGTAAAAACATATGATGAGAACCATAGAGTACTAGCTAAATTCTGTACTGACAGTGACTAAAATAAAACATAAAAATACTACCTGCTCCATAGTGAAGCTGCTATAGCCAAATCTCCTGCCGATTCAGTCAACTTGAAGCCACCAAGAACGTTTATGAAAACAGCCTGCAACGTAAACAGAATTATAGGACCAGAAGAATATGGGAACAAAAATAGGTAGTCACTAGCCCATTGATGTATTATCCCAAAAACAGAAATTAGCAAACTACGAGATTTTGTAAACATAGTCACAGTTATGCCATTATCATATCATACTTCCTTTAATGCATACAGGATTCATGTATGTACTAAACATGGCAGGACATCAACATACCACCCAGCTCTAACTTTGGTGCAAATTAGGTCATCAGACCGCATTGATGCTAATAAGCCTATATGTTATATCACACAATTAACACCTACACATTGGAAAGAAGCATATCGTGCCTAACATGTTAATTAAAAAAAGAATAACAATGAACTTACATTATCTTGAGTTTGTAGAGCCCTTGCTTTATCAGAATCTACAAGACAAGAAAAGCAAACTATCATTTCACAAAAATATAGGGGAAAAATCTCACGATTTATGGTGTATTATTGAGTTACATGCTCTAACCAATTCAACCTAAAAGCTTAAGCTGATGGGGAAGGTGGGCAAATCACTTTATATTTCATCATGTACAACTCCACCAACAGGGATCTTTTTTTTCGAAAGATCCATTACTGTATTTCCTTGATAAGAGCAGAGAAGTTTACATCCAAGTTACAAATTACTCCACCAACAGGGATCAAATTTTGGTTGTTCAACCTTGTTCAATGTACAGTAAGAGTGTGCCTGTGCTCTTGAGCCTTGAGATCATGAATTTATCCCTGGTAGACACAAATTGAAACATGTTCTAGTGCATGGTTGTGTAGAGGCATGCATGTTTGTGTTAATGGATATAATGTTTAGTTGAAATGCGTAGCCCATGTTGTCAATGCGAGCACAGTAAAAGGTGTGTGACTGCTCTTGAGCCTTGAGATCATGAATTTATCCCTGGTAGACATAAATCAACGCATGCTATAGTGCATGGACGTGTAGAGGCATGCACGCTTGTTTAATTGATATAATGTCTAGTAGAAATGCGTAGCCTAACATGTTGTACAAACCCTTGTATCAAAAGGAGCACATGGCTATATATCAAATAACAGATACTCCCAAAACCTCCCATCCTGTATCTATGTTCCTGTCATCTGGAAACTATAGCCTCATTTTTCTCTTATTCCAGCTCAAATGCAAAAACAAACATCCCAAAACTAACTCTGCGAGAGGGATAAAAAATACACAAATCAGAGGAGCGTCCACATTCATATAACCTATTCTATCACAGATATGTTGTTGAAATGACACGATATCTATTCTTGTATCTCAGCTTAAGGTGCTATGTTGCAAAGGATCATAGTAAGCGTGATGAAACTAATGTGGATTATGTGAGTATGTGACAGAATGATTTAACGAGATGAAATAATTCAGATCTCACTAGTTTTGAAGCTCATTATCAAGCTATCTGTAACAATATGTATCCAGTATCTCATTTTGCAATTCCATCCTGCTAGATCTTCTCCATGGATTTACTCTAGGAAGTTTATCATACAAATGTCATTGTATGAGAGGTGCAACTGCATTATTGGCGTATGTGTTGTGTTGTCACTTACAGAGATAATCGTGTCAGCCGTGTTTTCTGGTATGCCAACTACTTGTCGAATATAAGAACCAAAAGCACAGCTTGCCTACAAATGGAAGAAATCACACCACAAAGAAGGTCCTTAGTTCTTAAACTATAGCTACTGATAACTCATGTATATATATGACACTATGAGAACAGAGAAATAATATGAAGCATCCGACAGAAAAATTTTGGCCACTTCAATAAAACACCAGTAAACCATGACGTGAATACTGAAGTACCTGAACTGTAACCGCAAAGGTCCTTGATCCTTGTAAAATAACAGCTACAGCAAGCCCAGCTGGTTTTTCAGAATCAGATTCACGGTCAACTAAGAACAGTTGGCTTGGATCCAAAACAGCTTTCAAACCACATCCAGTCATCTCAAACACGCCAAGCTGGAACAATAACAAAACAGAACAAGTGATCTGGGCTAGTCAGATCGAAAAGGAAAATCTAATTATTGGGTTTTTTTTTCACAAAACTAGGAATTATATTGCATTACTCGTGAATAGGATCACAAGCATGATCTGGGGAATTCACAAGGAAGTCTGGAAACTCATTAAGCCATGTGCAGCCCTCCAATAGAAGCTTGTTTGGTACAAAAGTTTGCAGCTTTATTACAAGCCCCAGGCCAAAAAAAAAAAAGATTGATGTGTGAACATTTAAAACAAGATAAGATAATCTTCGACTTGAACAATTATTACAGTTCACTCCAGTAACCTCTAGTAATCAGTGCAATCTGATGGCCCAGCCTTCATTCAAGTACATTAGTATTGTCACAAAAGTAAAGTGGTTATACTAAATGAATGCCTGAGTTTTAGAATTTTCTAGGGTTTGTCAAATCACATTAACTAATGCATCCAACTATCCACATTGGAATAAGGAAATAGCATCTACGCCCATTGCCCACATACCGGTGAGTTGTGGCCATTTTGCTGGTTAGTCCAATACGTCAGTATTGATTTTGTACACAGAGCAGTTGTGGAGAAAATTTGATGTTTGAAATGGCCAAATGGAAGTATACCTCATTGATGGGGCCGAATTGATTCTTCACCGGACGTAACAATCGATAGGATGAGCAACTGTCTCCCTGAAATAAGTGCAAGAAGCTTTTTGTCAGGTTAACATCCAGAATATGTGAAAAATAAGCAGCACAGTCCAAAAAGCTTTATGGCTGTAGAGTTTTGTTTATAATCTTAGAGTTTTATAACAAACATGAATTACTTTTCATATTTCTGATTTGAATGTGATCTGGTTTTATGAACTGTATCATTCTATATTCTGCCTACCCCAACTAGCTTGGGACTAAAGGCTATGTTGTTGTTGTTGTTGATCATTCTATATTCTATGGTACAAATGACAACTATAAAGAATAAACATTTGAAAAACTCAAAAAAATCATATTTGATCTTTAAAGAAACATTAACATTCTCCCAGGTTGAATCATATTTAGAAGCAATAATTTACGAACCTCCATATGCAGTAGAACATCTACTATGTGCTCTAAGAAGTAATGGACGGCAATATCACCAGTTTTCATAACATTCCCAATCTGAAAAGTAAAATAGAATAGACAGGATGCTACTAATGACAAGAAAATAAAGGCATGCATTTGTAGGATGTGCCATAAAATAACAGCAAACTTCTTGCATGGTGTTTAGCTTACCAAAAACACAGGGATATTAGTTGCCTTTGCAAACAGAATCAACATATGCGCACATTCCTTGACCTGTCCACAAAAAGTAAAACAGAGATATGAATTTTTTTCAGTACCATATTAGGTCAAAACGTGGACTTCTGTCCCATAGATTTAGCACACAGTCACAAATTGGCAGACATAAAATGTTGCTGGTAACTATAACAAAGTGAAAAAACAAGGTCAATTCCTCTATTGGTGTCCATGTACTAATAAAATATATCCATAGTGTCTTGGGACACTTGAAGTTTCATATCCATAATGTTTAGACATGAAGTTTCTTAGACATAAAGTCATTCTCTTAAGGATGGGACTGCATCACAAAAGGGATGAGTAAGAACTAAAAACCAATAAACAAGTTTTCCTCTAACCAGGTTTCAGAGATCTGACAAGACAGACATGGCAGAACTCCCGACCATCTGGCCAAGGGCAAGAGTTCCCCAGGGTCTACAAAGTTGGGACCGTGCACATAACATGTAACAAAAAGGCTATCACATTTCACATTATATCAAATTCAACCTAAACTTCTAGATGGAAAATACTGAAAACATTGTAAGCCCATGAATTCTGGATTCAATTGAAGAATGAACTTCATTGCCTGAACATATATAAGAAGTTCCATGGCACCATCTATCATTATCATGGCAAAAGCAATGAACTATAGATTATAGCAGTAAATATAGTCAGTATAGCAAGGCGTGCAAGAGTGATCTCAATATAATCAGGAAATTAATAGGTGAACTAGTAGAAGCACCTGTGGCAAACTCCCAGAACTTTCAAGTACTGATTTGACAGAAAATGTTTCGATTGAGTCAACAATTACAGCCCTTGGAGATACAAGCAGGGATTTGTCCAATGCATCCTGCAAAACAAGATTTCAGAGTAACATAGATGGTATATGAGAATCAGATGTGGTGCTAAGGTTTCTTCCAAGGAATGTTTAAATTAGGACATCTGCTAAAAGCAGATCCTCTTTTAGTCAGGGCTATTACAGATTTACAGCTATCAAATAATCCTTTTAGATAACATGCAAGTTCTTCAAAGTATTTCATTCTCAAGCTATTAATTTTGCTTTGTTGATATGAAATTTGAACAGTAGAAATACAGAACATTTGGTAGTTCCACAGATAATTGTATACGAGGGTGACACTGATGTACATGACAAAAAACAACAACAACAACAGCATAGTCTTTAGTCCCAAGCTAGTTGGGGTAGGCTAACTGATGTACATGGAACCAAAAAATGGTAAATCTATGAGTAGATAAGGACAGAATAAATACCGAAGCCATCAGTCTTATTAGCTTTACATTAAAAAAAAAAAGTAGTCTTATTAGCTTGTGTGAGGAAAGCTCATATAAGTGAAAACAGGATTTGAGATGGGAAAAAGGATTTTCCTACACACTTTTGGCACTCTAGAACATAGTATAATAGTAGCTTTATTCTATGGAATTGTAAGGAGATTCCCAAAGTCTATGTTATCCACCTTACATAAAAATTTATCTATGATCCAAAAATATAAAAAAAAACAGACGTTGCATAGTGGTGCCAGCAGAAAATATTACCTCAAGGTCACTGCCAGAGTAGAGATACAGCTGGTCAGATGTAATGTTCATCCTGCGAGCCCTTTTTCCAATTTGCTCAATAGTCTGGAGAATTACAAAGTTATAGCAAAGAGTATTTGAGATCCTAAGAAATCCAAATCTTGGAGAAATTATCAAACACAAACACTGAATGCTAACAAAATATAATATGGATTTCTCCAGTAATTTTCAGTGGATAATTGGGAATGGCAGGTGCTCTGTCTTTTCATTGGAGTAAGGAAAAGAGTGCAATTACAATCTGGTCACAGGACCACGAGTGTGCACTGTGCAGTAACAACCATAAACAACTGGCCTTTCCTGGCTCCTTTGCATTTTCAGTTGATAAGGTAATATAAATAAGAAGATGTGAGTTATGGAGATCAGATAAGGGTTTAACGGTTTAAGGAAAAAAAGGCATGATTAACGAAATGCCAATCATACCTAACCTCCTGGCCTGACACATACACAACAGGAGAAGACTCCTCGTCCTTCAAACCCTCTGATATATTTGAAGCAATCTTCAGATTCCAGAGAAAGGAACATTTGTTAGATTCTGAAAGTCAAGGAACAAGGCTATAGAAAACTGCAAAACTAAAAAATGTAACAAATCAGAAATGTATTAAAGTATAGGGTGGGAAGAATGCAGGAATCATATTGAATTAAATGCACAGAGGACAAAAATGCATAGCCAAATGTGTATATATTTCACATTTTCACCTGTAACATCAACGTACTCTTCCCAACACCTGCATCACCATGGACTAAAATCAAGGAACCTGTAAAGTTTGATGGAATAGGTAAGGCATTGATTCATGCGATAATAACATATTTATGTGATGTTTAATTGTCGCATTTACTTTTCTTTCCCCTCTCAAATACACAAGATTACTGCACATTATTATATTAGAGAAAAAAACAGACTATATCCAGCCATGATGTGTAAACTGCAACACATGATGAGAAGCTATATTGCTGGGACTCGATTTACAGGAAAGAAGTCAATCAGCAAGGAAAAAAAGAAACTACCCCTGCTATTTGAAACCAAGGTGTTTCCTCCCATATAGTTCTGCCAAAATGCTTGCTATAGCTAAACCAACATTTACTTTTCTTACAAATAATAACTGTAACAGGGATGCTTTTTGCTATCTGAAATATCCTATTATTCATAGTTTGTCAAATAATAACTACAGAATAAATGTTCAAGAAGAACAATTAAGAACGAGTGTGTAATGTTGGGCACAAGAATTTTAATTAGATATATAGGTGCAGCTATAACCCTATGTTAGCTCAGGGCAAAATTACAAACACAAAACAGTCTGTAATCACAGATGCAATTATAAGCATGTTACTTACTAGAAAATAGTTTGCTATAGATTCACTATGTGGCTTTGTAAACTTCATTAGTGTCATTTTGAATAAGAGAAGCAACAGAAAATTCTAAAGGAAATGACTTTTAAGCAGCAGCATATTTACTGCCACTTGATTTCGCTCAGCAATTTAAAAGGTTTAGTGCAATTTAAAGTACATACACATATATGAACCCTGATCTGGCAACTGAACTGACAGACATATTATGTTGAACAAATACCATAACATTAAGTGATGCTTTACCAGGAGCAATGCCACCACCAAGCACTCGAGATATCTCCATTCCAAAATTCCCCACCCTATAAGCAATCAAGTTTTTATATATTTCATCAGTCCAGAGAGTTTCCCAGTAATCAAATTGCATGGATGTAATATATTGAAACTAACTCTCAGGTATAAACGATTACAAATTGCAAGATCATAACTTTACTTATCAATATAATATCATAATTACTTCCCCATGTATATCAGGCATTGACACCCTTGTTCACCTACCCAAGGTTCACCATCACCTTCATCTCTGCCCCAAACAAAAGCTTTAATGCTTCTCCATAGTCACTAAACTCATCTTCTTGTGTAGAGTTAGCGTCGCCAAAATTAACATTAAAAAAAATATAATCAGCATGATATCAAAAAAAATCAGCATGATATCAGATGATTTAAATCTTTGGCTGTAACTACGACTATAGCCGGAGATAGCTGATGAGAAAGAGAACAGCATAAATTTTGCATATGGAATGTACCTTGAACGGGAGAGGTTCTGCTAAATGACCTTATAATCACTTTAGCTTTCAAGGCTTTCCTATAGAACATATCCCGACTCATCAGACATGTCATCAGAATCTCTACTGCATATCCCACAGCATTTATCAAACATGTGACCTGAAAAGGAGTATTTATTTAATAGTTTGGTATGTAAGGTATAAAGGCACTTGCAGTAAACAAACTCTAACCTTCATAAATGTTGATTTGCTTGTACCCTTCACAAAGACGGAGAGGTACTGTTGAAAAGCTATGAGTGAACTTGGAGTAATGGTTAACAAAGCTGATACTATCTGCACTCGTCTAGTAGCTTGTATCAAGTCAAACATTTGGGCCAAATGAGTCAACACCAGGCACAAAATTCCCAACCAACCAAAAATATGCTCTAAACATGACAAGAGATAACCAACTGGTCTAATTTGTAGGATGACCAATGCCAATACAACACTGTGCATAGTTATGCCATACCAAAATATTGCCTACGAAAGAAAATAAATAATTAGACAAAAGATAAAAATTGGTAAGAGAGACGAATTAAATAGGGAGTGCTCACTGTGTGTAGTTTGCGTGCATGAGCACACACTACCATCAAGCAACATAGCATTGCTGCAGCACTCCATGCACAAGAAAGGATAACATCTGGACCACCATCTCTCTGATACACTGTTGCCCCATACAGTAACCACATGAGTGAATTCATGAGGCCAATTTGAAGACCTTCTTTGTTCCAGATATATGCGGTAAGCTCCAAATTTCCAAGTGCCACAAAATGAAGCAATGGCAAATGCACGACACATAATGACACGCATGTCGCAGTCGCCGAAATGACGAGATTGATAAGCTGTAAAACAATTGAAATAGTATGTTGTCAAAAAACCGATGCCTCATGTCCACCGCCATGAGACATGAACGAGGCGACTGAGAGAGCTCTCCCTGAGCTCCCTCCCTCCCCAACGCCACGTCCACCGGCGTCCAGAGCCCACTCGACGCTGTGCCATTTGGCCCCGTCGACCAGATACATGCCCCGGGGTGGTTCCACCGGCCCCGGAATACCCCCCACCTTCACGAATCACCTCTCGCCCTCCCTTCTCCCCAAAATCGGTGCTCACCCCATTTTGCGCGCGCTCTGTGCGACCAAATTGTGCGCAGTACTCATCCCGCCCGCTTAATGCGACTCAATTTGCGCCCAATTTCCGCCCTCAGTGCCGTGCTCAATTTGCGCCCAATTTCCGCCCTCAATTGAAGCGATATATGAAACAGGGGATGGAGGCCGGAGGAGCTTACCGGAATTTCCACCAGTGGTGCCTGTGCTGGGGTCGCTGATGCTTCGCGATGACAGAGCCCCCCTGCTGCCGACGGTGCTGCCCCAACCTGAGGCGCGACCGTAAGAGGACGGCTCCCCTTCCCTCCTCCAGGTCCAGGCGCCGGGGCTGTTTCCGTCGGTGTTGACCGAGCTGTAGGCGCCGCCGTAGAAGGACGGCTCCCCGAGACTCCTCCAGGCGCCGGGGCTGCTGCCCTCCGTGCTGAACGAGGTGTAGGACGGCTCCCCAACAATCCTCCAGGCGCCGGGGCTGCTCCCGTCGGTGCTGACGCCAGGGCTGCTGGCGTAGTAGCTGACGGAGCTGTAGGCGCGGCCGTAGGAGGCGCCGCAGGCTTGTGCCGCATGATGCGCGGCATGATCACTCGCCGATTCGCCGCGCCGGGGAAGCAGTGGCTGGCTTTCGGCTTCAGCAGGAGAGAGTCTGGCCGAGAGGAGAGAGCACGAATTTGAAATTCGAAATACCTCTCGTTGCTCACTGTCGCCGCTCGCCGGTGCCGCTGCTTTTCACCGTCCCGCTCACCCCGAAATACGATGGGTCCCTTCAAGCAGTGACACTGATCCCTTCATTCTCACATGGGCCCATATCCGTGGAACGAGATAGCCAGCAGCCCAAAAAAAAAAAAATTGGATGAGGCAGAAAGCCCACAAAAAATTAACTAAAACTCTACTATATATGATGAAGTGCGGCCTACTTTCCATTTCTTCCCCCTTTCTTTTTTTTAAACAAAGATTTATTTGCCTCACTCGCTCACTCACTCACTCACATACCAAGGTTTTTTCTAGGAAAAATAGATCTAGATGAAAATAGATAAATGGTTTTGACAAAAGAGGATACTATGGGTCCTCAAGAAAAGGTGTATAGCATTATCATGAGAAGAACCAAAAAGACTCTTGGCAGACATGTGTATAGCATTTTCAGGCAAATATGGTGGACCATCCTCGCGGTGCTCGGAGTGGACTCATCTCAGGTGGGGGCGTCTCCATGCTCGAAGTGGTGGGACCGTTGGCGGCAACGCCGGCATGGAGACAAAAGAAAAGGGGCCGACACACTTTTCATGCTTGGGGCTTGGCCGATTTGGAAGGAGAGGAACGCCGGATGTTTCCGCAATGAGGCCGCCACTACCAGCTAGGTCCTCTCCATCATCAAGTGCACCGCCGACCTTTGGATCGATGCCGGGCGGCGCAAACTCAGTTGTCTACTTCGCGAGTAATCCGATTAGAGCACCCAATTAGGAGGATGGGCTTATTGTAAATCTTCACCTCCTAAACGCGCACCGGGCGTGGTGTAAAAAACTCTCTGCTTAAATACAATGATGCGCAAAATTTTTTTGCGTATTCGAGAAAAAAAAAAAGAAAAAAGGAACAATGGATCCTCAAGAAAAGGGTGCTACATTGTTTAAAAATCTAATTTCACGACTGGGTTGGAAATAGAATGAAATATTCAGAATGCTTGAACAATGATTTTATTAAGAAATATAACTCACTAGAGAAAAATAAATGTTAAGTTGATTTAGAGTCAACAAATATTGCACATAACAAGATTTAAGCCAAGAAAATAGTTAACGATATAGATATAACAAGACAGTTTCGATTGATGTAGCAAGAACACATGTAGAGAAAATGCTTATCCTAAAAAGCAAGTAAAAAACATATGTACCCAGTGGCGAAGCCAAGGCTTAACATTGGGGTCTGACGACCCCCGACAAATTTTGAAAAACAAAGGGAGAATTACTATACATGGTTACTATTTGATCCTAATGACCCCGCCTGGCTTCAACCAAGACCCCAGTGGTATTCAAGCCTGGCTTCGCCACTGTATGTACCATCCTAGAAAAGCTAGCGTCCGTGCTATTTGCATGGACGAACATGTTTAGACTTAAAGTAAGAGCTAGGGCCATTCTTCAAGCTTTTGGATGGTGGTGGATCCAGAAATAATATAAGTGGGAGGCCAAATAATATAGAAGATCTGCATATGAATGCAGTGACAAAGCTCGCAGGTGTGCCTACTACTCAATGTGTTTAAATGTTAATAAGATAATAGTTCTCTGATTTTTCTAAAACGCTAGAGGAATCATACTATCAATTGAAACTCTCACGTAAGCTCAATCATATCTAATGTTTGGCCTCCTCTCTTAACTTGTGGCAACAGTAGGTCAATAAAGCAATTTTTGCATGTAACTTGCTTTACTGTTACATAGCCATGCACTAAATATTTCTCTGCCAAGATTTAACACCTAACTTTTTGCTTCAGTGATGCGCATGCTATTGGTCTCATCAAAGTCCATGGCTCCTATCCT
This sequence comes from Hyparrhenia diplandra, assembly GCA_015847255.1. NCBI lineage: Eukaryota > Viridiplantae > Streptophyta > Magnoliopsida > Poales > Poaceae > Hyparrhenia > Hyparrhenia diplandra. The sequence goes on from JADLZK010004734.1 coordinate 663,140, forward strand.
TTTGGGGTAGACCCAAGCTGGCGTGGAAGTTGGCCTGAGCTACATTTCTAAAGTCATTAAAGATGAAGGTGTTGTATATTCTTTTGTACTTTTTCTCTTCTGATATAGCCAAAATATAGATAAATTGTAGTGCTTTAGCTGTGCACATTCTTCAGGTATCAATTCATGCCACAGTTCCTATAACCATCTGTTGTTCCACAGCTTCAAATTCAGCCTGCAGTCACAGCACCTACTGCATTCAGGTACACCAGACATCCCTCAGCACCCCATTAAATTTACAGGACAGATTCGCTACTTGATGCAACTAACAGAACCAAACACATGCTCAGATTGACCAACCAGAGACTTCCGAACGCAGATGAACATGAAGAATTGGAGGAGACACAGCGAAAGGCCTACATATAATAGCTGTGCCCAAGAGCACAACATCATTCGCAATCACATTACCAAATGCTAAGGATCATGGTTATACCATGTTCCCAGACCTGTAGAATGCAATGTCCCTTTGCTTGTATATATAGAAGCACAGCCGTACCGGCTGCTACATCAGAACCCATATGTGTACAAGTATCGTAATATAACCATGCTACTGCTTTATCTTAGCACTATATTGTTTATCTGGTATGACGCAACTTTCTCATATACCTGTTATTTATTATCAAGACCCCTCAAGCTTGGTGTAATGACTTCATATAACTATGCTCCGCTATCAAATGCAATCGATATCCTCTCTAGAAATTTCACACCCGAAGGGGCGCGCGGAGGCGCGCGCCATTCTACTAGTTATAAATAACTAGCAAACCGTGCTCGTGCATTTCAACGGGTCCAATATATTTTGAATTGGATTTTGGATTATCGTAGCATGTGAGCTTGAGTCATGAGTCGAAATCCCAAACGAGACATGAAAAGTAAAGTTTGTTTAAAAAACGAACCGAAAAAAGAGTTGTCCGCTACATGAAGAGTAAAGTTGAACATATGTATTTTTGTGAATGAAAAAAAAACATATCAGAAGAAACACTCCTAACAATTTAAAGTTTTGGATGACAAAAGTTAATTCATAGGACAAGATCCTCTCCCTCTATTAATTTCACTCTCTAACCCTAAGCAAAACTCTCAACCACTCGAATAAAAAGCCACAAATCACCTTGACCATAGCTATCATTTTTAGTCGAGGGCACATATATATCAACACTGGCTTTGATTTGGACGTGGGGTACCTTTTAGTAGTTAGTCTCAAAATAAATACGTATATATCAAACATTTACAATTACTATCCATCGTGGACTTTCTTTCATGTACACCGGACCTGGTCCCACACGCCAGCCTCAGCGGCGGCCACATACATCCAGGTAGTTGCATGGAAGGCACCCCGTTTTGACCAACGCACTAGCTTCCTTTTCCAGCCGCTATTCCTATTCCTCGTCTCGTCGTGACGCGGGAAAAGCCCCGATCACGACCTGGTCCTAGTACCCAGCTCCGCTCATCGACGTCGACGGCAAAAAATTCCACCGGTTTTCCACGGCTAGTCGTCGCCCCGGCCCTCACCGTGACGTGGCGCCCCACGACGACAAGGGCATCCCGACGACGGCGGACGCGGCCGCGGACGACGCGCCGGACACCGGGATGCCCATCGCCACGCGGCACCAGCCCTGCTGCACCGGCGCCGTCGCCGTGGCCGCGGTCACCGGCACTGTCGGAGCCGCACCAGCCGCCGTCGTCGTGGCCGGCGCGTCGTCGTCGCGGAGGCCGAGCACGCGCACGGCGAGGTGCACGACGCCGTGGCCCCAACCGCCCGGTGATGCGCCCCCATCGCGGCGCGGGCAGCGGAGCGAGTAGCTGAGCCGACGGAGCGCGCGCGGCGGGCGGAGGCCGTCGAGCACGTCGGCGGCGGGGATGCCGCACCACCCCAGCGGCGTGGCGCCGACGAGCCGGCAGGCGGGCTCGGACAGCACGGAGACGTGGACGTGTGCGCGGCCCTCGAGGAATCCCGCGCCCACGGGGACGACGAGCGTGTCGCCCCACGCGTGCTCGCCGCCGCTCGGTGCGCCGCCCGCCACCGCCGTGCTGCAGGAGGCCGAGCCGCCCGGCGCGTCCGACGACGACACGGTCACGTACGGCCGCAGTCGGCGCGGCAACGGCGAGTAGGACGGCGGCAGGCGGAGCGAGTCCGCCGACAGGACCGTCACCTCCAGCGCGACGCCGTCGACGTCGTAGTCTCCGCTGCCGGCGGCGGCGCCGTTCTTGGTGGGCCGCAGGAACCGCAGCGACGACGACGACGACATGGCCATGGCCGTGCGGGCGCCCCTCGTCTGGTGCAGCAACAACAGGCAGTAAAGCGGGCGGGTGGCCTGGCGTGGCGGTTTATACGGTGGTGCATGGCGTGGAGAGGGTGTAGCCGGGGAAATTATGAGGGAGGCGGGAGGAGGACGAGGAGCAGCTTCGTTGGCTCTCGCTCTCTCTTGCATTGCATCGGGGGAACGAAGCCGCACAGAAGGTTAACGAGCTAGCTCGGGAGATCGAACGAAGAAGCCGCGCCCGCGCGCGTTAGTTCTGGGCGTCTTCGCGGAGCGATATGGCGATGGCGACACAAACCTTTCTCTAATAATTCCATCGTTTTCTTCTCCCGGGAAGAAGAAGAAGAGGTCTACTGCTGCATCTTCGACGCTTTCTCGTAAAATAAAAGGTTTTGAATTCGCAGCCGTCGGCAGCTAGGCGGACGGTGGTGTGTGTTATTGCGAGGACTTGGAATTCAAATCAGACCGTCGATCGGAATGTTTCAAAAAAAAAGATTCAAACCGTCGGAATTGAATTCAAAACAGGAACTTGCGTACGCAGCCAGCTCTGGGGGCAGGAACAACGTACAGGATCGGCAAAATATAATAATCCTCGTGGAGTTGGAACCTACACGTATGACTTGTCCTGTACGTGTGACTGCTGTTTTGACGCTCTGACAGCGACGTACACGTCGTTCCTAGCAGCTAGAGTGATCTGTATGCAGTAGTATATTTGTACACGTAGAAAAAATTAAAATACGCGGTAAATAAATGTGACGGCGGGTCAAAACTGATTTGCCAAAAGGTCGATGTAAATTGGATATTTCTTTCGAATAGAGATGAAGAGGGCAAGTTTTGTTGCTATAGTATACTGTTGATTATGGTTACATCAGCAGCAGGACGTGTCGTGCATCAAGAACGCATATGTTGGTGGGGTCAGTGATTACACACACTAAACACACCTGACCTAGCTAATCAATTGAGATGGTGGATATTTATTATTGGGAAAGCCGCATGATTTTTTTCTTGCGTATCGTTTTTCTTAGTAGTGGGCAGCATGAGTGATTAGCACCAATTAAAAGGTGGTAAAAACTGTAACATATATAAAACGACATGTTCTTCCATTTAAACCCAACAATATCGTTAGACTTGAAGTGGCACGCCTTTTCTTCCTCACGCATGAGGGACATAATCCACAATACAACTATCCGCATTTTGGAAGGCCCTAGGACAAAACTTTTTTTTTTTTTTTTTTGAATTACACACTCACCTCTATGAACACACGTAGTCAAACCCTACCCATGAACACCTCCGAAGTACTGAGCCGACAGATCTTGAAATTCACAAAGTCACCACAGACCCCTCGGTGTCGACAGGGACATCGCCTACCATTAAATACATAGCGCCGATAATTTCTGGAATAAATCTAGGAAAACGCGAGCACCGTTGCCAAGTCAAGGACTTAAACCCGAGTGGGCTGGTTACACCACAAGGAATCCAACCAACTAATCTAGGATCAATTCGTAGGCCTAGTACGAACTGTTTTTTAGATTTCACGAAAGCATAACGCAGACGCTTAACACGCACGCACACTCACCCCTATGAACACACGCGACGCAAACCCCCGCCCCCGCGGAGCACCTTCGAAGGACTGAGCCGGTAAATCTTAAAGTTCACGAAGTCACCACAGGCGCCTCGCTGTCGACAGGACTCGCTGTCGATAGGGACGTCGCCTACCACTTAATGCATGGTGCCAGAAAATCCTGAAATAACTCCAGGATAAAGTGTCGTACCCAGGATTTGAACCTTGGGTGGGAGCCCCCAACCAATGGCCTTTGTCATGCGTCGTGAGCCCCTTGACGCCTAGTATGAACTGGTTGTGATGGGTCATCAAGACTATGTATATGTTTGTGTAGTATTCATTTAGGTATACTCATGTCCTTTCGTGACTAAATAAAGTGGTCCACTAGTTTTCCTATTCTCCTTTTCCCAACACCTGGCAAATGTTTCTTAGGTAACATTGCAAAATTTCTAGCATCTATACTTGGAGGAAAACATATATGAATATATTATCAAAGAACAAACACCCTAACCAATTAACAATAACTACAAGTATTAGAGGTTGGAGCCTTCAACCTTGTATATGAACGAAGGAGATTAGAGTTGGAGGGTCCTTCCCTACTCTTTCACCGGTCATGGCTTCAATATAATACTTGGTCTCAATACTACCTATTGCTATGCATCAATAAATTTGTGTGTAAAGATAGTATGGAAGAAAGCAGTGAGAGCATGTTCGGTGGCCAAAGGGCCGTTGGCGATGAGTGGGCGAGGTGGTGCAGGGACTTGTTTCATCCCACATTGAAGACTTAGTGATTCATGGAGTTGGATCCCAATCAAATTGTCATGGATCACTCACTGGTTCACACTGGGAGGCTCTCCGGGACTTGCTGCCTGCATATCGCAAAATTTCCAGAGTTGAGATAGGGAACGGGCAGAGCACTTCGTTTTGGGGTGATGTATGGACCGAGGATAGCACACTAGCAGACCGCTTCCCCGCAGTACACATCCATTGTACTGATCGGGATGTCTCGGTACAGGACATGGTGTCAAGGCCACTGACGTCGCGACTACAGAGACGCCTCAGCCAGCAAGCGTTGGTTGAATTGCAGCAACTTGAGTCCTTAATACAGGAGGTGGTGCTTGCCGACTCGGAAGGCCATCGCTCCTGTTTCTTCGCCAGTGCCAGCCAGCGCTTGCTCTCAGGTTTGGTCTACAAGGCCTCCATACAAAGTGGCCACACCTGCCCTGAATACCGCTTTGTCTGGCAAAACTTTGCTCCCCCACGGTGAAATTCTTTGGCTGGCTGCTTACCAAGAACAGGATCAACTGCAAAAACAACTTGCTCAGCAAAAACATACTTGAGGATGACATGTGTGCCATATGTGCCCAGAGTTCAGAAACTGCAGATCACCTGATAGATCACCTGATAGCAGGTTGCCCCTTCGTGCAAGAGTTGTGGACCCGGATTGGCTGGCAAGCTGGAAGTGTGGCTACAGTTCAATGCCGGTGGGAAACGACAGCCCCAGTATCAATGCCGAGAATGGCACTATCCTCGCCGGCCCTTCTCCGGGAAATATGGAAACATAGGCATGATGTAGTTTTCAGAAACATGCCTCTGATCGAGCCATCCACGCTTGATTGCTGCCTGTAGAGAGTCTGCAAGGTAATGGAGGTGCCGACTCCCCAAAAATGATGCTAGTCTTTTCTCTTTTTGGTGTAACAATCTTCCTATCTAAGTCTCCCCTCGGCGATTGCCAGCCACCCCCGGCGATTGCCGGCATCTGTGGCGCAATATATCAGGTTTTTTTTTACCCCTCCCGTCGGTGACCTCAAAAAAAATTTGTCATGGATGTCTAATGATTTTTCATAAGTTCATTCGGCTAAAGTATACCACCTCTCTTTCCCTTTGTTTTTGGGAGAGTGCAGAGTTTTTTTATTTGGTTTCCAAAGCAGAGTGTAAAACCAGATTTAGAGAAGCTAGAAAGATGTTGTATTGTTGATAGCCTCTTGGCCCCAAAGACCTACTATTTTCTTGACGAAAAGGTGGTCCTTGACAAAAAAAAAAATGCCCATCATAACAAAGTTTTTTTTCTATATTTTAATTTTTTTTTTTTTTTTGCAAAAGTAGTCACCTAAATAAAAACTTTCAAAAGCATACACTATCAACAATTGAAAAGTTGGTGGAAAATGTAATCTTAAAAATGTGACTAGGACCTATCATTTTGAATTATCAAAGATTTAAATTATGCTACTTCAACTGACAAAAATTTCCTTTCTAAATCGGTGAAGATTGCATTTTCCACGAGGCACATCTTAAAAATCATAATTCTTTCCTAGAGAGTTCGGATGTTAGTAAAATATATGAAAATTATAGCCCTGTTCATCTGCCACAATCAGCCAGCTTATCAGCCATATGACAACTTATTTTCTCTCACAGAATACTATTGAATCAACCTGCATGTGTCAGCTCATTGATCTGCCAAACAGGCCCAAAGTAGCTTACAACATTTTTTTGTTTGAAGCCATCATGAGGCTAAACATAGTAACCAGGGGCGGAGGGAGGGGGCACTGGGGGTGGCCTGGCCTCCCCAACAGCCTGCAAATTCTCTATCAGGTATCATTTTTATTGTACTTATAACAAATTGTAAATTTCATTTGTACTGCATACTGTTGCAGCCAGGTGATGCTGAACTGGTGGAAGGCACTGGTGATTTTGACTACCTGCCTAACCATGTAAAAGAGATGCAGATGGAACCACTATCGTTTAGGTGCTGAAGGATTAGCTGATGGAGACTCGAGCTCTTCAACTAACTCTCCAATCAATCGCACCGATGAGGAACCATATGTTGCAACCAGTTTGAAGCGACGGCTTGTATTTGTTGAGTGTAAAGCAGCTAAGCTCAGTTCAAGCAATGATTACTTGACTTGTGTTCAATGCATTGCTAATGACCGGTTATTAGTTGCTTTCGTTTTTTGTGTAATCACTTAACCACTATGTAGATGACTTCCCTCATCTCCTGTTTTCTTCCCCTGCTTCTTCTCCACGAGGAACTCCTTGAGTCCATGGAGCGCGACGTCGACGTCCTCACTCCGTAGCAGCATCTCCGACACCTCGGCCGGCGTCACTTCCACCGCCGAGAGCAGCTCCTGTATCTCGACGAGGAAGTAGTTGGAGGCCAGCGTCTTGAAGGCATCCCAGCCGCAGTAGCCCATGTAGACGTGCATGTCCATCCGGCCTGGCCGGAGCAGTGCTGGGTCGAGGCGGTCCTTGTAGTTGGTGGTGAAGACGATGATGCGCTCCTCTCCGCTGGTCGACCACAGCCCGTCGATGAAGTTGAGCAGCCCGGACAGTGTTATGCCTATGCCCTCCGTCAGCCGACGACGCTGAAAATATACTGCACAAGGTCAGACAAAGGCAGAACAATAATTTAATTCTGATAATGATTACACAATCTAATCTCTTACTACCTTGGAGTAGTGGTCTTCATCGTCATTTGTTGATGGGCCGCCTTCATCGTCGCCGCTCCTCTCAGGGCCTCCACGGCTTTTTGCGCTGAAGCAGGAGTCGATGTCCTCGATGACGAGGATGCACTTGTTGGACATGGAGGTGAGCAGCTCCTGCAGCGTGGAGTTGGAGTCCACGTTGGAGAGGTCGAGGTCATAGATGTTGAACCCGAGGTAGCACGCCATTGCCGCGACGAGGCTGGTCTTGCCGGTGCCTGGCGGGCCGTAGAGCAGGTACCCGCGCTTCCACGCCTTGCCAATGCGCCGGTAGTAGTCCTTGCGCTTGAGGAAGCGGTCGAGGTCAGCAACGATGGACCGCTTGAGGTCCAGGTCCATGGCGAGGGTGTCGAACGTGGCCGGGTGGTGGTGGCTTCTGCCGCGCCCCCACGACCCGTAGTCGCTCGAGAAGATCTTGAGGGTGCGCTCCCGCCGCCGCGCCGCCTCCACGGTCGCCGTTATGAACGGGATGTACCTTTCGAGCGCCATGTCCGTGTGCTCCGCATCGAAGGTAAGCTCCAGCGACGACACCGACACGTTGTCGTCGTCGATGGTCGTGGTCCTCCCGACGAACCACCACGTGAACTTGACGCCCTCGAAGACGTCTGCCATACTTTGGCCGGCTTCCAAGGACAGGACGTACATCCCCCGCCGCCGCCGTCGTATTCGGCTCGGGACGAGTCTTCGGACTCGTCGTCGTAGTCTCCGCCGCCGCCGCCACGGACGCGGCTTTGCGAGGCACAACCGGGTGGTGGCGTGCGGGTCGATCCGGGTGGCGAGGTACGCACGCGCGTCCGAGAAGAGCCTGGTATAACCGAAGCGGCTCCCTGGATGACGAAGGTCCTGCGCTGCGGCAGCGCGTGCTGCAGCCTGGCGCCGCCGCGCAACAGGAACGAGGCGGCCCAGCGCGCGGCCTCGCGCAGCTCGTCCGGCAGCAGCTCCCGCGCCATGCCGCGCGCTAGCACGACGTACGCGGTCACCGTGGCGGCCATGGCCGCCGCCTCCTTGTAGATCTCCAGCACCTTGCTGTAAGACGGCAACAACGCCGCTACCTCCTCCATCGCCCACGCCGCTCAGCCGGAAGCGCAAGCGGCTGAGAAGAAAGAGACCAGTAGCTACTATTTATACCGGAACTAGAGGATATCTCGATATGCTAGAAAGAAATGGAAGAGGTAAAGGAATTTCTAGATGAGTGTACACCTAAAAGATACTAAACCTCTGTTCCAAAAAATTATTATCTTCTTATCAAAAAAAAAAAAATTACTATCTTGTAGTAAGGCATTCACCAAGCAAGGAAACCCCTTTTGAAGCTGGCATCTCGATTCTCCATTACATGACCTATAACAGGGGTTGTAAACTAGATTACAAGCAAGAGAAGGAGGCCCACAATGGAAAGCCACGGAGAGACGGCAAGGTAGAGGTTCTCACCTTCCCTAGCGCCCTGACGGCCTCGCCGGCACCGGGCGCCGACGCCCCCTTCCTCCTCCTCCACCAACCCCTCCTCTTCCTCCTCCCTACCCGCACGTCGTGTCATCCGGGCTGTGTGGAATCAAGTCACCGCCGCCGCCTCCAGTCTCGGCCGCCACGGCCCATGGTGGCCTCCTACCCGCTGGATCCGACGACCCGCCCCGGTTGCTCGCGCGAGGATCGGTGCCCGGCACGGTCGTCGCAGCCCCAACCGCTCGCTGTTTGTCGCGCCCCATCCGAAGGTGGCATAGCGGAGCCCTTGGGTCAGCGGTGAGTTGCGATGGGATCATCCCCACCGTCGGATTTCGCGCGTCGTAGCCTTCTTAGGACTCCTTCGACTCGGCCCCCCGCCGCTGCCGCCATCTCGAGACTTCCGTCGCCTCGGCCCCCGCTTCGTCGCGCCCCCATCGAGGTGGCATAACGGAGCCCTTGGGTCCGGCGGTGAGTTGCCGATGGGCTCATCCCCGCCGATCGGATTTCGCGTCGCCGCCTTCGGGATTCCTTCGACTCGGCACCCGCTCGCTGTCACCATCTCGAGACTCCGTCGCCGCCCCCCCGCTCAACGCCCGGCAGGTGTGGCCCCGCCGCCACTCGGGCCTCGTCGCCTTGGTGTTTGTGCGGTCCTCCACACCCCCACCGCTAACGCCACCAATGCCGGGCTTCGCCCGCGTAGCCGTCTCGAAGGTTGTCGCCGACTTGGTGGCTGCAGCCATCTCTGTTCCCCGCTCATGAAGCAGCCGTCTTGAAGCTTGTCGCCGACTTGGTGGCTGCGGCGGAGGCGGTCCAAGCTCGCCCGGGGTCCTCCTCCTCCCCCTTCACCGCGCCATGTGGGAAAACAGCTCCACAACGTCAACGCCGGCGCAGCTCCGCCCCGTGCCGGTGCTGGAGGACGCTGCCAGGGGAGGCTCCGGGGAACGAGGCATGTCCCTCTCGCCCGACGCCGATCCCTTCATATCCTTGGGCAGATCCAAGCGCATGCGGTGGGATGACATCATCATCTCCGACTAGGCGGACATCGGCGAGGAGGAGGGGGTAACCGGGGATCCATCCTACCTCCATGTGCCTTGTCGGGGCCTTTCCAACTCGCCCGGCATCGGGGCGGAGGCTCAGCCCGAGCAAGTGCCGGGCCATCGACTCCGCCCGGGGCATCGAGTTGGCGGGCCTGCTAGCGTCGGGCGGTCGATGCCCCGGCGTCGCGGTTCCCACGCTAAGCACCGCCAAGCGCCGCAGGGGATGGCTCGTCATCACCGTCAGGAGGCGGCTCGAAGGGACCATGCGCCACGCCGGTGGGGCCAACGCATCCCCGTTCACCAATGCCCGGGCCCTAGGTTTGGCGGCGAGCACCGGGTGCTCTGCGACCGCCGGCCGTGCATGCCCGCCCCACTTTATGATGTCTTCGGCACCATGTTCCCTGCGAGGCCGCCCCGCCGACTAATCAAGGATTCACTCTTGTTCAAAGTCGTAGGCACGGGCGGCGCGCCATGCCTCGCCCGCTCTGGAAGCGCCCGCCGCCCATATCGCCTTCACTCACCGGTCTCGCTTCAATCGCGCGGGGGGATCACATCGCGGCCGGTGCACCTCCTACCACTCGTTGCCTCTTCTACCTCAGCACAAAGGTACGGGCGAGGTAATCGCATGCATTAGCATCGTCGTCCACCCGGCGCCCTTTAGGTGGTGCCAAGAGCCTCGACGTTGTGCTGGTTCATGCCCACGCTAAGCTCACCATGGCATCGACAACGGCGGCATTGGCCAGGGGCCGTTGAGGCACTAAAACCAAAAGTGGCTCCTATCCTTTCTTTATCGCCCCTCGACTTTGACATCGCAGGGGATGGTGGTGGGCTCCTTTGTTGGCCGACATAAGTCGTTGAGGGAGGTCAACATCGTCGTGTCACCTGGCTACGCCGACAACGCCGCCACCGACACAGACCCACTCGAGCTAGAGTTGTATGAGGGTGCGGAGCCCCCATTTGGGTGGACCCGATGCTTGATGAGCTCGCGGCCTTCCTCGTTGTGCACCAATCTACCACCACTGCGGAGTCCCGGGGCGGTCTTTGCTAGACCCCTCCTTCGCCACCTCGTGTGGCCCAGCTCAACCCCACGGATCTTTGAGGCATTGGAGTTGGTCGGCGAGGACACCCGGCAAAGGACCCTCCACCATCGCTACCCCCACTCCCCGCACCGCCCCACTGCTCTTGCACCCTTGCTTCTGGCGCCCCACGGTAGCATCGGTGGCAGCCTTCATCGACTCCATTTGACGCTGCCATTGGAGGTGCCTCGATTGTGTCTCCAGCCTCGTGCACGGACTTCGGGGCCGTTGTCGACGACCGGGGTTCCCGCGTCGCGGCATCCGATTGGCCGCCAAATCGGCCTACCGCGATCCTCATCGAGAAGCGGGGAGCAGCGTGTCTTGGAGAACAAGTGGGGGGGCGACCTGGTCGCGTAGTGACTAATACTTCGGACACCACAATCGCCATCAAGTTCCACAGAGGATTCGGTGGTGATGTCCCGTCCTCTAGCGGGAAAGCGTCGCGGCGAGATCTTCCCATGCTCGGTGCTTGCTGGGCGTGGATCATGGCGGCCAGGAGCTTAAACGAAGTCTTAAGCGGTTGTGCTCGTCGCTTTAGTCACACAATAATTTCCTTAGTTCCAATGGTTGTTAGTGTTCAACTCGTGTGGTCAATGGTTGCTCGCCGTTAGCCAAGCGGGCTATGTAACTTTATTATCACTTTTCTTAGTGCAGCACGTCTGAGAGCACGCTTTGAAAAAAAAAAAAACTGGAAGAAGCATCAACCAATATAAAATTGATGGAGTTATTTGAACAGGTTGACAAGATAAAATAATTCAAATGAAGAGACGAGGAGATACGATGATTCAAAGTACATGATCTGCATGCAGGACGCAAACCAAACTGAGGCGAGCGAAAGGATCACGTCTCTGCTGTCTTGTTACGAATAGATGTACAAGCAGCATGGTGCTTAAAATTCTGTGAGCTAAGTTAGCTCACGTTTCCATATCAGGACCCACACGTCATGGGAAATTGATATGGTTTACGGCTGCCATCCTAAGCAAGGTAATTAGCGGATTATGTTCCCTGCAAGCCACAAAGATTCGGCAGTTAGCGTGGGGAGCTAGGTAAGGAGCAATCCACGCCAAAACGATCTACGTATAGCTAAGCCAAAAGACTTACTCCCTTTGTCCCAGTTTATAAGGCGCGGTCAAACCTGACATGGTCTTCCAAATTATAATTTGACCATTTATTTATTTTATATTATATTATTGATGATTATAATTTTAGCATCATTAGAGGGTACATATGATTGCGAATCTAACTATATCAACTTTGCATTATAAAAGTGAAAACATGTTAGCTAAATTATTGGTCAAAAATTGTAAAGTTTGAATCTTGATATACGTGCGGGGGACGGAGGGAGTATCAGACAAGCGTACGGAAGAACAACAGAGAGAGCAAAGTATAACACCTTTTTTTTTTTTTCCTTTGTTTTTAGGGAGAGAGCAAAGTTTTTTTTATTTGATTTCCAAAGTGGAGTATGAAACCAAATTTAGCTAGAAAGATGTTATGTATTGTTGATGTTCTTTTATGCCTTTTGGCCCCCAAAGGCCTACTATTTTTTCTTGAAAAGGTAGTCCTCGACACAAACAATGCCCATCACTACCTGAATGCAGGCAAAACCACAATTACACTTGGCAAAAAAGCTATCGGCAAAGCTGTCTTTGTCGAGTGCTTTTTATCGGGCACTCGGTAAAACACTTATCAAGTGTCTCGACACTCGGTAAATTTTGAATCGAAAAAACCTGAAAATAATAGCAAACAAAAAATCAGGGGAGGGCCCCACCGGCCAGCACCCGCCCGTCTCCGTCAAAGTCACGAGTCGCAAGTCGTGGCATTTTTCGCTGCTACGCTGCTACAGAGCCTCCCGCACCACTGCACTACACACTCACATTTGTGTATACTTCATTTTTGGTTCCCCAAATATTATACTAAACCGAGTAAAACTTACTTGTTTGAGGCCCTAAACAATTTCAAATCAAAAACTTGTCAACTACAAATTTTCATAACTTTTCAAGATCTATAATTTTTATTTAGGGACTTGCACCATTCGAGGTCGTTTTACAAAATTTGAATTTTTTAAATTTTTAAAATTTTGACGCAGATTTTGCATGACAAGATCAATTTAAATGAAAAAAATTGCCAACTATAAAGTTTCATTACTTTTTGATATCTACAAAGTTTATTTTGGTTTTTTTTCATCCAAGGTCGTTTGAAAAAAAAATAAAATTTTAAAATTTTAAAATTTAGACCTTGATTTTGCATGACAAGATGAATTCAAATGAAAAAGTTATCTACTACAAAATTCTATAGCTTCTCAAGATCTACAAAGTTTATTTTGGTTGTTTAGTCATATGTGGTGGTTCTAACATTGTTCACAAATCTTATATCTCTCTCTTGTAGTTTATGAAACTACGAGAGAGATATGTAAGTGTGAACAAATTTACTTTTACTTTGTCATATGAAACAAAACAAATATTGTACATCTTGATGAGTTATGTAATACTGCAGTTGAAAACTTTTTTCATTTGAATTAATTTACATCTTCAAAATGTGCACGAAAAGTTTCTTTGCCTAGTGCCAAAAAACACTTGGCAAAGAGCCTCTTTGCCGAGTGTCGAAAAAACACTTGGCCGGCCTTGTTTGCTTAGTTTTTTTTATCAAATGTTTTTATTTGGCACTCCTCTTTGCCAAGTGCCCAAAAAAAAAAACAAAAAAAAGACACTCGACAAAGAAGTGGATTCCGGAAGTGCATCATGACAAAGTTTTTTTGTTTCTATATTTTAATTCATTTTTTCGCAAAAGTAGTCACCTAAATAAAAACTTACAAAAGCATACACTATCAACAATTGAAATGGCAGTGGAAAATGTAATCTTTAAAAAATAAACTAGGACCTATCTTTTTGAATTATCAAAGATTTAAATTCTGCTACTTCAACTACAAAATTTTGCTCTCTAAATCGGTGAAGATTGCATTTCCACGACGCATTTAAAAATCACAAAATTTTCCTAGCGAGTTCGGATGTTAATAAAATATATGAAAATCATAGACTTTGTAGCTTACAACGTTTTTGTTTGAAGCCATCATGAGGCCAAACATAAGTGATGTAACGTTATTTAAATCTAAACATTGTAACAATTGTCATGACACTAAGATGGGTTAAAAATGAAATTTTGTGATCTACAAAGATTTACTCCCTCTGTTCGAAATTATAAGTTATTTTGTCTTTTTAAGTACATAGATTTTGAATGAAGGTAAGTACTTAGAGAATACAAAATGGCTTATAATTTGGAAACTGAGGGCGTATATCTCACTGATCTATATAGTTGTTAGATATTTTTGTCTACATACGAATAACATGAAAATGTTTCTCTTTTTTTTAAAAAAAATACGTTATGTAAGGAGTGAATAAATCTACCTACCCTCTAGCACATCAAATCCCAAATAAAAGTTATATAGCTTGATAATATTTACAACATTTTAACTTATCATCTTCTAATTTCAACCAATCTTTGTGCCAAATAAGTAAATACAACATTTTAGATGTACAAATATGAACCTTAACATCATACTGACAATTTAGAGATCAAGGTAGCTTTAAACGAGCTTCAAAGCTGTAGATATCATCGCGCTATATAATTTCATATAAATTTTATTTCTATAGGCCCATTGCAAAAAAATGATTTTATATGACAGGTGTGTAGAAAAAGAGACTTCCTAAATGAAATGTTGGAACAAACATCTCGCCATTTATAAAACTGACGATAATAGTATTTTTTTTTAGGGAATGTACATTTACTAGAAACAGTTGTTATTATTATACAAAAACTAATTACGAAATATAAAAAAAAAAAAAAATCGTCTGCAACAAAAAGTCAGGCCGTCCCCGGCCCATAGCCCATACTGCCTTGCCGCTCTAAGCCCAGTGGGCCAGGAGTCAGCACCTCTTTGCAAGTCCATCTCGAGCCCATTAACGAGTTACTACGATCCAGAAGCACGCACGCACGCACGTGACGTGGCTGGCAGCAATTCCACCATCTCCTTCTCCCCTGCAGCACCTGTCGCGTCTCCCTCCCCGACCGAGCGATCTAGCTAGAGAGAGGGCGAGAAGCAGCAGCCGCCGGAGGAGCTCGCCGAGGCCGCCGCCGCCGAAGACGACCATGGGGTTCTGGGTGACCACGCTCATCTTCTTCCTCGCCGGCGTCGCCGCATCCCTCTTCACGCTCCTCTGCTGCAACCGCGGGCCCTCCACAAACCTGTACGTCCCCCCTCCCTCCCCTTCGATTCGATCCCGCCGGTCAGTGATCCGGCGTCGTGCGCATCTGGGCTTGGAATTAGGCATGAGGATTTGAGGCTTGGGATCCTGCGCGCGAGATTTGGCGGGTTTGACCGCAGATCGATCGATTGCGGTGATGTTGGGTTAGGGTCACGATCTAGATTTGGGTATTGTCTAGTTTTTGCGAGGATTTCCTTAGTGAGATCCCGTGACGGGGCTTCTGTAATTCGTCAAACATTGTTCTAGCAGGCCTAGCAGGCCTAGGCTTTTTATACTTAGCTTGTAATTCGTCACTAAGTAAATGTATTTAAGTTAGTGTCTAAGTTTGCGGCTAGTTTTTACTACTCACGCACAGTTTAGTTACATTGCTCAAAGACAAATGATAAGAAGACTCCTAAAAGTTATGCACAAATGTTACCACAGATGAACATTACTCATCAATTTGATGTGTACAAATATGTTAGGTTGTTGGTTCTTTCTTGAAAGGCTAATGCTAAAATTTGGTATGGAAGAACGTTGGTTAAACTTTCATGGGTTGACTCCGAATACGGAGCACAATTTAGCCACTTCTACATGCTACTGTTTGTGAACAGTGGGAGTTCATGCGTTTTCAGATCTAGTGGGGCCATGGTGCCTAAAAGTGGCACATTATGTATGTGATTAAGCATGAATCTTAGAATAGCATCATTGGCTATGGTAATAGGTGTGTGCTCACATATAATTGGTTTTATAATATTTCACCAGTTATGTGCTGCTTTTCCACCCCTTAAAATTGGTAAAAGAAAATTCTCCTCACTCATAGATTTGGGTTTCTTCTCACTGCGTAGATTTGGATGTGATGGGAAGAACTATATCCTGTTAGGTTTATGTGGTTGCTTTTATCACTGTCACAGTTACACTTGTGTGCTTTCATGGATATCATATTATCACCATTTCAGCTTCGTAATTATTACTACTGCAAACATACCTATTTGTTATTCTTATGTTCTATCTTTGAGAGATTTTACTTATCTTCAACAATCATCCTCCAACTTTTTCTCACCATCTGGCCACTATTACCTTTGTTTTGCATTAGTTTTGGGGTGTTGTAGAAATGAAAAGTTATTAGTGTCCTTATTTGTTACTGTTGATGCATTTATAAATGCCTCAAATTATATTACATTGATTGATTCAACTTTTGTGACCTATGTTGTGCAGATTCCATTTGACCTTGGTAACTACAGCAGTAATTTGTTGTTGGATGATGTAAGTTCCTATCCATGCTTTCTTTTACTTCATATAAAGTTGTCTCTGGCTGTTAAGGTTACTCACAGCTCAAATAGTAATTGACAATAGGGGCACATGCTTTCTTTTACTTCATAAAGTTGTCTCTGGCTGTTAAGGTTACTAACAGCTCAAATAGTAACTGACAATAGGGCACATGTGAATATTTAGGTCACTTACATAATATGAAGTCATGAATAGCAAAAATGTTGAGCTTGTAGTAACCTGACACCTTATGATTAATAGCCTATTTTTAAATGACTAGGACAATAGGATCCCAATCCCATATGAACAGTATTTTGGAAAGCCAACAACAAAACTGGGTTAATATAATTGGAGAGTCACTAGTGTCCCAGTAATGTACAGTTAATATTTTTAAAAAAATAATTTCATCATGCTTTTGATCTTGGCAAACAATCTTTCAACTAGTTCTTGTACTATATATGTGCCACTTTAAATTCTATTGATGCAAATAACATGATACTGGAAAGTTTGTTATTAATTCATTGTTACTAGTTCTTGTAATATACATGCGCCGACTTTAAATTCTATTGATCATGCAAATGACATGATACTGAAAAGTTTGTTATGAATTCATGTTTTTACAAAGTAACTGATTCTTAATTGACTAGAGAAGGATGTGCTAGAGACATAGTTCACATTTTCACAGTGAGCCCTTTTATCTGGCTGTCTGTGTTCCTGTTTTCCAGGGGGAATATGTAGTAGTAGCAGTAGTCATCTACTAGATGGAAGCATGAAAATGTAAAAATGATATGTACTCCATCTGTCCAAGAAAGAATGCAATTCTTGCAGTGTCATGTTTTAATATCTTAATTTTATCAATTACAGATAAAGAAACTACTAATATCTGTGACATCAAATGCATACAGTTAGATTAATTACGAAATGTATTTTCATACTAAATTGATTTGGTGCTATAAATGTGAATATTATTCACTAGAAACTTGGCCAAACGAGCTGAAAATATTCCAAAAGATGAAACCTGCTTTCTGCTACTTATACCGCATCCCTGTACCATTCAGTTTTTTTCGCTCAATCACTATGGCTGTATTGGGGCTCCATTGTTTCGCTAACCATGTGCTAATGTTTCTCTGTAGGTATGCAATCGTTTACCTTGCTCAGATGAAGCCATTGATCAACCCAATCCTGAGCGGAGAGTGAGCCCTGCCTCTGCATTGAAAAGAATGAAAACTAGACCTGCTGTACCATTATTCAGTCTGAACTTTCTATTCATTTTGGCCCACCTGATGAAATAAGTAAACTGCCATGAGTGTTTTTTGCTACTCGTCACTCCAGACATTGAGGAGGCTCGCTGTGATTAGTGTATGCAATTGTATGATATACGCAATGAGAATAATAATATCTATGTGCCTGCGCCTGTGCTTTTGTGGGAATGTTTGGGTGCGTGTTTCCCAACTTCGTTTGTCACGTGTTTGTCTGCTTGAATTGGAATTGGGAACATAAAGCAACGTAGCACGATTTGCTGTTTCAGTGGGCGGTACTGACTTTTGAGCTTATATTTGTTGGTGTCACTGGTACACTACCCATGTCTGCTACTTTCATCACGCTTTAAAGCCGAAGGTACACCTTTTTTTTTGGCGACTAATTGTTTGATTCACGTTTAATCATGACATGATCCACGTTTTTCACATTTTTTTTTTTTTTCTATAAGGTGCATGCCGTTGCTCCTCGCATTCTCAACTACTTCAGGGGCATCTCTAAGAGATTAGCTAAACCGTTTTCTAAAGCTAAATTTAACTATTGTCAAAGGAAAAATCAAGACTCTAAATGACTCACTAAATTTGCTTGCTCCATCTCACCTCAAATTTTTGGGTAGCCTATTTCACCATCCATCCTCGTTGGAGTACCTAGTATTTTCTTGTCAAATCCTAAAATAGTAAATTTGCTAATCTCTATTAGATGTAAAACTATAGTACTAGATAGCACTTTTTTTTTTTTTGGAATTACACATCCGTTGTCACAACACGACGCACACTCACCCAAAAAAAAGAAGCTAAATTTAACTATTGTCAAAGGAAAAATCAAACCTCTATAAATGACTCACTAAATTTGCAAGCTCTCCATCTCACCTCATTTGCTCTCTAATTTTGGGTAGCCTATTTCACCATCCATCCTTGTTGGAGTACCTAGTATTTTCTTGTCAAATCTATTTTAGAAAGCAGCTAAAATAGTAAATTTGACGGTGGGTCTTTTGGGCTAATCTCTTGAAGATGATTAGATGTAAAACTATAGTACTAGATAGCACTTGGCACATGGCCCTGACAGAAGTTTGTTTATTTATTATTTTTATAAAAATATTTTTTATAACAAAAGGACAGAATTGTGTGTTTTTTAACAAATATAAAAGTGACATGCGATTAATAATACATTATTAACACCAATCACGTCTGCACATGGCGTCCTAATGGAAGCAGCCCACCAGATCTGAAGCCCAAAGTTTTTTTTGGCCCAAAGCCCATCCAAGCCCTTGGTCCATCTCCTCCTCCACTCTACTGTGCTTGCTGTTGCTGCGTTCTCCTTCAGTCAGATCCAGTGATCCACCCACCTACCAGCTCCGGCCGCCGGCGATGGCCGTGTTCCCCTTCTCCGTCCCCGTCCCGATCCCGATCCCGCCGGCGCTTCTCCACGCGGCGGCAGTGCTCGCGCTAGCCGCCGCCGCCCACTTCCTCCACCTCCCCTCCCTCTTCCTCTACGCCCTCCACACCTACATCCACCCGGACGCCGTCCCTTCCAACACCCCGCGCGCCGTCCTCCGCCCGCCGGGCTCCAACGCCGGCCCGGCTTCCTCCAAGCGCGGCGCCGCCAAGGACAAGGACCCGTTCGACGCCACCTCCGCGCAGCTCTACCGCCTCCGCCTCTCCCACGCCACGCTCGCCTCCCGCCCGCACTTCGCCGCCTACCACCTCGCGCTCCTCCTCCCGCTCGCGCTCCTCCGCCGCCCGCACTCCTGCTCCCGGCCGCCACCGCGGCGTCCCCGCTCGCGCCGCTCGTCCCCGCGGCCTACCTCTTCGTCGCGCTCCTCCGCCACGTCGTCGTCCCGTCGCCGCGCCCCGCGCTGCTCGCCGCCGCGCTCGGCGCGCTCCTCGTCACCACCGTGCTCTCCTCCAGCCCCTTTGCCGGCGCGCTCGCGTCGCTCGCCGCGCTCCCAGCCGCGCGGTTCGCTCGCGCGTTCTGGCTCGGGACCGACCAGCCTCGCACCAGGCTCGCCGTGCTCTCGTCGTCCGCGCCGGCGCGCCTCCTACTCCACCTTGCCGTCCTCGTCTCCTCTGTGGCCACCATCCTACGATTCTGCGGGTTCGTGGATGGCGCCGAGCAGGAGGCGACGCTGCTCGCCGCCGCGGCTGGGCTGCAGCTGCTGGCGGCACGGCCGGCCGTGCAGATGTACCTCAATGAGGCTGTGTTCTGCTGGTACCAGCGTCTGCACGCGAGCCGCTCGCCGGACACCGAGTATGGCCGGGCCAAGGTTTTCTTGCACAACCACCACCTCTGTGCCGTGGCCACGCAGCTCGTCGCGCCGCCACTGCTCGTGCTGACGCTGCTTGCATTGTGGCGGGTGCAAGGGAAGGACTTCTTTGAGGGCGTGGAGGGGTTGTACTGGCTTGTTGGATGGTCTGTTGCCATGAAGGAGGCGGCATTGCTTGCGGCACGGTGGGTTGTGGCTGTGTGGTCGGCGGCGACGGTGATCACGCTCGTGTGCTACAAACGTGGATGGTTATTTGTCTCGTGATCGATCCTTTCTTCCTTTGTTTCCTGCCTTTGTGATTGGTTCATATGGAGACTGGAGTTGTGTACTTGTGTTTGATAGAGCGAGATCCCAACCTGGATCTCTGGAGTTTTGGTACCACGGCACAAGTTTTTCTCCGCACTGTTTTGTTGCAAGAGAAATGTTGGATCAAATTCTTTTGATTTCCTTGTGTCTGTTCTTACTGGAGAAGCAATTTGAGGTCAGATTTTTTTTTTCTCCCTTTGGAGTGGAGTAATGTAACAGAAAACTGACCGGCCAGTCACCCTGTTGTACCCTTTGATTGATGGATATCAATGAATCATATTCTTTCTTTTATCATCAGAATGCATCTTGAAGACTATATCGTGTTGCATAATTATCTACGTGATTTTGACTTGCCTTTGTAATTGGTCACTTTGATTTCAAGAAAGAAAAATGCTTTTGCTTTGCATGCTTCAATTTGGCCTGTTGTGACTACCCACAAGGTAGTCACTCTTATAAAAGGTTCTTTTTTTTTGTGAAACCAATATATTTTTTGAAATGCCATAATTCAGGACAGTTTGCCATGACTGCTGCACAGTTTGTTCAATTACCTTGTTTTTCCCAAATGTTCAGATTCACACCTGTAAAACATTCATGTGAAGAATCAATCTTATCTTTCTACATATGTGCCTTGCCCTTGAGATCTTATAATATGTAAATGTTTTGAATTTGGTATGAAATTCATGCTCATTCTGATCTTAAAGTTTTGACCATTGCCTAGACTCACATTCTAAAATGAAATGATTCATCACTTAATGCTATGCAGTGTCTTCTGCAGTAATACTTAACACCTATTTCTCCTGTAGAAGTTTTTAACAGCCTTCTTTGGTGAATAGCCTCTTTTACCTTTTAAGGGGAAACAAAGAAGAGGAAACCAGAAACACTTGTGTTTGCATTGCACAAGTGGAACTTTACTGCCTTCCAGTCTCTCCTTCACATACTTTACAAGGTTGATTATGCTTTAGGCACCTATTGTGTGCTTGCTGAGAGTCTAAGCCTTCATCATCATCTTGTGTCTTTCAGCTGAAAACCATTAAGCATAATCACTTGGCACAGTCACATATCATTAGGCTTAGTTTATGGCTTTGCAGGGTGCTGGATGTTGGTCCACTATGTTGATCAAGGTCTTTGACTTGATCACTTACCTAGTTTCTATCAGCAAAGATTCGAGTTGATCTACATGTGGTTCTTCATGGCAAAAATACCTTTCGGTCAGTGCACGCGCCCAACTCTCCTTTGCATTATTACACCGTGCATGCTCTTGATCTTAGCCAAAAAGTTCAGGGAAGGGGATCAAAGTATTGTATTGTTCTGCCTAAAAGGAACATGTATGGGGCGCGTGTTCGATGGAGTACACGAAGAATGGTCCAAGGTCCAAGCCTGTATGCACCAAGGAAGAATCTTGGGGGGATAGAGACGAGCATACTAGTATTGTTTATTTGTATGAGCAAAACTAGAGCTGCTCTGATTTGGAACACACTGTTTCTGCATACTGAGTGGAGTGTGGGTCAGGATTAAGATACAGTAATCGTCACCCAGATCATTTGCCATTGGTTTATGTGTGTGTTGGATGGGCAGGTGACACCAGGAAAGGAAATCTGATGGAATACGTTCAAAAAAGAAATTTGAGAATCCCGTGTTCTTGGGGATTGTTGGTGCCATTCGAAGTACACTTCTAGTCCACTATCTCTCTCCTGTTTCAAACTTATGTTGCAATTAGTGATTTGTTAACTGTTATTTCAGTGAGAGGATCATATTAAGTAATAAGAGAAGCTGAGATGGAAAGCTGATGACAGTGATGAAGAAACTGGTATTGATTGATCAAAACCAATTCATCTGACATGAATTCCCCCTTGCTTTAGATACACAATCACCCACATGGTTTTTGGTTTTGCATCTAGTATTATTACTGCAAAAAATTTATATTTGGCATGTATCCTACCTAGATTTGTATAATTTGTGTACTAGTATAATCTACATGAGAAGATTAACGATGATCAGCAGTACTATGTATATAAAAGAAATGCCTTTGTGTGATAAAAAAATATACTACGAAGGAGCTAGGATTGAGCAATGATTGCAACAACCATTTGTAGTCAAATTGGGCATCACCTTCGTAGCTGATGCAGCATCTACCACCATTTGCAATTGTTTACCACCTACGTATGGCCTCATGCCAAATCTTAACACATTTTGTTCGTTTTTCTTGGCTTTAACATAATAACATGAGAACAAAAGGCAAAACAAGAGTCAAGCGTATTGTTGCTCAGAGGGGATCTATCAAAGTGACACCTTACCAAACCTTTTTGATGCGATTGAGGAATTGGGTGTACTACTTGTACTGTTACTGACTAGAGAGATTATGACCTTTTGTTGTAAACTAACTCTAATATCTTGAGTAGCAATTAGTCTCACTGACCAGCCTAAAATACCAGTAAATGAACTGAGAATAACAGGATTTGAAGTTTCAACCAGCTGGTAGCAAAGCTGAGAAAGAAAAAAAAAGGTGCCAAATTATTACAAAACCTTATCCTATTACTATTCTGCACCAATAATGGGAATATTAGTTGTCATAAAACCCATCTCCTATTAGTGAAGGAGAGATTATCTTTTGCATCAAGAAGATCTTTATGGGGCCCCCTTCCCCTCTTCCAGAAAAGACGCCAATGAATCACAAGACAAGAGAAAATGGAGGATCACCTTGTACACTTGATTCCAATCTCTCTTCTATCTAGAAGGTTTGTTTTGTGCAGAATCAAATGCCTGAATTTTTATGTACAGTATACAAATGCATGATTTTCACATGATGCTCCCTTTAAGTATCTTGTACCCTTCTACTGGTCATCAAGATCTGTACAACAATAAACATCACCTGGAAAATCAAGCTAAGGGAGATTAAAGAGAAAGCACATAAACAACACAAGAAAATCATTGAACAACTAACTTCTTTTTGTTACTACTGCAACCACGCACCCTCTCTTATATATGTATAAAAAAACATGTATATATATAAAGAAAGAAAGAAACCACGCACACTCACAAAAACAAGACCAAGAAAATCTCTGGGCAGATCCAAAGCCCCCACCATAACTGCTATTTTGAGGTGCAGTCTCCATCAGCTTGTTATTTTTCGCCATCTTTTGAATTTGTTTTTCGCAAATGTGACCTGCTCCTCTTTGCTAGCTCCCAGTCTTGGAGCTCGCTGCTTGCTCCCCACCCACCACCACTGGGCTCTTTTCAAATTTTAAATTCGATTAATTTGAAAGCCCAACTGAAATCAAGCCCACCGGCCACGATTATCTAAGCACATCTCTTTCAGTTCGGCAGGACCTTTTAATTAAATTTGCAGCCTCTAAATTATTTTCAAATGAAAGGAATCCTTTTAGGTCAACAGACTTTTTTCTTCTTCTCGTTTTTGGTCTTTAAGTTATCATAATATTAACAAGAGAGGAAATTGAGAAGTACAGCAGGGAAATCGTCTGTTGTAATTAAAACAGTGAGCACTGAGCAAAAATACAGTCAGATATATAGCAATTAGTCCTTAATCTGACCTCATGTTTCTTCAGTTAGGTAGTTAATTACAGCCAATTACTTACTAATGTAAAGGGCTCAAAAGACGTCTTGTTTTCTCAGAACACGCAGAAGAGGTCACATATATACTTGAAGAACGGAACAAGTTTATCACAAGGTGTAGCCAGTGCTACCAAGAACACATACACTTGTGTAACAAAACACACGACATATAGAAAGAACGATAAGTTCACGCAGATGTAGAAATTCACTGAAGAGATGAGAGAGGTTGAAGCAGTCACCGTCCCCCTGCATACGGATGTGCAGATAAGTATGCTGCGATGACACATCCGTCATCATCTGCATTTCGAAAATGATAATAAAACGGTCTAATCATATCATTAACAAATAAAAATGCCAGTCGTTGACACCCAAAAAATGTCCGGGTATGATTTTCGGTAATATGGACGTGTTGAAGTGGCCCTAAATGTGTCAAGATGGAAGGACAAGCTTAGAAAACCTAACATCCGATGAATCACGTGCCGGACGCTGGGAGTTGATGAGGCGCGTCCGACGCTTTGATTCGGATGCTTCGACGGCGCACACGCGAAAAGGAGGACCCCGCGCCGACGCTGGTGTCCGCGTCGTCCGCCAATACGCCGCCGGGCGTCCGGCGGTGCCCTAGTTTGTGGGGGTGCGTCCGGGGAAGCGCCGGACGCTAGGCCTGGCGTCCGACACACGGTCCGGCGGTATCCCGAGACAACAGTCCTTTCGGACTGCGTCCCGAGTCGAAGAACGCGTCAGGGGGGATGCGTCCGCGCTATCGCGCGCAATGAATCTGGCCCAGCCTCGGGTCCGAACCGATTTCGGTTCTAATCGGTTTTTGGAAAGGTTTAGTGATTGGAAACTTATATATCCGGTTTTCTAAGGGGATAAGACCACCCCCCTCTAACAAGAAGCTCATGTCCGATTTGATCTCATCTACATCCAATCGATCAAGATCAATCTACAAACTCCTCAAACCCTAATTTTCTCCTCTCAACCTCTCTACCCCGTTGTTCAGTGGCATTCTCCACGAATTTCGTCGGCATCCTAGGCGGGCTTGCTAGTCCTAGGAGATCCTTCACGTGCATCCTCACGACGGATCTTTTCCGGAGGGTGTTCCGAAGGTTTTTCGTCCGAGAACCAGCTCTACATCGGTCTAGTCGATCTCTGGATCGGTTTGATCGATTACGCTTTGGTCCTTGCCGTCGTGCAGGATGTGAGCAACCTCGTTGGTGTCCAAGACCCGTTAATGTATTGGGGCGAACCCTAGTTTAGGTCAACACCAGTATAAGAAATCATTGTGTTTTTAAGGGGATATAAGAAATTACTCCTACTAATGAGTAGCAGCCTAGCAGGGCAGTGGGGCCGGGCCACCAGCGCACGCTGCAACGATCAACCCCGGCCACTGGGCCACATGCACAGACAGCTCGTGGTGGTGGATGGATGCCTGCATTGCCAGTTGCGCACGCCGCGACGAACAGCGACACGCGCGCGCACGGCTGGAACACGAGACAAAAACACGCCGGGTCGCCGTGCACGGATGCGATATGCCGAGCTACAAGGCGACCACGCAACGAGGGTCGTCGTCGTCGATGGCGCCAATTAGGACGACCGGCCGATGGATGATCCGATCCCCGGCATGTCACGTCTTTGCATTAAAAGGATGTTGTCATCGACATCATCGTCGCTCGATCGTACGTATGCTGACCGGTCGCTACCTTGATCTGAATGCAATATCCAATGCAAATTGCATCGCATTTGTCTCGATCGCGTGCGTATAAAACAAGTAGCTTAGTGCCTCGACTGATGTGACTGATTACTGCAGCTTCCAGATTTTTGTCACTGTAGTATATACACATACACATGGAATTAACCAAGAAGACGACATGCGTGACAAAAAGTGTGACGATTATATATTCACCCATCTTGACTGGTTCGGTTGCATGCGTTCCTCTTATAGTTTGCGGTGGAATTTGTGGCCTCCAGTAATTCTAAGTTATAGAGTAGATTCGACGGTGTCCGTTTCTTTTAGAATAAATTAGTTTATACATAGAGATAGGGTTTATCAATCTATAATGACTTTGGGCCTATTAACTAGAGAACATGCATGCCTTTTGTCAATATCAATTAATTTGCTAATTAACTCGACCATTTTCTTATACCAAGTGCTTATAGAGATAGAGTTTGCATAGGTGTGTGTATCTAACATAAATGTGTATAGGTAAATTATAAGCTAGCGTTTGTTTCAAATTCTTTTATAAGTACGTATATGATTAAGAAGAAGAAGAGACATGGTTTCCCCCCCTCCAAACTTTGAAAGCTAACTTTCAATCCAAAAATGAATGAGGAAGAGTCGAAGAGCAAACTAGAAGATTTTTTTTTTTTTTGAACGAACCGTATATACAAAGGTTGCACCAGTTTTTCCTTTCCATTTTATTCGTTACAAAAAGGCTGTGCCAGTTTTTATTGACTAATTAGAGAATAAAACTGGACTTAAGCTTGGACTAGATCGATTGGTCGATCTATCTATCGATCGTATCAATCTATAAACTTTAAACACACATTGTATGATGCCAATATATTATCTATCTGTATTTATATAGGGACCATATCCTATGCAAACCAAGGCCTTGTGCAACCGTACAAAGTATCGATCTAGTCCATCAGTATATAACAACACACATCCGCACACAAAGGATTGTATTTTCTCACTTATTCTATTGTCTCTATATCTATATCTATATCTATATCTATATCAACAAAAAAAATTTGTCAATTACTCTCACGCTTGACTCTATTGTCCCCCACTCTCATGTGCATAAAAGTTTTTAGTTTTATGGAGATGGACATGATAAGTCTGAGATAAACACCATCATTAATTTATCACTATCTCAACTAACTCACTAGTCATACTCGTATATGAATTAAGAACAGCTCGTGTTAAATCCTAGTAAAAGAGCTCGATCGGTTCTAAGACGTATCGAAACAGACTACGCGCGCATTACCCATGCGTAGTCACAACCTACGAATACGATTGCCAGTAGTAGGAGTCTAAACATAAAAATAAATAAAGCAAAGATATTGCTAGTGATTGATGGTGATGAAGCTTGACGCTTACAGCTCAGTCGCCCGCTGACTGACACGCCCGCGCGCACGCACGCACGCACGGGTGCGCGCGCGGCGGCCATGACCATGACACGATCGATGCCACACTAACTAACCCAAAGGCAGCTCCGTCCGTCCTCTATTATTTGTTCCCCGTGCGTTGCGTTGCGTTGCGTACGTGCCACCAAATCAATAAACAAACAAACTGCTTTCATTTCTGGACCATTTCTTCCCCGTCGATCCATCCATCCATCACCGCGGCGGCGCCCAGTGCAGCACCGCCACCGCCACTCCACTCCCCGCTCTAGCTATTTATACCCCCTACGTCTTCCACCTCCAGCGTCCTCCACTCCACCTTCTCTAGCATAGCATAGGCGGCATAGCTATCTATCCATCCATCCATCCTACAGCGGCTGCACTACTACAGTAGCTAGTCTACTCTACCTCTACTTCTTCGTCGTCGTCGTCGTCGTCAGCAGCGGCAGATCGAGCCGCTAGCACCGACGATCGACGTACCATGCTGCCCTCGCTGCGGTACCTGGCCGGCACGGCGGGGCCGAGCGGCTTCGGTTCACGGACGACGGCCGAGGAGGCGACGAAGGCCGGGTGCGGCGGCGACCTCGGCCACATCACCGCCATCATCACGGGCGCGACGTCGGGGATCGGGGCGGAGACGGCGCGCGTGCTGGCGCGGCGCGGCGCGCGGCTCGTGCTCCCGGCGCGGAGCCTCAAGGCCGCCGAGGAGAGGCGCGCGCCCGGGTACGCGCTGAGTGCCCTGGCGCCGACGTCACCGTGCTGCCGCTCGACCTTAGCTCGCTCGCCTCCGTGCGCCGCTTCGTCAAACGGTTCCTTGACCTCGGCCTCCCCCTCAACCTCCTCATGTACGTACCATGCTGCTACTGCTGCTGCGTCGATCAATCCTTCCTCCATGGTCGGCTTGCATGCTGCTAACATGTATGATGGATGATTCATGTGAGCGCTGCAGCAACAACGCCGGCAAGTACGCCGACCGCTTCGCCGTGTCGGAGGACGGCGTGGAGATGACCTTCGCCACCAACTACCTAGGCCACTTCCTGCTCACCCGGCTGTTGCTGGACAAGATGGTGGAGACGGCGCGGGACACCGGCGTCGAGGGCCGCATCGTCAACGTCTCCTCCACCATCCACAGCTGGTTCCCCGGCGACGACGACGCACTCGGCTACCTCGACCGCGTCACCCGCAGGAAGATGTGCGTGCTCTCTCTGCTGCTACCTGTATATTCGATCATCAGCTCTGACTGACTGGCTGACCTCACCAATGCAACCAACAGACCGTATGATCCGACGAGGGCGTACGCGCTGTCCAAGCTCGCCAACGTCCTGCACACCAGAGCGCTCGCCGACCGGCTCACGGAGATGGGTGCCAACGTCACGGCCAACTGCGTCCACCCAGGCATCGTCAGGACCCGCCTCATCCGCGACCGCGACGGCCTCATCACCAGTACACCCTCTCTTCTTGATTCACCTTTCTTCCTGATCGAGCAGAGCAATTGTTTGTTGGTTCCATTGTTGACCAAGATCGACGATCTCATGTCATGCATATGCTTTGCTCACTGCAGACACAGTCTTCTTTCCTGGCGTCCAAGCTCCTCAAGACGATTCCTCAGGTCAGTAGTCACCACTCGTCTGATGATCATTCTCCTGCCCCTGTTATACCGACATGCTGCTCTGTCCTGTTCCATTTCTCTGTCCTAGCTCTGAATGAAACTAATAAAGCCTTCGTTCTTCATCCAGGCGGCCGCGACGACGTGCTACGTGGCGGTGCACCCGGCGGTGGCCGGAGTGTCTGGGAAGTACTTCGCTGACTGCAACGAGGCCTCGCCGTCCAGGCTGGGTGCCAGCAGCGAGGAGGCCTCCAGGCTGTGGACCTTCTCCGAGAACATAACGGCAGAGAAGGTTCAGAAGGCGAGCAGTGTCCATCTTGTCAGCACCGGATTATTCCGGCTCCAAGCTCAGAGCTCGAACGCAGACCACGCCATGGCCCTCGCGGCATAGGAGCCTCCAGATCTGCAAGTTTTGATCGCCTCCATGGCTCCCTGCACCGATGTGCCCCTGATGAGATCACACATCCTGAAACAAGCATGCAGGAAGTCGTATCAGTCATCAGTATCGGAAACCAGAGGAGATAGCAGTAATTAAGCTAGCAATATATATACATACAGAATAGAACAGAACCATAGTAGTGTATGCCTTACAATATACCGCAGTGTAGCTTTATGCCTGCCTGTAAATATATAGCCATACATATGTATACAAGTATATGCTAATGTGTAATTGGTATTGCCGTCTGCAGCTGCAACAGTTGAAGCATGGGTTTTTCTAAGCTTTTGGTTTGAACTGTTCAAGACAAAGATGCACCTCAGCACAGTTTTTTCCATCCATGCATGTGTAGCACTTGCACTAGATTAGATTACACTAGATCAATGTTTTCAACTCCACTAACCAAGGACAATGATTCCATCCAATGCACTAGATACTCTCCCTTTGGCCCCTTGCAGTAGTGGGCTTCACTATTCGCACGTCATCTCTAATCATGCCTGGCATTAGCATCATATAGATGGCTTGTTTGTAGCTGAAGAAAAAGGGACCATGGATTTGGTTCTCAACCACAACACGAGCAGTTTGCTGAATTTTCTATCACGCTATGCACGGCGGCCGACGGCACAGGGGAATGAAGAAAGGTAGCAGCAGCAAAGGAAGGAAAGAACAAAGAAGGTTAAACATGCATGCTTGCAACTCAAGCTCCACTATTCTACTGCCAATTTGGCAATAGTTGACTAGGAGGGGCTCATGCCACTGCTCCTAAGGAGGTTACTGTTCACTTGTCAGAAAAGGGAGACCATAAAGAACACACATGATCCATTAGGTAGAGGATTATAAAATGATGGGCTGGGAAGACTCAATGTACCTCTAACTAGTTGTTAAACACCCCCTCTTTATGTTCCACTAAGAGGAAAGCCTCTTTCTAGGTAACCCTAACACATCAGGAGATAGAAGAATTAAGCAGGACACTTGCAAGCAAGCAATCATCCCTTGATTCCTTCCATCATAAAAAAAGTCACTTTCTACCAATAAGTACACAACTAAACCTACTAGATGTACTTAAATTCTAGTGATTGGGCATGATTTAGGATATCATTAGCAGGAGATTGGGCTCATGATTGCTGTGAAAACTGTTGATGATTAGCTGAAAGGCACAGAAGATTCCTGTGCCATAACGGGACAACTTAATAATGCACCGCCTTTCACAGAAGTGCCAAATCCCAAATGGTTCGGTTTGAAATGGCTAATGATGTAGGAATGAATAAATAGATCAATAGCTCTAGCTGGATTAGGATGGACCATAATTTAGTCCCACTATTGAAATCAAACAGTTTAATGAAGACAATGATCTCTATCAACTAAAATTCACAACCTATCTGATGGCCACTTTGTTAGCCAGTGCAATAGCTCTAAAGAATGACCTCCCTCGTGCTTGGCACGGCACGGCACCATGTGACAAATTTTGGTTTCTTCCAAGGCGTTATCTGCATCAAAAGAATACATCTTAAAGGGACCATATTTATTTTCCATTTGAGTAGAAGGGCAGAAGAGTCTAAAACTCCACCAAGAGTAGACTACCGTCAAGGCATCACAATCGTTTCATTTTTTCTGTTGATTCTACCAGTGTCTGTAACATCATGTTCACAGATCTTCTCAAAAGGAAATTAACTGTATATTATTAATGCACATCTATTTCCTATATGTAACAAGATTAGGCTATTTTCCTTACTGAACATATACTGACAGTTATGTTAGGAAAGAACTGGCAAAATAAGTATGATCACAGTCAGAGGTACTAATTTAGGTGAAAACTCCTCTGGAAATCAAGACACGAATACAAAAAGGTAATCTTCAGTATTCAATATATCTAGAGGTCTACAAATGCAAGAGGAATAGGAGAAACGCAGATTGACTCTCCTGTCTCCTTATATCATCTTCACCATATAGCATCGCCAATTTATATAGGTCGTAATAAGCCATGCATGCAGCCAAACAATATGAATGGCTGAAAAGAAAGATAACATGCAACCGCAAAACTCTTCAGCAATTTAGGAGCAAAGCTCTCAGCAATTTAGGAGATGCTAAATTAGACATTTTCCAGTGGCAGGTGCATGCGGCCTTTAGGAATACGGAGCATAAACTAATTAACAAGTTAGTCTACAGCACCTGGCTAGTACTTCATGAACTCCTCCAGGGTCGGTCCATGCTTAAGCAGTTCCAGTAAGAACAGGAGTAAATGATCTGACTGGAACTGGGAGCTGCACACATGCACCTTCATAAGTTGATAAATTACCTCTTAACCCAGGTAACAAGGTAAGATAGTGAAAAAGGATAAAAAGTGGTTGCTCCCTAAACTCTAAAATATCTCAGTAGGTACAAGCAATAGATAAAAGTCAGTTCATATTTTCAAAGAAATTTGAACACTGCAATAAAACTAAACTTTATAAAACATGAGCAATTGCTTTACAACATACAACAATGGGAATATAGTTGGCATATACTTGGTACCAACTGGCTAGTTTAACAGATCAGAGGCTACAACAAAAAAGATCAAATTAACAGTAGCCTTACAAGCTAACTGTGGGATTGCTAGATCCATTTAGTCCTCCCACAAGCCTTCTCTTTGCTGTTTTAGTGCGATAACACCACACCTCAAATGCCTCGGTGAGATCAGGATACCTGAACTGCTCTGCGTTCTTCATCCACTGTGACAGGATATCAGCCTGATCATCAGATGGCAATGCTAACACCATCGAGACTATTGCACTCTCAATATTCTGGCACATGTCTGAATCCATCTGCAGAGATGTTTCATCCTTGCTATTTTCATCTAGCAAACGTTTTGTCATTTGAATATAAGGCAGCCATGTCTTCAGGAGATGAACTCTAGATGATGCTGGGAGAACCACTGTGCCATAGCCAACAGCATCCAGGGCCTTTCCAGTCACTTCAATAAGCTTTGCCTTCACAGCCCACAAGCCTGAGCTATACTTCTTGTCCTGAACCACTGACAGAATATGGTCTGAGATTTCTGACCAACCAGAAACAAAAGCATGCATCATCTCAATCTTGGCCAATAAATTAGCTACCCAGTCAATGTCAGCTAAGCTACACAGAATCCCTTTCTCTGCTTGATCAGTTGATTGATCAAACTCAGTTGCCAACAGATCAATTTCAGTCCTAAGTCCGGATAACAGTTTTGTTATGCCTTCCTGCACCACAGATCTGACATCTTCATCCATCGTAACCAAAGCAGTTTCATCATCTTCATGGATCATAAAGTCAATTTGCTCCTGAGCAGAAGTCTTGAGGTCATCAAGAAAAGGAGGGAACGGTGTTTCCATGCATGTAGCAAATCGAATGGCAGAGATGAAGACATTCTTAACTGCGTCTGCACTGGGAACATGCAGACGAGCTAATAAGGACACTGCATCTGAGCCAAGGCTCCGAGCTACTTCTAAAATCTCCTCCTCCTCATTTTCATCCCATGAGACAGCTTCAATGTACGCAATACATCCTTTGGTAACCAGCTCGCATCCGAGCGAATTTGATGCTCGAAGAACACCAAGAGCTGATTTAACAGAATCAAACGAATCTACAACTGATTCTCCAGGAAGATACATTAACTTCAACATCTTGACATAATGGTCATACTCAGCTCTTGGGCACTCAATTTCAATGCTACTATTAGAACGGATATCATTTTGACCAAGCCGGTCTGAAAAATACTTGCTGTTTTGAGAAAGCACAGGTGAGTGGCAGGAGAACCATTCCGGTTGCTCATCAATCAGTTTAAAGCAAACACGGACATCACTTGTAGTATGGTCATCAAATTTATACCCCTCAACTCGTTTGACTGGCTCCATATTTCAGTTGAGATCACAGGTATCCTTTCTCCATGTTTGTTCACAGCAAAAGTCCATGAAACTGCAGAAAAAGCAAAGAATTAACTGTGTGAGAAAAAAAGGTGCTGGTTATAAAGCCTATAGCACCACCAACACAAATAACATATTTGGATTTTTATGAACACTGTCATTATGTGACGCAATAGCAAAACTTAAATATGAGTTAAGTGCCAACATTCAGTGAAATGTGGCAACTGCTTTTATAGTAATGTTGGCTATAATAATCCATTTGGGGTATGGTCAATAATACAGCATGGAAACTTCTGGTCTTATAAACTTTGAACCGGATGATTTAGGTTTACAAGTATATTTAATACATATCACGATGTTGAGCTTTTCTGTCTTCCTTATATTTCTACAAAACCTCAGTAAAAGCCTAATTTCTACCTCTCTACTAATGGCTACTAATGGATTTCATTGAAATAAGTTAGCTCTTAAACACTCAAGTCGAGACTTGAACTAGCTACATACTAATAGTCAGTAGCAGGGGCGGATCCACTAAAGGGACACATGTACACCCAATAATTTTTGCAAAAAAACTTCGATCTTAGGAGCCTTGTGAAATAGCTAAATACGAATTTTTAGGTTAGGGTTTCGGTGCTCAGCTTTAGGTTAGGGTTTCGGTGCACAGCATAAAAGTGAAGGGAAGAGAAGGGGGTGGGAGTACCTGGTGGGTGCTCGTCGCCGGCGAAGAGAATAACGAAAGCCTCAGCACCTGGCCTAGGGCGCCGGCGGCGGTCGTAGAGTCGTCTGTGAGAGAGAGAAAGGAGGGGAAGAGGGGTGCAGCGGACCGAAGGAACGGGTCCGGATGGGCACCGGCGGCCGGGCGGCCGACCACTGGCGCGGATGGACGGGGAGCTCTTCCTGTCGCGTGCCCG
This sequence comes from Hyparrhenia diplandra, assembly GCA_015847255.1. NCBI lineage: Eukaryota > Viridiplantae > Streptophyta > Magnoliopsida > Poales > Poaceae > Hyparrhenia > Hyparrhenia diplandra. The sequence continues at coordinate 696,881 of JADLZK010004734.1, forward strand.
TGCTCGCGAGGAGAAGGAAAGACCGGCGTTTCTGGTTCTGTCGCGGCGCAGAGGGAGGAAAGGAGATGAGGTGACGGATGGGCATTTTGGTTCTTTTAGGTGCCTCAAGATGTGAAAGAATTAAATAAAAACTGAAAATGAGTCTGAAAACCCTGAATCTTAGAAGTTCGCACGTTGAGTCTTACTCAGACGAATTGAGTCACAAATCTTACGAGTCGCGCGAATTGAAATCTTGAAATTTTCGCCCGAAAATTTCAAATCTTACGAGGTGGCCGTCGGTGTTTTCGCTAACCTACCTTTCGCTGTGCGCTCGTTCCTCGCGCGACGACGTTCTTCCTGAACAACACCCGCGACAGCCGAGGTGGTGTCGGTGTTGGGGTCGCTAGCATGTGCGCTGCTCCGGTGGGACTGAGCCAGCCGTGAACTCGCAAAGGGGGTCCGCGAACGAGGCAACGGGCGGAGCCATTTGACGACGGGTGGTGGATGGGACCTAAGAGCACGGCCACCTCCACCACCGTTATGACAAACTTCACCGATCACCACCTTCGGGTGACAATCAACTCCACTTGTTTTTTTTCCGATGAAAGAAGAATTATATTATCCAATGAAAGAAAAATTATTATATTATATAATAGGTAGGTACATGTGGAAGTCATAATGCGGAGGTTGAAGGTGTACATAGAATATCGATTAAAATAGACGATATTGAATTAAAATCTCCCAAAAATGCTTCTATAGGATAATAAAATCTTCTTTGACATTAAATGTGAAGTAGTACTCCGTAGGAAGTTAAAAACATTTAATTTACTCTGTCTTGTTTTACATACTCTTGTCATTACACAAAATTTTTCAAGATATCAACTTTTATCAAGAAAAGTGCATCACAGTGTCAACGATTGATCCTAGCATCAAGATCAAGGGTGTACACATTTCCCTTCAAAACTCTTATCATTTCTAATGCAGTGCGTGCCAGTGCCAGTGTACTGAATAGAGCACAAGAACTGACTTTATTCAGTTTAAACGGGTAAGGGATCAATAACATTCACTCGCACTTGGATTAACCAATACTTATTTGAATCACAGGTACAATAGCTCATATCTACCGCAACAAAATGGACATCTTTTGGCTTTCCTAGTGTCTCCCTAGTGCATTGTTCTCAAATGGAACTAATACAATCCTTTCAACAAAGCTTACTAAAAAAAGTAGCATAAGAATAACTTTACAGAGAAGAGAATGACAACAAAGCTTGCATGAACAAAATGGAGCATGCAGCTCAGATTAGAGACATCAAATCGTCATCACCCGTAAGTTACACAGATGAAGGCATCAGTCCTAGTAGGGTTCCAAGGATTCCACAACTCTCATTGCTTGTATTTGCAAGGTTGTCTGCCTTTGCTCTGCATCCAAGGTGGAGCCGAACCGGCTTGCTGCCCATATAAGTGATGCACACTGCTCACCAAACAGATTTTTCATTTGTTCATGTATGGGAGAGTTTTCCTTCACATAAACATGTCCAATGAGCAACAATAGGAACTCCCCGCATTTCAATCTGCATTGGAGCATCAAGTGAAAAAAAAAACTCTAGGTTATTTTTGGAGAAGCCATCACAGTGTCAAACAGAGCCTCAACTTTTCATAGACAAATATATCTTAATAATTTTCAGAGGTATATAAAGCTTTGCCAAGCCACAAATACAATAGTTTAAGTGGCTCCTTTTCCATTTGATCATTTCACTTGTTTATGTTTCATCAGTTCACACGACTGATAAGATACAATGATTCACCAGAATGGAACATGTTTATATGCACAGTGAAAATAAGTTGCATTCAAATTATGGAGCTAAGCATTGAAACAAAAAAGGGGGTAAAAGATCTGATGAAACAATACTTGCCTTATATGCTTGTCCACTTGCACATCCTTTAAAAGTTCAGCAACCTTTTCAAGTCCACTGTATTCCTCGAAATCCTAGAGAAGTAGTCATATAAAATATAGATAAGCTGAATCACAGAAGACAGAAACAACCGAGGATACCAATCTATTAACAGTTTTCCGAATCTTTTCTTATTTTTTCATAAGTCTGTTTTTTATTTCAATTTTTCATAAGTCTTGGCCCATGCAAAACATGCTTTGAAAGAAAATGAACCAATCGACTAAACAACAGCAGCACCTGAAGACAAAGATATTTCAATCGTATTAGAGATATTTACTAATCTTTTTCGAAAAATCTGTCCTATATTCAGCACCTGTATACTCATCTTAACTTCGTACAGAAAAAAAAAATCAAGTTCCGCATATAAAAGTCTGGAAGATCAATAACCATACCATTTGATTGGAGGGTGAGTCCAACATCAGCGATATCAGTGTGTCCAAGCAAACTCCTTGCTCAGTTGGACCTCGGCTGGCTAATATATTCAAGAGTACCTACACCAAGTTAAGTTAACAACTGGTCAGTCTAATAAACAATGGGTGCAAAACTACATATGGGATGATATCCAGTTAAGTTGTGGTTTATGCTTGAAAAAAATGCCTTCATAGTTGAATAAGAGCTACTGGATTATTGCCACAAAGAACAGAACTTCCTTGCAGTGATCTCATCTCATTGAAACCCAGAAGTAATAGAAGTAATAGGAAATAATTTATCATAAAGGATTGCGATTACCTTCACAGCCTTGTATTTGTGGGCCAGAGCTGTGCATCGGCTATATAAAAGGCAACAACCTTCCAAGACTCTAAGTGCAAGAGCAATTTCGGAATCTGTAGGGGGGCTTGTAATCTTCATTGGTTCCGTTCCAAATATGTGATCCAATGTCACAACAGGATCTTGCTTTGGTTGATGCAATGAATTCTGAAAGAGAACAGGAATAACTGTAGTAGACACAAGTTCATCAGTAAGTGTTGCTTTCTCGGGTATAAGCATAAGAATTATATATCCAACCAAATTCCTGAGCATATTAATGTCTTTTGAGATTTAAAATTGTGAACTTGATACGTGCGTTACAAGTAACTACTCCATTGTAACAATGCTCTCCTAGAAAATTATGCTAGACCACTAGATGTGAGAATGATCATATAAATCCAAAAATTGATGAATACAAGATACGATTCCCACACAAGGATCCATCTTTTTGGCCATTTCATTGTAACGGTCATAGACAATTATGAGAAACTCAAATCACGTGACCAGACAGGTGGAGGCAATAATGAAAAATGGAAATTAAAGATTTAATAGGTTTTGTTTATGTTATAATACCAACACACAGTTACAGGTTTGTTCTTCCCTTGAGAGCATTATAATTGGACAAAGCAAATGCAGTCGTTGTCGCATTGGCAACAATTAAATGCAATTCAGGAAGTCTGGAAGGATCAAACAGTGTCATTACTAGTTAATTTTTTAAAACAAAGTGTCAAGAGAGATGTCTATATTTATATTAGAAAAGTGAGTAACGCTCCAGAGAAAGCGACAAATGGAACGTAGAAAAAAGACTAACACTGCAGCTTCCTAGACCTCCAAGCTACCAGTATGAGCTACATAGTCACTATGGACTCCACTCTTGTGACTTGAAAGGGTAAAATATATACATCAAAAGGCTGTTTAGAGGCATCTGTTACCTAATGCTGAATCTTGGGCTACCTAATGAGCCTGAGAGCGTTTTCTTGATTTAATCTCCCCTACTTATCTTACGATCTAGCAAGAGAAGCAGCGGTGCTCCTAACTTGCCGCCTTTTTTTAACATGCCAGCACTATATAGTGTTCATGAGTAGATAAGAGTTCAAGTCTTTAGTTTGTGTTCAAGCATCAGTCATCAGATTTCAAATAGCCATTGATCATTGCATAAGAGATTGGTGTCACCTAAAGATAATACATTGCGTAGCCACACACAACTACCCAAAATCCAAATAAAATCGCATCAGATCACCGAAATGGGGCGGAGGACCGATACCTTGGAGATCGGGGATGGATTGGGAGTGGCGGAACAGGAGCAACCGCGCGTCGTCGGCCTCGGAGGCGGTGGAGCGAAGGAATCCGAGCAGGCTGCGGAGCCCGCGCGCGCGGAGGAAGGAGAAGTCCGCCTTGGCGTCGCGCAACCCCGAGCGCAGCGCCAGCGTCACCTCCCGGTACAAACGTCGCCGCGCCAGCGCATCCGCCAGCTCCCGGCCACTGCCACTTCCTCCTGCCCCATCAGCGGCCGACGAAGAAGACCCGTCCTCTCCTGCCGGCTCCGCCTCCTTCCGACTCATCCCCGTCGCCTCCGACCGCCGGCGACGTCGCCCTCCCTCTTCCTTCCCCGTCTTTCACAGCTCGTTTCTTTTTTTGCTTTCCCGTTTTACCCCTGGCTCATGAGGAGAAACCGACGCCTTGTTATTTTGAGAGCCCACGGCCCATCAAGGCCCAGAAAAGCCCAACGCGATCACTGGGGGAGTAGGCGAGCGAGCTCCTCTCCGCGCCGCCGTCAAAACCCTCAAAACCCGAGACGCCGGCGGCGAAGAGGAGCGGGCGGAGGCGGTGATGGCGACGCGGGTGAAGGATGTGGCGCGGCGGTCGACCAAGAAGTATGTGGAGGAGGCGCTGTACCGGCGTCTGTTCCGGAAGGGGTCGACGCCGCAGGCGGTGCGGGAGGAGGTGGACGCCTTCCTCGACAGCCGGAAGCGGGCGTTCAAGTGGGAGGTGGGGGTTTGCGTCCGCCGGATGCGGCGGAACGCGCTCTACCGCCCGGCGCTCAAGGTCCAGCCCTCCCTCCCTTTGTGTATCTCATTTCGTGATCTCGGTTTGGGCCTCGTGAAATAGTGATGCTGCGGGTGCTCCTGTTGCTAGATCTGATCATGGGAGTAGGATTTGGAGTGGGGATAAATTCTGTGAGATGTTTGCTGATATGAATACTCTGGTGCGGTGTGACTCATTGACAAGATGAAATTTCTTTTCTTCCAAAATTGCCTTGACCTGGAATGCTTAATTTGATTTTGGTAGTTGGAGTGTGCTAGTAAGAAATATTACCTTGATTGCTAGTGGTGGGTAACATGTGGTCGGAATAGGCTTGAACATTGGGAACGATACTCCAGGTCACCATTGTTTGTTTTGTCATAGCGGAATCAGTACAGTTTCATGCCATAGTTCTCAGCTATGTGAAATTCTGACTGCCTTCTCTGACGTTTGGATGTCATGTGTACTTGGAATTTTAGGTGGACTTGTATAGCTGGTTATTGAGAACTAAAAACTGTTAGATTGGCACAACACATGGATTAGTTCATATTCCTTGTTATGCAATTACTCCCGTTTTGTTGTTCAATAAAGCTGCATAACTTGTGGCGCTGTTCTTTTCATTGCTATGGTTAGCTAGTTAGCTGTATTGATGGTTTTTTATCTTATATTTTATCAAATGACAGACTTAGGCACTAGTTTCTTGCTGTTCGCAGTTTGAATCAGCTCACCTTTCTTTTCCTAATGACCAAGGTTGCATGCTCAGATTTCCTTTGTTTATCTTAGGAATCATGCTATTCAACTTAATCAAAAGTGCTTTCAATATGTTTGGACTCTCTTCAATAAATTATCAAGATACCATTAGGAACTTATTGTATATGTGGCAGTACTTACAAAATAATTGATGGTGTGTTTACAATGTGAAGTTACTCTGTCTGGAATATGTAAGGGGGCACATTGTCAGTACGCCATTTATTCCAGTGATATATATAGTTACTGTGTCCCTGAAAAATATATTTCTAGAATTGCCTTAAGTCAGACTTTTAAAACTTCGACTGAATTTCTAGAAAGACCCGTTAAGATTTATGTTATCAAATTAGTTTCATTAGATTTATCATAGAAAATATTTTCGTAAGTTGCTCATTTTATATATCATAAATGTTGTTACCCTTTTGTATAAAGTTAGTCGATGGATTCTAGGAATTGATTTATTCGGGGGTGGAGGGAGTATTTACAATGCACCACCACCACATACATGCTGTTGGAATAGATAACCAGTAAAAGTTGAACACCCCAAGTGTGGAAGTATCAAACTTTGGCGTCCAATATATATATCTGTATATATGTGGTAGTACTTGCAAAACCATTGTTTGCTTAATCATAAAATTATAAAAATGTTATTGGCCATCACTGTTGGTACTCATTGTGAGTAAGTGTACAGATTGCTAACCAATCATTTTTATTTGAAATATTATTGTTCCCTTTCATTTACGTGTATTTTTTCCAAAAATGAAGCAGCACATAAAGCGGACATTCAGATTGAAATCATTAAGTAATTTTGAAACTTGGTTATTTGCTTGTGATTGTTCTGAATTTGATCGACAGGGTTCATGGATCCTTTCTCTCTCTTTTGTTTATTGATGCAGCTTACTGAAGTTATGACGAGAAGAGGTATGAATCCTACTGTTGGAGATCAAGCAATCTGCCTGGATCTCATTGCCAAATCGAGAGGCATTGCTGCTGCCCAGAAGTACTTTATGGACCTCCCAGAAACGTCCAAGACTCATCTTACATATGGCGCTCTTCTCAATTCTTACTGCAAAGAGTTGATGACTGATATGGCCGAGGCCCTTTTTAAGAAAATGAATGAGCTCAACTTTGCTTCCACTGCCATGTCCTTTAACAGCCTAATGACTATGTACACCAAAGTCAACCAACATGAGAAGGTCCCCGGTATCATTCAGTACATGAAGGCAGATGACGTATTGCCAGATGTCTTTACTTATAATGTTTGGATGAGGGCGCTTGCAGCTCTCAAAGACATACCAGGGGTTGAGAGGGTGATTGAAGAGATGAAACGGGATGGTCGCGTTGCTCCTGATTGGACAACATACAGCAACCTGGCTTCCATATATGTTGATGCTGGGCTGTTTGAGAAGGCAGAGGCTGCTCTTAAGGAGCTTGAGAAGCGGAACACCAGCAATGACGTGGAAGCCTACCAGTTCCTCATTACATTGTATGGGCGTACACAGAACTTAGTGGAAGTTCACCGTGTCTGGCGATCACTGAAGCGGAATAACCCTAGAATGGCAAACATGAGCTACCTTAACATGATTCAGGTTTTGGCCAACTTGAAGGACCTTCCTGCTGCCGAAGCCTGTTTCAAGGAGTGGGAAGCCCGGCACATCCATCCGCCCAAGACCAAAGCAAAGGACTCGGGGGCAGATAATACATCCGCTACAGATCCAGAATCTTCAAGTAACCTGCCTAATGATCAGTCTGGCATCAAGGAAACTGGGGACAAGGCAGCGCAGGACCTCCAACTGAAGCATACAAAATATGACATCCGGGTAGCAAACGCTATGATGAAAGCATACATTACCGAGGGCATGCTTGACAAAGCTATCGCCGTGAAGAAGCGCGCCAAGATGCGCGGCGGAAGACTGAACGCCAAGACATGGGAGATCTTCATGGAGCATTACCTCAAGGAAGGGGATCTCAAGATGGCCCATTGGTGCGCGGACCGCGCGATGAAGAAGGGTCACAGCAGCGGGAGGATCTGGGTGCCACCGCGGGCCGTGACGGACACCCTGATGAGCTACTTCGAGGAGAGCAAGGATGTTGATGGGGCTGAGCAGTACGTGGAGGCTCTGAAGAAGGTGCAGAAGGATCTGGGTACACCGGTGTTCGAGCCGCTGGTGCGGACCTACGCTGCCGCCGGGAAGAAGTTCCCCGGGATGCGGCAGCGGCTGAGGATGGAGAACGTGGAAGTCGGGGAGGAAATGGTCCAGCTGCTTGACTCTATCTGTGCCGATAAATAGGGTGTGTGTTTTTGCTGCCCTTGTTTTCTTCTCAATAACAGCAGGAAGGATTTTTTTTTTTGAGTGCTCGGCTATTTGTTTTGCAAGAGCTGTGATGCCTGTATTGTACTCTGAAATTCAGCCAACGTTTCTGTTCTTTTCGTCATCAATCATCACCATGCTGTACCGGCACGGCACGGGGCTGCCATTGAACTGCACCCCCAGAGCACAGGTTGAGGTTGAAAGTCGTGTAACTTTTAGATTTTGACTCTGTTTAGGCGTGTTGAAACTTGAACCTACTAGGTTTTTTTCCCCCCGTTTTCTTTTCCCTGTGCGTTTTGGTACTGTTCTCAGCTGCAGCCAATTGTAATACGAGTTGTCATGACAAACGTGGTGCTCTTCTGATGATTGATCCTCATGTGTACAACTACTTGACAATTTGGCGTGTATGTGTACTTTGGTGTGTGTTGAAGTGAGCCCCTCGTTCCTGGCCCCAGCATGATTTGAGGCGCAGCATATAGGATTTTGCCGGCATTGTGCTGCAGCAGGGACATCGATCGGATCGCACGTCGTGGCAATTCCATGACCCATGTGCTCATCTGATACGAGTGTCCAGGGACAGGGGGAGGCTTGCCCAAGTTCAAGTTGGCATAAACTAGGTGCCTGATGAAGTGATGATTTATGATCTGATACGAGTGTCCAGGGACAAGGAGAGGCTTGCCCAAGTTCAAGTTGGCATAAACTAGGTGCTTGATGAAGTGATGATTTATCTCTTCCGTGTAGGAAGATGAGAAGATCTTCCTAATCGGTAACATCTACAGTACGTAACATGCATTGACGCGCAAAGCAACGGCTGTGTTGCTGACTGCTGCTGAGGCGAAGTGTACCTACGATTATTATTTTTTATGTATATAATATATAAATTAAAAAAACTGTTTCTGTTTTTCACACGACACACGAGAAAAACTCTTTCTCGTGATCTGGCTGCTAGTGATTGTGCTACAGTCAGTGAGTAAAGACAGAGATCAGATTCCTCTTCTCTTGCATCAGAAAATTTAAAGAGAAAAGCGTCGATGTAGCTAGGCTTTTCATGGTCGTCGTGCAGTGGTGCCGGTGCATGATCGGAGGGAGCGGCGCTGTGTTACACGCTGGAAGAACATGCTAAAAGGTTGTTTCAAAAAAGGCAAGAAGATGCCAAAAGGCGAGACAATTAGATTTGGCCTCATATATGCGCTGAGGTGGTGACGATTGGCAGGGTGCATGTATACGAACGAACATGGCAGCATGGCATGCATGCGATGCGACGGAGATCATTGTCGGCAAGGAGTTTTTTTTTTTAGTGACACAGAGCTTTTATTAGTTCATGTGACAAGCAGAGTACAATCAGCGGCTACTAGTGCACTTAATTAATGGATCCGGAACATAGTCAAGCCAAAAGAAAGATAACTCAGTGATCGACACCATGTAGGCACAATACTGAACATAGCCAGCAAAGAGGTTACCTAGCTAGTTTATGTAGTACGTACGTGGCGAGCATTGATTGGTGACGGAAGTAGCTGCTACTTCTTGCTGTTATTGCATTGTTAATTAGATCAATAGTCAAAAATGTTTTTCATGATAAATACGAAGTAGTATATCTTAAAAGATCATATGATCAAACATTCAGATTTTTTCTCCCTCCATCTCATCAAAGAAAAAGTTTTGTGGAATGGAGGGAGCTTAGTACTTCCAAATCATTTTCGTTTTTGTACACTCTGATTATTTTGGAGATGATTTGATAAATACTCAGACCAAAGAGTATATCTAAAAAAGATCATATGCTATTTGGTCCCTCAAAAGATCGATCAAAGAAAAAGTAAAAGAGAGAGTAGTCACTAAACGAAAAGCAAATCGCAAAATTGATCTTTTTTCACGTAGCTACCAAGATCATTTTGGAGAGGAAAAGCATGTGAGTCGGTTGGTAGTATAAAATAATTTTTTATTATTCTTTTCACATCCACAGAGCCCCCAAACCACCCTCCCCAAATCCCCAAACCTCCCCAAATTCCCCCTCAAAAACAACCTACTAACTATATAAATATTACTTCTTTAAATTTAAATTATAAGTCTCACTTTGACTTTCTAGCGTTCATCCATTTAGTTATGAACTTTTAAGTGACTTATAATTTGAAATATATGGATAGTAACTATTATATACCATTACAGGTGTGTAAGGTCTGGATTGAGGGAGTATAAGTTAATTTGTGCTCCTAGTTTTTCCCCTGAAGGTGTAATGGAAGCAGCATGGGTGTCGTGTCGACAAAAGACAATAGTGCTCCAATAAAGTCAAAACTGAATTCCGTATGATTGGAGCCTTGCAGCGCAATGATTCGCATCGAGATGCGGTCCCTCTAAAGCACAGAAAAAGGATAAAAAAGGCGTCACTCACTGGCTACCCTCGCTAGCCTAGGCTAGGTCGTCGTCGTTTAGCCATATAGCCAGTAGCCCACTCGGAGCGTCCAGACACAGCCATTCAAAATATTTATGATAAATCATAAAATAAATTAACCAATAGCTCGACGCGGTATCTTCATTGATAAAATAAGTCACAACAAAATAAATTATATTTGTATAAAAAATTTCGGCGAACCGCATGGCACGAATGACAAATTTGCAATAAGATGACGCCTCTAAAGCCTGAAAAAGAGAAAACAAACTATGGGACGGAGGGAGTTGGCTAGGTCGTCGTGAGGCAGTAGCCATAGCCACTAGCCAGTAGCCCACTCGGAGCGTCCAGACACAGCCAATCAGCCACAGCGCCCCGATCATCCCATCTGGCCGAACGCCACGCCACGCCACCGATGGAGCTAGACGCGGTCCGTCAGGGCAGCAAGCTGGCTACACGGACCGGAGGCACACACACGTCGGCTCGGCGAAGGGCATGGCACGCTTGCTTTGACGCCTGGCATCAAGCCTGGCATCAAGCACCAGCGTTACGCTGGCAGCGTAGTACGTACGTGTGCGCCGGCATCGCGGCCGCCGAACCCGAAAGCTCCGTCCACCCTCCTCATCGGATCCGGCAATTATTTTCCTCCGGTTCCTGTCGCGCCGAGATCGGATGCGACGGTGATGTGATGCGACGCGAGTGACACAACGGCCGGCGTGCGCCGTACTTGTATACTAGTACTGCCGGGGAGCCAATCGATCCGCATAAATATTTATATTTTTTAAATAGTGCCTGATGCTTATTATTCTTCCGTGTAGAATGATGACATAATTTACGAGTTTTCATCATCCTGTTCATTCATAGTTCACACGTACTATATCGGTTAAAACATGCATGGACATACAGATCGAGCAATGGAATAGTGCGCTGCTCAGTGCAGGGAAGAAGCTCAGTGAATGAAGCATCAATTTTGCATGCATCGAGATGAAAAAAAAAAAATGCCTCCCTGTTCACTCGGCGCGGCCGCCGCGGCCGCGAGGCGGCGAGGGGGCGCGACGCAGTAGTAGCCAGTAGGCCGTCACTGCGCGTGATCGATCCCGTCCCGTGGTCGTCTCGATCGCCACTTGGATCGTCCAGCCAGTGTGCGTTAGCCACGGTGCCTCGATCCGATCCCATCTCGCCGAACACCACCAACGGAGATGGACCCACCCACACCCAGCGAGTGACGCGGTGGCAGCGTGGCGGCCCTACCGCCTGCGCGTCCGGACGTTGCGGCGCCGGAGCAGCACACGTCGGCTCCGCGGCGGGCAGCCGCACGCTGCTTTGCGCTTTGCATTGCTTTGTCGCCCGCCGTCGCTTTCCGCCAACGACCACCGCGTGCGCCGGCGGCCGGCATCGCTGCCGAACCCGAAAGCCTTGCTCTCCGTCTCCCCTTCATGGGATCCGGCAATTATTTTTTCTCCGGTTCCTGTCGCGAGCCGAGACCGGCGCCGGATCGGATGCGACGGACGGCGACGGACGGCGGCGGCCAACGTGTGCCAGGTGCAATGTACTCCTGTGTGGTACTACTACTAGTGCAGTGGTGGGGCAGGCCGCCGGTGGACTTTTGTCTCGTGTCTGACCTGACTAACATATGGAAGCGCCGCCGCCACCCCGTCGCCGTCGTTGCAAGTTTCCCCGGCGGCCGGGGCAAGCTGCGAGGCTGCTGGTGCTGGGAGGAGTGGGCGCCATACATCGTTGGTGGCGCGGTTGGGTTCAACCGTTCACGTGGCGCGGTTGGACGTTGACAGAATCATGGCATGTGGCACGGGCGTGCTGCAACAGTCGCGCCACGAGCACCAGTTTTGGCGGGGACTAATCAACGAGCACGTCCGAGCGCGTGGTTAAATTAGGGGCGGGTCGGTCGGTCGGGCCTGGTCGAGCTGAGATCGATCATGCTCGTGTCTCACGACTGATGATCGATTTGGCACTGACAGTGACGTTGTATACGAGAGAGTTGAAGCCGTAATCGTAATGTTCGTTCCAGTAACATTCATTTTCCAGGCCACTCAATAACTCTCAAGTGCCGGACATTGCTGTCGCTGTCCCTGTCCCTGTCCGTGCTGGCTGCCCGCTTCGTTCCTTCCAAATCGGCACCTGTGGGTCCCAGTCCACCGCTCGCCGACGATCGTCGCCGCAGAGCCTGCCGCTGCCACGCCGCCAAGTCGGCCGGCCGGGGCCAAGGGGCGGGCACCAGCACCAGGTGCCGTGCCGTGCGGCTCGAGGCGCTCTGCTTCTCGTCTCTCTGTCCCTAACTCTCGTTCTCGTTTGTTTTAAAAATATACTCCATAAGGGCGCATGTCGGCAGGGTATACTCCATGCATGTCGGCAGGGTGAGGATGATGGAGCGGGAGCTGATCGAGGCGGGAGGGAGGGAGACTCGAGACCTTGGCAGGGGTGCCTCTCACCTGCAACTGCAACGACAAACACGGGCGGCGCACGCACCAGCCGCGTGTACGGTGTACCTGGACCCTCCACTCCACGGCCAAAAAACCACTGACAGAGACTTTGCTGTACTTTTCCTTGAAAAATATGACTTTATTTACTAGTACTTTTTTCCTCCTGAACAATATGACTGATGCGTTTAACTAGTAAATTTTGCATACTCCTCCAAATTATATATTAAAATATATAAATATTTATGTTAAGTAATAGTATCATTGAAAAGGTCTTTAAGTCTAGCGAAATCATAAATGCATGACGTATTTTCTATAAACTTTCAGAAAGATCGAAAAAGTTTAATTGCGTATACCCATGCGACATCTAAAACGGTAAAAAGGGAGTACATATGATGAAAATCCGAAAAAATCATGAGCATGAGCACTTCAGAACAGATCGATAAATTAATTGGGGTGCGCTTAGTAAAAAGGGTGTGTTTAGATCCAAAAAATTGCAACAAAATTTGCTCTCCGTCAGAAACGACAAAACACGGGCGGAAGCACGCACGTTTTGTTTGTGTAAATATTATCCTACCATGACGTAACTAGGCTCAAAAGGCCGTCTCACCAATGTACATCTAAACTATGCAATTAGTTTTTTATTTACCTAAATTTTATACTGGCAACGAGGCGTGGTTTTAGGGGCGTTTTTAGGTCATTTGGCACTGACAGTGACGTTGTATACGAGTTGAATGAATGTTTACTTTTGCATGTGATAGGATGTGATAGAATGTGATGGGAATGTAAATGAAATTTTGGAGAGAAATTAGGGCTCTAAACACACCGAAAAATTAACTAAAGATCTTCGCTTAGTGTACGGGGGGTTCACGATTAGTCTCTGTCAAGAGTCAAGACCAGTCTCTGTCAAGAGTCAAGACCACAAGTCAAGGGGCTTTCACTTATTAAAATAGTAAAAAGGCCATTGGTTGGGGGCTCCCACCCGGGTTCAAAAGGGTGCGACACTTTATCCCTGGATTTATTTGCGATTTTTTTTTTATTTATGCATTAAGTGGTAGGCGGCGCCCCCAAAAAACGTTTTTAGGCGCCCGGTGAATGTTTTCGAACTTCAAGATTTGATAGGCTCCCTGGGAAGATGCTCATAGGGGTATGGTTTGCGTACGTGTATTCACCCAAGGGGTAACTAAAGTGTGCAGTGCGTGTTGAGCACGGGGTTGTATTGTGTAATCTAAAAAAAAGAGTCAAGACCACAAGAGACAGACGACGATGGCACCCACCAGGGCCACAACTGTAGCAGGATCACATAAAAACGTGGCGTGACGTATGACGTGCTCTTGGATCCTTGTGACAAATCAGAGTGACAGAGTACACGATGCAAGAGACAAAATCACAAAAATGTATATTGTATATATATACGGGATAGCTTCACCCACACCAAAGTTGGAGCACGGTAACGTAATACTACAACTTCGATCGTCACTGAAAATCGAAACCGAAATGTGCAGTGTTTTTTTTGGTTCTCGACGAGCTGCTAAGCTTTGATGTGCTCAGTTTCTGAACCCCAACTGAAATAATCATTCATCCCACCCAAAAAAAGAGAGAGAGAGAAGTAACTGAATGAAAAGAAAATTAGGAGAGCCACGTCAATGCCACGCCAGACTAGAATCGTCCGCGACTGTTAGAGAGAAGATAACGGTTCACACGTTTTGAGAAAGTACAGAGACTGACAAAACATTCTGGCGTTCCATAGATCAACCTAACAAAGTTCAGCTGTGTTTGGTAATTTGGCCAAGATTTTTTTTTAATATACTTGGTCATTCTCGTTACTCACTTGCTAACAAATCGTTAGCAACAATTACAACGATATCAACAGGAACTGAGGTTGACATGATCTCATCTCATTGGTAACCCAATTTATCCGGCGGATGGACGGCTTCATTACATGTTCTACTTGCATGAACACATACACAACTAAATAAAGTTTAAACTTGTCAACGACTTAACTCCTCAACTAGATGGCCAACAGATGAGTCATCAAACGTAGTAGAGTTTTTTGCCAGCACAACTTTGGTGAGCGATTTTAGTAAAACTAAGCTAAGCTTCGATTTGTTTGTGAACAAATACTTTCAATCAAGGACCAAACAAGAAAAGCTTCACTTTTGAGCGAGGAAAAAAGCTACTAGTGGCAGGAGAGTATTGCTGACATTGCAAAGTGGTGGCATAAAGATGAGCAGCAAAGCGTGCACAAAAAAAAAAAGGTAAAACAAATAATGTGAACCACTAGTAGCAGTAGCCGCCGCTGTGCGTGCAACGGCCGGAACGGACTGCAGCCACGCGGCGCGCTGACGTGGCCTCCCCACCCGAAATCGGGACGCGCACGGACCCGACCCGACCCGATCCAATCCAACCGCCCAATCCGCGGTGCGAACGCACGCACGCGCACGGTCACCGCCGCAGCGACCCGCGCGCCGCCTCGGCCTCCTCTCCTCGCCGGGGGCTTGCTGCCGCTGGGGCGGCTCACAGCTAGCTCACGGCTGCCACCACCCCACCCCGCAGGAATTCCCAGCCGTCTTTCCTCCAGCTCGCGCTCTCGCTCTCGCCTGGGCCTGGCTATAAATACCTGCCTCCCGTGGCTCTCGCGCGCCCTCCCTCCACCCGCCTCCCTCCCGCCGGCCTCCCCTTCCCCTGCCACTCACCTCCGCCTGTGCCCCAGCGCGCCCGCCCGCCCGCCCGCCGGCCCGCGGTTCTCCGGTCTGAAAATCCTCCTAGGTAACGACGACACTCACCGCTCACTCACCCCGCCCGTGAATTCGTGATCGATTTCCCACCTTCCTTTCAGCACCGCTATCTCACTGCCTCGCCCGTGATTCCGTGATCTCTCGCCGTGCTTTTCGGTATGCCGTTGGGTTCGTTCGAGAGTACTTCAATTTGGGGCGCTGGGATGCCGGTGGTCTTGACAACGAGCTGCCTTGATGCGTTGTTGAGTGTCGATCTCGAGGGCACCGTATCGCTTGCCTGGCTCCGGGATGCCTGGGTACGGCGTAGGGGCAGGGGCAGGTTACTTGGTGCCTTGGTTGGCCAACAACAGTCAATAAAGCTTAGTTCCTGTGTTACATAGTTTCCATGTTTTTGGGGGGTTGGGATCGCTAATTTGCTATGGAGATTACATCCACTGTTGAGAGAGATAATGGCTTGGGCTTTAGGTTCAGCGAGATTTCTGCCCGTTGTCAAATTTGTTTCCGCATCGCTTCTTAATTTCAGCATCAGCTTCAGGTTGGTTTGTTTTGGTAGGATGCTGTGTTTTCTGTTATGAGATCCATGACTGACACTCCCAAGTCCCAATTTGATTGAATTTGAGTTTGTTTAGGTCGGTTATGTTGGGGCTGTAGCTTGGACACAATTTAGATCTGGCCTCAACCTCAACATCAGTCATCAAGGTTGAGTTTTTCAGTAGTACTACCCTTCGCTGCACCGAAATCCGTTTTCGGTATAGATTTTAATATGGCTGCATGAGACCTTTATGCTGACTCTTCTACTGTCAGTAGCATATGCATCACAAGTTGATGCAAAGAAAAAGATTAAGGGTTATCGTCGACCACATGATTGGTTGACAAGTTGTCATGATCAGTAAGACAAAATGGACTTTGGTGATTGCTTGTCATCTTTTGCTCCGAGAGACTGCGACACAAAAATCAAGTTGTCGTTGCCAAAGTTTATTTGTGGTTCTCTGTAATTGGTTCTGTCTTCGGAAGGACTAGATAATAAAGCTGTGGCTGTGCCTTGTTTTGGTTGGTAATGATATCTGAGTGCTCTATTGCTATAGATATATAGATGGTGCTTTATGTTATTCTTATTCGCACGTGGAGTAGCATGCACTGATGCGATCATCTCAAGATGGATTGTACTCATATTGTCGTGGGATTATTGGTAGCTTTTGTGTTGGGCTCTGCTCATCTTAGGGTGGTTCTGGTTCCTTGCGTTGCCTTATTATGTCTGTTGTTTTGCCCATGTAAAGCGGTACTGAATTTTACAGCTGATTTTACGCTAAATTGAAAGCATGTGTCGAGGGAGAGAACCTTGCTCGTTGACATTTTTATTTCTGTTTATGGCACTTACATCTCAGCAACTATCACTAGTATTTTTTATCTTTGTCTTGTTTGTGCTGCTGACATAATGCTACTTTCATTGGCAGATTAGCATTTTAAAATCAAGATGGTTAACTTCGGGAAGAAATTGATGGCAGATCAAATTCCAGAATGGAAAGGGTACTACTATTCACATTTGTATAAGATTCTGTTTATACTTGGCAATGAACCAATCTATCTATATTACTATGAAGTTATAGGTTCTCTGAATAGCATCAACTTCCAATTCATTCAGTGGCTTACCTTTTCTTTTCGAATTTGAATTATCTTACGTGCATTTACTGAACAAATTGATAACCTGGTAATGAAGCATTGGCATTGTTCAACCTTTGATTTCCTTGTAATGGCATTCATGGCCATGCTGCCTTAGTTTGACACTCCGTGCTTTGTTGGTCTCTGCTTAGTGTACTCCTTAGTGTAAAAGATTTCATGCTGGCGTCCTTAGTTACCAAGCTTGTCCGTTGTCTCCATGCCAATGTTTTCAGATATTATATCAATTACAAGTTGATGAAGAAGAAAGTTAAACAGTATGGCCAGCAGCTCCAGCAGGGTGAGAAAGATCGTCGTCGGGTTCTGAAGGATTTCTCAAAGATGCTTGATGATCAGGTAATGCTATTAAATAGAAATCTGTGCCAAGTCATCAGTTCAAACTCCCTGATCTGCTTTAATTTGCAGACTTTAGCTTCTTTCTGGATATTTAACTTGCTGATTGTAGCATCAACATGGTGAGCATGCATTATCCATATCTGACCTCTGTATGCACTTGCATGTTCAGCAAGACGGCACTATCTATGTAAATGACTAGTTCAAAAATACTATTAGAAGAGTTGACAATTTCTTCAGAAACTTATTTTGTGTACTTTTTTGAAGTTGCAGCTTTGCTACATAATTCATGTGCTTCCATATGTAACTAATTTGTAGCAGGTGGCTTCATTCTTGCATTGATATTGGTGTGAGTAATTATATTCAATTGGGCCTACTGGGGTCAGTATATTAATCTCTTATCCTCTGTTTACCTCAGATAGAGAAGATTGTCCTGTTTCTGTTGGAGCAACAAGGAATGTTGGCAAGCAGGATTGAGAAGTTAGGAAAGCAACGGGCAATACTACAAGAGCAGCCAGATATATCTGGCATTGCTGAGTTACGAGAAGCTTATAGGGAAGTTGGTATCGACCTCATCAAACTTCTCAAGTTTGTCGATCTTAATGCAACTGGCATTCGGAAAATTTTGAAGAAGTTTGATAAGCGTTTCGGCTATAGATTTACTGATTACTATGTGACAAGTAGATCAAATCACCCGTACTCTCAGCTGCAACAGGTCTTTAAGCATGTGGTAATGCACTAACTCCAGATTTAGTATCATTCAAATCTGTTGCAAGTTTATTTGTACTTGATATGTTCTCTTGCTATGGCCTTGCCTTTACAATCCATGGAAACTCGTCAGTATACCTTACCTGTTCTATGCAACCAGGGTGTAGGAGCTGTTGTAGGAGCTTTGTCACGCAACCTTGCTGAACTCCAAGAACGTCAAGGAAGCTACTTGTCTATTTATGATCAGCCATCTTCTGCTCTTAAGGTTTATTTCTCTTGTAAACTACGGATGTGATATCATCTTAAGAATATTTTCCTGCTCATTCAGTAGAGTAGGTGATATGCTCTAGACTTGCAGCTGACCACTTTTGGTTTTGATCCCCTGCAGGACCCCATCATTGATATGATAAATTCCTCAGTTGATAAGTTGACAAGGTCAACTAATTTTCTTCGCTTTTTGGGGCAACATGCCATGATTGCGGATGAGGAGTCTCCTAGCACTGCAGGAGAGGAAGAAATAGAAGATCAGAAATACCATTTCATGTCCCTTATGCTGAACCTGGTGAACACATTCCTTTACATGGTCAACACGTACATCATTGTGCCAACTGCAGATGACTATTCAGTTAGCCTTGGGGCAGCTTCTACTGTTTGTGGTGTGGTCATTGGTTCAATGGCTGTTGCGCAAATATTTTCCTCTGTTTACTTCAGTGCATGGTCCAATAAGTCATATTTCAAGCCGCTTGTTTTCAGTAGCATTGTTTTGTGCTTGGGGAATGTATGCTACGCGATGGCATATGATATGAAGTCCTTAACAGTCCTTATTATCGGCCGTTTACTCTGTGGGTAAGTATCCTGGCTGGCACGCAATCACAGTTGACAACTTCAACTATACAGTTTGACTAGTGGGCTTCTGATTATTTAGCTATATGGTTTCTTGCATAAGTGCTTTGGTTTAATGGTTAATTTTAAATTTTATTGGAAGACTGAACAGAAGGAATATGGTTTCTTCTCTCTTCAGTAGCCAGTGTCCTTCATTTTCAGAATTATATTCTTAAGTAGCAAGTGCATAATAATGTCGAACATTAGGATACAATTGCAAGGATATCGAATGTAATTTCTTATGACCTTTTTAATGACAAAAAGAATATTGCGCTAAATTCACTTGACTTTTAACCCTGGTTTTGAGTTTACATCTTTTCAGAAATGCTCGTGCTTTCATGTTCTAATGTGTTCAATATTCTGATACAGGATGGGTTCTGCAAGAGCTGTTAATCGCCGATACATTAGTGATTGTGTCCCTTCAAGAATACGCATGCAAGCTTCGGCAGGATTTGTTAGCGCAAGTGCACTTGGCATGGCCTGTGGGCCAGCGCTAGCTGGTTTACTTCAGTGGAAATTCAAGGTCTACATGGTTACTTTCAATCAATCGACTCTACCTGGTTGGGTGATGGCAGTTGCATGGCTATTGTATTTGATTTGGCTATGGGTCTCATTTAAAGAACCGAACCGTGCTACAGAGGTGAATGAAGCCCCACAAAATCCTGCTTCTGGTAAGTCCAAAATCTGATGTGTTAATTGCCTTTCATTACTCTATATTATTTGCTTTAAGTAGAATTTTCTGATCCACTAATTCAGGAAGGTGGCTGATGATATGATCCATTCTCTTGATTTAATTGCATGTTTATCATGATTACAGGACAAACGGTTGATATTGGACGACTAGAGAATGGACTTGCACAGCCTCTGCTCACGGATTCCGTACCTAAACAAAATGAAGATGAAGATGACGAAGTTGATGATAGTGAAGAAGCTGCAGATGAGTCTCGCAAACCTGCAACATCAATTGGCTCAGCATACCGATTGCTTACCCCATCAGTAAAGGTATCAGGGTGTTCTTACGCCAAAATAACCGCTTCTCTTGATTAGCTACTTTACTTATTTTCCTGAGTATTTATTTTGATACCAGTAAATTACTGAGGGGTTGGAAATAAGCTAGATATGTTTTGGTTTCACTAGTTCTTGCACTATAGATGGCCTATATAGCTTTTGATTTCTACAGGTTCCCTAGACGAGTTTTCCTTAAATTAGATAATGACAAGGGGTTGGGAACTCTAATTTGTTTCAAAAAGAAACTAAATCCACTAGAAATTTGAGGTTACATTCTATATTTGAGGATCAAAGATTTTTTTTTTCTTCCACAGACCCGTGTGAGGGTTTTTGAATGTCGACCACCTCATTCAAGCAAAGCAGATGTTATGCTGTTGTAGTCTTCTACTTCTGGACATCTTGACTCAGCTGTACTTTGCTCATGCAGGTCCAGTTGTTGATATACTTCATGCTTAAATATGCAATGGAGATTTTGCTTTCAGAGTCAAGTGTTATCACCAATCACTATTTCAGTTGGAATACAAGCGCAGTGGCAATTTTCCTTGCAATCCTTGGGTTGACAGTTCTTCCTGTTAATGCTGTTGTTGGAACATACATCAGCAATATGTTTGAGGACAGGTTCGTAGATTTTCATGCTTCAGTACAAGCATGGCTTCGTCTTTTTCCTTTTGTTTTATAGGGTCTATATATTACCATTAGTCAGTGACCAACGGACAATTCGCTCACTACTGTTATAGAACTCTGCCCTTTTTTGTGTTTTTGTGGCAAACCTATAGCTTTGTCTTAACAAATTTGTTGATCTTTTTTGCCAGGCAACTCCTCATGGTATCTCAAATTACGTTGCTAGTAGGCATTATTTTCAGCTTCAAAGTTACAAGTACATACTCTGTTGTCCAGTATGTTGTCTCAGCGCTTGTCACATTTGCTTCTGCCGAAGTTCTTGAAGGTAAACAAAAATCCATTATTTTAAGTATGCTTTTTTTTTATTGAATTTTAAGTATGTTTCTCCTTTGCATCAAACCAAATCTCTGATCTTGTTGGCAAACGCAGGCGTGAACCTTTCCCTCCTATCAAGCGTGATGTCGTCCCGCCTCTCCCGTGGCACATACAACGGAGGTCTCCTCTCGACGGAGGCTGGGACCCTGGCGAGGGTGGTCGCCGACTGCACAATCACCGCGGCCGGGTACCTGGGCGTGGGGATGCTCCTCAACGTCACCCTACTACCATCCCTGGTGATATGTGTTGCGTCTATTGCCTGCACCTTCCTGACGTATAACTCGCTTTTCTGATGGAGCTTCACGATGTATTTGTGTCTTCATGATTCGTTCCATATTAGCGCAAATCAAGGCGGCTGGGACTGGGCGACCGCCATTGCCATTGCCCGAAGGGGCTGTTGTATTATTTATTATATATATATGTGCCTCGATTTGATTGCTGTAAATTGATAAATTGATTACAGCTACTGAACCGGTCCTTGGCCTGCAAAATTTTGATCGCTTTTATCCTTGCCGTTATCTTCAGGCTTCAGCGCGTGGTGTGTCTTGACATGAATACATGTCCAAATTATGGTACTCTCGATTGATCTGGTCGCAGTGACGCCGTTGCGAGATGATCTTGAGAATGGGATCTGATACCACCAGGGCAAAAGCCAGCTAAAACTTCAACCATGCATGAAAAAAATAAAGAAATTTAAGTGTTGTCCCGTTAGTCATGTGGAAAAATTGAATAATTTAGACCTTTTAAAAAATAGAACACTAAGTAACTCTATAAGCCTTGTTTAGATTGCTAAAATTTCTAAACTTTTTTTCAACTTTCTCTCCATCACATCACATTAAATACACCAAAAGACATATGTTTGGAGTATTAAATGTAGTAAAAAAACTAATTACACAGTTTAGATGTACATTCTTGAGGCGATTTTTTTTCAAATTTAGTTACTCCATGGTAGGATGATATTTACCACCTGACAAACTAAACGTGCTACAAGTGCGATGTGACATGCGGTTACAAATTTTAGCCATCTAAACAAGGCCCAAGAAGATAGTTAGCTGTCACATATAATTTTAATAATTTAGACAATGGCTCCACTTTAATTTTTTGTTATTTAAAATTTAACAATTTGGACTATGGTCACTCCTTTTTGAAATATGTCGTATTAAAATTCAAATTTCAACAGTTTAGACAAAGGTCCATCCTTTCAAAATATGTCTAAAATTACAATAATTCAAACATTAACATGTGAACAGATTCGTATTGAAGTTGCATTCAAGGCTTCATATTCGTATTGAAGTTGCATTCAAGGCTTCATAGAAAAGCTCGTGTTCGAGTAACACGGTGACTCTCTACATACTGTAGTATGTGAGTTTTTCTATTGATTGAAGTTGCTCTGAAAATGGCATACTCCCTCCGTCCCAAATTAAACGTAGTTTTGGGTGTTCGTGCCACAAGTTTGACTCAATTTTTAAAAATACGTCACGAGATTTAAATCTTTAAATAAATTTGTTAAAAAACTAGATCAAAAGATCTTTCAAATGATACTAATTATGTAATATAAATATTAATCCTATTTTAATATAAAATTGCCGCAGATTTTTTTTTTCGAACTACGTTTATTCGGGGGACGGAGTGAGTAGTATGCAAATAAACCGACATCAATCATCTCGGGCCCACAAGCGAGAGAGGAAATCTGATCCAAAGTCAAATCACGGCTTCAATCGCTACCCATAAACCGACATCAATGAGATATTTGCTAGCACGGCGATCGATTTCCTCTGTCCCAGCGACTCGCCGCCATGCCGCGCCCGACGGCCTCCTCCTCCTTCGCCAGGCGCCGGGCGCCGCCGCGGCCAGCGGCGGAAGCTGAGCTGGGTTCCGACCCCTCCTCGTCCTCGGCAGCGGCGGATTCCTCCATGGCGTCCCTAATCGAGCGCGCCACCTCCACCACGGCGCCCGCCGTCGACCCAGACCTCCTCCGCGCCATCAAGTCCTCGGCCCGTGCCTCCGACGCCGCCAACCGGGACGCGTTCCGCCTCATCCTCTCCCTCATGGCCAAGCCCCACTCCCACGTGCGTAAGCCTTCCAACACCTCCTCCCTCCCTCCCTCTTCCCCAATTTCACCGAACCCTAACGCTCTGATCCCCTCCCTCCTCTGTGCAGGTGCGGCTCCTCGCCTTCAGCATCGCCGACGAGCTCTTCATGCGCTCCAAGCTCTTCCGCTCCCTCCTTGCCGACTCGCTCGACGGCTTCCTCCCGCTCGCCGTCGGCTTCCGCCGAGCAAACCCGCTCCCGCCGCCGACCGCGTCCGCTGCCTTACTCCGGAAGGCCGCCGTCCAGGCGCTCGAGCGCTGGCACCATCTCTTTGGTGCGCACTACCGCCAGCTCCGCCTTGCCGTCGAGTACCTCAAGGAGTCCGCGCGCGTCAATTTCTCCGGTCTGCGGGCCACCGTTGATGCTCGTGCAGCTCGTGAGGCTCGCATGCAGGAGATCTATGCTGCCAAGGTTGAGCAGTTGCGTGAGAATCTTGCATCAATCAAGGCGGAAATTCGGTCCACAATGGATGAGATTCGCAATGGGTTGGAGATCATCCGTGCTGAATATAAGAAATTTGAGGGTTATGTGAATGACGAGGATGAAGAGGAGGAGATTGTATCCTTATCAATGCGGAGCATTAGGATGGCATCTTTGATGGCTGGGGAGTGGGTGCCTGAGACTCAAGAGAATGAGGCAGTTTTTGATGCACTGAGGGAAGCACACCGGCTGCTTGTGTCAAAGCATTTGGTCACCGTACAGGAGTGGATAACTGTGCTTGTGAGGGTCAACCTTCCGGACAACCGTTTCCGAGATTCTGCATTGAAGGATTTCATTGATGTTAAGAATGAGATAAGGGCTGTGAGAGATCGTTGTACTGAGCTTGGTCTTGACCTTGATAACCTTCATAGGCGGAAGGGTGACCAAGAGGAAGAGGACAATGAGTTTTGGGTGGAGGGAAACATAGAGGCACCAAATCGTGCCAGAGTCCAGAGCAGTTTAGATGTTCCGAGCACTAGCAAGGGCACGGGGAAGGGAAAGTGTGTGGTGGGTCGAGTGTCTGACGTTGGCAAGACACCAGTTGTCGCTAATGGAACAAAAAATCTTGATCCAGAAAAATCAGAGCTCTTTGCTAAAGCCCCTGTGCTGCCATGGAGCTCTGTCTTGGACTGCTGGGGCTCAAGTGGGGATGCACACGTAAACCAGAGGGGACTCGAGGTTGAGAGTCATTGGGGAAGAGTGGATAATGATGCAACTATACCTGCAGCAAAGATAGCAGAGTTGAATGTTCATTGCTCAATTTATAGAGAAGCCCCAGTTGAGATCCTACCATGTCATGCCCCTCTAAAGAAAGGAGGACTTTGCCAGAGAAGGGATCTTAAGGTATGCCCTTTCCATGGACTGATTGTCCCACGTGATGCAGAAGGAAATCCAATTGAGCAGAACAGTGGTGGTTCTGATGCAGAAGTAAATCCTGTTGAGCACTTGGACATAGGAGGACAGTCAAATGAGCTTAATGGAAACATTGATGGTGATTATATGGAGGAAACCTCTTCAAGAACAACAGGTGTCAATAATGATTATGGTGACATAGCTGGAACTTCTGATCTAGCTAAAATTACCGCAGAACAGATAGCAAGACAAGCAATTAAAAATGTCCGGAAAGGAGAAATGTTGGATCGTAAGGCACAGAAAAGGGCCCAGCGCGCAAGAATCAGTCAGCACAATAAAGATGTTCTGCGAGATTTAGCTCTTGCTTCAACCCCCCTTTCTGCGGCAGCCTATGAGCAGCCTCCAGGAGCACAGAGTCGACGAGGACGCCGAGGTAAGGCAAAGGCACCAACGCTGGCATCAATGCTGAAGAAGAAAGTTACCACCAAAGACAGAATTGCAGAGAGGCTTCTGAACACTCGAGCCACAGATGCCACAGTAAGGGAGGTTTCTCAAAATGAAGATATGAGCTACAGGGAAGCATTTCCAAATCAGTGGTAGCAGAAGCAGTTGAGTTCTTCTTGTATAGACTGGATAACACGATAGGAATGAAATAAATGTTATTTGTTGGTTCATAATTAGCAGCTAAATAATACGAGTTCTGTGGCTACTACTGATCAGCACAAAACTGTGACTGTGAGTATGTTTTCTGATAATTTCCTTGTACATTTCTCAGTGTTCAGTCTTACTAGGTCTTTTCGAACCCATACTACTCTTGCATTTCAAAGTGAACTTGTTTGTAAAACTCATAAACCGTGCCCTGTTAAGATGTACGTACCAAGTAATCAAATTGGCAATGAATTGAACAGCAGGACTTCTCGTTATCAACTTCCACTTCATCCAGTGGCTTACCTTTTATTTTCGAATTTAAATTATCTCACGTGCATTTACTGAACAAATCGATAACCTGGTAATGAAGCATGAGGGGTGTCCTAGCACACTGCAGGAGAGGAAGAAATAGAAGATCAGAAATACCATTTCATTTCCGTTATGCTTAACCTAGTGAACACATTCCTTTACATGGTCAACACGTACATCATTGTGTTGTGCCAACTGCAGATGACTATTCAGTGAGCCTTTGGGCAGCTTCTACTGTTTGTGGTGTGTGGTCATTGGTTCAATGGCTGTTGCGCAAACATTTTCCTTTTTACTTCAGTGCATTGGCCAACAAGCCATATTTCAAACCGCTTGTTTTCAGTAGCGTTGTTTTGTTCATGGGGAATGTATGCTATGTAATGACATATAACATGAAGTCCCTTTATCGACCGTTTACTCTGTGGGTAAGTATCCCGGCACACAATTACAGTTGAGAACTTCAACTATACAGTTCGACTAGTGCACACAATCACTCCATAGCAGAGGGGAACTTGGGAAGGAAGAACAACAGGAGGTGAAGTAGGAATTGGGATATCGAAGTTTCAGAGTTCTGTTTACTATACCCTACGGTTACTATTCTTCTGAATACCAAATCTGCAGACCTGGGTCTGGGTCCGCCAAAAAGCACGACACAACGCACATTGATGTGGTGCTTCTCCTGCACCATACCAAATCTGCCTGTACTTCTGCAGCAATATCTGCCACATAACTTCCATCATGTTTGTTGGAGCTCTTGCACAAAGATCAATCGACGGTGGAGATGTTCATGTCGTGGAACCCCACTTGCATTGAGCTGAGGTGGTCACCATCTTCAATTCGTGAAGGACTACATGGCGCCACATCCATGATGGGCTCAACACTCGCGGCGACTGGCCGCTGCTCAGCGACATGCATGGTCCGTGACAACCACCACAATCCAAAGCAAGCGATGCACATTCTGAAGCATACTATATACGTGATACTCGTTGCTCATGCTTTGCTTTTTAAATAATATTTTTTTAATGCTTAATTGCAAATATAAAAGCTATTAAATAAAAATAGGAGATATGACACCCCTGTCACCAGCCGAGAGGTCTTCTATGGATGATTTAGACGACAACGACCTGAGTTGGGCCGTTGAGGAGCTTCAGCGTCTCCGAGATGATTTCTGTGTGGATCATCTGATACCCATGGGCCCGGTTACAATGTTTCGAAGCTTTTGGGTTGGGTCTGGTTAGAATTGGTATGGAGATCCCATCCCCCAGTTGTGAGACATTGCTCCAGACTTGAGTTTGAGCGAGATATTTTTCTCAATCACGCAAAAGCTTTGCGCGTTTTTATATTAAGAAGAGAAAGATTCAAATAACAGTTCGGGTGTGATACACATAAGAAACTCAACGCCAGCACCCTCCCTTGCATCCTAAGCACTGCCAACTACGCAGGCGGACTACTCACCGGTTAGCCTACCCAGATGCTTAGCCCCAGCAAGGACCCATTCAAATAACAGTTTGAGCGAGATATTGATTGTGATGTGTTCCAGAATTGAAACCTGTTGTGCAATTTCTTTCGCCTCTATCCTTGATTTTACCCTTCAGGTTTAATTGTTTTTGGTATGATGTTGTTTACTGCCACGAGAGTCACTCCCAAGTCCCAGTTTGATTGAATTTGAGTTAGGGTGTCTCAGGATTGGGTCTGCGATTATGTGGGAGCTGTAGCTTGGATCCAATTTAATCTGGCCTGAACTTCAACATGAATCATTAAAGGTTGTAGTTTTTCAGTAGTTCTAGCCTTCAGTGTACCCAAACTGCTTTGGGAGGTTTGCAGATTATAGATTTTAATATGGCTGCATGAGACCTTTATGCTCACTCTTCTACTGTCAGCTGCATGTGCATCACAAGTAAGTTGATGCAAGGAAAAAGATTAAGGGTAATATACCACATGATTGGTTGAGAAGCTAACTTGTCATGATGAGCAAGACAAAATGGACAATGGTGGCTTGTTGTCGTCTTTTGCCATGAGAGATTGTGACAAAAGTTCAAGTTGTGGTAAGAGTAAACTGGCCTGTCCTGTTTTGTCGGCAGCCCTGTCGGCTACTCTGTTCTGCTACTGACTAGTGAGCAGGGAGCTCTATAGAGAGCAAGTTTGTACGTAGTATTTTATTTTCAAAGACCTTGCATTGATTGGTAAAGGTCTCTTTGTATTCTCTTTGCTTTGCTGAATCTATATCTCTATATGGTTCTGTCTCACTTCCTCCTTTTCTCATCTCATCATATAGTATAGCAGCAGAATAATGTTGACATCTGCTTAACATGACATTTATCCACCAGTTAAGTTATCTGCTTGACATGATTAGGAAAGGAAGGATTAACAAGTTTGGTTTCGGTGTCATCCAGCCAGCCATTAATACTTTCGTGAAGGTGGATTAGACAAATTGGTTTAATCTGGCTTGTTCCAACATTTGTAGAGACGACTTATATTGAGAGAGCGGGAAGGGTGTGTCGATCTATTAGCAAGAAACAAATGTTTATTAAACTCTCAAGTCATGGGAATATCTTAATATTTTTTCTAGGAGTAGGTGAGATAGAAGCCTCAACCTGATCGACTGAAGGGACCTTAAGCAATACACAAAAAGGTATATACTAAAATAAAGATAAAAAAGACCAATAAAGTTCATTTAAATAAACACCACAACATCCAGGTATCATCATGAGAAAATGTGTGATAAACACAAAATCTATGACTGATGGGAAAAACTAAGTGAGAAGGGGAGTATGATATTTTTAAAGGAGAAGCAACAAAAGTGGGTTCGATTAACTAAGGACTAACATTTCAGTTGGAACGAACTAGGCTACATACAGAAAGTGTAGCTGAATGGTAGAACTCAGGCCATCTATGTGAAATTTTTATCAATCATGTACCATGAAAAACAATTGGCAGAAGCAATCTCCAATACTTGCAAAAAATCAGTACAAAGTCTCAGAGTTCAGATCACACAACTTCAGACATTCGTCTGGTGAATGACCAAAAAATCCAGAAAATTTTAGCAAGTTATTTTTTATTTTGGATGTGGAAATAAATTAAACTGGAAAAGTTGAATGGTGCAACTCATGAGACTGCAATAGCATCAAACCAAACGTAAGTTACAATAGCTACCATGAAATAATTTTTATAATGGCGAGGAAGAGACACATAATTGAGAGATGATCATCCCAGCACACCGACTCGACCCCGGCCGCTCACACACGCGGGCGACTCCGGCGGTCCTCCCGCCGCCGCCGCGAGCCTCCACTCCTCTCCTCCCTCTCTCCGCGCCGCCGCGGGCTGGCCGCCGGCATGGCCTCTCGGCCGGCCGGGATGGCGGCGGCGTAGCCTCTACTCCCTCGGTGGCGCGCAGCGGCGAGCCGGCGGTTCTTCCCCCAGCGACCGGCGTGGAGCTCGGCGGGGAGCCCACGGTGGCCGCCGCGGGTGGCGCGGCCGCACCGTGCCGCGCAGCGCGGGGATGGCGGGCGCCTCCCCTCCGCCTCCTCCTCCTCCGCCTTCGCTGCGCAACGCAGGCTGGGATGGCAGCCGCTCGTGGCCGGGCGTCGATCCGCCGCCGGATGGCCGGATCCGGCGGTCCTCGGCGGGCTCGACTGGCTAGCGTGCGCGCGGCGACGTCGTCCAGCGGGCGCGCGGGCGGGCGTGGCGCAACGTCGATCGAGCCGCACTGCCGCCGCTGGCTATGTCGCCGGTCGACTCTGGCCGCGCGCGCGTGCCCGGTGTCCGGATCCATACCGCGCGGGATTCGGCTCGGGAGGCCTGGCGGCTGGCGACCCGGGCCGGCCGTCGTGTGGCCGGGCTCGCGGCGGCGCTGAGGCGGCTTTCTTGCTGTCGCTCGAAGCATGGCTTGGCTCGCGGCGCACGCCAGTAGCGACGAGCTTCCGCGGTAGGCCGCGTCAAGACGAGGCGACGACGGCCGACGGGCGCCGGTTTCGCACATCGCCCGATCCGTGGCCTCAGGCGCGCCGCCTGCCCAAGCTGCGGGCGCCCGCCAGTGGCCGCCGGGCGGCGCGAAATGGCTATCGGCGGCGCTCTGCCGCGGCGGCAGTGGCAACCCGCTTCGACGGCGTTGCAGGTGGGCTCGCCGCCGGCGCGGAGTGAAGCCGCCGGTTCTGCGATGTCGCGTTGGCGGGTGGCCGACGCAGCTTTGCGGCGACGTTTGCGCACGCGCCGCCGGTGCTCCTTCCGGCAAGGCTCTTGGCAGGACGACCGGCCAGCCGATGGCGTTGCCAGTCATGCCGATTCGATTTAGGGCCGGACGGCGGTGCCGAAGCTTTATCTCGGCTTAAAGCCTAGCGGCGGTGGCGCTGTGGGCGTCGCTTTCCTGTGGGCGTCGTATACCTAGCACTTTCCACGGGTGAGGATCCGGTCCATTATTGGACGGCGGCGGCGGCGCTTATGCGTCGTCACCTTCTTGAAAGGCGTCGTTGTGGATTCGCCTTGGCGAGTTGTCTGATGGTAGGGCGTGGTCGTGGTCGGGAAGTCGGAGCTGCGCTTGCGTTATGCTTGTCTTTGAGCAACGATGACCAACTATGGCTCCTGCTTTGGATTTCGGTCCCTATTTCTTAGTTGTCTGTCGTTTCTCTGTTGTTGCGTGGGTGGGCTTCGCCTTCGGGAGGGTGGTTCTCACCACGATGGCTGCCTGTACTTATTATTGCTCTCTTCTTATCAATGAAAGCGATATACGGATGTAGATTAAGGGGTTGCTTTCATCTATTTTTGTGTTGTGGGTAATTCGGAGGTCACAAGCGATCATTCAGTCTACTTAAGCAGAGTTTTCAACCAACGCATTCGAATCGGTCGCAGCGGAATTGAAACAGAGCACTTCGGGAGATAATAATAATTACATGCAACAAAAGCTGCTGGCTATAGGGTCATTGGCTTCCGACTGGCGGTAACTCTGAAAAACTGACCATTAATCATTAGCTTCGCAAATACATGAGCCATAATACACCTACCTTACACTTTCCATAAGCAAAACGAAGATCTTTCTGCGTTCATGAAACCGGCTCAACACAGAAAAAGACAGACAAATGTACACAACAGCGACAGCTAGGTAGCGGCAATTGGAAACTGGAATTGGAGGCGACATGCCTTCTTGCATTGAAACTTTGCATAAGCAGGTAGCAGCATGCACTGCAGGGCTGGCTATGCATCTCGATCGATCGATCGATGGGCTCCACGCCCCCGGTCGACAGTGGCTGCTGCTGATGGACACCGAGCGGCGATGGAGCGCGACCGGCCCAGGATTCTCCATGCACATCGTGGCCGGGAAATGGGATAAAGTTGATGGTCGCGGGAGGAATCCGGAAAGCAGGGATATCCATGGTACAAACCCAAGGCCTAAAGTGGCAGCGCATCCTGCATCAATCCATCGATACAGGTCGTCGATCTCTCAGTCTCATATCCCATCCTGCACCGCAGCGCGCCGCCGCCGCCCTGCCAGTGCCAGGCTGCCACCACCCTCATCGATGGGCTCGATCTGCTCCGATCCCTTGGGTCCTCGACACAACTATAAAGAGGGCGCGACGCCGCGAGGAAGAAGCAGAGGAGCTAGCTCATCTCCATGGAGCACAAGCTCATGGTTTTCTGATGACGACGACTGCAGGAGCAGGACTCTAGGCATGCAGCTGAGAGAAGACGGTTGTAGGCAGCTCTCCTCCTGGCAGGCGGTCATCGACGGCCGGATCCATCTAACATTCGACTACAAGGTATGCATGCAATGCATTGCACGCACGTACGTACGTCGTCGTCGTCCAAAGGAGAGTTGCCCTACGACTGTCTCCAGCTTCCCCTTCACACTCAAAACAAGCCGAAGATCAGTCGGCCATCAGGTAAGAAATTACTACAACACTACTACTACGTTGTTAAGCTTCAGTTCTTCGAAAGCTAAGTATAGCAAAGTACACATTCCTGCTACTGAAACTTCATAGAAATTAAGCTAGTAGCAAAAGCAATAATATGTTTCCTACTGAAACTTGTTTGAAAATTAATGAAAAGCTAGTAGCAGAGTACACATGTGTGTTCCTGAAACTTCAAAGCATTTTTGTTTAGGACAAATCAATCCTCCGTGTCATTTGTTTATTTGCTGCATCAAACAATCGACAAATGACATAGAGGCCATCGCTACCGATTTGTGCCTCCATTTAATTTGGCACGTGATATGACATCTCCACCTATTTAAATATAGTTTCTTCCAACCTCTTTTTAAATTTGAGATAAGGCGCCGATAATCACGGATTCCAACTGAAGGCAATGAGCCTGACAAAGCTGTAATAGCTAAGTAGATTTACTACTACTCACTCTATCATATATGGGTGTATGCACGTATAATTTGAAATCTAAATTGGCATCTCTGACCAACCGCTGGTCTGGTTATTCGGAAAGTTCATACTTATAAAAGCGGCTACATTAGATTAATTTGATTTGATACACTTTCTACTAATTAATCAATCATCAAAACTTTTGTTGCTGACCTCCCTTTATATTTTCCTTCACACAAGATAAAAGCCGGCTGGTGAAGGTGAAGCGGTTTCGAAATGACCGGTGTGAATCATCCACACCGCCGAAGAGAATCTATCCACCGCCGAAACAATAATGCACAAATGTACGCTCATATACATTCCACCGCTAGTCCATACTCCAAAAACTCTACACTGAATGTATATGTAAATGATTTTTGTTTCACAATTGCCGTTCCTGGAATTTTACAGGCAACTACCATCAGGCCATCGCATCTGTTACAAGCGCCGCACAGTTAGCAGGTCTTCACATTTTACAGGCTGGCCGGCTGGCGACGGCGTCGTTGCGGCAATAGGCCTTCCCTCTTGCCCATCTCGTACAGGGCTATTCGCGGGAGAGTGCTTTCGCTGGGCTGCGTCGACCGCCAGAGCTCACTGTATGGAACTCACGCGCAGCTTAATCAGCTCGCCGTGCGGGTCGCGGCAGCCCAGTTTCCTTCCCCTGGAGCGATCTTATGGTCTCCCTTTCATCGCCACACGACCCCTGTACAGGAACAGGCCGATCTCTTCGCCGCTTGCGCCCCCTAGTAACAGAGGCGTCGGTCTGAATTAGCAGGAATTAAAGTGGTTTCCAACGGCAATCTCAAATTTCATTCTTCAGAGAGGAGGGGCTGTTTTTGGGTGGGTTGGGGGGGGGGGGGGGGGTGGGGTTGTTAGTGATTTAACCAGGCGGCAGATAGTAGCAAAATAAAGGAAATGCTGGGCAGTTACCGGTGATGGTAGCATTCGAGCCTCCGGTAGCAGGGTCTAGCAGTGCTGTAAGATCAACCATGTCTTCTATATTTTCAGCTTTTATACCAGTCTCTTCTTCCACCTGCCAGCAATGAATGAATAAGGATTACCACTACAAGAATATTGTATACAGTAATTGGTAATTTTACAGATTTTATACTAAAATTTTGACCACAACGGCAATGCATTACGGCTTGTGCAACCAAAACCAGAAAAAAAACAGGACCAATGTAAAGGCTGGTTAATTTCCTGCAGTACTATACAGATTTCAGTGCATGCTGTATTCAGAAGCCAAGATACTAACCTCAATGGACTGCGGTGCCAAAAAATCACCTTTTTCATCATCTAGCATCCCAGCTGGCAGCTCAAAAGGAATTCTTCCCAACAGGAACTCTAACCTACAATTTTCATTTAGCAGTCAATAGGTGAATTTGCTTACTTAATCGATCCATGTGTCTGAATCATTGTATACCATACCTGCCTGCCAAGTAAGCACAGCATATGTTTCCCCATTAGACTCCAAAAGAATAGAACACGCAACGCAGGCCCTCTTGCAAAGACAATTCCTGGGGAACCTATATATACTGTCAAAAGATGATATGAACTAACCATCGTCCTGCTAGTGCTAGAGGTAGAGAACCCTTAAATCGAGTTTAAAGGCTTAAAAAATCATCAGTGGATACAGGAAAGATATCAGTACATCACACAAAGATTTTTAATAGCACACACACCTGAAAAACATACATCCAGACTATCATGGTACAATCGCATTACCGTGATTAACATTACTGCCATAGTCAAGGCTAAAAAACAAAGTCATCACAAAATTGAAAAAAATACACATGTCTAAAAAAGTGTGCTTCAGCCCGTATAAGCAAACGCTGAGCCCATCCAATCTAAGCACTCATCTATCTATCTCTACTCATTTGCTGCACCCCATCTATTTCTATTCATTAGCTCCTCACCAGTACAGAAATACATTATCAATTGTAAATGGGACAAGAAAGAAAAAGTACAATCACATATACATATGTTTACTAAGGAGAAACACCCTCACATTACTTCTACTATCAACCAAACTCTCATCAGAAATTTGGACTGCTTAGACCATTGTTAACCCTAAATGACCACTCTAGGATCCAAAACAAATGTACACCAATACTAGCAGGAACATTCCAAACCCAATCACCTTTGGTTTTGGTTTCGTCCACGATGTCAGCTTTGAATTTGAGAAAGCCCCACCCTGTTTCCCAAACATGTCAACCCCCTGCATCACAATTCCATTCAGACACCAAACGAGAGCAAATTGAGCAATGTCATACAATCAACCAATCGATTCGACTGAGCCAGCTGCACAAATGCACATCACCTGGATGAGGGACCGCGTGAGGCCTACAGCCTCCCGTAGGTGAGGACGCGCTTCTCGACTGCAGGTTCCGCAGCCACTGCTTGAAAAGCGACGACTCCAACGCGTTCCCTGCGCTTATTATCAGAGCCCGCAGCAACAACTATCAGCGAAAGCATTCCAATTCCACCAGACGGAACCGGAGAAGAGGATCCCAGACGCTGACCTGAAGTCCTCGGGAAGTCCCGCGCGCCCACGAGGACGGGGGCGGCGGCGCCGGGCACCTCGACGTAGCGCGCTGGGCGGCGCCCCAGCTGAGCTGCGTCCGTCGAGGCCATGCGAATGCCGCGGTGACGGGGACGCTGCTCGTGTGTGGTCGCAGGGAGGGGAAGGGGAGGGAGACGCGGCAACGGCGACCGGCGGCGGAAGCGAAGGAGACACTGCGCACGCGCACTCGCGGCCGCCGTAGCCGATGCCATCGGGGCCTACCCGAGTTTCTGGAAGCTTCCCGCACGTGGACCAATTGCGAATCTCGATGGGCCGGCTGAAAGAGTCTAAGCCCACAAGACCTTTCCACCGAGGTGTTTATAGAGATTTAAAAAGTTAGTTTTTTCCAATCCCAATCACTATAGAAAGGAGTTTATCTCAGTCACATGATGAACAGTTTTTCAGTGGACCTCTAAAATTTGGGTGATTTGTCACTTGGGATCTTTTGCTCTTCTGTAGCTTTGGCATTGATGGTTTGGCTATCAAATCTTGCCATGTCATGGATTTAAGCCATGTTTTAAATAGCGGGCTATGAAAAATAGCGTCGGGCCTTCGAGCGCTATTGAAGCTATACCGCTTATAGCGTAGCTCTGGCAGGTGTCCTTTCATTTTGCCGCCGCGCTATAAGCGTGAATAGCGCAAAAATAAGCGGCACTATAGCAAATATA
The DNA here is from genome assembly GCA_015847255.1 of Hyparrhenia diplandra. Classification (NCBI taxonomy): domain Eukaryota; kingdom Viridiplantae; phylum Streptophyta; class Magnoliopsida; order Poales; family Poaceae; genus Hyparrhenia; species Hyparrhenia diplandra. The sequence goes on from JADLZK010004734.1 coordinate 731,749, forward strand.
GCGGCACAAATAGCGGCAGCTTATAAGCGTAATAGCGGGCGCTTATAGCGTGCTATAGCTCAAATAGCGCGAGAATAGCGTAAAAAGTGTGATAACCGCGTGAGTTGCCAGCGCCCGCTATAGCCAGCTATTTAAAACGTGCGGGATTTAAGCTTTGCGATTTTGTTTAGTATTTGGTGGCTACTAAAACTTGCCAAATTTTTTTATTTGGCTTGTCAAATCTTTTGACAACTTTTTTGCCTAATAATTTTAGCTTGCCAAGTCCTTGGCATGGTAAAGTCTCAATGCTAACCAATCCGGGGCGGCTTCTATTCATCGTCATCTTCCGTGCCCGTGCACTCGACCTAAAATTTTCTTAGTCTTCAAGAATTTTTGGCCTATTAGGCACCCCATTTCAACCGGGCACCCATAGGATTTAAAGCCCAATAAACTACTTTGTGCACCCTCATCCATTCGGGCTCTGGCTTAGCCACTAAACCAACCGCTTTTTTTTATTTAGAATGAACCAATCAGGCCATTGTGTCGCCATTTTTGTGGTGAAAAAAAATCCACACTAATCAACATGCTGAAGATGCATGAGTTGATGGCAAAACGGCTATAGGCCCATCATGTTTGGTCACTTGAGAACAACGATCAATGGGCCTGATACCGCTAAAGGCCCAGTACAGGCCCATGAGTGCGCTCTGCCCTCGTTTCTGTCTCGTGCACCGAGCTGCACCACGGCGTGCAGATTTGGCGGCGGCCGCAACGAACTAACTACAGTGAGCGGGCGGGCGGAGGAGGAGATGAGGGAAAGGGGCAGCGTCGGAGGGAGAAGAACTTCCAGGCGGCGCACGGCGGGGACACACGCGCTGCCCCGCCGCCAGCTACCGGGTGCTCGAGGCCATCCTGTCCAAACTCCGCCGCCTCATCGCCTTGCAGAACAAAGCACAACGCCAACGCTGATGCGTCCTCAGGTGCCTATTCTCCTAGCGTCTACCCCGCGCCGTTTAGAATATATATGACCTGCTCAATCTCCTGTGCTACTCCCCGACTTGATGGTGGCTGCTGCACAGGAACAGGGAGGTGCTGCTGAAGCAAGACGATGGATTAAGGGAAGAAATCGCCGGCATAGACGCGAAGGACAAGTGTATCCTGGGTTAGAGTAAGAGTAAAATTCGGCCCTGCTTGTCCTCAGTCCCGCACTTCACCCAGTACAGTGATTCACACCGTGGGTTGTTTTTTTGGTTCGTTGTTGCCTGCCGCCAGTTGCTGTGCAATATGATGCTCTTCAGAATGCCATGTGTTAACTTCTTCGCAGTTTGGCTCTTCAATTTTTTTGTTACATGGTGTTCCTGTATGTAGAAAACTAAGAATCGGGCATTGGAGGTTCATATGCTGATAGCAAAGCTTCAGAGATTAAAGGCAGTGAAGATGGTTCGGCTGCCAATGAGATTGTGAATGAAAGAGGGAAGTAAGAGGAAGCGAAAGAGGGGAAAAGCCAAGGACCTTCCTTCGAGAACTGGACAAAGAACATCTCAGTCTCGAAGAAGCAAAAGGAGGAAGAAGTGAAGTTCTCTAGTGGCTAGTGCTGCCCTTTGCATCTGTCTAAACTCTATAATTTTATGTTATTATTAGGAGGTGTAAAACAATGGTCCATATTCCTTCAATTAATTTCAGACATCTGGATGAGAAGAAAAAGAAGCATAAGGGCAATAAGACGAAACTTGTTCAGACTTCCCTGGGCGTGAGAAAGTCAAATTTGCAGTTGTTGAGGCTCCCACCAAAGTTGTCATTCCGAAGGTACTTACTTTTCCACACATGGCTCTATATGAATTCCTTTTGTGTGATCTATATTCTGGATTACACATCATGGTTCTATACTTTTCTAGGTGAAGAGCTTTTAGATGCTTCTCGTGAGATGCCAAGGAAAAGAGGCCATTGAGAATTACAGAAATATCAAAGGCTGGACATGAGGCCTGGACTCAGCTTCCAACACTAGCAGAAAATACATCCTTATCACAATAGATATTCTGTCTGTTTATTATATCATCATTTAAAAACTTACTCTGTTTTATACAGAGAAGTTTAGAATATCAGTTTTGTAATCTGTGTACCTCATGTAGGCAATTCTGAAAACAGTTATTCCTGTCTGGATTCCTCTCTTCTTTGTGTGCTTGTTTTCCCAATTGAATCAATGTTGTGTTCTTTTGCCAACAGGGTATTATGTGATTATTAAGAAAAAATACTGACTGTTTGAAAATGTGTACATGTTTCCAACAGTAACAAAGGATTAAAAATACTTGTTTGGCATTTCAAGTTGAACGCTGTACGCATACAAATGGAGCCCGCTATCCATGTGGAGGTAAACATTGTTTTTGTATGTAGCATCCTTGGATTCATCTGCCAGTTTGAACCTGAAGAAGTATATCAGGGTGGCTGCCATGATCTTCATCTGCCTATATGCAAACTCTTCCCAAGCAGATCACGGGGCCCGCCCGATCATTGAAGAAAGCTTTGTTAAATGCAAATGGTTGCCTTAAATAAAATTTGAACACAGGGAAATGACAGACACGCCCTGGGTGAATGCTAATGAAATTAGCTTAGGCTGTTTAGGTAGCTTGCTCATAGTAGCTTCTAGCTTGGCCTTTGCATGATTTATTTCCCTACTTTGGCCTTAGTGCATTTGTAGTCTAGCAAGAGAACACAATTTGAATGCCACTATCTGCTAGTGTTCTAAACATTATCTGTTCCTTTCTAAAACTCTATGAGAGTCTAGGGTACCTAGTATGGACATGTGATATAGTTTGATCTATGTTCTCTCTGAACATTTGAGTGATGCCTAGTGAGTTATACTTACATTGAAGGATACAAACTTGTAAGGACTCTCTTGCTGGAAGACTCCATTCGCAATCCATCTTTCTGGCTTGAAATCTTCGGCATCTTCACCCAGAGGTATGTCATCCTCCCCATTGCATATATCATACTTAGTTCATGCCATCTCCTTTTATCGCTTTATAGCCATTAGGTAGTACATCATCTTCTTCCACCATCTTACCATCCTGTAAAGAGTGCCAGAAAATTTCACAATGAAATTTGGAAAAAAAATGCAAGTCTATGTAAATAACAGAAACATGGTGTTACATAGAGCTTTATTATTAATTTATTATATTTTTACAGAGAAATACTTATAATTGACTAATTAATTTTCTGCTTCCATATAGTCTTGGGTACAAATTTCTTTAAACTTTTTGAAAGCATATTCCTGTAATTGTCCTTTGATGCGATTTGTCCCTGTTGTGGATAAAATCATTCCAAATGCAAATTCAACTTGATGACAACTTGTAGCAACATTACAAAGGTGGTTTACAATATCTAACTTCTAGTAATTTTATGTGGAAATAGACCACGCCATTTTCTATCTTTTTAGTAGTCTTTTAAAAATTCATATGCAGACTCTCCATGTAATTGTAATAGTTATAGTTTCACCCCAAACCATCTAACTAAGATCCTTTGCAGTTAGCTAGTTGAGTTCATACTGGTAACAAACTTTCATATTTCATTATGATGGATATGTTAATAACACATTGTAATTAAGCTAAATCATGATCAAATTTGTTTGCATGGACCCTTGTCAAGGAGTAGCCTACAGAGGATTTATTTGTACCACTGGAACAGCTGGGTACAGCCAGTGAGTGTCTCAGGAGATTGGTAGCGTGGAGGTAGTGCATTTTGTCAATTGCTCCGTCATTCAATCTTGCAGTGAAGTCTTCTGTGTTGTTATCTTCCTCAGCCCACTTGACAGACTCTTTGATTTCGAGGGGCAACTTTATCCTGCACTATAGGATTCTTGCAAAAGCATGTGAAGAACCAGGAGAGTGTGTTCCCAGTTGTGTCTTTCCCAGCAATCAAAAAATTGAGGACTATGTCGCAGGTAGGTGATCATTGATCGTTTCAGGGTCCTCCCTTGCTTGCTATTATGAATCTTGATAGTATGTCTCTGGCTTTCTGCATCCATCATAAATGTGAAGATAGAGTTCAATTAGTAGAAGATGTTGCAGAAGTAAAACTGTGAAGTATATCTACTTTGGATACTAACACTAGATTCAAAAGCTGCCCCAGACTTTCTGGAGAGTACATGCTCCACAAGACATAAGAGCTGATAAACAGAAATACACTGCCCTTCCAGATATGATTTACATATAAAATTTAGGTGGTTTGCATATGATGCAGGACATATTGATCTTCAACAGATGTGAAATTGTCCATCTTGTTACGATACAAATATCATGGCTAGACACAAAGATCTATTTATTTTTTGTGCCAGATTGAGTTTTCTTAATCAGGCTGTTACTAAAAGGCATATAACAACACAGAAGCAAGCATATACACGTTGACAAGCTTATATTCAGGTTAGAGTTTTGCAGTGCTTACATTTATCTTGCCCATTCATTTGCTCTCTCTTTTGGTGGATCAGCTTCATCCACAAAGTCATCAATTATCTGAATGTTTTTTAAAGCTTTGCTTCTGATCCAATATTGAAATATCGTTTCAGCTGCCAGAACAGATCGACATATCGGTGGTAGACAAAATTGAGTTTACTTCATCAAAGGCATTGCTGAACTGAACACTAGTTTCATCTGATCCAGATGGTGTGTTCAGGTCGAAAACCAAATCCCACTTTTGAAAGATTGAATCCATAGTTGTTTTCATCAAAAGATCCTGAAAAAGGATGCATTAATATGATCAATTTTCCTATCAAATACAAATATTATTTATCACGTAACTAACATCTACCAATGAAGGTATTTGCAATTAATCATATATATGCACTTTCATGTTAGTCATGTAGGTACCTGCAGGTTTTAGAACTGTTCATAGTAGCTGCTGCAGATGATATCTGTGGCATTTAACAGAGAGACAACGCTGCTGAATTCACGTAGCACTTTTGTTGAATTGTAACACCAGCTTTCTCTGGTGCCTCCCTTATCCCGTCATTGCAAAAGTCACCCAAAGAGATCCTTCATTATTCCAATATTGTATGCTCCTGTGTTTCAGCCTTAAATGAGTTCAGAAATCATGTTCATATATGGTCATATTGTGGTTGCCCTGTCATATCTAAATAAATCCGGTGAAACTATGGTTTAGCTAAATGATCTGACAGATAAGAATGAAAGCTACACTTTAAAAATAAGTTTAAGGCTGATGATATTCTACTTTAAATAAAAATAAGTTTAAGTCTGATGATGGATTCAAGCCCCAGCCTCGCATATTGCACATGGTGCGGGTAAGGCTTGCTAAAATACCCTTCCCAGGACCCGCGAGTGCGGGAGCCTATGGCACTGGGTACGCCTTTTTCTCCGAGATGATAGTCTACATTTCTTATGCATGACGATGTGTGAGTATTATTAACTATTTTTGCTTGCAGTTTACTGTAGTGTTCTCGCTGAATGAAGGTAAGTGTTGTTTCAAGGTAATTTCCAGATTACTGACGTTTTTGACACCATTTGATGCAGGATTTAGGCACCTGGCACATAGAATTGAACTATGTGCTGATCTAAGACGGATGGAGGGAGGATAAAAAGAATTTGATGGGTTTGGAAAACCACCTTTGCTGTATTTGCTGAAACTGGTCTTGAGGACATGCTCAACGACTGCTGGATCGGCCGTGAAAGAGCTCGCTGTGTCCAGCGTAGACCAGCCTGCAGGTGCGATGCGCCAGCGCGTACTTGACATGCTCATCGAACAGCCTGTCGAAGTTCTTGAGCTGCCGGAACAGCGTCCCCATGAGCGGTGGCCGGTCCGGGATCTCTCGGGTGAACTCTCTGGTGCAGAAGACGGCGAAGGACGTGATGACGGACAGGACGTAGAGGGTGAGCACCAGCAAGGCTGCGGCAAGAGCTGAGCAGCAGGCACAGTCCTGCCGGTGCGGCGAGGGATGATAGCTGGAAAGCCATTGGGTTGGAGCTGGGTTGGAGCTGCTGTGGTGCAGGAGGTGCTTGCTCACTCAGAGTCAGAGAAAGATGACCCAGCCCGTGATGCTCTGCTAATGGTAGCGTGCCGTACCAAATGCCGTGTGCCCGTGTTCAAACTTGAGACTCTGCAATGGCGCAAAGCAATTTCCAGTCTGCAGTGTAGTAGTGATCGTTAAAGAGCAACTACTCCACTTCCGAGTCCCAGAATTATAGAGTGAAACGGCTAGCTCCGAGTTTGGCCAGATTCGTGCTTTATTGAGAATTTAACGCGAAATGTAGTCGAAATTTAAGTCATTCTTTAAGAACTTTTATTAATAAAAGAAAGCCACAGCAAAGAAGTGATACTTTACACAAATTTTTGAATAAGGCGGCCCGGTCAGCTTGTTGTTAAAAGTCAAGCCGGCTGCAATTGGGATGGAGGGCTTCCACAAATAATTTCTGCATGTCGAAGTTCGGTGAAACTAAAGAATGAGTCTCTTTGACACTGGAGGTTTCTGAGCAGCAAGCTTTTCCAAACTAGATTTGGAAGACCATTTTATATATGGAACTGGAGGGCCTAAGCCCCTACAGGAAATTTTAAAAGCCAAGACATATCAAACAGAACAAACATCCTTTTGCAAGATGGCGACGGATAAATATTAGAATTAAAATTAGAATTATTGCTGCCTTGTGTATACAAGATAAAAGACCAGGACAAAGATCAGTCGGCTTGGAAAATCGTCAGCATGGGCGTGGCAGCAGTTGGGTCCAAAGAAGAGGTCCAGGTCAAAGAGGTGCGTCATGCAGTGCGTGATCTTATATCACTTTAACTCTGAAACTTTTTGCACAATTGTTTCTACTGTATACAGAAAAACATAGTATTTACTGGACTAATTGCCAAAAGTACTTATGTATATATTGGTTCCATTCTTTTGGGATGGTAATTAAGAGTACAACAATTCGCTAAATTCTCTACATTTTTCATAAAACTGTCATCTAACAAAGGACATCCTGTTGGGGTCTGCTGAACGTGGTGGTGGTGGTGGTGGTCAAGTGCTGCTGAACGTGCATGGCTACAAGTAAAGGACTTTGTATCGGTTCCTTGGATTCATCATCCAGTTTGAACCTGAAGAAATGTAACAGGATAGCAGCCATGATCTTCATCTGCCTGTACGCAAAATCCTTCCCCAAGCAGATGCGGGGCCCCGCCTGATCATGGAAGGAAGAAACTTTGTTAAATTCGAATAATGGTGGTCTGAAACCCAATGAAATTGTCTTGGTTGTCTTAGTAACTTGATAACAAACTCCATATGGTTTTGTATTTTTGGTTCGGCTAGTGCAGCTGAATTGCTT